>JAUIMM010000086.1:8585000-9185000 GCA_031769625.1 Taudactylus pleione | reverse complement strand
ACATTTTAAGTACACATAGGGCCTGATTCAGAGCCGTTCGCTATTTGTGGTCGTTCGTTCCAAAACAAGGGGTGGCTATTCAAATGATCCGTTCGCAAATTGCAGTCTGTTCCCACCTCTAAGTCTGAACGAGCGAGCAAAACATACGCTCGTTTATTTGATAAAAACGCCCCCTGGCCGCACGCACCATACGTCATGTCCGCTATTTATTAGATTAATCGAGTACATCGTACAGCGTATGAACTGCTCACTATTCTTGTGGTTGGTGTTTTCAACCGCTATTTTGTGAGCAGTTCTGAGTTAAAAAAAAACAAGTGACGTGGTCAATGACGCTGCTGTATTAATTATGCACTCCCTTAAAACGCCCGTTTTGACCTTTAAGCACGCCTGCGTTCGGATCTCCACTCCCCGTTTTCAAGCACCTTCCCCTGTTACCACCCACATACGCCTCATTCTGTCACTCAAAATAGCAGGCCCTCGCTATATTGCGTACCAACGATTTTCGGCCGCACTGACTGGTTCGCGCATGCGTACTAAAAACCGTACGCATGCGCAGATGTGCGAACATCGCTCGGAACGAGCGTACTGCCGCTAGCGAGTGGCTCTGAATGAGGGCCATAATCTGCAGCAGCCCAGGCTCTCTGGGCTGTTGCAATGTTGAGACTGGTAGAGACTGATTAGATGAAGGAGTCAGGGGAAGTAAGTAAGTGTCCAAGGTGGTGGTGCAGTGGCAGTCAGAGGAGGAGTGGTGAGATTGGGAGGGAAACTGGACAGAAATGAGCTTAGATATGTAGGTGGGGTGAGTGGGAGCCAGTGAAGTTGGATACAGATGGGGAAAGCAGATGCCGTACATCCCGGCATTTGGATTCTGACCGCCAGGTTCCCAAGTGCAGGCATCCCATACCTGACATTTAGAGATTTCTGGGAGTGAAGGAGAAGACAACTTGATTCTGAGGTAGTAGACTTGGGGGACAGAGGAGAGGGTGATAACAGAGAAAGGAGGGAGAGTCCCTGGAAGAGGGGAAACAATAAATTCGGTTTGGGCCATGATAAATTTCAGAAACGCTGGTACATCCAGGATGAGCTGGGAGAAAGGCAGAGACACAAGAGGATGAAGTAAGTAAGGTCAGGTTAGTGGAGGTAGATGTGTGTGTCATCAGGTAGAATATTGGAGGCTGAGGGAGCTCATGAGATTTCCAAGGGATAAGGTGCAGCAGGAGAAAAGACGGTCAAGAAGTGATTAGGAGGTGAGGAATAAGGTGATGGATAATCATCTCAAAAGCTTGAAGGCATAGAGAAGGACAAATAGGGTGGTAACCAGTAAGACGGTCAAGTGAGGGCTTTCATGTTTGAAAGAAAAGGAGACAGAGCCAGAAGATGGGGACAGGCTGAATAGATGGGAGCAAGCATAAGAAGAAAGAGTGGTAGAGATGAGGTGGAATAGGGTCATCAGGGGCAGGTATAGACAGGAGATGAGGAAAAATGTGTGTTGCACCTTCTGCAATAGGGAAGACAGGTATCGGGGGAAGGAGGAGATGGCATTGAAGCATTGATTCTGGTAGTAAAGTAGATAGTAAAAAAAAAGGGTACACAGGTAAGAGTTTAATGGAAGAGGAGGGTTAGAAGAGGGAATTGAAGGTAGCAAATAAGTGGCATTGGTTGAAGTAGTGGAGGAGGTAAGATATTTGAAGTCATATTGTGTAGCGTGGGATAGTGCAGAACTGTAGAATAAAGCATGAAGGTGAAATGGAGGATGTCAGTGTGAGCTTGTGACTTTCTCCAGTACCACTCAGCTATGCTGGAACATTTATGAAGGTAGCAAGTGAGTTTAGAGTGATGGGGTGGGGAGCAGAATGGCAAAGCCTGAGTGTGTTGGCTGAGGAAGCAGAGTCAAGAGCACAAGTGAGGGTGGCTTGCTGACTACTAGGGGGCTAAAGGGTTCTTTAGGTGAAGGTGAAATAGCCTTGTTTGTATAAATCAGGCAATATCCCCTTCACAATAAGAACCTCACCACTAGGGGCCTAAATGGTGCTGTCCCATTCATAGGCGGGATCTGACAACTCGGGGGCTAAAAGGTCCTTTCAGTGAAGGGGAGATAGCCTTGTTTGTATAAATCAGGATATTACCCCTTTGTCGTAAGGAAGGACATGACCACTAGGGAGCTAAAAGATGCAGTCCCCTTCATATGCAGGACATGACCACTAGGGGATTAAAAAGGTCCTTTAAGCGAAGGGGAAATAGCTCTGTTTGTGCAAATATGTTCCCTTTCATATGCAAGACCTAACCACTAGGGGCAAAATGGTTATTATGGAGAATGGGAAATAGGTGCATTTGTACATAGCTGGCTAATTCCCCTTCACTGTAAAGACCTGACCACTAAGGTGCTAAAGAGGTCCATTTAGCGAAGGGGAAATAGGCCTGTTTGTGCAGATATGGCATGTTCACCTTCACATGCAGATCCTGACCACTAGTGGGCTATAAAGGTCTTTTCAGCGAAAGGGAAATACCCCGATTTGTGATAATATGGCTAGTTCACCTTCACATGCAGGATCTTTTTGTGAAGGGGAAATAGCTATGTTTGTGAAGATATGGCTAGTTTCCCTTCATATGAAGGACCTGACCACTAGGGTGCAAAAAGGTCCTTAAGGTAAAGGGGAAATAGCCGGCTGATATAAGGTAGCCTAGTTCCCCCTTACCATAAGCAACAGGTCCTTACAGTGAAGGGTGTGAGGTTCTGGTTTTGTTGTGGACCCGGGGTTGGTATTAGGAGCAGACACTGATGCAGGTTTAAAAGAGAACGTGGAACTTTTAATGAGTGGTTTAGTAGACATGGAAATGGCAACATAAGAGTCTGGGTAATAATAAGGTGCACTTGGTACTGTAGTGAGGCAATGGGAAAAAGTCCAGGTAGTGACAGACAGGAGACAGTCCAGTATTCCAGGTTTGAGAGGCTGAAGTGAAGTGCAGGCTGAAGAAAACAGGGTCCAGTGGAATGCAAGTGGAGGCAAGTTGCAGGGTACAGGAGACTCATGTACTCAGGCAAGGGAGATGTAAATGGAGGAGGCAGGGGAATCTAGCGGAGTTGGAGTAGGCAAGGTGAAGCAGGCTAGACAGGAATACCAACAACTGGTGTATGAGCACAGGAACTCTCTCTCAGCTTCCGCTGAGAAACACGTTGCACTGGCAATGAAAGGGAGCTCTGAACTCCCTTAAATACCCAGTGCTCTGCCATGACAGGCCAGAGAGAGAGCACATGACACACCAGGATATTGCGACTAGGTCACATGGCCAGAGGCAAGATGGAAGCGCCCATGCCAGAGCGGAACAGAAACACCGCCAGGCCTAACCAGCCCAGAATGGCAACATGCCTGCACAGGACCACGCACAGCCAATGCTCCCTGCCAGACACCAGCACTACCGCCAGATGCCCCTCACCATAGCATCCTCACAGGTATCACCCGCTGACCGCCATGCCGAGAAACCCTGGTCGTGGCAAAGGGGAATTATGCTCAACCATGCAATCACATCTCCTCCACGCCGCATATTACACCGGACCCGGGTGGACACACAGCCCGAAACAAACCCGCTGATTTGTGCATCCTGCATGATGTCACAGTGTCCTCCAGGGCACCATATTTGTTGTGGCAGAGCTGTGAGTGTGCCATCTGTCCTGTGTGCCCATTCACTCCTCATGTCATGTCACCCGGACCACCAGTCATACAGCATGGCATAGGTCCCAACTTTCCCATTACAGTTCCTCCTTTCCCTCTCTATAACCCACACCTGTGTGAATAGACTCCTTATCCCAAAGTGTAGTATTGTATCAGAGCTGACCACCATGCTGAGAAACCCTGGTCGTGACAGTACCCCCCCTTTATGGGTGGCCTCAGGACACTCACCAGACTTTTCAGGATGGGCGGCATGGAATTTCCTGACGAGTGTGGCAGCATGGATATCCCGGGCATTGGTCCAACAGCGTTCTTCCAGGCCGTAACCCCTCCTATCCAGGAGGTACTGTAGTCGACCCCTGCGGACACGAGAATCCAGGACCTGATAGCCCTCGAATTCCACATCTCTTTCTGTCTGGATACGAGGAGGAACAGGAAGAACTTTGAGGAATTTGTTTAGGACTAGAGGTTTGAGTAGAGAAATGTGGAAGGAGTTTGGGACTTTTAAGTATGAGGGCAGCTGAAGGCGATACGCCACAGGGTTGATTACTTCAGTGATGGAGAAGGGTCCGATGAAACGTGGGGCAAACTTCATCCATGGTACTCTAAGGCATAGGTTCCGGGTGGATAACCAAACCTGGTCTCCAACTTGCATGCAAGGTACCTTCCTACGCTTCTTGTCTGCCTGGAATTTGTAGCAAGAGGACACCTTCTCCAAGTCAGCACACACCTGAGCCCATATTGATGCAAATCTCCGAACAGTATCATCCATGGCTAGTACATCAAAGGCAGGTAGGCTTTGGAACTCAGGTACACGAGGTTGGAGACCATACACAACCTGGAATGGAGTTTGATTTGTGGAAGAATGATATGAGGCATTATGTGCAAATCAGCCCAGGTTAGCAAATCAGACCAATTGTCTTGAGATGACGACATAAACATTCTTAGGAAAGTCTCAAGGTCCTGGTTAACTCTCTCCATAGATCCATTGCTCTGTGGATGATTGGCTGTGGAGAAGTTTAGCTTCACTTGCAGAACAGAACATAGAGCTCTCCAGAATTTTGCCACAAATTGAGCACCACGATCTGAGACTATTTCGTCAGGAAGGCCGTGAATACAGAATATGTGTTGGATGAACAGATGAGCCAAATCCGGAGCAGTAGGTATTTTCTTTAGAGGTACATAATGAACCATTTTCGAAAATCGGTCTATCATGACCCAGATGGTGGTGTAACCCTGAGAACTCGGCAAATCTGTTACAAAGGCCATGGAGAGATGCGTCCACGGACGTGACGGAATAGGCAGGGGCAACAAGTCTCCGGCTGGCGCTTGACGAGAAGATTTATGCTGAGCACATAGGGTACACGAAGAGATAAATTCCAACACATCAGCTTTCATTGATGGCCACCAGTAGGCTCTCTTTAAAAGTTCCATAGTCTTCCGAGTACCAGAGTGACCTGCAAAGCATGAGGAGTGAGCCCAGGTGTGGAGCTGCTTCCTTAACTCCGGGGCCACAAAGGTTTTCCCAGTAGGAGGCTGCATTTGTATGGTGGCAAACACTCTTGACTCCAACACGGGGGTACTGCGTAGAATCTCAGAATTGTTATTGCAGGAGAAAGATCTAGACAGAGCATCTGCTTTCTGATTAAGGGCTCCTGAATGGAAGGTCAGAGTGAACTGGAAACGGGCAAAAAATATTGCCCATCAGGCCAGACGAGGACTCACACACTGGATATTTTTGAGGAAGAGGAGGTTCCTATGGTTGGTGAAGACAGTCGAAGGAAAATTAGCCCCTTCCAGCAGGTATCTCCACTCCTTTAGCACCAACTTTACCACCAAGAGCTCCTGTTCTCCTATAGCATAGTTATTCTCAGCAGGAGAAAATGTATTGGAAAAGAACCACATGAGTGAACTCGGTTGTCTTCATAGCGCTGGGAAAGGATGGCTCCCACTGCCTCTGATGATGCATCAACCTCCAATAAAAATGGTCTATCCAGGTCTGGTTGTCTTAGAACTGGGGCTGCAATAAAAGCTTGTTTCAAAAGCTGGTAGGTTGTCTCTGCCTCAGGTGACCATAGAGCAGGATTAGTGCCTTTACGGGTGAGAGCCATGATGGGAGCCATCAAAGACAAAAATCCCTAGATAAAGCGTCAGTAGTAGTTGGCAAATTTGAGCAGTCTCTGTATGGCTTTCAAAGTTTGAGGTCGAGACCAATCTAGAATCGCCTGAACCTTTTTGGGGTCCATTTCTAGACTGGAGCAAGGAATGGCACACTGGCTACAATAAAGACACATTTCTCCAGTTTGCAGTAGAGGTGATTTTCTCTCAGTCGGGATAGCACTTCCTTCACATGTTTATGATGTTCTTCTAGGTGTCGAAGCTGGATTATTGACTGAGACAAGATCAGTTTAAAATTGGATCGCAGCGACGCCATCTTGCGACTGGCCGCAAGACGCCATCTTGGAAATGAGATCGCAAGATGCCATTTTGCAAATGGCCGCCTAAGCGCCATTTTAGATAAACTCACACTTTAGTACATGTGGTGATATTACTATTAACATCATGCAATTGCATCTGTGACCATCGCCATAAGTTACGGCTATTCATCAAAAGCCCATTTCATGACTTTACGTAGTTTGGGTGCTCTGGATAAAGTGTGTGTATTATTAAAATTCCCCTAAAGGATATATTTCAGAAATGGCTGTACAGTATGTCAAAATTGGATTGCATTAGCTAAACAGAGCAAATGGCCACGTGACAACTAGCCTGTGAAGACAAGCTTCATGGACATAACGTCTGCTCTCACTCCAGGTGGCCCTGCTCGAATACAGCAAGAGGGTCAATTGTAGCACCTTACATTAGCAGGCTTCCTACAATAAAATACCTTCAAAGCCAAGAGTGTTATCTGAGGTTTGGGTCTTGTAGCTGTGCTAATTTGCATCCACACAGGCCCTGGGAGAACAAAGACCAGTATTTTGGAGCCTGAAAAGGGTGGGGGCTGCTGGGGCATGAGCAAGTCATGGAACTATAATGCTCAGCATTCCACACTGCTAGGTGTTCTCATACACACATTAATACGCACAATTGGCATGTTAACTAGTCGCATATTAGCGAATGCATAAGATCCTGTATGAAAACGCTGAATATTAGCTTCATGCACATGCATCTGCCCCAAGTTAACTAGCGTCTTTACATCAAACCCCACATACTCACACATTACATTTTCACATACAAGGTTCCATAAGCTTTAAGGTATAAGATCGAAGTATACACATTTACTATAATTGCTATGAAATAAAGATTATTTTGTAACTAAGGTTTTATACGTGATAAGTAAGCCACGTTTGGTATTGTACTGATGCGGACTCATTTTGCAGTATTCTGGTAACATAGTTGGAGAGATCGCAACATGCATTCTCAACTTATGGACCTCAGAGACTTCCAGAAACAAAATGTACATTATATGAACAACTGTTAGGATTTGCATGGGGCGGGAAACCAGAGACCACCAGTTGTTAGAGGCTGGATCGTGTCTATTTGAACCAACCTGTTAAATGCCTTGTAACATGTGCCCTCTCCTTTAGGACCAATGGTATTAGCAACAAACTTCTCTATTGTGTTGTTTATTTCTGGGGGGTATAAATATGTGTGCTCTGACCCTGGGTTCCTAGTCTTCGTGCTGAATGCTGATTGACGAGGGGTTTCTTGCTGATGCCTAACATCTGGACCAGAGAGCGCTGCGTATGTATAATTGTACTTGGGTCTGTATAATCTCTTTGCGCTAAGATTTTATGAGGATCATAGCGTGTAACTGCTGTACTTTTACTTGAATAATACTTTGTGCTTTGGAACCACAGGTTCTAGGTCTGGAGTCTTTATTTACTGTATGACTGCGTACGCAAATTAGCGTCATCCTTAGAAGGTATAGGCAGGGCTATATAGCGGTTCAAAGGCAGTATCCTTATAGGGAAGATGAGAAAATCAATATATCATCCAAATAGACAGCTACTGAAACATATAATAAATCCCGGAAAATTTCATTAACAAAGCCTTGAAAGACAGCAGGGGCATTGCACAATCCAAAGGGTATCACGAGGTATTTAAAATGTCCATCTCTGGTATTAAAAGCGGTCTTCCATTCATCACCTGCGCGGATACGAATGAGATTATAAGCCCCTCGTAGATCTAACTTAGAGAACATGACGGATCCTTTGACTCTGATGAATAGCTCTGTGATTAATGGAAGTGGATATCGGTGCTTGACCGTTCTTTCGTTAAGGCCCCGGTAGTCTATGCATGGTCTTAACCCTCCATCCTTCTTGGCGACAAAAAAGAACAGAGCTCTGGCAGGAGAGGTGGGAGGACGAATTAAGTTTTTCTCCAAATTCTCCTGGATGTATTCAGTCATGGCTTTGGTCTCTGGCAGGGGTAGAGGATAAGTGCGACCATGAGGAGGCAACTTGTCAGGCAACAAATCGATTGGACAATTCCATTCTCTGTGAGGAGGTAAGACATTTGTCTGTTGTTCAGAAAAGACATCAGTAAACTTTTGGTACTCCTCGGGAATTGATGGAGGTACTAATGAGATTTTTTTCTTACAGGTCGTATCTTGGGAAGACAGGATTTCTAACAGTCAACCCCCCATGAAAGAACTTGCATAGAGTGCCAATCTATCCTGGGATTGTGCTGGCGTAACCAGGGTAGCCATAAAATGATTTCTTGAGAGGCCTCAGGTATCACTAAGATTTTTAGAGACTCAGAATGAAGTGCTCCAATACGGACTAGTACTGGATAAGTTTCTTTGGTGACAACTCCATTGGCCAGAGGCCATCCATTTACAGCGGTCAGGGAAATTGAGTAGTCGAGGGAAGAGCAAGGAATCTGTAGTTTGTTAACAAAGCTGGTAGTCATGAAGTTTCCGGCTGCTCCAGAATCTAGAAAAGCAGCAACAAAGACAGGTTTTGACTTAAAGTCTATGGCTAAGGTCAGCACGAAATCTTTAGATTTTGGGGACTGGTTCATTACTCCTAACTTGATGTCGACAGGCTCAGTTAGGAACGGGCATTTCCCGACTTACGGGAAGAAGAGGCTACCAGGTGATCTGAGTCTCCATAGTACAGGCAGAGATTTTTTAATTTTCTTCTCTGACGTTCCTCTTTGGAGAGATGGGTATGATTCACCTGCATTGGCTCTTCATCTGTAGAAGGAGGGGGTGGATGAGTAGTAGAGGGAGGAGTAATTGACCTTTGCCGGTCGGTTCTATGCTTCTCAGCCTGAGGTTCTCTGAAGCGTAATTGATCTTGTTACAGAGAGAAATCATATCGTCCAGATTAGTAGGAAGCTCACGGGTGACCAGATCATCCTTCAGTCGATCAGAAAGCCCGTGCCAAAAGGCTGAGGTAAGGGCTTCCATATTCCACTTGAGCTCTGATGCTAAAATCTGAAACTGTACGGCATACTAGCTGACAGGACGGGTTCCTTGTTTCAGTGTAATAATACTATATGAGGCTGATACAGTACGCCCAGGCTCATCAAAAATCCTCCTGAATGATGTTACAAAGTTGGTATAGTTATCCAGTAGAGAATCTGAACGCTCCCAGAGTGGGGAAGCCCAATCCAAGGCTGAGCCGGACAACAGCGACACAATGTAGGCCACTTTAGTTCTTGCAGTGGGAAAATTATCAGGCTGTAAGGTGAAGTGTATATTGCACTGATTCAGGAACTCCCGACAAAGATTGGGGTTGCCGTCAAATTTACTTGGCATAGGAAGATGTAACCGGGGGATGCCCTGTAAACTGTATTTTCAGACACAGAAGCGGGTGTAACTACTGTTACACTAGGGGTGGATAAAGAGGTTTACAAATCATTCTGTCATTGATTCATTTCCTGCAGGAACTGAGCCATTTGGTGCTACATAGCTTCCAGGTTTTCCAAACGGCCTGCGATGCACTGGAATAAATCTGCTCCGGACTCCTGTCCTGTGGCCGAGGCCATGGGGCCAATGCAAACTGTGAGGTTCTGGTTTTGTTGTGGACCCAAGGTGGTATTAGGAGCAGACACTGAAGCAGGTTTAAAAGAGAACGTGGAACTTTTAATGAGTGGTTTAGTAGACAAGGAAATGGCAACATAAGAGTCCGGGTAATAATAAGGTGCACTTGGAACTGTAGTGAGGCAATGGGAAAAAGTCCAGGTAGTGACAGACAGGAGACAGTCCAGTATTCCAGGTTTGAGAGGCTGAAGTGAAGTGCAGAAAACAGGATCCAGTGGAATGCAAGTGGAGGCAAGGTGCAGGGTACAGGAAACTCAGGTACTCAGGCAAGGGAGAGGTAAATGGAGGAGGCAGGGGACTCCAGCGGAGTTGGAGTAGGCAAGGTGAAGCAGGCTAGACAGGAATTCCAACGACTGGTGTATGAGCACAGGAACTCTCTCTCAGCTTCCACTGAGAAACACGTTGCACTGGCAATGAAAGGGAGCTCTGAACTCCCTTAAATACCCAGTGCTCTGCCGTGACAGGCCAGAGAGAGATCACGTGACACACCAGGATAGGCTGACTAGGTCACATGACCAGAGGCAAGATGGCAGCGCCCATGCTGGAGTAGAGCGGATACACCGCCAGGCCTAACCAGCCCAGAATGATGACATGCCCGCACAGGACCACACACAGCCAATGCTCCCTGCCAGACACCAGCACCACCTTATCCCGAAGTGTAGAATGGTGTATTGTATCAGACCTGAGGTCACAGTCCCTATTTATCATTGTGTTATCTGTGGTACAGATTCTTCCCTGCAGCTTTGTGTCTGAGTAACCTGGATCTGTACTACATCAGCCATCCCACCAGTCATTATTAAAATTGTGGTACTGGTATGGGGGAAGATGACACAGGGGTAAATGGCGGAGCTTCTGGTTTGACTCTCCAGCAGCTTTGGGCATCAGACTTAGCGAAGAGGATATGGTTATATCTATTTCATGTTTTTGAAAACTAAGGATCGAATGGATCGGTATAAATAGCGAGCGGCTGAATTGCAGTCAGTTCAAATCCCGACGCCAGAAGCTCGAAGGTCAGGAATCCCAGCTAAGTGCCCAAACCCTCCCCCTCTCCCCCCAAACCCTAACCCTCCCTTGGTGGTGCCTAACCTTCCCAGGTAGTGCCTAACCCTAACCTCCCCTTCCCGCACCCTAAACCTAACCCTTCCTTGGGGGTGTCTAACCCTAACACCCCCGGGGGTGCCTAACACTAACCCCCCCTCCCCATAGCCCAACTCTAACCCTCCTGGGGGTGTTCTAACCCTAATCTTCCCCTGCAGGTCCCTAAACCTAACCCCCCTATCCCCAGGCTAAGTGTAAAACTTACCCAAATACTTACCTTCATGATGGCGGGGGTCAGTATCCTGATGTCTTCGGGATGGCACCAGTGGCATTATGCCAGGTGACAGTTTTCCAGCACCGGCATTTTAAACATATACCAGTTCGTATAGAGGCCCTGATTCAGACCCGCTCACTGCCGGAGGCAGCTCGCAGGGCTGAAGGGCCTTGTTTGGTTTTCTTGGAGTCTGGCCTCCTGGTCACTCGCTAAGCTGTGGGTGACCACCCACAGCTTTAGTGAGCGGCCAGGTGATAGTCGCGACCATCGGGCTTGTGACGAGACTCTTGTGGTAGGGTCTCATCTGCCGCAAGCCCCAGTGAGCTTCCGGCTCCGGTGATGTCAGTGGAGCCGCACACAAATGGATGGCGTTCCTTCGGGAACGCCTTTGTTTGGCCAGCCACCCCCCCGGACCCGCCTACCAAATGGGACAAGCTGTCAATCAACATCGACAGCCACCCCTTTTGGATGTGAGCGCCGGAGCGAGTGATTTCTCGCTCGCTCCGGGGCTCGCACGTGCACACTGCCTGGCCATCGACCCGCTTGCGAGTGCATAGTGCTTGCAAGCGGGTCTGAATCAGGCTCAGAGTTCCTATAATTGAAATGTAGACAGTGTGATAACACCAGGGTAATTAGCTTGGTAGAGTGTCAGTGGTGCAATGTTATGTGCTTTAATCAGGGTCCACACATAGCATTTCAGATTAGAAATAAAAGAAAAGTGGTGCAGCATAAATCAGGAAACAAAAATAACAAATGCCTAGCCCCCTTGCAGGGCACTGACTCACTTCTTCGCCCCTGACTACAGTAGGCAGCTAGTCTGCAAATAATGTCCAAAGTCTCTCTCTGCTTCCTGCAGAGTAGTGCTGGCCATACACTGGTACGATTTTGGGCCGATTGCACGATTTTAGATGCCTCGTATGACGCATCGTGTGCAAATCGTGCAGTATTTAGGTACCAATATGATCCGATGCATGCTCCCGCAGCTGTTCTATCGTATCGTATGATCAGATGTGCAGCCCATATGTCGTGCAATGTATTTGCGTGAATTCGATCCATCGTACGCCCGAGCGTCCGAGCGGCGTCATTTGTTAAAAAAAAAAGACTGATCTATGCACGGGTGAGAGAGATCCGTGATGCATGCATCTGTCTTTAATAAAATAAACACAGATGCAGGGATAGTTCAGTGAGAATCATCTTAATTTTATCAAAGACAGATGCATGCATCACGAATCTCCCTCACCTGTTCGTGCATCAGTCTTTCTTTTTTTTAACAAATGATGCTGCTCGGATGGTCGAACACACGATGCATCGGGGCAAATGATCGTACATGAGATCGTATGAACATTGAGTGTCAAAAGTACTAAATCGTGCGGATGGAACTGCCAGGGCACTGCCGGGGAGTTCAAGGGAAATCGTATGGTGAATTGCATCTTATGCTGATCATACTCGTGTAAGGCCAGCATAAAACTGGGATAATTAACCTGGCCTGGCTTGGCCTCTGGTTTTTCAACTGTTAGCTGTCCTGCAGGTTAACACAGACTCCGGCCTGGTCTTTAGCTGGCTGGCTGCCACAGCCTCATAGTCTGGCCTGCTTACTTGCAGGTAACATAGGCTTCGGCCTACTCACGTTCACATAACACAGTCCCAGAGTTTGGTGGCCTTCCCTGTCTCTCACAGGTCTAGGCTCAGGTCTCCTGGCCCTCCATGGCTTGCTAGCACAGTGAGCTCTGTCTGGCTGGTCAGCCTCAGTCATCCCTGGACTGAATCCACTGGGCAGCACAAAGGTGTGGCAAAACTCAGTTTATCTACACTTTGTGGGCGGATCCCTCCAGCCCCACACAGAATATCGGCATCTTTGGTGATACTGCCACAACAGGAATAGGGGCCATCTGTTCTCACTAGGGATGGCCATTGACCATCGAGTATAGGCAACCATGGATGATTTGCCATCAGTGGTCGGTGATGTTTCCATCCGAAGGTTCTCTGCCATCGATGCCAGGGGTGCAGCATTCATTTTTTGTTTCTAGCCAGTGCAGGGGGTGGAGGACCCAGGAGGAGCATGGCCGGCGACCATAGAGAGTCAGGTGAGTGGGGGCCATTGCTGGGCGATGGCAGGGTGGCGAGGTGAAGGTGGGGTGGTGAGGCAACGGCAAAGCATCAGGTGCAGGGTGCGGTAAGAACCCATAGGCTTCTATAGGCCAGGTTTTTCTGGTGTTACCCTCCGCACCAATAATAGGATGGCCGGGGCTTAGTACATATGGAAATTTTTCGGGGTTTTTACCGTATTTTTCCTTTAGTACATCCCACCCAGAGTGTGAAAGCAGCACCTATGAGCATGATGGTAAAGTGGGCGTGTACTGCAACATCTGAGAGGCGTGCCATAAAACTGATTTTCATCAAAATGTTAATGAGCCCCAAAGCACTTAGTAATATCTACGTGTTGATGAAAACACACTGATACTTTCCAGAAAATGCATGTAGCCATAGGGATCATTGTGCCTTATAACCTCTGCAGGGAAATGATACTAAAGCTCCTTACACATGGAACGATCAGACAACGATCAGATATCAAAAAGGAGAAAGAAAAGAAGTCTATTTGGCAGTGCACTTGGACCAATACATTATAAAATATAACTTCTATTAATACTCACTAAAAAGACACATATAGCTCACTGAAACAAAAACTCAATGCAAAATAATACAGTTCCATATTAATGTGATAAAAGTGCAAGGTGAATGTTATATATGTGAAAAAGAAAATTGTTGAATAAATGTGTATCAATAAAATATAATCTCTATGTTCCTCTATAATTATATATTATTACTCTATTGGTAAATGTGTTTTAACACAAGGGTATATAAATATCCTATTGATATCTCTGGATAAGATAAATCTATAGAGGTAGTAATGTATCCAATAGCTTATACGAACTGTGACAATCTCAAACCTAAATATTGTATCTATTTGTAAAATAGATTTCTCACAAACTGAAAGTATTACAGTGTAGATTGCAACAATTGTTGCAAGAGAATGGCAATTATTTATACCACTTATGCTGGCCCTACACGCTACAATTATCGGGACGATCCGCCTGATATCGGCGGATCGCCGCGATAATTGTAGCGTGGGGGGGGCGACCGAGGGTTAAATATTGCTCGGTCGGGCATGCTGGATTGTCCAGCATGCCCGTCCGATGTGATATTACCCGGTAAACTGTCGGCCGCATCGGGCAGTGTATGCCCAGCGCAGCCGACAGATAGACATTTCCTGTGTTCCTTCCTACGGAAGGAACAGGGAAATGTCTCCTCCCCCGGGGGCGGAGCGTGGATGTCGGGCTATACACTGTGAGATTTCTCTCACAGTGTATGCCGCGGACATCTGCGGCTGGCAGCCGGCCGCCAGATAAAATGTCTGTCGGTCTGAGAGACATTTTATCTGGCAGTGTATGCCCAGCATAAGTGATATCCGGAGCGGATGTCAATAGATTTTTATTAATTGTTGTTCTGATATTAATAAGAGATCAAGCTTGATATATATCCTTATTCCTATGCAAATAAATATAAAGTACAGAGTATAGTAGTAAAAGTAAGGTTAGTGAATCAGTGATTCATGGGGTTAAATTGTTGTTAACCCTGATCACTGTTGTAAATGAAGCAGGGTGAATTTGTAGCTGCAGTTTAATCAATGTGTACTTAACTAAATGGTATAGATGATAGTTTTGTCAGACATACCCTCTCCGCTATCTAGCTTACATTCCAAGGTTCCGCTATCAATCATAAATCACAGCCTGAGCCATCTTACTATCTTATGCAGTGAAATATATAGCTGTCGGCTCAGTGATTTATAAAACCAGAGTATAGTTAAGTCACACTATGATCACGGTTTGAGTCGTATTGCCTATTGCCCTCTAATACAATAAAGTATATAAAGTCGGCTCAGTGCTTTACAATGCCATATTGCAATTAACCCCGATCTTTTTTAGTTAAATAGATCTAGACTGTTATTTTATATATGCTCGTGTCCTACAATTTTATAGATTTAGTTTAGCACTAGAGCAGTATAAAGCAGGGTTAAATAGAGTGCATCACAGATATCAAGACATTTATTTTAATAATCGTATGCCAAACAGGCTTGATCAGCATAGTTTTAAAGAGATATATGTGGTATATTTTAAATATCAGATCAGTTATTCTAGTAGTCATATACTAGTCAAGCTGGGTCAGCACAATCTGAGATAATGAAGCTATCAGTTTCTCATTATATATTTGATTATAACTACAGCATCTCCGGTATACCCTCTCAGATCATCATTTTAATTGATCTCATATTGTAATTATTAAGATATCATTGTCTGATCATCCTGTATGTGCTGGATGTTCGATATCAAACATGCAGCATCCCCCAAATGACTATAACGACCCACGATCAATGATCACGGTTCCCTATACTAACCAGGCTAACCTGGTCGATAATGACCAGGTTGGCCTGCATGCACAGGCGATGGTTGATATCAACCATCCGTGACCGCGCATCGACCATTGTTTGGGGGTTGGAAGGGCCCAAAAATAGGACAATATGAATGATAATGATATGATCGATATTGATATCGTTCTTATCATCCTGTTATATCTGACCATGTGTACGCACCATAATTATCCACTTGGAATGCATGGGATGCAGTCAGGATGTCGGAGGATGGGATCCCGAATGTCAATATACCGACACCGGAATCCCGACGCCCGTCAGAATGCAGATGCCGATATTTAGAAGAGATCAAGATACTGATGTTGGTATCCCAACTGCTGGAATCCCGACCACCGGCATCCCGGCCGCCGGCATCCCGAAGGTATTAGGGTTATGCCGGGGATGGAGTGGTTAGGTTTCGGGACCTCCCAGGGTTAGAAACCGACTGGGGAGGGTTAGGTTAGGCTGTGGGTCACTCTGCACCCCACATGTTTTACCACTTCTAACCAATCAGAGTGGCTTTTCCCATGCTGTGACCAATGAGAGAATAGCTGCCATGTTTGGTCAGAACTGCTATAAGTCTGTCGGTCATACATGATTTTAATTCCTTACTATCAATTATAGCATCCTAAAAATCTCTATAACTAACAAAATATTACTTTTGTTGGTATAATCAGATCTTTCCATGGTACATATAACTGTAAACTAATATTATTTTATTGTGACTTTCATACATAAAGAGTAATCAGACCTAGGGGTATATTTGCAGGTTTTTAGAAGTGGAGATGGAGATGTTGCCCATAGCAACCAATCAAATTCTAGCTATTATATTCTAGAAGGTGCTAGATAAATGTTAAGTAGAATTTGATTGGTTGCTATGGGCAGCATCTCCACTTCTAAAGACTCTCAATCTCACAAAACAAGTCACACTACCCTGGTGAATATCAGCGGAGAATCGCAGGCGATACAAGGAGGACTATTTAGATCTTCGTAAATATAACATGACATACTAACTGGAGCCTACAGTGAGCGCAAACTGCAAGCAGTGTGAATTTCCAGAGCTCAACCTGCCTTTATTGCTTTAAATATGTAGCCGGGCTGCAATTGAAAACTCAGACCCTCTCACATAACCCTGTTAAAGTGCAATTTGCTGTCGGTGTGCAGTGATTTCCAACTGGTATGACAGGCCAATTTGAGACAAGAAACTGTCAGGAAATGTAATCACGGGTTTCTGCCAATTTTGCCTTTAGTACCTCTGGCAGTTTATAAATTGGCCCAATAAATCACATTTCATTTACATACCCCTCATAGAGTTTATGCAGAATTATTTGACTGTGATAAATATAACCAGAATTTGGGTATCTGTCATACCTACCATCTGACATACAGTATAGCATATAGGATTTATCTTATAGGATAGTTGGAACGATGTGTATCCCAGTCGACCAGACACCCAATGAAAGGATATATTGGGTGGCCGTACACATTGCACAATCTGGCTTACAACTGCGCAATATACGCTTCCATCTCACATTCACCTGCATGCCATCGACAGTGTGGTCAGTCTATTCGACGTGCAGCACATCAGATGGGCCTACCCAGCTGACGGCACAAGTGAACTCGCATTTATGTGTACACCAGACTTGCTGAAAATATGGCTGCCTCCTCTGGAGGAGGCAGCCAGGTCAGCACAGCAGGGGTGCGTGATTCAAATTTAAGGGTGGGGGCAGGACTGCATCATCATGACCATGCCCCCGCTGGACAATCCCGAGATTACTAGTATAGTGCAGCCGGGGTAGGGGCCACAATGATGCAATTCATCGCAAATCGCGTAATCTTCTCCCCCCGGATCGCCCACTTAAACGATGGGGAGCCGATGCCGACGGGGGGCCGGGAGTGCTACCCGATTTGTTAATTGTTAATTTTTTCTTTGTTAAACACAGAGGGCCTGATTCAGAGCCGCTCGTAAGCGGACGCTCGCTCGCTCCGAGCGATGTTCGCACATCAGCGCATGCGTATGGGTCGTAATGCGCATGCGCCAACCAGTCATTGCGGTCGGAAATCGTGCACTCGCAAAACAGCGAATGCCTGCTAATTTGAGTGACAGAATGAGGCGTTTGTGGGTAGTAACAGGGGAAGGTGCTTGAAAACGGGGAGTAGAGATCTGAACGCAGGCGTGCCAAACGGTCAAAACGGGCTTTTAATGTGTGTGCATAATTAACAAAGTAGCGTCATCGACCACATCACTTGGTTGTCTTTTAGCCTGAACTGCTCACAGTGATTGGGGGAAGTAAAACCTACCACAAGCACTGCGAGCAGTTCAGACGCCTTTCGATGTACTCAATTAATGTAATACATAGCGGAGATGGCGTATGATGCGAACGGCCAGGGGGCGTCTTTACAAAATAGCGAGCGCATGTTTTGTTCGCTCGCTCAGACATAGAGGCTTCAACAGACCGCAAAGAGCGAGCGGGTGCTCAATTTAAATAGCCAGCCCCTTTTTCTGAACGACCGTTTGCAAATAGTGTCCGGCTCTGAATCAGGCCCAGAGTACAAATGTCTATTTGTTCTTGCAGCCTCCTGAGGTGTGGGAAGAAATTAGTGCAAAGTCTGTTTATTTTGGGCATCCTAATGGTGGTTTTGGCACCCAAACTTCTGTTTGGGCTCTCTAACCACTTCTTTATATGGAGTTAGCCACTTTGCACGTCTGAACACAGTGCTTTTAGCCATCTTAAGTACTAATTAGAAATGTGTTTTGGTTTTGGATCTGTATCTCCCCTGGTTTTTCAATCTGGATCTGGTTTTGGATTTTTTTCCTTGGTGTTTTGTTTTTAGGTTTTGGATCTGTATTTTTTCCAAAAAAATATATAAACAGCTAAAACCACATAATTTGTGCATATGTTTGTTCCTACAGTATTATTAACCTTAATAACAATGATTTTCAGGCATTTCTAGGCATTTTTAACCACCTCACAGCTCACAATATTGATTTCACTATTTTTCACCAATACAGGCCAAAGGCTGCAGCGAGCTGGCTGGCTAAAGTAAGCAACAGAGCAGCGGCACAAACGCATGGCAGTTTACAAAAATATAGGACATCTATGAAACATTGCCACACAGCAGTGGCAGACAGGATGGCAGTTTAATAAACTATAATAATGTCAGCCGGCAATGCCCCAAATTGTGCAAAATGTAAGAAAAGAGGTGCAAGATGGAATTGTCCCTCCCACCCACTCTTATGTGGCATATTAAAAAGGACATGCACAGTTTAACAAACCAAGCACTTTAGTAACTAGGACTGACACTTTTGTGGCTGAACTCCTTGGTTTGTTTGGGCCCCCACAAAACATTTTTTGGAAGGACTACCTTCAATTAGTGGTGGAGATTGCATGTGTTGGTCCAAACTGCTGGTAGCTGATATAGGACTGCTTGTTATTAATTTATAAATTATTATAATTTTGTTAAACAAATTTCATGAACTTGCTGCAAATGACATAACAGGGAGGAGGTGCCTAGATGGTTAATGTCCCTTCATCTGCTAACTTTGGCTTTACAAATGGAACAGATGCCTTCATAACTGTTGTCAGAAGTTAGATTAAAATAATTCCACACCCAAGACATGGCTTTTCTGGCTTTATTTTTATCATGAGTAAGAACTGCTACCACTGGTGTCTGATTTACGCAAACCACATCATCATCAACATCCTCATTAATGTCAGATAGGACACAAATTTCCCCCTCATTCTCCTTTTGCACTTCTTCCACACTATCATCCTAATTTTTTATTATTTCACCATCTAATACTAGCACAGCCGTCATGGCGTCAGTGATCTGCTGTGAAACTGGATGACAACTGTTATACTTACTTCCTCTATCAAAGGACTGTTTAATAGTCAATTGTTTATTTAAATTACTAGAAGTAGTAGTCTTCTTGGTCCCTTTTTGGGATGAAGATCCACCCCCAGCAGCAGCAACAGGCGTAGCACTCAAGGATCCTACTAAGGAATCACGGATAGGAGGGAAGTCAGTCATGCTTATGAATTTGGATGCAGGACTACTGCTGATAATGATTGAGGATGTTAATGATGATGCAGGTGTTGATGGTGGAGATTGCAGGTGCTTGGATCCAGATAGAAGGGAGCAGCTAGGTGACACTGGACTGATTGTTGTTCGGTTTTTTGTCCCCAAAGTTTTAGAATTTGAAATACCCTTTCCAATTTGATGAATGCGCTGCAAGTGACATAACAGGGAGAAGGTTCCAAGATGATTAAGGTCCTTACCTCTACTCACTGTTACTTGGCAAAGGTTGTCCGGATTTGGGTGGAAATAATTCCAAACAATGGAAGTGGATTTTTTGGTACTTTGCCCAGGCATGCCAACAGTGGGATTTTTCCCACCATGGGCAACAACTGTTGCCTGATTTACGGTTTTTACACAAACATCCTCCGCAGCAACATCGTCATCATCAACAACCTCATCATCCTTGTTGTTATCGCCAACTACGTAAATATCCTCCTCATCCTCCTGGTGCAATTCCACAGAAGCATCCTCGATTTCTACGTCAGCATGTTGACTTGTGCTGCTCATCCCCACATTTGCAGAGGGCACACAAATGGTGGAAGGAGGATCCTCATCAAGTACAGTATTAGAAAGGTCAGGCTCACACATGGCAACCGCGGACACACTTGGACTCTCCTCATGGATTTATGATTTTTTTTGGAGCACACAGTTGGTTCCGGTGTCTTACTTGTCTTAACAATTTACGTTTTGTTGTACCTCTCCTACAAGCAGAGGGGCTTAAGTCATCACTAGAACCACCAGTCATAAATAATAAAGGCCAAGGCCTTATCCTTTCCTTGCCACTTCGTGTAGTGAATGGCATATTATCAATTTTTTGTTTCTCTAAAGCTAACTTAGCTTTAGATTTTTTTTCTTTAACAGGGTAAAAGTAGATTTTTTTTTAGCCTGACTTTTTGGCCTGACTTATGCCCTGGTACATCGCCCTTCATAGAAGACGTTGACGGCCTTGCATTGCCAACATGACTGCTGCCGGCAGCTACAAGACTAGCATGTAGATCCTGCTCTCCTGTCATGTGACTGTCCTCCATACTCACTGCTGTCTTACAGCAGTGTCACCAAGCAATTATTGCGCAGCTAAGTTGCGGCTAACGCACACAACCAACCACACACACAAAAAAAATGTTTTTATTTTCATACTGGTGGTGTGGCTAACACGCACACACAAAAAAAGTGCTTATTTTCACACTTGTGGTGTGGCAGGCTAACACGCACACAAAAAAAATGTTTTTATTTTTTCACTGGTGGTGTGGCTACCATGCACACACTAAAAATTGTCTTTATTTTTTCCCTTGTGGTGTGGCAAGCTAACATTCACACATAAAAAAATAGCTTTTATTTTCACACTGGTGGTGTGGCAAGCTAACATGCACACACAAAAAAAATGTTTTTATTTTTACACTGATGGTGTGGCTAACACGCGCACACAAATAATTGTTTTTATTTTTTGACTGGTGGTGTGGCTAATAAGCACACACACAAATTTATTTTTAATTTTCACACTGGTGGTGTGGCTAATATGCACACACAAAAAAATTGTTTTTATTTTCACACTGGTAGTGTGGCAGGCTAACATGCACACACAATTTTTTTTAATTTTCACACTGGTTGTGTGGCAAGCTAACACGAACACAAAAAAATGTTTTTATTTTTTCACTGGTGGTGTGGCTAACACGCACACACAAAAAATGCTTTTTTATTTTCACTCCGGTGGTGTGGCTAACACGCACACATAAAAAAAATGTTTTTATTTTCACACTGATCGTGTGGCTAACACGCACACCAAAATGTTTTTTAATTTTTTCACTGTTGGTGTGGCTAACATGCACAGACAAAATTTTTTTTATTTTTTCACTGGTGGTGTGGCTAACACGCACAAACAAAAAAAATGTTTTTATTTTTTCACTGGTGGTGTGGCTAAAGGTGCCCACACACATACCGATATATTTACAATCAGCCGATGTGTTCGATTTCCCTTGAAACTCTCCCCAGCAGCTCAGCACACGATATGCACATGATATGCTGTCCAATCTTCATCCGATCTCCTGCAGCCAGACTTTTTTTTATAGTGCATTGTGTCCTAGATTGTCAGATCTGCCGTACAGCACAGCAGATCTGACAATGTGATGTGCGACCTGCGGGGGTGCACATCGCATCGTGATCGTGAGTGGGGACTAATGATTTGGGCATTTTTTACCCGATCTGTCATTCCGATGTGTCGGAATCGGCCAGATCGGGTAAAAAATTGCTATGTGTGTGGCCAGCTTAACACGCACACACAAAAATTTGATTTGATTTTTTCACTGGTGGTGTGGCAAGCTATCTCGCACACACAAATTTGTATTTTATTTTTTTACACTGATGGTGTGGCTAACATGCACACACAAAAAATAGTTTTTTATTTTTTGACTGGTGGTGTGGCTAACACGCACACACAATTTATTTTTCTTTTTTCACACTGGTGGTGTAGCAAACATGTACACAAAAAAAATGTTTTTATTTTCACACTGGTGGTGTGGCAGGCTAACAGGCACACACAAAAAATTGTTTTTATTTTCACACCGGTGGTGTGGCTAACACGCACACACAATTTTTTTTTTTCACACTGGTGGTGTGGCAAACACGCACATACACAAAAAAAGTTTTTATTTTCACACTGGTGGTGTGGCAGGCTAACACACGCACACAAAAAATTGTTTTTATTTTCACAAAGGTGGTGTGGCTAGCACACACACAAAAAATTGTTTTTATTTTTTCACTGGTGGTGTGGCTAACATGCACACACAAAAAATGTTTTTTATTTTCACACTGGTGGTGTGGCTAACATGAACACACAAAATTTTTTAGTTTATTTTCACACTGGTGGTGTGGCTAATACACACACACAAAAAATAGTTTTTATTTTTTTCACTGGTGGTGTGGCTAACATGTACACAGAAAAAAATGTTTTTATTTTTTCACTGGTGGTGTGGCTAACACGCACACATAAAAAATAGTTTTTATTTTTTCACTGGTGTGTGGCTAACATGCACAAACAAAATCTTTTTTTATTTTTTCACTGGTGGTGTGGCAAGCTAACACGCACATAAAAAAATGTTTTTATTTTTACACTGATGGTGTGGCTAACATGCACACACATATAATGGTTTTTTTATTTTTTGACTGGTGGTGTGGCTAATGCACACACATTTTTTTTTCACACTGGTGGTGTAGCAAATGTACACACAAAATAATGTTTTTATTTTTTCACTGGTGGTGTGGCTAACATGCACACACAAAAAATTGTTTTTATTTTTCACTGATGGTGTGGCAAGCTAACATGCACACACACAAAAAAAATCATTTTTATTTTTACACTGATAGTGTGGCTAACACACACACACAAAAAATAGTTTTTATTTTTTCACTGGTGGTGTGGCTAACATGCACACACAAAAAAATTGTTTTTATTTTCACACTGGTGGTGAGGCAGGCTAACACACACACACAATTTTTGTTTTTATTTTCACGCTTGTGGTATGGCTTTGACACACACAATTTTTTTTTTTCACTGGTGGTGTGGCTAACACGCACACACAAAAAAAAATATTTATTTTTTCATTGGTGGTGAGGCAAGCTAACACGCACACAAAAAAAATGTTTTTATATTTACACTGGCAGTGTGGCTAACACCCACGCACAAAAAATTGTTTTTATTTTTTCACTGGTGGTACAGCAAGCTAACACACAAATAATTGTTTTTATTTTTTGTCTGGTGGTGTGGCAAGCTAACATGCACACACAAAAAAATTGTTTTATTTTTACACTGGTGGTGTGTCTAACATGCACACAAAAAATTGTTTTTATTTTTACACTGGTGGTGTGTCTAACATGCACACAAAAAATTGTTTTTATTTTTACACTGGTGGTGTGTCTAACATGCACACAAAAAATTGTTTTTATTTTCACACTGGTGGTGTGGCAGGCTAACACGCACACACAAATTGTTTTATTTTTTTCACTGGTGTAGTGGCTAACACACAAAAATGTTTTTTTGATTTTTTTTTACACTGGGGGTGAAGAGCACCCCTGATGGACAGAGCACCTCCTGGACAACACAGTCAGCCTCTATGGACTACAGTCAGCCAACTGCTATGGACTACAGCCAGCCAGCCCGTATGGACAGGACAACAGCCAGCCCCTATATGGTATGGATTGGACAACAGCCAGCCAGCCCCTGTGAACAACAGCCAGCCAGCCCCACAATTATTATGCCCAACAGCAGCGCAACGCGGCTCCCAACACAACGTCACAAGTCACAATTTTGCAACAGCAGCACAGCACAGCTCCCAGCCCCCTCCCTCTTTATTCTCCACAGCCGGAAAGAAAAATGGCGGCGATCGCGCGACCTTTATACAATCAAATACCCGTGAGAATCCGACAGCGGGATGATGACATTTTGCCTCGTTTTGAGATCCGAGTCAGGCGGGAAAAACCGAGCCGACTCGGATCTGCCTCGTATCTGCTAAGTTCAGGTGGGTTCGGTTCTCAGGGAACTGAACCCGCTCATCTCTAGTACTAATGGGCCCCCGAACGGAGAAACAATTCTATTGCTCCGTTGGGCGCCTATTCGTATAGATGCCTAGCAAGGAGCATGAGAAACATTTGGATCGCAGCCTCTGAGCTTAGTGAAGCAAGTAACAAGGTCCAGACTATAGGGTGGATGATCGAAAAACCTCCCACCAGAAATGCGCTTGCTAGTTGATCTTTGTCATGCATGTTTGTTCATTATTCTCACTATGGCCCCTATTTATCAGTATTATTTTTACTAAAGAAAATGTGTTTTCACACACTTTTCACATTATTTTAGTATGACATAAATGTATTAAAGGGCTTTTGGTGCGGTTTTTCATAAAACAAGCCCTTCAATTCGTACATTTTTAGAAAGCAGATCGTATTTCCCATACTTGTAATGGGAAATGTGATCTGTTCTTATTGACTAAAAATAAATTGTGAAAGAATACCAGGGAAAGCCCAGTGATAATAACAGCAATAATGTCACGCTGGGGTGGTTTGGTGAGCTGGCGGAACATGTGTGGACACCTTCTCACTGTGAACATACTGTACAGAGCTACTGTAGCAGAAATTGCAGAAAAGTTAATGCTGACTATGTTAGAAAGGTCGTAACAAGAAAAAAAGTCACTGGCCGCACAGGTACAACAATGCAAAAATATTTCTAATATAACAAATTGTGACTAAAAAACTAGTAGTATAGTATAGATAATTATGGTGTATTAAACTAGAAATCCCTATGTATCTGTATTCAAAAGGGAAACAGTATTAGCCTACTAGTGGTACACCCCAGAGTCAGATATAGTTAACTTGAAAAAGTATCCAAGAGAGGAAAAGGATCACAAAGGACTCCTGGTAGGGGGCACTCTTAATACTTTTTCAAGTTAGAAAGGTGCCAGAACACACAGTACATCAAAGATCGCTGCGTATGAGGTTGCCGCAGACTGGTCAGAGTGCTCATACCGCCTACAATGGGCACATGAGTGTCAGAACTGCACCATGCAACAATGGCAGAAGGTGGCCTGGAGCGGGATGCACCAA
The DNA here is from genome assembly GCA_031769625.1 of Taudactylus pleione. Lineage (NCBI taxonomy): Eukaryota > Metazoa > Chordata > Amphibia > Anura > Myobatrachidae > Taudactylus > Taudactylus pleione. The sequence goes on along the minus strand of JAUIMM010000086.1, from coordinate 9,159,837 downwards.
TCGGAAAATGCAGTAAAATCCCCGTTTACCGCATTTTCCTTATGCATCATACTCCTTGCCGCTAGGCTCCAATGCGGAGGGTAACGCCAGCTTTTGCTGGTGTTACCCTATAGAAGCCTATGGGCTTCTACTGCATCATGCTGCTATGAGGGATCCGATCGGAACCCTCCCAGCACACCCTGCGGCCGCCGTATCACTCTGTGCATGCGCAGATGGACTCCCGGGTCATAAACCCGGAAGTCCACTGTGCAGCAGAGATTGCAAAGGGCAGCTCTTATTGGAAGAGCTGTCCTTTGCTGTACTGATCGCATATGTTAGTGCATATGCGATCCGTATAAATGCGATGTCCTGCGGTAAGTGTGTTACTGCATCCCGATCTAGATCTAGATCTGATGAATCACGTTTTGTTTTATATTATGTAGGTGCGCATTCATCATTTAACTGGGGAGAAGATGGCACCAGGGTGCACAAACCACCTACCTAAACATTGTTGTAGATCATGTACACACCTTCAAGGCAACGGTATTCCCTGATGGTAGTGCCTTCTTTTAGCAGGATATTGCACCCTGCCACTAAGGATTCTGGATTACTACCTTTATACGCACCTACCTATACCTTCTAAAACCTGCCTATAAACCTCTAATATTGACGCTATTTTCGTACGCAGTCATACAGTGAAATAAAGACTTTAGACCTTGAACATGTGTTTCCAAAGCACAAAGTATTATTCAAGTAAAGTACAGTCAGTTACATGCTATGATCTAAGTACAATTTAGCGCAAAGAATTATACAGACCCAAGATACAGTCATACATACGCACGCGCTCTGGACCAGATCCCGGAATCAGCAAGATAACCTCCATCAATCAGCAATCAGCAAGAAGACTCCCAAACGGGGTCACAACCCACACATTTATACCCTTCCCGAAATAGACAACACAATAGAGAAGTTTGTTGCTGGTCCCATTGGTTCCCCATCGTGGTGCGCATGTTACAGGGCATTTAACAGGTTGATTCAAATGGACACAGAACGGCCTCTAACAGCTTGCTGCCTTCATTTCCCACCTCATGCAAATCTTGGCTGTTGGTTTTACAATGTACATTCTGGTGCTTTAAGTCTCTAAGGTCCATAAGTTGCGAATGCATGTTGCGATCTCCACACCGATGGTACCGGGAAGCTGTTGAGAGAGTGCAGATCAGTATAATACCAAACACGGCTTATTTATCACGTATTAAACCTTAGATACCAAAATAGCCTTTATTTCACAGCATTTGCAACAAATGGATAAAACTTGGATCTTTTACTTTATAGCTATGGAACCTTTTGTGTAAGTGTGCATTATGTAAGTATTAGGGATATGGGTAAAGACTAAAGATGCTAGTTAGTTTTGTGCAGGAGCGTGCGCACTAAGCTAATGAAAAGCGTATCTATGGGATGTGCTGGGAAAACAAATCTGAGCCCCACCTCGCACCTTACAGAATTTGCTGTTAACATCTTGGAGTCAGATATCACAGGACACCTTCAGAGGTCTTGTGGAGTCCATGCATGGACAAGTCAGAGCTGTTTTGGTGGTATGAGGTGGACCTACACAATATTAGGCAGTTGACTGATTGGTGTAAACACCAGTTTGGAGGCATCATATATGGAAGGTGCAAGATCACACTGATAACCATACCTGGTAGTAAATTAGAGGCATATGATATCGATACAGGAAATGCGTACTGCTCTGCACATCTGCAAATAAAGCACCAATTCTCTGCACTCACATTTCCTTTGGGTAATATACTGACATTTTTATGCACCTGTAAATCGCATCATTATGAACCACAAAACACAGATCCAGCTCCCAGCCACATTGCACACACATCACTGGCTGTCACATATAGACAGACGTGCATATATCTCTGCAAAGCGCTTCAACATGCTGACTGTCTCTGACCTATACCAGCTCCTGCAATGTACCAGACTAAAGTGTGAATTATAAATCTGCATCATCTGATAAAATATTTGGGCTTTTGTGTTACTTACTAAAGCTGCGTGATTTCCCTTGAACACTCTCCGGCAACTCCAGGACACGATATGGTGCTTAAAAGTGTCCATTCTTACCAACAATCTATCGTGCGTCATGTACGAGATTGACAGATCTTGCCTGCTGAAGACATGATGTACGACCAGCGGGTACACGCATTGGCATCATGATCGTGAGTGGACACTCACAATTTGGACATATTTTACAGGATTTGTCTTTCCGGTGAGTTGAAATTGGCCAAATCGTACAAAATATCGTCTAGTGTGTATGTGTACGCACCTTTAGGACATTGGTACAGACCATACAGTACATGATTACTGTTTCCCTAAATGACACCCCTCTGCTATGGCAACACCTCCTGCTAAATATTAACACTCTGTCATTTTACACTTTCTATTTCCTTTCCTCTGCTGCATGCTGCTGGGGATACTCCCTCACCCGAAGCCATGCTACACCTGGACTAGCCAACGCCAAGCTCCCCTCTCCCAGAAGTCAGTTCTGGGTTTCAGGCCAGCTCCTCCTCACCAGTGAAGTTGTATCTGTACATACTCTACCAGTTCTTTGCTCTGAGGGCCTGATTCAGACCCGCATGCGAGCGCTATGCGCTCGCAAACGGGTCGGTGGTGGCCCAGTGCGCATGCGCACGACAGAGCCGGCTCCGTCGTGTGCATGCGCGAGACCCGGATAGCGACGGGTAAACCGTCGCTCCGGGTCTTGTACCAAGGGGGCATGCTGCCGATGTTGAGTGACAGCACGCCCCCTTTGGTGGGCAGGCCGGGGGCGTGGCTGCCCAGACGGAGGCGTTCCCATGGGAGCGCTTACCGTCTGGGGCCGGCCCCACTGACATCACTTGGGAGTGCTTTCGGCTCTGTTCGGCTCTGTGGTCACACACAGCTATGCGAGCGGCCAGGAGGCCGTTCTGAAAAACCAAAGCGTCCGGCTCTGAATTAGGCCCTGAGTTCTGACTCTAAGCATTACTCCCCAGGGACTCTCACTCACATGTGGGTCATGCCCTGTGGGCCACTGCTCCAAATGCCAATGTCAGGTGCTGCTCAGTCACTCCCCTGGTTTTCCCCTTCATTTAACCACTTGCTTGGTGTGGTCTTCATTTGCAACAACTACAGTCAGCATCACACACTAGACGGCTGCTGGAAGATAATCCTCTGCATCCCTGCTCCCTTTCGCAATGTACGTCATGCTGCTGATCACTGCTGATAAGCAGCAAAGCAGGCCCCTCTACCTGGCGGGTGTAGAAAGGAGCAGTCACCAGGGAAATGTAAGTGATGCAGCCCTCAGCCCCACAGCGTATACCTGGTGGCTGCTCAGAGGAGCAGCAATCGCGGGAATGCAAAGTTGTGATGACAGGATGGTCCATTCATCGATGGCCATGAAATTTATGATTCGGGTCCAGTGAAGCTGCTTAGGAAGATGCAGACACTGGCCTCTGCACGCCCAGAAAACAGGGATATCACGCCCCCGTTTTCTGGGATGCTGGCCATCGCTGCACTTTTCCCACCCTCAACATGATTGACATGCTGCGGCTTGGGGGTCACTGCGACTGCCGTCACAGACACAGATTGGCACATGTGCAGTACAGATCCTATGCCAGTGACAGAGGGGCCCTCCATACAGTGTAGGTCAGTGACAGAGGGGCCCCCATACAGTGTAGGTTAGGGACAGAGGAGCCCCCAAACAGCGTAGGTCAGTGACAAGAGCGTCTCCCATACAGTGTAGGTCAGTGAAAGAGCGGCCCCCAGTGTACAGCTCAGTGACAGAGGGGCCCCATACAGTGTATAGGTCAGTGACAGACCGGGACCCCATACAGTGTATAGGTCAGTGACAGAGAACAGGGTGCAGTTACCTCAGGAGGCCCCATGGGGCACCATGAAGCCTGAGTTTTCCAATTACCAGGAAGTGACAGGCACAGGGAGGCCACTGTCTGACCCACGGGCCGGGGTAACATGTCGATACCCACTGTCCTGGTGCCGGTCTGGGCCAGCTGGGAGGTTGTGAGGAGCAGCCGGGACAACGTGCTGCTGCAGCTCAGTGTGCATGCCGAGGGATTTCCGTTAGTATTATTTGGTTTGATTATTGGTGGCCTACAGTAATGCGCATAAAGAAGTTCCACACTCCACTGCACAAAGGCCAAATGGAATGGATATAGGGCCTGGGAGATTGTGGTGAGTTGAATATGTTTGTCGGTTTAAAATTCTGTTCTTTGTCATCTTTTCACCGGAGCTGTTGCAGGACAGCCAGCCTAACAGTGGGATTTAAAGAGTCCGATCTGTGAGAAAGAACATGGCAGGCCGGCATAGAGCAGTAATGGCGTAGAGCAGACGGCAGGTACATTGTGATGAGTGCTTGTGTGTGTATTATTGTTCTGTTTTTCTTGTCTCTTTTTCCAGTGTACTTGTAGGGGGTGTGATACGGCATCCCAATCATTAGCATGCTGATGGGGGCTCCGAAAGTACACTAACTCTCGCCCCTTCACCAACTTACCATCCCTACAGTTATGCGTATAAAGAAGTTCCACACTCCACTGCACAAAGGAACAGGAGCCAAATGGATTGAAGCTAGGGTCTGGGAGTTTGTGGTGAGTTTAATATGTTTGTAGGTCTAAATTTGTTCCTTGTCATCTTTTCACCTGGCAGGAGCTGTTGCAGGACAGCCAGGAGCTTGCGGTCCAGCCTAAATGCAGGATTTAAAAGGTCTGGTCTACGAGAAAGAGCATGGCAGGCTGGCATAGAGCAGTACTGGCGCAGAGCAGACGGCAAGTACATTGTGATGAGTGCTTGTGTGTGTGCGTGTGTATTATTGTTCTGTTTGTCTTGTCTTTTTTCCAGTGTACTTGTAGGAACAGGGACCAAATGGAATGGAGCTAGGGCCTGGGAGTTTGTGGTGAGTTGAATATGTTTGTAGGTCTAAATTCTGTTCTTTGTCATCTTTTCATCTGACAGGAGCAGGACAGCCAGGAGCGATGCAAGCTTTAAAGGGTCCGGTCTACGAGAAAGAACATAGCAGGCCGGCATAGAGCAGTAATGGCACAGAGCAGAAGGCAAGTACATTGTGATGACTGCTTGTGTGTGTGTATTATTGTTCTGTTTTTCTTGTTTTTTTCCAGTGTACTTGTAGGGGGTGTGATACGCATGCTGCCGGTCAAAAGACAAACAACAGCATCCCAATCATCAGCATGCTGATGGGGCCTCCGAAAGTACACTAACCCTCCCAGCTTCTCCCCCTAACCCTCCCTTCATGCATCCTAACACTCCCTTTTAGTGTCTAAACCTAACCCTCCCTCCTTAGTGCCTAAACCTAACCCACCCCCTTTAGTGCGTAAAACTAACCCTCCCCCCTAGTGCTAACCCAACCCCCCTGTGGTGCCTAAACCTAACTCGCCACCCAACCCCCATGGTGCCTAACCCTAACCCTCCCCGCAGCCTAACCGTGTGGTGCTTAAACCTAAACTCTTCCCGTGGCATAAAACTATACTTACACGCTGTAACAACGTTCAGGATACTGGCTGTCGGGATTCAAATGTCGGCAACTCATACCAGGTCTGGATTCCGGTGTCTGTCTTTAACCGTGGTTTGGGATTCAGATGTCGGGATTTCAACGGCCGGCATCCCGAAAGCGCCTAAATTAACTAAATCCGATTTAGAAGGGTTGTGTAAAAATGTGTTGTTTAGCAATTTGAATTCCTAATAAGTATTAGAATAACAATTTTAGATAAGTATTCCTAAAAAACACGTTATATTTTAAATAATTTAAACGAGGAGGGAGGCAATTGTTGGACCATTTAGTCCTCTCAAGACGACTTTGAAAAAACAAAACAGACAGGTATCCCACCAATGCAAAGTTTATGCACAAGTACAGATCAGTAAGATCCGTGAAGGCTTCTGTCTGTTAAAAAAATAAATGACGTGCCCCCTCCAACAAAAGTATAACCAGCTGCGGGCTCTGTACAGCCTGTGCTGGTTTTTAAAATACTGGGGACAAAATGCTTAGGGGGTCCTGTATATTAAGAACCAGCACCGAAACCGAAAACAAACCGAAAATCCCAATCCATAACGAACAGGAGGAAAGGTATGTGTTTACACATACCCTTCCTCTGAGCGAATGACCAGGACTCACGTGAGTCCTGTCATTGCAGGAGCCATCAGCCAATCAGCGGACTCCTCCATAGGAGCTGTCTGCTGGTTGGCAGTGTACAGTCAGCTTGTCTCCCCAATAAACTTTAATGGTAGACTTCAATGGAGAGAAATCTCCATTGTAGTCTATGATGAGAACCCATACTTTGTAGCCTATGATGTAAATACAAGGTTCACCTCAAGTAACCCCTCTTCATGCCTTTCTGTCTCCCCCATCCACACCACTCTGTCTCTTTCCCCATCCACCCCACTCTTATACCATCTGTGCAGCTCTATTTTCTGCTCAGACCTCAGTTGCATAGACTGTGTGTGTATTCCAATTAGCACACAATTCTGTGAATTAGCAGCTCCACCATTTTATGAGTGACAGCAATCTCACTCTGTGAGAGTGCTGAATCTGCAGTCAACCACAGGATGTGTTTGCGTACCATATTGTATTGCACAAGGAACATGTTCATTAAGGCGTAAGCCTTAATGATCTGAGTTTCATTGCTTTTTTAAGTTTCAGTGACAGATATTCAGTAGGTTTTGTGAAATTTCAGATCATGTCTAAGAAGCCTTAATGGAACATGTGAAACCGTAAGTTTTTTTGTCTATGGAATATATTATAAGGGCATGGTCATGCCCTTATATTAAGGCTGACTCTAAAAAAATTTAACTCTTCCATAGAGAATTCCTAAGGGAGGGGCATGGTGTTTAAGGGGTTGCACCTCGAAAGCTATTGAACATACTGAGCTGAAATTTGGCATGGACAGGTAGAACTGTCGCTCGGGTCTGCGTGCAAAATTTCAGGGCAGAAAACTTAATAATGAGGATTTGGGAGTAATCTAGAGTTCCTACTGTCAGTTATTCGGCCACTCTCAATTAGGACCACTTTTCTGCTATTTTGGGAAGGCATATTTCAAGGTACAGAGCAAATTTAAACAGGGTTTGTTTTATTAGGTAGATCTTGTTCCAGGGTAGGGCCTTTTGGAGTTCAGGTAATTGAAAAAGTTAGTTTTAAAACTATTACCTCTGAAATGCCCAACTTAATGTGCAGCCTCAGTAGGTGCCTTTAGCAGGGGGTGTACTGTGGCTTCACCTGGGTGAACAAAGATGGCTGTGCTTTTCAGGCGATAGCAGCAGTGGGACCCGGGGGAAGGAAGAAGGTGGTTAGCGAGCGTTAGCGGCGGTGGGGTCCTAGGTTAGGTGCTCGGGTTAGCTGCGGGATCCGGCGCAGACAGATGCAGGCTCGGATCAGGGAGATCCGTGGTGTCTGCATCTGTGTGTTATAAAAATAAATACAGATACATGGATGGAATTAGTGAGAACCATCTGTGCTGTGTTTAAAAAAAGATGGCGTGCCTCCCCCCCTCCAAAAAAAAAGAACAACCAGCCTTGGGCTTTGGAGCTCCATTGCTGGTTGTGCTAAATACAGGGGACAAATGACGTAGGGGACCCCTGTATTAAGCACACCCACCACTAGGCTTTTCAGAACCAGTCTTGGTTGCCAAAGTATAGAGGACAAATGATGCAGGGGTCCCCTGTATTTAGAGCAACCAGCGATGGGCTCTAAGCCAGTCCTGGTTCTGGAAATACAGGGGGAAAATAATGCATAGGGTTCCCCTGTATTTACCAAAAACAGCCCTGTACCCTATGGGGGGTTAATGCTACAGCCAGGGGATCCCTTTCACCGGGTCCCCCAGCCAAAGCATTAACCCTAACCACTAGTCAGCCCAGGCCAGAGATCCCTGGGGACACACCAATAAATGGGACACCCTCTCCAGGGCACCCCAGGCCCTGTAGCGGTGGGTGCCAGGGTTGATTATGTAGTGTGCGGTGCAAATTAAATAGTTAAAAAAATCAGAGTTATGGTAAAACTTACCTTGGTTAACTTTCTTTCTTTGAAGTCCATAGGGTCCACAGGTAGACAATGGGGTGGGACTTGGAGGGGTGGGACTACAGGTGGAACTAGGAGGACCGGACCCAATAGCAAAGCTTTTCAATCCTAGGATGCTTCGGTCCTTCACCCTATAACCTGCCCACAGCCTGAGGGCACTTCAGTTTTGTTAACAAGCCCTTGGCAAGTGCAGGATATGAGAGAAGGAAGACTGGTACATTGAGGAATCACACTCTCACATAGAGAAGGAAACAAGTGACCAGGAGAAGAAACCTATAGAAGCTAGGAGCGTCAGGGCGGGTGCCCTGTGGACCCTATGGACTTTGAAGAAAGAGAGTTAACCAAGGAAAGTTTTACCATAACTCTTGTTTTCTTCTTCAGGGTCCATATGGCTCCACAGGGAGACAATGGGGATGTCCCAAAGCAGTTGTTCAAGGATGGGAACGCTCCTGAGCTGATAGGAGAACCTTACACTCGAAGGAAACACTGATAGGCAAATGTATCATAGGCATAAAACCTAAGAAAGGTGTTGATAGAAGACCAGGTGGCCACCTTGAATAGCTGTTCAGCTGAGGTGCCACGCTGGGCTGCCCACGAGGGACTCACAGAGTGAGTAGAATTAACAGATACTGTAGTCGGCACAGGAAGGCCAGTCTGCATGTAAGCCTGTGAGATAGTCATGCGACTCCATCTGGCCAGAGTTTGTTTGTTAGCGGGCCATCCCTATAGGACAAAGAGGGAGTCCGATTTCCTGATGGAAGTAGTACAGTCCACGTAGATCTTGAGAGTATGGACCACATCCAAAAAAGCCTCACCTGCCGAAAGGTCTGGTGATGTAAAGGCTGGAACCAAAATTTTCTCATTCAGGTGGAAGCAAGAAACCACCATTTTCAAAGAACAGCCCTGTCCTGCTGAAACATTAAAAAGGGGGATCGACATGAAATCTCTCCTAAATCTGATACCCTATGGGCAGATGCTAAAGCCAGAAGAAACAGAGTCTTCGCAGTGAGCCATTTGACTTCCACTGAGTCCAGGGGTTTGAATAGAGGTTCCTGGAGTGCTTGGAGCACCAATGACAAATCCCATGGAGACACATGTGCGACAATGGGAGGTTGTATACATAGAACACCCTGCATGAAGGTGTAAACAGCTGGTATAGGAGCTATACTGCACTGAAACCAGATAGATAAAGCAGAGACCTACACATTCAGAGATGCTAGGCAGAGGCCTAGATCCAGATCTAGACATGGACCCTGAGACAGCAGGTCTACTCGTAGAGGAAGTTGAAGAGGAATGTCTATGGAGAGCCTCTGAAGATTGGATTACCAATGGCATCTGGGCCAAGCCGAAGCTGTCAATAGGACTGTGCCCCTTTCCTGTATGAACTTTTTGAAGAACTCGTGGAAGCAGGTATATTGGAGGGAAGAGATATGCCAAATGGATGTTCCATTTCACCAAGAGTGCATCTATGAAGTTTGTTGTTGTGTCTTGAGGCCATGAGATCCACTTCCGGAAGACCCCATTTGTCCACCAGCAGCTGAAAGACTTCTGGATGTAGAGACCATTCATCTGCATGCACGTAGTGACGGCTGAGGAAATCTGCTTCCCAATTTAGAATCCCCAGGATGAACACTGCGGAGATGGCTGGGAGATTGCATTCAGCCCAGGTGAGAATACGGGACACTTCTGTCATTGCTGACTGACTTTGAGTGCCCCCTTGAGCCAAAGTGAAAGCTCTGTAGATGGCTCGAAGTTCCAGGATTTTGATTGGCAACATTGCCTTGACTGAGGTCCATCCTTGGAAGGAGTGCTGGCCAGTTACTGCACCCCCATCCTTAAAGGCTTGCATCCATGGTGAGGAGAGCCCAGTCCGGGATCCAAAAGGGATGGCCCTTGTTCAAGTGGGAAGTCTGTAGCCACCAGACTAGGGACAGGCAAACCTTCAGGGGGAGAGTCATCATCTGGGATCTAAGCAATTGGGGTAGCCCGTTCCACCTGGAGAGGATCAGTTGTTGTAGGGGCCTGGAGTGAAACTGGTGAACTCCACCATGTCGAAGGTGGATACCATTGATTCCAAGGCCTGCATTGCAGAGTGAATTGACACTCGACGATTGTGGTGCAATCTGCTTAGTCTGTGCTGTATTGCTAAAATCTTTTTTGCCATTAGAAAGATTCTCTGAATTCGAGAATCCAGGATGGCCCACAATGTACCATCCTTTGAGAGGGTATTATGGAATAATTTTTCCAGTTGATCAGCCAACCGTGCATTTGTAGAAAGGCAATGGTTACCTGTATATGATGGTGAAGAGTCTCTGGGAAGCTGGCCAACAGCAAGAGATCATCCAGGTATGGGAGCAGTCTGATCCCTTGATGATGAAGAGAGGCCGCCATAACTGTCATGGTCTTGGTACAGACGGGGGGGCAGTTGAAAGGCCGAACGGCAGAGCCTGAAATTGGTAATGTTGCTGTAGTATAGCAAACCGGAGATATTGTTGATGAGAAGGTGCTATAGGTACATGTAGGTAAGCATTCTGAATGTCTATTGATACCATAAAATCCCCAGGTTTTTCCTTTTGCAGCATCTGCTGAAAACCATAGAGGTATTAGCCAAACTCTGTACTAAGGCAGACAGCACAACTACCCATGGGGGTGGCAAAGGATTTGCAGGGAGTACCTGCTATAGTCATCCCACAGGGGGATCTACCACGGGGACTGCCATGTGGTCTGCTAGTTTAGCCAGAATCTATAAAAAGGTAGTCCAGGGAGGGTCCTGCGGGAGAGACTCTGGGGCTGATGGGCCTGGGGCTGTGTAAGAATTAGTTGTGGTGACTGAATGGGAATATTGTAGGAACCGAGTGGGAAGTGTGTGCCACATAACTGCTCAGACCTCAGTTGCATAGACTGCATGTGTGTATTCCAATGAGCACACAATTCTGTGAATTAGCAGCTCCATTTTGTGAGTGACAGCAATCTCACTCTGTGAGAGTGCTGAATCTGCAGTTAACCACAAGGTGTGATGGCATACCATTCCTGTATTGCGGAAGGAACACGTCCATTAAGGCGTCAGCCTTAATTATCAGAATTTCATTGCTTTTTTAAGTTTGAGTGCCACAAATTTTGTAGATTTGTGAAATTTCAGATCATGTCTAAGAAGCTTTAATGGGACATGTGAAACCATAAGGTTTTTTGTCTATGGAATATAATATATATTTAATTCATATTATGAACATAATAAAATAATGAAATTATTATAAAAACTTTATTTAAAAATGCAAGCAGAAAAAATTTACTTTAAAACACCATAACAGAACAAAACCAAAAACAACCTCAAAATATTATAACTTTAAACAGTATTAAAAACAACTAAACAGTAAAAAACATTAAAAATAACCAAACTCTTTAAAATCATTATAAATTCTTATGCGTCCATTTATTTATTATTATTGTTTTCCCTAGAAATATCTTTGGATTAGGACCGTGAATTTATTACTGGCTTCTTGGAGCATTTGGAGGCCAAAGAGTGTCTCTGGAGGGTCAGCTGTCGTGACTATTCAAACAAGTCAAAAAAACTATTGGCATTGGAGGAATTGGTGAAATATAGCCGTCAATACTGCAGTGATGCATCAGTGAAATGGGTGAGAAATAGAATCCAAAATCTCAGGACAGTATTTGTTAAAGAGCGAAAGAAGGTGAAGGAGTCGAAAAGATCAGGAGCTTCCATTGATGAAGTGTACCAACCCACCTTGTGGTACTACAAAAACATCTAATTTCTTCTGGACCAAGAACCGCAGTGACAGGCACTTGTCCTAATGGCCGAGCGAGAGGGAGAAGAGGAGGCAGCCGAAGTTGTCAGCGTGGCATCCGACTCAGGTTTGGTAAGTAGAGACACAGTGCATACACACCGTGTTTTTTTCTTTAATTCCTTTTTTCAGTTCCCCAAATGTCTACTCTATTCTCTTTTATCTCAGACAGTCCTCCTGCCATGGCACTGCTCCTAGTCCATTAAAATTGGCCATATACTCCTCCCTCACTTGTTTGGCCCCTGCAGTCCCAGTGGTTTGCATTGTAGGTGTTGCCACAGATGACAACTTGCCAATCTCCTCCGGATGGTCTGGGTCTTCTGGCATAGCTGTGCTTGATGCCCTTTGTTGTTTTTTTGTGCCGTAGAAAGCTATGCAGGACACAGCATGCCAAGATGACCCAGTCTATCTTGTCCATACGCAGGTTTATGGAGGTGTGGAAAATGTGGAAGCAGTTACTCAGAATTCCAGATGCATTTTCCACAATACGGCATGCCCTGGAAAGCCGATAGTTGTAGATCCGCTTCTCTTTAGTCAGGACCCTTTGCGCATATGGCTTCATCACATTTTCGTGTATCGCAAAAGCCTTGTCAGCCACAAACACAAAGCTTAGGCCATGCTTCGTCTCCTCCACTGATGGCTAGTTGAGGGTCTTGGAGGTGAACCATTCTTGCCAACATCCACAAAGACAAACTCATAATTAGCATTCACCACTGCCATGAGAACGATCCTGAAGTACCCCCTGTAGTTATAATAGAAAGATCTGCTGTTGGCAGGTGGGGTGATGCGTATATGTTTCTCATCGATGGCTCCACCGCAGTTAGGTAAATTCCAACGCCATTCAAAGTCTTCAGCAATGGTTCTTTACTCATCAACGGTTGTAGGAAACTAGAAACAAAAGGAAATATGGTTACAACATTTTTTTTTCTCTGCAGACTCCCACCCAAGAACTGGACTTGGCGGGGACTCCAGACTTAAGTGGAATTGGCAAAAGTGAGTGGGATGTTTCTCTGTCCCCATGCCCACCACCAACTGCACCTCCCCTGAAAAAAAGGAGATGCATTGGAAAAAGGCAAACGACCACGGAGCTTACAGTCGAATTTATGCGTCAGGCGGAAGAGGTCTTAAACAGGCCCCCCGACCACCTAGATCACTTCACGTCTCACATTAACAGCACCATGCTTGAAAATTAGGCCTGAAACGTGTTTAGAATTTCAACGTCTGGTGTATGAGTTACTAATCAAGGCAATGAGAAAAAATTGATATCCATTTACCTACATCCCTGACCCTCCGCCCTGCCCACCTGCCCCTACCACCTCTCTGATGCCTCACACCCAGTCACAGCCTACTCCACCATCCACTAACCCCTCTACCTCCAGCCAGGCTATTTATAGCGCACTTTTAGATTCTGAGGATGAGATTCCTGGCTTTTACGACCTATAATGTTTTATTTTATTTTTTTATATTATTATCAACAAGTTTTATCTTTCTGAATAGCTACTCTATGGTATATGTTGGTGATGACGCTGATTGGACACGGTCACTAAACACATGGCATAAGGGCAGATTGTTGGAAGCCGGGGCCACAATCTGTACTTGCACCATGTGTTTCATGACCTATTCAATCCACTGTCTGAACCAACACATATCATAAAGCAGCATAGCTATTGGGACTGATAAAACTTGTTGATAATTGCCTTTTATTACATTTTATGTATATTCCAGAAAGGGATAATTTATTTATAAGTTTCAATGCTGTTGTTGCCTTCAGTATCACTATCAACAGGTTTTATATTTCCCAATAGCTACTCTATGGTATATGTCAGTGATGATGCTGATTGGACACGGTCACTAATGCATGGAGTAAGGACAGATTGTTGGAAGTCGGGGCCACAATCTGTACTTGCGCCATGTTTCTTGGCCTATTCAATCCAGTGTCTGAACCAACATATATCATATTACATTATAAATGCGTATACTGTTATTTAAGTGTGGTCATTAATAACTATGTTATTACACGCAGCCATGTTGGCAGCAAATGTTACACTATTTTAAAGTGTTTTTAGAACAGTTTTCTACATTTCTAAAAAAAACACAAAAAAACTCCCAAAACTTTTTTCTTTCCTTGCAATACTGGTACTGCAGCACTATGACAATAGCCTTGCACATATCCAGGATGATGACGCCCAAAGCCTGAGGGGAGATGAGGGACCCAAACTTCAGGTTAGCCAGGGACCTTCATGTAGCCAGGTACCTCAGTGTAGCCACCAGCCTCTCCTAAGCAGGGACAGCCCTCCGCAGCTTAGTATCCTGCCTCTGGATATAGAGGGTCACCAGATGCAGCAACTCCTGGAAGGGGGCATCATCCATGCGCAGGAAGTTGAGGTAGTCGTTCGGATTGTTGTCCTGAATCTCCATCAGCAGGGGACATGCAGCCACTCCTTGCTCCAACAAGCTCTCCTCCTTTGCTGGGCCCTCTCCTTCACCACCTTAGCACCAGCATAGGCGAGCAGAACTCTAGACCGATAGGTATCCATCAGCAGAGAATGCAGGATAGGACACAGGATGGAATGAAGCAAAAACAAACTTTGTGTCCAGAACTACCAGGGAGCTGCCTGGGTGAATTCAAGGGAAATCGCTCACGATATTGCATCGTGAGCACATTGTCTAGTGTGTAGGCACCTTTACTCCAATGAGTTGCAGCTATTTTGTCTCATATTTATTCATCAGGGCATAATGAACAGAGATTTCGGTGTCATTTTTCAATGTCAAAATTTTTTTATTTACGTGGGGTCGCCAATGTATACTTTTTGTCAAAATTTCTGCTGACAAAATTAATACTGTGGCATTGATGATGTCAATACATTTTGTTATTATTATTGCTCAGCTTTAACTTGACGGATCGAGATAAAATGATGCAGTTTTCATGAACATCAGTTCAGAAGTTTGTGTGCCAACTTGGAACAAACAGACAGACACAACATTCTTAGAATATTAGTATAGATACTACTCTGTAGACCAAATTATATATCCAGCTTTAGGGGTAATTTTGTTCAACTAAATGTAAATGAAAAAGAGCCTTTGCTCTTCTTTCTACAATCACTAGCTATGTAATCCAATCCTGCCCCCAAAATGATAATAAGTCACCCTAAGTTGCAGTGGACGTGAGAGATAAAATGCGGGTGTACAAACGAGTGTAGCATATCACTATGTCGCAGCATATAATTCATAGAAGAACACATACACACATGCACATACACACACTTAAGCTGGGTACACATTAGATAATTTTTTTAATGATTTGGCCGATTCCGACGGATCGCAACGACAAATCGTTCAAATATACACTATGTTGGCTGTTGCGTGCTCCCGTATGGTCATCAGCCGCATCGTCAGGTTGTCCCTACATGCAGACCAACCTAACCATACCGCTAGCGACCCTATGCAGCTAGAGGCGGACTAGTGTTTGTACCGTCCACCCAATTTGTCGGCCTGTTGACGGGGAGGGTCGTCGGTCACATTACTAGGTACACACGTCATCTAATGTGCATTCAGCCTTACACTTTGGGTGCTTCAGGTTCCGCAGTACTGGAGGATGTTCATGGGGGATGGGGCCAGATACCTCACATTATTAGGCCCTGATTCTCATAGAATCCCTTCAAATTGACCCCGCCCCCTCCCCACAGGCTATGATTGCAGTACCGCAGTTAGCCAAAGAAAAATATGGTCCATCGTGGGGGGGGGAGTTTCTGGGCACTCAGAAATCCTTCCTGCATGCGCCACTGCACTTATCCACCCCATTAACACTACATCTCCTGTCTGTAGCTCCCGGCCTCTCTATTCAGGTGTAGTATAAAAGATAGACAGTAAAAAGGTTGACAGTGTCTAGATAGACACCAGATGTTAGACAGTCAATAGGTCGACAGGGACAAAATGTCGATACAGAAAAGGTTGACATGGTAGAAGCTCGACATGTACAAATGGTCGACATGGTCAAAATGGCACCGCAAAAATGGTGGACACACAAATGATCAACACATGTTTGTTTTATAACCCTAATTTTCATCCTAACCCTCCCCTTGGTGCCTAACCCTAACCCTCCCTCCTGGTATGTAACCCTAACCGTTGGGGTAGGTACCTGACCATAACCATCCCTTCTAGTGCCTAACCCTAACCCTCTGGTAAGTGCCTAACCCTCCCTCCTGGTGCCTAACCATCTGGGTAAGTGCCTAACCCTAACTGTCGGTGTAAGTGCCTAGCCCTAACTCTCTCGGTAAATGCCCAACTCTAACCCTAAAAATAAAATAAAAATAATTATCGATCATTTGTGTGTTGACCATTTTTGTGTCAACATTTTGACCCTGTCGACCTTCTTCCACATCGACCTTATTATGTTGACCTTTTGTCCCTGTTGACCTATTGAATGTCTATCATCTGGTGTCTATCTAGACATTGTTGACCTTTCAACTGTCTATCTATAGTCTGGATACCTCTCTATTCAACTACTGTCTGTCACTCCCCCCTTCAGCAGATTCCCCTTCCCCCATCTGTCTGTCTCTGTTACCTCTCCATAGCTCCTGCTTATCTCTCCCAGCCTCTCTACATAGCTTCTTTTTCATTTCCCCACCTTTCTCTGGCACAAGTATCTTTTTGTCTCCTGTCTCTCTATAAACTTGGCCCATCTTCTGGTTGTCTCCCCCAAACAGCTCTTCTGTGCCCCCTGAGTTCTACATCTACAGTACGTGTATGTATCTTTTCCCCCTTTTGCCCTCCTTTCTTAGGGATGTAATCAGGATCCCGACAGTCAGAATGCTGACAGATTCAGACAGCAATTTTAGGGTTGGGGTTAGGCCCTAGGGGGAGGGTTAGGGTTAAAGGCTGCGGGAGGGGTCGGTTAGGTTTAGGAGTGGGATTGGCATACTTACCAAAATTGTAAACTTCCAATTTCATAATTAGTCATTGGAGGGGGTCGGCACAGGGGTTCCAGAGGAATTCCCATCCATTTTTCCTAAAAATATGGATTTTAGGAAAAATTGGTTTTGTTCTGGGGTTGCAGAAAAAAAAATCCCCCCGCCGCTCAAAAATTCCAAAACCCTGCACCCAACTGAATAGCAAAATCTCACCCCTGTAGGAAAAACCAAGCAGGCGCGAGATGTTTGCTATTCTTGCACCTAATTGAATATGTCCCTATGGATCCTATTCATGAAGCTCAAAATCTAAATAGTAAATGGGCTTTGATATCATGCCAAGAGATGTAGTTAAATGGTCAACAGTTATGCTGTCGACAGCATAATCTCTACCACAGAATACTGGCACGATGGTAATGTTGTTTAAAGCATCTTTACTGTGTCGGCATTATAACTGTAAACATTATGCTTTGCTAACCTGTTTACAGTTCTAATTCTGAGACAGTAAAAATGCTTTAAATAACATTACTGTTTTGTCAGCACGTTGTGGTCGACAGTGCTGTGGACATGCATAACTGTCAACCAAAAATACCCATCCCTATGCCAGCCAGAAATTCCTCAGTGAAGAGGCATGCTAACAAACAATTTATCGAAGAGTGAAAAGCTCTATTGCTAAATAAAATGTATTTAGAGGGAGAGGGGCCCTGATCCATTAATCTCTCCTAGGGCCCCATAATGTCTTAATCTGGTTCTGCCTCCTGTGAATTCCAGGAGGCAAAGTACCACACTGGAGCCAAAAGGGATCTAGCAGAGGCAGCAGGGAGCTTGCAGCACCTGGATCTGGCCACTCATCCTTAGGAGCTGATTGGCCTTGGAGGGTATGCAGTCGGGATGTTGACGGTCTAAATGTCGACCATCGGCATTCCCACTGTCTAATCCTGGCAAGGGTCTAATGACAGGTGTCGAAATCCAGATACCTGTCATTATACCTACGCCGGGAGCCTGGCATCCCAATCGAAGGTAAGCTGTGTGCCGGGCACAGACAGCCGCGGGGGAGAGGGTTAGGTTAGTGGCTCCCAGGGGAGACTTAGGTTTTGGCAACCCCCCTGGGAGGGTTAAGGTTAGGCTATGGGAAGGGGGGTAGGGTTAGGCACCCCCTGGGGGGAGGTTAGGGTTAGGCACCCCCCGGGTGGGTTAGGTTTAGGCAGCGAGGAAGGGGGGGTTAGGTTTAGGAACTTAGAGGGGGGTTACGGTTAGGCACTTTGGGGGGAGGTTAGGCACCCCTAAGAGAGGGTTAGGGTTAGGGGGGTTAGGTTAGTTTATACTTACCTTTAGCGCAGTCAGGATCTTCTGGCGTCAGACATGCGTCCGGCGGTAAATAATACTGATCGCCCTTGGAGGAGGGAGATAAACTCCTGGAAGGTTTTTGAGTATGAAATTTAAAGTTTACGAACCTTATGCGCTTTTAATACATATGAATTAAAATTTGCATATGTAATAATCTTCAGTAAACAAATATCGCAAACACGGGCATATACAAAGTTGTAGTTGTTGCAAAAGGAACAAAGCTCTTTAACTATAGCATATGCACCAGATTTATGTCAGGCATGCATCCGATTGGGATGCCGACTGTTGAAATCCTTTCGCCAGAGTGGTAAGACCGGTGACGAAATCCTGTCATGGCTAGAGATGCTGCTGACAGCTGGCATCCTGATTGTAAGTACAGCGCGGCCAGGTAACTGTTAGCCACAGGGGGGGGAGGGTTAGGTTTAGGCGCCCGGGGGAACTTATGCTTAGGCTATGAAAGGGGGAGGTTAGGCTACAGACAGGGGGAGTGAGGGTTAGGCACCACTTGGGGGAGTTAGGGTTAGGCACCACTGCGGGAGGTTATGTTCAGGCACTAAGGGGGGGGGTTAGTTATAGTCACTTACCGGGATGGATAGGGTTCGGTTGTGGGGTAGGGAGGGTTCGTGTTAGGGTGCAGCAAAGGAGGGTTAGTGGGTAAATCCAAAAGAGGAACACTACTTACCATACCCGTCGCGATTGTAGCCATCGAGGTGCTGCTGTCAGTGTATTGACAGCCGGCATTTTACACGTCGGTATATCATACCCAACCCCTTCCGATTCACTGGTCTACACTTTGTAAACATTTGTTTTGATAGAATAATATATATTTGCCATTAGGTTTGAATGCAATTAAAAATATTTTTAATGGACCACGCCAGGGTTGTCTCCTTTCCCATTATTGTTCAATTTATGTATTGATCTTTTGTTTCTAATCCTCCAAACCTGGTCAGAGTTCCGAGGAATTGAAGTGGGGGCAACAGAGATTAAACTATCCGTTTTTGCGGACGACCTGTTACTCTATATTAATGACCCTGAATATTCCCTGGGGAAAATATTGTCTAAACTCTCTGACTTTTGGAAATATTTCAGGATAAGTGGTGAATTTGTCAAAATCAGTGGGCCTCTATCTCCATCCATATATACAAATTCCTCGCTGGGGTTCTCATTTACCACTGCACTGGGCCAAAACTAGTATTCATTATATGGGAATTAAACTTCCCAAACATCCAGCTGAATTGTGTAAACTTAAGTGTACAAATAACTAAAGAATTGGAGGGTTGGAAACATCTTTGCTTGTCCTACATGGGTAGGGCCAATCTTATCAAGATGGTAACGTTCCCGAGGTTGCTATATTTGTTTCATGCTCTTCCCCTTCTTCTAACTCAAAAAGATTTATGTTTATTGAATTCTCTCTTTCGAAAATGTATTTGGAAGTCCAAACGCCCATGGATTGGGCTGATTAAACTACAGCAAACCAAAGCAAATGGGGGTATTAATTTTCCTCATATTTTAAATTATAATCATGCTGCAATATTACAGTATCTCCGAGACTGGATCCATGACCAAAACCTTTATGCAAATTCATCAATTGAGGGCCAATTCTTAGAAGACTATAATTTAGTAAGCTTCTTGCACATGCATGATGCAGAAATTCCAAATCATATTCGAAATAATCTTCTCTAAAAGTGTGGCATATTCTTTATCACCGTTGCCAGTTAACTTTTTTTATGAATCTATATTTTTGCCTTTTATAGGAAATCCGGAATTTCAGGGGGGTAGGGCAGCGTTTCCTTTGACTAAACTTCATAACTAATGGCTAACTACTATAGGTACTTGTCTTAACATACCATTAAAACGCTCAATTATGAGGAGGCGTTAGAAAGGTTTCCCTCATTTCGTAGTCATCCCCTTGGTTTTATGCAGGCTAAATATTATGTGGCTTTAGTCATCAGATGTTTCTCAGATTTAGATTGGGAAAACACACTTAACACTATGCTCCTCTCAGAACCGGCTACAAAAAAGGCATTATCAATACACTATTCTTTTTTAAGACACCCTATGCAACATGAGGTGGTACACACTGGGATGAGTAGGTGGGTGCAGGTGATCCCCTCATTATCATGTGAAATTTTACCAAAACTCTTCTCCTATCAAGTAATTTGTTCCCAGCTATTCAATATCAGGGAATGTTTATGAATATTTTTCACAAAGCATACTTCTTCCCACATGGACAGTATTTGGCGGGTATGACCTCTTCCGCCTCTTGTCCTCGCTGTCAGTCCGCTATAGCCAATTTGTACCACTATTTCTGGTTTTGATCTCTTTTGAGAACTTTTTGGTTACAGGTAAGGAAGTATATCCTTGAGCACCCAGTGAATTATGTACCATTCACTGATGTCTGGGCTCTGTTTGGGATACTTCCGGAGGGTCAGCGAGTGGCGAAGGGTTGCAGGAGACTCCTGCTCATTGTTAGTGCGGTGGCTCATAAGACGATACTTCAAACATGGGTTGAAATTTCTCCACCTACATTGTGTCTTTTTAAAGAAAAGCTTTTTCATGTATGTAACATGGATTGGGTTGAGATGATAATAGAAAAGGAGGCTCGTGTAGGTAAATTTTTCTTAACTTGGGAGAGTTATATTGGAACTCTGACCTTAGTACACAGACATAGAATTTATGAATCATTGAAATTTACACAATGGTATTGTTTTCGAATAATATCTGGGGTCCCTCCAATTAGGTTGGACTGTTAAGGGATTAAGCTTTATTCTCCTGAGCCTTCCCCTTCCTTCCTAACCCCCCTCCCTTCTTGGCGTCTTGTTCCCGCGGCCGCTCTCCTTTCTAGTTTAAATTGTTGGAATGATATATGTAACCATAAAACGATAAATAAGAGTACAAACAGTATCAATATTTCATATCCTACAAGCTTCCGGTTTTAACGGCGACTAATTTGTATTATTGAAATATTTTTGTTTACCTCTATATATGCAAATGGTATAATTATACACAAACACAAAATTAAAATGATGTAACTGTTCATTTTATTCAATGATCAGCTGTTATGATATAAGTTACAATCAGTCAATAGAAGTGGCAAACTGGTGCTGGTGAGCATCATAATCATCTGTGTTATTTTATCAGCCCTCAGGTTCCAGCCATTGATACAGTCTTAATTGCGCCTGTCAGCAAGTCTGCACCTGTTTTCCATTACGCAAACAGTTCTTACTGCACTGTATAAAAGGGTAGCAGAGTTCCATGGAAGGTGTGTATTGTGTGTGCTCTATCTGTGGATCATCCCTACTTCTCATTATTGTGTAACAATTCTTTAAGAAATACTATGGAGCAATAAAAAAACACTCTTTTAAAAGAAATCCTGAGACTTAAGCCGCCCATACACAGTGCGATATGCACCGTGCGACGCGACGGGGGATCCGACATCCGACATATCGGGTGGTCCCCACACACAGAGCGATCTGGGGGCCGACCGCCCTATATGACGGCTCCCCCCTCCCCCATCCGCATAGCGGTGCATGGGATCGCACATTGCATTCCCAGATCAACTGAACCTGCAGTAAGATCTGGGGGTGCGATGAACGACCCCACAGGTGCGCGCTCTGGGCCTGATTCAGAGCCAGACGCTCTTTAAGAGCACTTGCTGTGAGTCAGGGCTTTTTTTTTTCTTTTTGGTTGCGGCCTCCTGGCCGCTCGCGAAGCTGTGGGCGACCACCCACAGCTTTTGCGGGCGGCCAGGTGATGGGGCTTGCGACGAGACCCTTGTGGTGTGGTCTCGTCCGTCACAAGCCCCAGAGAGCTTCCTGCTCTAACAGAGCAAGAAGCTCTCCACTGACATCACTGGTGATGTCAGTGGTGCCTCCCAGTGGTGTCTCGCTTCAGGGCTTGCGCATGCACACGGCGCACGCTGCATGTGCGCAGTACCCCACCATCGATCCGCTTGCCAGCGCTATGTTCTCGGAAGCGGGTCTGAATGCCCTCTGTCCGATATATCATGCCCATACAAGGTCCGATAGAGAAGCCAAATCGTACCAATCCGTCGGATCGGCTGCTTTATCGCACCATGTATGGGCACCTTTACAGAGAAGAGCTAATACTGTAATCTAGCGCAGAGACGTAACTAGGGTTGATTACGCCCAGGGCAAACTAAAAAATTCACCCCTTCCACATGGCCCAGTACATTCCACCGGGACACACACATCGGACCTGGGGGTGGGGGGGAGAAATAGAGAGATCAGGGGCAGACAGAGAGAGAGAGAGAGACCTGGGGCTGAGAGTTAGAGGGAGAACAGAGAGAGAGAGAGAGCGGGAACAGAGAGAGACAAGGGGCAGAGAGAGACAGAGAACTGGGGCTGAGAGAGAGGGAGACCAGGGGCACACAGAGAGAGACCAGGGGTAGAGAGAGACAGAGAGACCTGGAGCTGAGAGAAAGAGAGAGAGACCAGGGGCAGAGAGAGAGATAGATAGACCAGGGGCAGAGAAAGAGATGAACCAGGAACAGAGAGAGGGAGACCAGGGCAGAGAGAGACAGAGAACTGGGACTGAGAGAGAGGGAGACCAGGGGCACACAGAGAGAGACCAGGGGTAGAGAGAGACAGAGAACTGGGGCTGAGAGAGAGGGAGACCAGGGGCACACAGAGAGAGATCAGGGGTAGAGAGAGACAGAGAGATAGCCCTGGGGCTGAGAGAGAGAGGGAGACTATGGGCAGAGAGAGACAAACAAGGGGCAGAGAGAGAGAAAGAAACCAGGAACGGAGAGAGAGAGGGACCAGGGGCTAACAGAGAGAGAGAGAGAACTGGGGCTGAGAGAGAGGAAGACCAGGGGCACACAGAGAGAAACCAGGGGTAGAGAGAGACAGAGAGATAGACCTGGGGCTGAGAGAAAGAGAGAGAGACCAGGGGCAGAGAGAGAGAGAGATAGATAGACCAGGGGCAGAGAAAGAGATGAACCAGGAACAGAGAGAGATAGATATACCAGGGGCAGAGAGAGCGAGAGAGAAACCTGGGCAGAGAGCAATAGAGACCTGGCGCAGAGAAAGAGATCTGGAGCAGAGAGAGAGAGCTGTCTGTATGTATTGACTGACTCTTACTGCCACGCCCACACCTATGATGCAGTGGCCGATGGAGTCCAGACACCCCACCCAATGACGGTGGCTAAGACGGCTACTCCCCATCCCTCTCCCATCCTACCCTAGTGGCCTATGGCTACCCAGTCCCAGCAGGGCTAAGAGTGTTCCTGGAGAGGTTGTGGAACTCATCTACTGCAACGTCTACCCCCACAACAAATTAGACGGAGCTACTCTGAGAGGCTAGAGGCACAATTAGGATGAACAGAGCAAATAAAAATTATTTTGCCCATTGAAAACTGTTCTTTAAAATTCTGGTTGTATATTTATATTGGTACTGAAATACTGTACACATTGGAACACAAATAAGGAAAGTGCGAGAGCGAGATAAAACCTCATTATGATTGGGATGAATACAGTGTAGACACACACACTTGTGTATAGGAAAACTGAAAGTGAATTAACGGGGGCCACCTAGGCCCCCTGAAGCTGTAGGGGCTATGACAGTGTGAGATAATGTTAGGTCACTTAAAAAGAAAAAAATGTTCTATACCATCAGTGTAACTCTTAACTATTTTTCTGCAATGCCTCTGAGTTTTTTTTATGCGATAACCACAAACAAGTGTATGTCACTTGGGTGGCCACCCCCCTTTTTTTTTTTTTTACAACCCCTATGTATTCCCAGTGCTTGAAGCTTTTCTTACCTATACGATTATTTCTCTGCAATGGGGGAATCTCTGAAGAAATTGAGCCTCCTTATGCAGACAGTGTCTTGAGCTGGGATACAGTCAATATACCGACGGACTGGAAGCTGTCCGTCGAATCCCGCTGTCTAAATCCGGCACGGGACTAAAGACCGGCGTCTAAATCCAGACGCCTATCTTTAGCCCGACGACGGAATCCCGTCAGGACGGCTTCCCAAATGAAGGTAAGCGGGGACACTTAGTGGTTAGCCGCGGGGGGGTTAGATTTAGGCACCCCGGAGGGGACTTGGGGTAAGGCACCCCACGGGGAGGGTTAGGCTAGGGGAAGGGAGGGTTAGGCGCCACTGGGGTGGAGGTTAAGGTTAGGCAGCCACCGGGTTAGGTTTAGGGTGCGGGGGGGAGGGTTAAGTTTAGGTACCCCTGGGGGGGACTTAGGCTTAGGTACCACCCCGGGAGTTTTAGGGTTAGGCACCTCTATGGGAGGGTTAAGATTAGGGGTGGGAGAAGGGTAGGGTTAGGGTACTTACCTGCTCAGTAGGGATTATGCATATTCGGGCTTCCGGAGTCAGCATTTTACCCAGCAGCTATTCAGCTGCCGGCAGTTCATACCCAAACCCTTGAGCCAGTATTCAGTAAGCACAAAGCAATGGTACGGAGGCCAACTGTTTGTGTAGGAATAATATGTCATCTTCATATAACCAGATAATACTGTTACAGCCAGGGTTTCTCGGCATGGTGGTCACTGGGTATTACCTGTGAGGTCATTCTGGTGAGGGGTGAATGGCAGCGGTGCTGGTGTTTGGCGAGGGGCATTGGCTGCACGTGGTTCTGTGCGGGCACATTGTCACTAGGCCTGGTGAGGTCTGGCGGTACTTCCGTCCCATTTGGCATGGGCGCCGCCATCTTGCCTGTGGCCATGTGATTCAAGCTGTCCAATCCTGGTAGGTCATGTGTTCTTTCCAGCCAGTCACAGCACGGCACCGGGTATTTAGGAAGGTCCAGAGCCTTCCTTCCATGCCAGTGCAACATGTTTCTCAGCTGCGGCTAAGAGAGAGTACCTGTGCCTTACCTGCCTCCTTGGAAGCACTACTAGCCTGAACCTTGCCTGCTCCAACCTGCTGGACTCACCCTGCACCCTCCATTTACCTTTTCACCTGCCTGAGTACCTGAACCTGCTGTTTCCCTGCACCTTGCCTCCACTTACACCCATCTGGACTTCATTACCTCTGCCTGCATTCTGTTACAGCTCACCATACCTGCATACTGGGTTGTTCCTGCCTGTCACTATCTGGACATTCTCCCATTTACCCCCACTACAGTTATCAAGTGCACTTTAGTGCTATACCTGGACTTTTTCGTTTGCCATTCCCATGTCTTCTAAGTCACTTATTAAAAACTCCACTTTTTCATTTAAATCTGCTTCTGTGTCTGCTCCTATCACCACCCCGAGTCCACAACAAAATCAGAACCTCACAAATACATAGTAATAGAAGTTTTGGGGCAGGGCAAATGTAAACTTCCCATCGAAGATACGTCACTGATCCAGTGGTTCTCAAACTCTGTCCTCAGGACCATAAACATGTTTTTCAGGTCACCTGCGGATCTATAAAATATGACCGTTAGTAATACACCTGTGCCCAGCTAGGTCACCTAGGAAATGTGAACTGATATTGGACCTGGGGAGTGGGGTTGAAATACACTGCAATCCATTCCTCGACTATCCTGTGTTGAGCCCAGTTACCTGCTATCATGCAGTCTATGCTATGTAAATGGTCAGGAGGAAAAACCAGCCACAGGCACCAGAGTTACTACAACCAACAACCAGAAATTAAGATGTTACCAGTACTGATAAAGAAACCTGGTGGTGGCAGCTACTACTTTCCTACAACTGGTGCGCAGTTGTCACTTACATCCAGTAAATGTCTAGTTGGCAAGTAAAACTTGAGCAAATGGGATGTAGTCTGGAAGCCGACGGTCTAAATGCCGACCGCCGGCTTCCAGACCGCTTGATCCCGTCTAGGGACGAATGACAGGCGTCTAAATCTAGACACCTGTCATTTGCCCGACATCAGGAGATCGGTGCCCAGCGTCCCGATCAAGCGGATGCTGGGCACCACAGCGGACAGCCGCGCAGGGGGGGTTAGGTTTAGGGCTACCGGGGGGGACTTAGGGTTAGGCACCCCTCCGGGAGGTTAGGCTTAGGCTAGGGGGAGGGAGGGTTAGGCACCCCCGGGGGGAGGTTAGGGTTAGGCACCCCCCTGGGGACTTAGATTTAGGCAGCGGGGAAGGGGGGGTTAGGTTTAGGCATTTATAGGGGGGGTTAGGTACAGGGGGGAGGTTAGGGTTAGGCACCCCTATGGAGGGGGTTAGGTTAGTAAATACTTACCTTTAGGACGATCAGGATTTCCTCCTTTGTCGGGCAGCCACTGTCGGGAATTGAACCGCCAGCCATGCGGCAGGCGGTAATACATATCAGACCCGAGCAACCATATCTGCCCTTTTATAGGCACATTAAAAAATGGGGCTGTGCAATCATTTGCTTAACAACAGCTGCCTTTTGGGGTTTACTTCTAAGAATAATTTCAGGATCATTATATGTGTTAAGTCCCATTTTAGTTAGGTAATAAATCAGCCAAGATAGCTAGTAGTAAGCACCCTGCTTTGGCATGATTCCTTGCAGTTATTTGCTTTTATTTTCTCTTTCTCCCATGAAATTTGAAGCCCCTATTCATTAAGCTGGAGCCCTTCAAGAAATGAACCAAAGAGCCCTTGACCCTCGCTGTGATGGATGGGATTCCTGTTTATATGTGGATTAAACAAAATGATTTATACTGTAGTTGCTTGATTCCACCTTATACCAAGAGGAAGGTGGCAACCAGATCTTCTTACCAATAATCACACTGTGTTCTGTAGGTTTTGAATCATGGTACGAAGTATTTTATTAGTAATTGTAAAACATATACAAAGTTTACTTTAAAGCATTGTCACTGCTCAAAATCTTTTTACCTTGTATATATATTCATTGACTATCCTTTGGAATATCACCACCACCATAGCTGTTGCCTGTCCCAATGTGTCATTTGCAATGTACAATTCCTGTTATTTTATATGCTGATCGCAATCCTCACCACCCATTGTTATTCTCTAGGCTTTATAACTTAATATTTATTAATTACAAATGAATGACATAGGAAACACAGGAAGCTGACAATGACACTATATAGTAAGCCATACCGTTGACACCAGATTGTTACATTTTACCATGTAGACATGGTTAAATGTCAACATTCTACATGTGCGACACCTTAAATAGTGACATATGACATGTCTATATAGTCATGTCAACAATACAAATCTTAGGGTTAATGTTAAAATAAGTGTCGATACTGTAAATATGTCAGTGTTATGTGAAAGTCGAAAGTGTGCATGTCAACATTATGATGGTCAACATTTGGAACAACAACAAATCGCAGATATCCTTATATTGGGACTGTAGTGGTCCCATGTCAACCTAGACTGTACCACACATGATGTGTTGAGACACACTTCCTCAGCACCAGTGTCCCTGGAAATGATTGTAAAATGTTGTCAGCCATGTATTGTGCATATTGTATACAGTATACATTCGGGAAGCGGGCTGCCTTAATACCGGCAGCCGGCTTCCCGACTGTCATATACCGGCGAGGGATGTCTCTGACGTCGGGAGACAGGCGCCCAGCATCCCGATCGAAGGGATGCTGGGCGCCTCGAGCAGACAGCCATGGGGGGGGGGGGGTTAGGTTTAGGGCACCTGGGGGGAACTTAGTGGTAGGCACCCCCTCGGGAGGGTTAGGCACCCCCCCGGTGGACTTAGGTTTGGGCAACGGGGAAGGGGGGGGGGTTAGGCACTTAGAGGGGGGATTAGGGTTAAACACTTGGGGGGAAGGTTAGGGGGTTAGGTTAGTAGATACTTACCTTAGAACGATCGGGATTGCCAGCGCTGTCGGGCTTCTGCTTCCGGGAACTCTACCTCCGTGCGGCCGGCGGTATTTCATACCGATTCCTTGCATACTTGCTTATAGATAGCTTTAAAGCTCATGGCATTTTGTAGCTAATGATAATTTTTGCCTTCTTCACCACTGTATATGTAGAGCTGCAAAACACTCTTTGGTATTATTATATACTTATGTGACATAAGTTATGTTGTATATAGATTGTAATGGGAAGAAATGTAAAGATGAAATAATACATTTGGCTAAAATAAATGCTACCTTTTTAAAGCCAGTATTACTTACGGAGAGTAGAGTTATCTATTTTGTGGACAATCATTTGCACAAAAGTCTACATTTCATCGCTGGAATAAATCTCACTACATAACAGATATGCACCATGTAACGGTGGTAATGTTCTGGGCACCTACAGAGAAGCTCTCACAAGGTGCCCACAAGTGGGATGATGCTGACACTTGGCCTCAGTGCTAAAAGACAGGATTTGTTTCTAATTTCCCATGAGGCCCCATTAGTGTCAGTTAATGACAGCAGACGCTGAACGCGCTCAGTCACCAGACAACTGTCAGATAGGAACAATGAAACTCCTGGAGAATTGTACTGACAGCAATTTGGTCTCAGGTCTATGTACACACTGGTGTTCAAAATGCATGTAAAACTGCATAGCAGTTATGTTACCATTAACATGTCTAATTTAGGGTTTATAAAAATGCATCTGTGACAAAAGAGAAAGTAATTATGTATAAGCCAAATATATGAATAAATGCTTCTCAGCCACATCTCAGGTTAACAGTGGAATCCCATTAAAATGTACATTTTCAAATACGCTTATGCGCATCAGACTCACACATATATTAGCAATTAGATATAAAAACACATGTATGGTTTTACTTGATATAAAGATTTTTATTTTCTCATCCATTTCCATGTAGTGTTACAGATGCATCTCATCTGTAAAAATTGAACACACGTACACAAAGCTGGCCAGCTAATATAAATACCAGCAGAGATTAATTGATCATTTAAAACACACATACACAAAATAAAATCTATGATACCTGCAGGTTTTTAGAAATGGAGATGTTGCCCATAGCAACCAACCAGAATGTACTTAACATTTAACTAGGATATTCTAGAAGATAATAGCTAGAATCTGATTGATTGCTATGGGCAACATCTCCACATCTAAAAACTCTCACTTTAGTAAATTTACCCCCAGGTCTGTTAGGGGGCTTTGAGATCATGCACGATTTGTTCCTTAAACATGGCAGAGAGAGAGCAAGGTATGCTGGAGTGTGATTTCACTCATGTCTGTAGCCATAAAAAAAGTTGAGAGAGTGAGATTAACCCTCTGGATGTCTAACAAAGTTCTTGTACATGATGGCTGCAATTAAACTCTAAAAGGTTCATGTGACCACTACATAGCTGTAAGAAAGATTGATGGGTACAAGGCACCAAACAGATTTCCAAACTTTTGTTTGATTTGAGTGTTGTTTGTATGTGTAGCACAGGAATGGATCAGAAAAAAAATACACAAAAATCCTGCAAGTACAGATATTTCCTACTGTAATATTTGACTGTGAACCTTATATTTAAAATGTATATAACATTTCCAAGCACACTCATATGACTAAAGCTGGGTACACACTGAAGTGATATTGGCCCAATATGTAGTTTTCGGTCGAATCGGAACATATTGGCCAGATCATTAAGTGTGTACGGCCACTCTGCGAGCTACCGTGGTAGTTAGCGATATATTCCAGTCGGCCGTGCTGCACGGCCAGCCAGATGATATTGCATGGGGTGCCGTGCAAGGTCCTTACGGACAGAACAAGGGATGATTCCGTCCTTCATTACAATGTTCTGATGTGTACAGCGGATACGATATGTCAGCCCATCGCCACCATATCATCCAGTGTGTGCCCAGCTTAAAAGAAGAAAAGCATTGCTGCCCTTTATATCAACATACACAAGTCCCCATCTAGTGTACTAAATAAGAAACCTTATGATTAGTAAATAACACATCAAACAATAAACCAACTGTTATTTTATTTATTGAAATATGACAAGTATCAGCTCCAGGCTGAAAGTACTAAATATACAAAGACATTTTCTTTTATCTAACACAATAAGACTCACGTGACTAATTAATTTTTTATTTTTGCTAGTTTGTTTGTTAATTATCACAGAATTCTACAATCAACAGAAATGGTCATGGAGACTATTACATATACACATTAAAATGGATATTTCTGAGCACTGGCTGGAGTATATAGACGATGTATAAACATAGTGTGGTGAGATTATACTTGGAATGTGGCTTGCAGACAAGTATCAGCTCGCCATTTTAAACAGAGATCAAATGGAAACATTTGGTGTGGGATACTTAATGCTTCCTGGAATAAAATTATGATCTGGTCACTTAACAACAGTAACCAATTGGAAAATGCAGTAAGAGAAAGGTTTGTCTTTAACACAACTAGACAAGAGACAGGTACTATTGTTTCCAAAATAAACAATATGCAGCTAGATCTAAAAATAAAGAACACCCCTTGTAAGAAGTATCTATTCATACATGCAGAAGTGGTAAATGTTTATTTCATGTTTGCTTAAGTTGCCCATCCACAAAACGACAGCACGATTACATTTTAATCGTGCTGTTGTTTCTATGTCTGTCTGTGATTTGCCTACACTGAACGTTCAGTGTAGGCACATCCATCATCCCCGTACATGCTGAACCCGACGTGATAGTCAGGATGACCAGCATGTACCGGCGATGATAGATGGCAAAAACGACCAGCGGGCACTCGCATCGCTGGTAGTTTATGAAATTAAACTGCCCGATTTGCGGGCAATTACCAAGCGATTGAGCGATAACGACGGTAGTTATCGCTAGGTTTAATCGCCTAGTGGATGGGCAGCATTACACATGCTCTACGATGTGACCTCCTGCCCGTCCTGATTGGGACATTCCATAATGCTCTCAAAGCCACAGCACTGTGCTAAATGTACAGGGAACAAAGACAGTGCCTTGTGTGCATACGGGTAAATGAGGTTTAATACAGGAGTTGGCTCTAACATACAAAGCAAACCTTTTATTGATCTAAATTATTGACTTTCCACGAGACATATGAAGGAGTCCGGGTAAACGCATCAGTTTTGAGCCCAGACAATATAAAAATTGTTGGTGGCTTAGTCACATTTTAAGGCCCACTGTACACAAACTATTTGTGATAGATGGCAGGCTGTAAGTTTGACTCTTGCACAAATGGCTTGTGACAAAGCATGTTGGTATGCTTCATTTTCCTTTGCAATTTGACAAATACATTTGTTTATGACAAAAATGTCTAGCCTTCCTAGGAACAACGCTAAATCAATGAACTGGTCTGCAGCCTGCTTGATCTCTAAGTGCTTGGATAATTTTAAAACCCTGTATAATAAAACTGTACTTTTTTGTTTAGTATTAGATATTATGCAGATTAGCATAAATTTAACAGATTAAAGGAAAATATTGTAAAAATAAGATGCACAGTCTCATGAAATATAAAAACTGCAATGCTTGTGCAGGCTGATCACTAGGTGGTGACAACCACTGATCACAGATATATCATCATCATCTAGTATGAGGGTCCTATTCACACAGAAAAGAAAACCGCTGATGGAATCCATGCTACAGAAGTATAAGTGGGCAATTCATTATGTTTTACAATACAGCTTGGATAAGCCTTGTAATATAAAACTTGCTGCTGCAGAGTCTTCCCACACATTTTTTTCTGCAGGTTCCTCGTAGGATTGCGATTTCTGGAATAAGTTGGACCAATTAGTAGTGGAACTTTATTGCTGCATTGTGTTCACACATAGGTCTCAATACTATTACCTCACCCATGCACGCGAGTGAGGTGAGTTGGCGCAGCAATGGCACGCAAACACCAGCAATGACATCAGAACTCACCCTCTCTTCCCAGATTCATGGATTTTTGTATGCATATGCAGTCCTTTGGGGCTGCAAACAAAAATGAATGCATCATGCGGTACCGTACGTGTGTATTGCAGCACTTACTCGCAGGTAATTGAATCAAGGCCATATTGTTGGAATGTTAAGTAGGAAATCAGGTGTTTTTTTTTTTTTATTGAAATCCATGCCAGAATAAAGGTTTTAGAAAAGTAAAAAAATAAAAATAAGTCATTTTAATATAAAATGACAAACATTTCTGACTTCAATTAAGTACATGAGTAAATAATGCACTAGAGTGGTCAAACTAGCCAATAAATGTCCGGTTTTGACACATTAACACTGATGAATTTATATTCCAGGCTGTTCCACCATGGTAAGATTATTTTTCATAAGAAATCATCCAGAAAGTTCTGTTAAAAAACAAATATATATTTAATTATAGATGAGTGCATTTAAATCATATTAGAGCAAAGAACACATAATTGCCCAACAACAAATACAATTTAAAAAAACCAAAAGAAGTTGGTAAACCAGTATAGGAGACAAACTTAGTGTTGTCCCAACTAATCAATTGGCCGTATTCAATTAGCGTTGAAAACTGATGGTTTTTTTTTTACACCTTTGGCAAAAACTGACGTTTTCCCCCCCTAAAAAAAAAAAAAAAAAAAAAAAAGGAAGAAGAAGGGGGGTGAGGTGAAAACTGCTACTCTTTCAGAACCCTTTGGACACCCCCCATAATGAAAAGTGACCAGAAAAAAAAAACATAAGTTGCGTACTTTGGTAAAACACAACCGTGCAAATTTTGCCCGAAAAAAAGGGAAGATAGAAAGCAATTTTTTCCCAGGAAATTACGGTTCCACGTAAATTGGGAGTATGTTAAAATGGGTTTAAGTATATTTTCTTGTCATAAAAACGCAATTTTAAATACAGAAAAAAAAAAAAACAAACACACCTGCTGTGACAGCGTGCAATGTTTAAAACACTTCACGCATCCATACCACCGCACAAAAAAAAATAAAAAAATATCGGACCCAATACGTTGTTTTTGCTAATTTCACATTAGGAAGGGGGGGTGGGGGGGTTCAAAGGGTTCTGAAAGAAATCCCCCACATTTTTAGAAAAAAAAAAAAATAGGGAGTTTGCTTTTTTTTTTTTCCCTCTCATGATGGAGAACACTTCTCTCCGGGGTTTTTT
Source organism: Taudactylus pleione (assembly GCA_031769625.1). NCBI lineage: Eukaryota > Metazoa > Chordata > Amphibia > Anura > Myobatrachidae > Taudactylus > Taudactylus pleione. The sequence continues at coordinate 9,126,810 of JAUIMM010000086.1, read as the reverse complement.
TTGCCTGTTGCAGAGTTTTCGCCTGTTTTTTGGGGAGAATTTTGCAGTTTTATTGCGAAAAACAGCCATATTCGCCAATGGGGAAAGAAACCTGCCGTTTTCGCTGCTAACTGAATACGCCCCATGTTGCAAGTAGGCACATATTTAAAACATTCATGAAACACCTCTGTACTTGCTCTCGCACTTGCTACTGACCATTTAGATTTGTACAACTGCTAAATGTCAGAAATATTTTTAAATATGTTATGTAGATATAATCTCCAACCTTATGAACAATATTCACAAGGAGAAAGGGGGAAGGGCTGGAGTAAAAGTGATGCATATTATTTATAATGCCTCTAGTTTGACTTTTTACCCTTTATCAGGCACTACCAATGTAATCCTGTAAAATCAAAGCAAAAAAATTAAGACAACTGGTTGATTCACCAAAAAGTCATCTGCACACTATTTAACCAGCACTTAACACTTTTTTTTTTTTTTTTAAATGCCACTTCAAGAGACATTGCCCATTCTGAGGTTGAAAAGTTTACTCTGGGAGATCCTGGAGGGAAGACCTGCCCATGCATAAGAAAACCTGGTAAACATACAAAAAAAATAAAAATAAATAATGTTCCCCATACATCCGCAGGCAGTTTCCCTGATCGGACCGGATCCGCCGGTAAAAAATGCTAATCATTGATGTTTGAAGATCAGTCAGGGAATCAGTGAAATTCTTCTAGTTAAAAATTCCCAATTTGCTGATCATTATCATATTTTGGTCGGGATCGGCAAATCAGGGGAATCCTTCATGTTGAATTTCACCGATTCCCCGACGTCTGGGGATCATGGAATTGCCCCAATACTTTGCGGCTTTTCCATGTGTTGCATTGTTATCAGTGTAATCTACAATAGTGCTAGTGTACACTAATGGTGCGTACACACTAGATGATTCGCTCCAGGAGTGATATCATCTAGTGTGTACCCGGTAGGTGTGTGCTCAATGCCGTTAACGATATTGAGCACACACACTGAGTGAGATCATGAATAATATCGTTCAGTCCCGGCACCCTCCCTCTTACCCGAACATGCAACAACCTAACAATATCGCCATGTTCGGGCGATGAACGACAATAACCAACGACCTGCGGGAGCACGCATCGTTGGTCGTTCTCGTTCATCGTTTTAGCGTACACACTTGCCATTCACTATGCCCTGATACTGTATATTTATTATTGTGTTCTAATATTTTAACTGCAGTATTTAAATGTTACGATAAAAATTTCTACAATGGTGAAATCATTTCTAAGACACTTCTAGAGATCAGAAAGTTACTTGCAAAGAAGCTCAATAAACCCATAGTTATGAATGAATCCTTAAAGTTTTACAGTAACATTTGTTACAACCTGTTGTCAATAAAGACTATTTGTCATTCATTATGTGTGTGCCCTTTCTTCATACAAGTGATACAAAAAGAGCTTTGCTAATATGCTCCGAGGTCAAAGAGCAATTAGTCCTTTAAAAGACATTGGAAATATGTGCTCAAGGCCAACACATCACAACTGGTCTCAAATTTCATGTAGCATAACCCTAATTGTTGTTCTGTGCAAGGATATATCAGCAACATTCACACCATGTGTATGTAATATTCTCTTGGCCACTTGCCAACAGATCTACCAAAAGATCTATCAAATATTGGGAGATAAAGTGCAGAAGGCTCATAGCAACCAATCAGCTTCTGCCATTTTTCTAGCACAGCCTGTAAAATGACAGAAGCTGATTGGTTGGTAAGAGTTGATAACCCCCCCCCCCTGCCAGTATCAAGCAGGTAATTATTGCAGTGGCAGAGCACCAATTCCCTCTGAACTAGGATGAATAGGTACACTCTAGGCTAGAAGGTATTTCACATGCTGGTACAAGATCACAAATATTTTAAATGCCCTGAAAAAGTCATGTCCAAACTTAAGCCTGACATCTGCTTTAGAAAGGGAAACATGGCTAAATGTTGTATGAAACTGATCTAGGATAGTCCCCTTGTCCTGCAAAAATCTTTGTAGCTGTGTTGCTTTCTGTGCTTGTTTTGGGAAAATTAAGCCATTTCACATTAGCCACCTACCCCTACACAAGACAAGACAAGGAAAATCATTATGTATTAAGCTGGGTAGACACCTATACAATTGTCAAGCTGATCACAAGATATCGGCTGGTAGGCCTGATAATTGCATAGGTGTGTATGCAGGCATAAACATCCAGATGAGAACATACTCACAGAGCCATTTGTAGCTCAGGGGGTATGGTGGTCACACTGATCGCATAAACGCTCCGAGGATCTGATCTGCCAAGTGATGGGCATAGTGTGTACCCAGCTTTTGAAAAATAAAAATGTCAATATGTAACACCTGGCACACCTATTAGCTTCAAATATAACCATGTCCTAAAGTAGATCCCAAAAATGGTTTGTGTCACTTTTATTTACATATAGAAGCAATTTCTATATTAGGGTTTCTTGCAATTTCTAGAGACACTACCATGAAATATGTTCAATGCTTTTAAATATAGTGTAGGGGTCCGGTTATCAATGCCATATATAGAAAATCTACATAATCGTCTCTCTCTGTATTATATTTATGTCTATTTTCCACTCTTGAGGTATGATCTGATCAGCTAAGTATTCTGACCGCAAAGCTTTTGTTTTGCAGCATTAAGTTGAAAGGGAAAAAGATGAAGTTGTGCGTATAGCCTGCTTTGCCCACCCACCCTTATTAACGCAAACCAATTACACCATGGTATATATTTATTCCAAACATATCACTTGTGGCTCCATTCTGCATGTACGATTGCATCTCCCAGTGAGATTGGTCGTAGTGGTGTTTTTTATGTTGTTGTTGGTTGTAATATGGTACAATGGGACTTATTCGGTACACCAGCAAAAAGCATAGAGAAACCGCTGCCGATCCACTACAAACATATAATTATTCTAACAGTAATACAATAGATTTTTGAGAAAATGAAGTTCACATAACCTAGAATACTCACACCCTGCTTAAAGTGGTGTCTAATGGGATTCTCAATCCCTTACCATCAACCGTGTTTACTAAATGTACTTTAGGGTATCTCCAGTGGGTGCATAGCGGATTCACTGAAAAAAACCCATTGGCATTAGTCAAGAGCAGTTTCAAACTCACAAGGTATTATGTATTGGTGACTGCAGAAGTAGTCTGTCCCTTGTGACTGGATTATCATTGCAACAAGATGTGCAGCTGTCCAATCACAAGTGGTAGATTACTTCTGTACTTACAAATGTGCAATGCTTTGGGAATTTAAAAAAGTTTGCAGACCTCTCACACAAATGCTCACTTCAAAGGTTTTGCAGCCCTTTCAGCTAATTTAACAGTATAGGTTCCCTTAGAATAAGTCTTTAAAAGGAGAGGAGAGGGGGATGAAGTCATATTCCCAGCGTGCGGGATGCTGGCGCTCAGAATGCCGATGGCGGAATCCCAACACCCGCCAGAATCCCGGCACTGGCATCCAGACCACCAGCATCCTGAAAGGAAGTAGTGGGGTTAGGGGGGAGGGTTATGTACTAGGTGGGAAGGTTAGGTTTAGGCACTAGAGGGGTGTGTTAGGTTTTGGATGCGGGAAAGGAGGTTTAGGGATAGGATACCTACCGACAGATGCTGGTATCCTAACCCTGTCGGGATGCCGGCGTCGGGATTCTGACCACCACCAACCCGAGGGGAGGGATTTATTAATTCTTGGAGAGATAAAAGTGGTCTATTTACTAAGCAGTGTTAGGAGACAGAGTGAAAAGTGATAAGAAAGTGATAAGGTGCCAGCCAATCAGCTCCCAACTATCATTTTTCAAACACAGCCTGTGAGATGACAGTTGGGAGCTGATTGGCTGGCACCTTATCACTTTTCACTCTGTCTCTTAACACTGCTTAGTAAATAGACCCCAAAGTATCAATCAGCTTCTCACCGTCATTTTTTTTTTTTTAGCACATCCTGTAAAATGACAGAAGCTGATCTGGTTGGTTTCTCTCATCCAAGATTTGATAAAACGCCCCCATAATTATTGAATGGGATTCTCTTAACGTAGAGAACCCTTTTGAACAAGTCAGAAAATGTCCTAAACCAATTAAAATCAGTGTGTGTGTGTGTGTGTGTGTGTTTATATATGCAAAAAATTTTTTTTATAGAAAGGACCTATAAAACAAATTTACCTTATGATTCAGGGAGAAAGATACTTCCAGGTGCTTACGAAGGCTGTTGGGATCAAGGAGTAAGGTACTGTGGTCACGCTGCTCCATGTGTCATTCGAAGGGTCATAACAGTCCAATGTCTTTCCTCGCTGCGAGCCGCAGTATCCTCCCACTACATACAGTCTATTGCCAGAGACAACTACACGGCAGCTAATCCTCTTAGAGGAAACATCTCCAAACCTACACCACTGATAAGTCTCGCTGTTGAAGCGGTATGCCGAACTGGCAGAAAACTCTGTGTCCCCTCCTACCACAATGACGTGATTTCCTAAAACAGCAGCTCCTGTGTAACGCCAGGGTTGTGGGCAGGTGGCGGGTACAGTCCATCTGTTTTGGATTGGATCAAAACATTGGACTTTGGGAAGTTTTTCACGATTGACACTAGTCCCTCCAAACACAAAAAGTTTCATCTTTGCTCCCACAACTGCAGCATTGCTCACACCTTCTCGAAGTGGAGCCACCAAGCTCCATTTGTCATGTTGAGGATCATAATGTTCAACTTGCTTCAGGGAGACAGAAGGAGAGGCTGGGAAAGCCCCTGTGATGGCTGTATGTCCACCAACTACATATAAGCAGTTGTCTAGCTCTGCAGATCCATGACCAAATCTAGCAACAAGCATGGGTCCTGCCTTGGACCATTCATCATGCAGCGTGTCATAGACCCAGACATCCTTTGAAGCTCCATTCTCTGCACCCTTTCCTCCTGTAACATAAACCTTGCATCCAATTGCACATGCACTACATTCTTTACGTGGGCTGGGAATGTCAGTCTTAGGTATGATCTCTGTGGTTATTGGGTCCATCACATAGATCTTGTCACACATAAATGTTTGTCCTCCCAACAGCAGTAGGGCCTGGTTAATTTTCCGAGGACGGGCACAGAATCCAGTCACCAAACCATCATTCTGCAGAATTTTGTTCCTGCAGTGAGTTGCTTCTTCAACAATTGCCTTTGCCAGCTTGTTCTGAATTACAAGATCATCTGTGGCTAAACTTCGCAGATATTGCTCAGGTAGTAGAGCTAGCCTGACACATCGCAGAAGATCTGGTAAATCATCGAGACGAAGGCAAAGATCATATTTTATCCACCCTATCACAGCTTCGTACACTAAACTTTCATCTTCCACCTCAAGCTCTTCACTAAGGACCAGTTCCATCAACTTTATCTTCGGTAACCTAAGGAAGTCATCTGCTTTTGACAACTCCACAAAATTGGAAAGACACATTCTCCAAGACAGTTCTAACAGTCTCTCACAGCAGTGAGCATCCGATATCAGCATCATATTCAAGCAGTTTCCTGTATGGAGATTCTTTTCAAGGAATTCTGAGGCAGCATCTCGGATGTCATGAAACTGTAGCATATCCCCAGCTTCCAGCAAGGACTCCGCATTCTCCTCATTGAAAATAATCCGTGCAGAGTAGGCATAATCCAGTAGAAGCTCAAGGACTTCAGGGTGCAAAGCATCATGGAAGTTAACTTCTCTATCCTGGCTCTCTTTTAGACCACCACTGAACATGGCTTCAAAATAACGGCTGCTAGAAGCTAGTACTGCCCGGTGACAAGGAAAAGCCCGATTCCCTGCCAGCAAGACCACATCTGTGAAAAGGCAGCGCTTGCGAAGCAGGTTAAGATGTGTTAGAAGGCTGTCAGCATGGCCAGGCTTATGGAACAGGTGAATGTTCATCGATCCCGTGCTAGAGCGGGACTTGCGGTTCTCATGATTACTGACAGACATTTTTATCTATTAGGTCTATTTAATTTCAGGATAGAAACCTAAAAAAAAAACAAAATCAAAAATGACATTAGATACAAAGACATATATAATACACATTATGTGACAGAAATATGCAGGCATGACAAATTTTTTTCTAGCTTTTTTATAGGACACTCCTTGCAAGCAAAGCAGTCATTCATTGCCATCAGGAAATGCAGGCTAGTGTATACACTAACAAGTAAACAGAAACTCATTCAGCAATTCCCATTAGATTCTCAGTGTCAGTCAAAAAAAAAAAAAAAAAAAAAAAAAAGTACTTGATATTTTCCACTTGGACTGTTAGTAGTAGTACTGTGTAATGTGGAGAGGTTTGCTTCCTTTTTCTGTGAACTGGAACAGAAGTATGCAGGAAACCACATATTAGCTACTTTAGTTATATGTGCAGGCTACCTGTATAGAACTAGTGCTGTGGAAAATGTTCACACATAACAGCAAAAATATAAAAAAAAATAATTTAATGCTTCAAAGTACTGGGTGTATTGATAAAGTAATCATGTGTCTTCCATGCATTGCGCTATTATTACCATTACAATACTGAACCTGGCAAAAAATAAAATATTGGTCAATAGAGATGAAATTCTGTGAAGGCTGATGCTCCCAGAAGCCATCACTCAATAACTGACAGTTACTTACACCATAATAAAAGTGGTATTAAATGTGTACGGATCATACATATATCAAACAATATCACCTGGCTCTGAGACATTAAAAACCTAGGGTATGAATGATTGTATGTTAGGTAAGAAGGATAAGGTAAAAGTTTAGAACATGGGGTACACTAACCTATCTAAACCCCTAACATAAGTCAACTTTTACCCTATGTTCTGAACGTTAGCAGCACATGGAGAAATGAAGGATAAAGTGCTTCCTTTATAAGATCACGCTGTGTACAGGACGGATCCTACTGCATACAGTGTGTGGGGCTCGTTGAAAAAAAAAAAAAGGTTTCAACTTAACTAATCATTAAATCATGTGAAGTTAATAATCAGCCCCTGACAATGCAAGCTGAAGGGCGGCAGCTTCACACACAGAGCGCTCTTTGTCATTTCCTGCAGCAGCACATGCGGCATTCCACAGCATTAACCCTCTCATCACCCAGCAAGAGGGTGAGAGTCAGTAGGGCAGCGGGCACAGGGAAATGATCGCAGCAGCCTGTTCTCACATAGAAGCGAGAGACAAGTCTGGACATATAACCCTGGATGTGCTGCTTCTCTAATAGCATGGTGGAAGCGGATGTGGCTACATGCAACAGTCCATGCAGGGACTAATATATAGGAAGACAGACCATATCATGACCTGATAACCCTGTATATTACATGTTATTAACATGCACTATAAAACACAATGTAGCCATGCTCACAGAAAGTGGTCATTTACTTTATACCCCCTCCCCTCATCCTCTGTATCTGTGCAAAAATCCATCACCCCCAGATTGGCCACACTTGTCTACTGTTGCCCTACAGCAAGGCTGCTGCCCGGCTGAGTGACTTACTGTGCCCAGAGTGGTGGCAGCCCCGGGTAAGGGTCAGATCGCCGTGCCCATGTCTTCCCGTCCCGGGAGTCAGTGGCAGGAAGGGTCCAAAGAGCTTCAACGAAAGAAAGAAATACATAATAATGAGGATGCATAGCTCCGATCTGGGAGACAAGGAGGCGGCACACATGACAATACAATGGAGGTGGCAGCATACCAGCCTCTGTGTGAGTGCTCTGCCTAGGTATTACTATGAAACATGAACTAATAGCAACACTCAGCAACCCAGCTCTCCCGGTTGTACAGGTGTTATGTCACCGGCTCTAGGTTACACCGGCAGAGGAGTCGCCATGTGTAGATGTGACGTGTTGTTAGCTATATTACACAGAGATAGCAGGATGAAGGGTGCGATGACTAGTTGGAGAATGTAACCCCGGCATACCTGTGCGCCCGGCGCTGTCCCCGACTCTCCCTCCCTGTGCTGCTGCCTCGGAGCACTGTGTAACTCACTGTCTCGGCTCCCTCAGCTGGGACAAAGCGTATTTACTATTCACAGGCTCCGGCCACGCCCTCCAGTAGCCAGCCAATGGGAGGACAGCTGATTTCTCTATAGCTGACCTGCAGGAGCCGTACCACGTGCAAACGACTTGCTATAACATATCGTTAGATCGTTTACTTTTTAAAACCACCATGCAACCGTCTTAACGATATAGCAACATGCAGATAGTGGGCAGTACTTTCTAACACGGTATGAAAACAAAACGCCATTTTAGGTCTTTGCAGTTCTGTCTTGTATGGAGTGAGGCCTGGTTCCTAGCTACTGGACGCTGTGCTAAACTACTGCTTTACTTTGTTTTGCCTGCTTATACAAAGTGATTCTATACCGTGGATGAGATGGATGCGTATCGCCAGCAAGTTTTGGCAGCATACACCGTGGGTTTGATGTCTGTTATTGGCAGGGAGAGGGCACAGAGGAGGAGAAACATGCAGAGGAGAAGAGTGCAGAGGAGCAGGGTGCAGGAGTTATTGCAGCAGGGGAACCCAATCTCTCACATGCCTCTGCTCATTGAGATCCGGGAGAACAATCCCAATGATTACCGAAATATTCTGCGAATGGATGATGCCACTTTTCAGGAGATCCTGCGTCTGGTGACTCCACTTGTGGAGAGGCAGAATCCCGGGCTCAGGAGGCCCATTTCTGCTGAAGACAGGCTGGTTGTTACTCTGCGCTTCCTGGCAACAGGAAAATCTCTGGCTGATCTGAAGTTTGGCTCCATCATCTCACTTCAAGCTTTGGAACTGATCATCCCGGAGACCTGCAAAGCCATCGTTCGTGCACTAAAACTGCAGTACTGTAAGGTAAGAAATAAGGTGTCTGTTTTTTCTTGTCATTTTTTTTATTGAAAGTTCTCTAAATTTAGCAGTGTATAAATCACTGCCACATAGCATAGTGTAATAACATATACTGGCCACATAGCTGTGTGGGGTGTGCAACATTGGTTGCTTTTGGGAGGGAGGCTGTATGGGTCTATTTGTATCCGCTCAATTTTCGCTGGGGCAGCCGGAATCACAGGTTTCAGAGCGTGTTTGAAGGGAGAAGGGGCCACTCAGGATTTGTAGTTTGACAAAAAACTTGGTAGCATACCAGGTGTTTGCAATAGCGGTGGCGATCCTAAGTTGGCTAATAGGTGCACCCATTTCTGGGGTGCTAGCCTGGGAGTGGGCAAGTCATAAATAGGCCGCGCACATCATCCCCACTGCGGGGGTAGTGTACTCTGAAGGCTAATGGTGGCTCGATTATGACGCAATGTCACACCCGCTAGTAGTGGAGTAAAGCGAGGTAGGGCGGGTAGGCTTACTCCACAGACACTGTTGTTGTCGGAGGGTATGGTGCTACGCAGTGGCGTAACTTCATCCCATGTGCCCGGAGGCAAGATAAATGTTGGTGCACCCCCCAAATTAAAATATACCACCCCAGTACCTATGCCAGCCCCAGCAGCCGCCGCCCCCCTATGCAGTTCCATTTATACAATGCCCCCAGTGGTGGTCCCCCTATGCGGTGCCCCCCAGTGGTGGTCCCCCTATGCAGTGCCTCCAAAAGTAAGGCCCCTGTATTGCCCCCATTTGATGACCCCAGTAGTAATGCTGCTGTAGTGCCCCCAGTAGTAAGCCTCCTGCATTGCCCCCAGTAGTAAGCTCCCTGTAATAAGCCACCTCTAGTGCCCTTACTCCCCCCCCCCCCCCTTGCATAAACGCACACATACATACAAACAAAAAAAATTACTTACGTTAAACTCCGCTCCAGTGCCCGCTGCCGTCCGTCCCCGGTGCCCGCTCCTCTGAACTATGGGAGTGACGTCATGACGTCACTCCCATAGTGCACTGCGGAACCAGGAGCTCAGGAGTGAGCTCCGTCCTCTGGCTACCGCCGAGGGGAGAGAAGGAGCCGGGCACCCGCTGGTAACACTCAGCGAGCGCCCGGCAAATGGAGGCGGCCCCCTGCACCCTCCGTAGTTACACCACTGGAGGTGGAGCGCCGGTCAGCGGCACTCCTCCATGGAGCCAGGTGCCCCCTTCAGGGCTGGGGACCGGCGGCAAATTACTCCATTGTCTCCGGGAGTTCCACCACTGGTGCTGCACAGGAGTAGCAGGTCGAAGATGTAGCACGTAGGGAAAGGTGGGGCGATCAGCTTAAGAGGCATTCAGACTTGGCGGGCTGCCCAAAGATGGCAGTTGAAGGGTTATGGCAGGGGTTGCCCCTGAAGGGGGTGTAAGCCTTTCAGTATGAGAATGTGTCAGCGCTAGCCAGGTAGCATTTTTCAGTCTGGGTGGTTTATAGTTTTTTTTTTTTTTGGGACATTCCTTTCACAATAGGCGTGGCAACAGCGGCTGTCGGAGAGGTGAGCTCAGTGGCCGTTATGAGAAGGCTAAAGGAGATCAAACCATTTGCAAACAAATGTTAGTCACAGGGTAGCCTTGGCTGTGGTAGGTGTATAATTCGCTATGGAGTGGTCAAGCAAGATTGGTTCACAAGCCACTCCTAATGGGGGGCATCCACTAGACGATTTTATCCCTGTCCAACCTCTTAACGATTTTCCCTTGAAGTTTCCCTTGAAATATCTTCCACTCTGAACAATTTGCAAACGATTTGCAAAAGATCTAAAAATAAACTATGTTGTTTTAATCTGTGATTGAGAGATTTCAGCTATAGTGGGCAGATAGTGGTTCATCGTTTGATCGTTCAGTGTGAACGATGTGTAAACGATTTGTAAGCTATCAAGTGAAATTGACCTGCATGTTCAGTCGATGGAGGAGACGATCACACGACCAGCGGGAGCGCGCATTGTACATCGTTAGTTTGCAAATCGTGCAGTAATTGTTTCTATGTTCAAACGATTATCGAACGATTTTATCATTATCGTTCAATCGTTCAACTTTATCGTCTAGTGGATACCCCCCTTAAGTCTATTGCGCAAAAGTGCACCTAGCCTGCATGCCACATGAGGTACGTTTTCTGGTAGGGTAATAGGTATATTGTAGAGCTTTGCTTGAAAAGGAAAGCGAATTGGCCAGACAGGGTAGCGTGGCACCTACGAGGCAACCACCGGGTTAAAAGCCATGGCCATGCGCAGACGCATGAGTGAGGATATACGGTGGATAAAAAGGCGGAGTAGTCATACTCACATAACATGGTCTAGCCTAATCCCTAAGTGTCATGGCGAGGGACTAGAGAGCGGTCTTGGGCAAAGAGGAATGTTAAAGCAACCATAATGAAACGGGTCTCCACCGGTGGTGGATGCATCATTTGGCGCAAGGGAATTTGGATACAATGCAGGATGTACAGGAGTCATGGAGTCCATCTTGTGGTTGCGGGGTTAGACTGATTCAGCAAAGCCTTTCAGGAGTGAGTTTGTGGTTAGAGGTCGCAGGGTGGGGGGTTTCGGTCCCCAGCATGCTAGAGACTTAGGGGTCTATTTACTAAGCAGTGTTAGGAGACAGAGTGAAAAGTGATAAGGTACCAACAAATCAGCTCCTAACTGCCATCTCACAGGCTGTGTTTGAAAAATGACAGGAGCTGATTGGCTGGTACCTTATCACTTTTCACTCTGTCTCCTAACACTGCTTAGTAAATAGACCCCCTAGTGTGGCGGGGGAAAGTGGTGAGCATGGCATGGAATGTTATGTAGGGGATTTCAGAGGGCCAGGCATACTTGCCAGGAAATAGGCCACACACCTGGCTCCAGCTTGGCAGGGCCATATGGGCTGCGTGCCAAGTGAGGGTGGTATAGCGCATGGTAGCTGGTCCCCAGGTGAGAGGGGGTGGGAGGCAGGATGTTGCGTCCCGCAAGGTCGGCCCGAGCACGCCCTCGCCCACATGGTAGGAAACCGGGGGAGGGGGGGGGGGTTGAGGGCGGGATGTTGCAGCCTGTGTGTGTGTGTGTGTGCGTGTGTGAGTGTGTGTGAAGCTGTGACCATTTTTGCCCAACGCACGTGTCGACTCAGTTATTGGATAAGCAGAAGGTGGAAAGGGGGGAGCTGGATAGTTGGCCTCTCCCCCTTATAACATATACTGGCCACCATAGCTGTGTGGGGTGTGCAACATTGGTTGCTTTTGGGAGGGAGTCTGTATGGGACTATTTGTATCAGACTCGGGCCTGATTTATTACCTGACTTTTTTTTCCTTAAGGCGCCCAACTAGACTCTTTGTCGTTGTGTCATAAACACAACGGGGGATTGCGCCCTCTGCTCCTGACTCATACGCCGCATCTTAAATGCCATACTGGAACCAAAAACATCCCACTAATTTGGGAGTGTGGTATAAAAGGTTGACAGTTAAAAGGTCTGCAATGTATAGGACACCAAATGGTCAACATGCACTAGGTCGAGGGGGACATTTGGTCAACACCTTTTTTGTGTCAACAATTGTTGTATTGACCTTTTATACAAGTCATCCTTTTGCACTGTTGACCTTTTGTACCTGTCGACATATACATTGTCAACCTTTTGTCTGTCGACCCTTCATCTGGATATCCTCAATTTGGGGCTTGTGCAATAAGTCTTTTTGTGCACTTGTTAGTTTTTCATCCTCTTCAACCGCAACCACATTTTTCTTATTCATTTTTTTTCTTTGGTGGCACTGGTACGTCATCGCCTGTAGCTTCTCGAGCCAGCTGCTGGCTAGTCATGCTTGTGTCTGGGTTTCTCAGGTTGACGGATAGTTCAGGCGCTGCAGTGTGTAAAGTTTTAAAGATATGTTCAAGTGAGGTTTTTTATGATAATTGACATTTTATCCTTTTTTTTTTTTTTTAGTTCCCTACATCTGTGGATGAATGGCAAAGTATTGCTGAACAATTTGATGAACGTTGGAACTTCCCAAACTGCGGGGGAGCCATATCTGGCAAACATGTGCGGATAACCCCACCTGCCGACAGCGGATCTCTTTATTATAATTACAGGGGATTCTTTAGCATTGTACTGATGGCTGTGGTCAATGCTAACTACGAATTCTTTTTCCTGGATGTTGGCAAGAATGGTAAATCCTCTGATGGTGTATCCTTTAATCAGACCATTTTCTACCAGAGGCTGATGGCCAAATCACTCAATATACCGTCTGCTGAGGAAACTCTGTATGAACTAAATTTTGTCTTTGTGGCTGATGAGGCCTTTATTCTACATGAGAACATCATGAAGCCATATCCGCAAAGGGCACTCACCAGAGAGAGGCGGATTTACAATTACAGACTTTCACGTGCATGCCGGATTGTGGAAAGTGCCTTTGGGATTTTAAGTAACAGATTCAGGATCTTCCACACAGCCATCAATCTGCAGGTTGACAAGATTGACTGGGTCGTCATGGCATGCTGCGTACTGCATAATTGTCTACAGCGGAAAACCCCCCAGCAAAGACCAACATGCACAGTTATGCCGGATGAGCCAGAGTACCCAGAAGAAATTGCTAGATGGACATCCCTGACAGAAGGGTTTGCACAAAAAGCCTCTGCACGTGCCAGGAAAGTGCGTGAGGAATACCTCGTATACTTTAATGGTTTAGGGGCAGTGCCATGGCAGGATGACTTCATTAAGTAAAAAAAAATGTACAATATTTGATACTAAATGTACTCTTCAACATTCTGCATGGTGTGTGTTTGGTGTTTCCACTTACCGAATCATTGCTGCAACATTCTTCCACATCATCATCCTCATCTTCACCCAATCCTGTATCCAACAAACTCAAAGATGCCCCTTTTGACTCATGATCCAAGGTGAAGGTCCCCAATTTGTAGTACCACGGGATTGGCACATACATGTCATCCACTCCTGCCCCCGATCTCCTAGAAGCCTTTGCCTTATGGAAAATTTTTGACCCACTCTGCATCAGCTGACATGTGGTAGGGTTTGCTATTGGCTACTAGGGATTCTATCTCTGCAGATCTTTTAACCTTATTGGAGTCCTCATCGGAGCATATCCACCATATTCACTCATTCTGCTTGTAGGTTTCCAGGAGCTTTTGCAGAAATGTGCAATTTTATTCCATGCACATAATACTGGAATAATGGACACAAAACTATTAGTACAAATGTTAACAACAAACTTTGCTAATACACTATCAATGTACACAACACAATAAAGGATGTTAATGTTGTATGTAAATAAACAATGTTAATGTTAAATTTTGTGTGTTCTTTTCATTTATTTAACATTAATTGGAAGGTACTGTATACATTTGTCATCTTATTTAAAAATATTAATAAATGTGTGTGTAAAAATAAATATATATATATATATATATATAAATAATAAACATACCTATTATAGTGTATTACAGGAGATTGGTATGGCATTCATTCTCATATACTTCAATGTCCTTTTTTGCGTAAAATGACTCCCAAAATCTCTGCCATAAAGGAGGCAGAGACATAGAAATGTCTGAGAATGAATGTTGTACTGATTAAGCACTTGAACATTGAACTATGAAACCGTACCTCTATATATAGAGACAGATAAACAGGTAGACAATATAAACAATGGGGTGTGGGGAAATGAATTTCAGAAATCTACCAGATTTATGTTGAAGATCTATGCCCACAATGGTACCAAAAACTGCTGGGTTGCTGCTAAACCAGAAGTTTTTGCGGTATCTGCGCAGAACTTGTTTGTCAAGCAGACAACTGTGGGAGGGTATGGGAGTGGCTTTGAGGTGACATCTTCAGAGGCCAGATCAGTCGTCTGGTTGGGTGTACACACTGCATGATTTGCTCAAAATCTTAAATATATCTTATCTGACATGCAGCACAGCAGATGAGAAGATGCAATGAATGACACACGTGAACGCGTGATTGCATGTACACATTAGACGATATGGACAAATTCTTCAGGGTCCATAGGGCTCCACAGGGAGACCTTGGGCTGTAGGTGGTGGATGAGGACACCGGGTACCACGCAGTTAAAGCTTTAACTTCCCGGATGCACTGGTCCATCCCCCTATACCCTGCCCCCGAGCCAGAGGCACCTCAGTTTCGTTGGTGCCTGGCCGGAGTTGGGTCACCATTATGCGGGGGGCTGCTTAGGCAGTCCTAAAGCTCTTTTTTAATTTATGATTTATTTCATTTACTTTTTATCTACTTGGAGCCGCATAGGACATCTGCACTGCCTCTCCGTCAGGGTAAGGCCAGTTCAGGCTGGGGATCTCGGCGGGCATCCCAGGGTCCCTGCTAGCCGGCCACGTGCAAGGACCCAGACGGCAGCTGGAAATTAAGGGGACAGGTAAGGCGGCCCACGGTTTGCGTTGACCCGCACCTTGGCAGTCATACCTCCGGTCTTGGGAGAGACCGGAGGTGCTGAGTGTGGACGCTGACTCCAGACACCGCGATCCACTAGGGTACACATGGTACGGGAGCCAGCGTCCCAGTGGTTAAACCATCAGCATGGGGAGGTCAGCTTCCCCGTTAAAGCGGCTCCTCAGCTCAGGGCACCATTCCACTGAGGTCTTGCTTCCCTGAGCTGTTCTTTGACCACGCCCCCATTGAGGTCTCTGGCAGCCATTTTCTCTCAAGTGCACAAACACAGCTCTCTGAGGGATACACAGGGTCTGGTCCCCCTATATACCTCTCCCTGGTGTCAGCATATGTAGCGCTATAGCCTACCAGACACTGAGTCTGTGTAGTTGATTGTAGTGCCGTTTTGCAGTTATTTGTTATTTCTGCATTGTATGTGACTTATGCTAGCACTGCCTATCTGTTTCTCTCATCTACTATCGGCATATATCTTTTCTTTTATTCTCTGACTATTGCCCTAACATACAGGTGTATTTGAGGGTTTTCCTGTGCCTCACATCTATAGAACTAAGTATTTGTGAGGTTTGTCACATACAGTTGTTTGTTGCACTGTGCCATATTTGGGCTGTGTGCTCCTGCAGCTCCCAAGCATAAGACAGGACCAGTATATTGCATTCCTACTAGTATCCTACATACACGGTGGCTGAATTATACCTGGGCCATATTACTCTGCAGCTATGTCTAGCAAAGGCAAGAGTAACAAACAGGCATCTGCACCCATACTGCTATCATGCAAATTATGTGCTGCTGGCTTAAGTGAGGACGATTTGATACAAGATGGGTTATGTAGTAAGTGTTATACTCCACCAGGTTCTTCAGACAACCCAACGCCTGTACTAGAGCCCCCCTGGGCTTCATTTTCTGGCCACTATTGCGGACTGTCTGGCGGTTTTGGCTGTCATTCCCCTTATGGGGTTATCACAGCAGGCCGTAATTCCTCCTTTGGGGTTGCCACAACAGGTTTAGGCGATACAGGTACCTCCTGTGCCCCCACCAGGGGTAGACGTACTCTCAAGTCTAATGGCTACATTTAATGCCTTTCAAACTATGTTGCAAGGTGAGAAGCCCTTACCCAGTAAGCCCTCTAAGCCTCCTGTGTTATTGTCACAGTCCACGCAACTCTCCGATTCTGAATTATCATCTCAGGAGGGAGTAGATGCTGATCTCTCTAACCCTGACTTCCCTCTGGAGGAGGATGAGAGTCGGTCAAAAAGTAATATTCCTGCCTTGGTACGAGCTGTCAGATCCATCTTTATTAATAGAAAATGGCGAGCCAACCCCTATATCCAAGCACCCTCTGTTTAAACGACAGAAAGTGGCTTTAGCAAAATTCCCTCTATCGGATCAACTAACTGAACAAATGGCTACAGTCTGGCAATTGCCTGGTAAGAGGTTTCAACCACAAAAACGTCTGACCTCATGTTACCCTTTTCCTGTGGCTCATTGTGCAAAATGAGAAACACACCCTGTGGTGGATTCACATGTTACGCGTTTAATTAAAAGTGCTACGTTGCCTATTTCTACAGTTAGTTCCTTGAAGGATCCTACAGGTAGGAAAGTGGAAGCTTGCCTGAAATCTATATACTCTCTTTCAGGGGCTGTTGCCCGTCCATCCATGGTTATTGCATGGGTGGTTAAAGCTATGAGAGCTGG
This sequence comes from Taudactylus pleione, assembly GCA_031769625.1. NCBI lineage: Eukaryota > Metazoa > Chordata > Amphibia > Anura > Myobatrachidae > Taudactylus > Taudactylus pleione. The sequence continues at coordinate 9,109,837 of JAUIMM010000086.1, read as the reverse complement.
GCTGAGGCACTTGAAGACTCTTTCCTCAGATGCTTCTAGAGATCAGATGTCTTTTGTTGCTTACATTCAAGATGCAGCTTCCTATATTAGAGAAGCGACATTGGATGCCAGTCTCCTAACCTCCAGAGTTTCAGCCGAGAATGTGTCTGCCCTCTGTATCCTGTGGCTACACTCATGGAAGGCAGATGCGGATTCCTAGAAAGGCCTAAAAGGGTCACCCTACAATGGGGAGATCTTGTTTGGCCCAGACCTTGACAAGATTGTAACTACGTTGGCCGCATCAAAAACTGCATTTCTGCATTCAGCAACTAATTCTAGGCCTCGGACTGCATCACTTAAGTCCCTTTGTCTCAGGGAAAGACTAAAGCTCAGTCCTTTCCTAGACAGTTGGCTTCCACTAGGGCCGCCAAACCCAGGACCAAGCAGACATGGAACACCAGATGCCCTGCTTCAAAACCTGATGATAAACCCTCAGCCTGACAGGATGGGCCTCTTTCTGGGATATCCCAGAGTGGGAGGCAGACTTCTTCAGTTTGCCCAGTGCTGGTGTCAAACCACCACGGATGCTTGGGTAAGAAAAGTGGTCTCTAATGGGTATGCCCTCACATTTCTCAGATGGCCTCCCCACTGGTTCTTCTGCACAGGCCATCCTTCAGACCTGAACAGGGCCTTACAAATCCAGAAAGCCATACAGTCCTTGCTGCAAGCAGGGGTAATTGTGCCAGTCCCACTATCTCAGTGAGAGACTAGTTATTATTCTACTCTCTTTCTGGTTCAGAAGCTGAATGGGTCTCATCGGTCTATCCTCAACCTGAAATCCTTAAACAAATTCCTCAGGGTACCCAAGTTCAGGATGGAAACCCTACTCTCCATCATTCTAGCTATGGAGTGTCGAAGCCGGATAATTGCCTGAGACAGAATCTGTTAAAAACTAAAATCTGCACGACGCCATTTTGCGAATGGCCGCAAGACGCCATTTTGCAACTGGCCGCCCAGCGCCATTTTAGCGAATCTCACACACATAAGTACATACGGCGATGCTATTATCTAGCGTCGTGCGATTCCCATGCAATAGAACAATGTTAAAAGTCCCCATTATATAAATGCATACATTGATATAAACATATAATATGATCAACCCTGCAAAACATGTACCACGGTGTACTTCACAAACACGTAGACGCACAACGCTAATTAGCGTCTTTGCTTAATATCCCAATACTTACACTCTGCACACTTACATAAAAAGGTTCCCTAGCATTAAGGTTAATATTTAAGGTTTTATTCATTATCAGTAATGTTGTGAAATACATGTTATTTGATATCTAAGGTTTAGTGCATGATAAGCAGACCGTGTTTGTTGTCATTCTAAACCACTGTGTCTTTGCAGATTTCCGGTTCCATCGTTGAAGAAATCGCAACATGTGTCTGCAGATTATGGATCATAGAGAGTTAGGCATTAAAATGTATCCTGTAATGCAGCCAGTTTAGATTTATTATGCAGCGGGAAAATGGACACAAAGAGCTGTTGGAGGCTGGACTGTGACCATACGAACTGACCTATGAACTGTACTGTAACAGAAGAACTAGGAAGAAGAGCCAATGGAATCATGCCAACCTGTTCTATTGTATTGCCTATCTCTGTAAGAGTATATATGCAGACTCTGAAACTAGATGCTAGCCACTTTTTCTTTGCTGTTGACGGAGGTCTCATCTTGGGCAGCACAGACGGTGTAATGGTTAACGTTACTGCCTCACAGCAATGAGGTCATGGGTTCAATTCCCACCATGGCCCTAACTGTGTGGAGTTTGTATATTCTCCCTGTGCTTGCGTGGGTTTCCTCCGGGTTCCTCCCACACTCCAAAAATATACTGGTAGGTTAATTGGTTCCCCACAAAAATTAACGCATGTGGTAGGGATATATACATTGTAAGCTCCACTGGGGCAGGGACTGATGTGAATGGCCAAATACTCTCTCTGTAAAGCGCTGCGGAATATGTGTGAGCTATATAAATAACTGGTAATAATAATAATAATCTTTGATGCCGGGATCTGGATCCAGATCGCATGCGTATGTAACGACTGTACCTTGTGACTGTATAATTTGTTTGCGCTAATTGTATTTAGATCATGTAACCATCTGCTTTTTGTTGAATAATATCTTTTTGTGCTTTGGAACCACAATCAAAGTCTGAAAGCAATTATTTCTTGTGCGACTCATAACACTAAATAGCGACATTTTTAGAGTGTATAGATAGGTAGGAGATGATAGGAGCCTGGGGACTTCATGGTATCTCTGGATATTCAGGACGCATATCTACGTGTACCTATAGCACCCTCACATCAGCGATATCTCCGGTTTGCTATACTACAGCAACACTTCCAATTTCAGGCTCTGCCCTTTGGACTATCCACAGCTCCACGGGTGTTTACCAAAATTATGACTATCATGGCGGCCCACCTATGTGGTCAGGGTGTCCGACTGTTACCATGTCTGGACGACCTCCTGCTCCTAGCAGGATCCCCAGAAGTGCTTCACCACCATCTGCAGTTAACCATTGCTTTCCTGCAAGAGCACAGATGGTTAATCAAGTGGAAAAAGTCCTCCCTGAAGCTCTAACAGAGAGTGATTCATCTGGAAGCCCTGCTGGATTCTCAGGATCAGACAAGCTCTCCACACTTCAACTACGAGTGCGCAGATGTCTCCACAGTCGCCACTCAGCAATGCAGGTTCTGGGATTCATGGTGTCCACCTTCGACATGGTGGAATATGCTCAGTTCCATTCCAGGCCTTTGCAAAGGCTGATCCTCTCCAGGTGGAACGGGTTACCCCATCGGGTCAAAGCTCAGATGATGGTGCTCTCTCTAGAGGTACGACTGTCTCTATCTTGGTGGCTACATACATCTCATCTAACCAAGGGTCGCCCCTTTTGATCCCGGACCGGGTAATCCTAACAGTGGATGCCAGTCTCCGAGGCTGAGGTGCAGTGACCGGTCTGCACTCCTTTCAGGACCGTTGGACAGCAGTCGAATCAACCCTGCCAATCAACATATTGGAACTTCGAGCTGTCTATGGGGCCCTCAACCTGGCCCAGCACATACTTCAAGGAAAACCTGTACAGGCATTACCGGTGCCATCTGAATACTTAGACAAAAGTTGAGTATACTGTATACTTTGTATGTTAATTGTTTGTTACTTGTAAATAAAGTGTGTTCATTTGTACTCACTCAAATGGTCACGTGTGTGTGTACTATTCATTTCGATCAGAACGAAACACCATTATGCACTTGGTGTCAGAAGTGGGATCCAAAGGGTTAAATAGATTGTGACCAATTGACTGATTCTGTAAAAAAAAAAAAGATTTTCTTTTTCATTGCTGTCCTGTAAATTGTATTGTGTATGTTTCCTCCATCTCATTCCTATGAGAAAGGATTGTGATTTAGCTGAAATCACATTGTATGTTGTTTTGTCTTTTTCTTTTAAAAAAAGAGAATAGAAAAATGCTTTGCAAATTGTTAAAACATGTGAAAATTGCAAAAGGTAGATTACAGAATCAGTTGATGAAATTTCAGAAATGTGTTAAAAAATCTCAGTTTAATCCAATGAGTTTGGGGACGCCCATACAAAGTTGTAGTGATTTGAGGTTTTTAAAAGCAAATGATTTTGATTCAGATGATGAAATTTTGCCATTATGTTGATTCTGAGAATTCCAACAGTGTACCTTTAAGAAATTCTGAAGGGAGGGGTAACTTAGCTTTTAGAAGCAAGAGTTGAGATGTCAACTGCTGATTTACACACAGCAGATAGTTCAGAAATTAGCGAGCTTGAGATACACAGAGAAGTGTGAGGTGTGTGAAGTTACACAGATAGAATTTCAGACAGAAATTAAGCAATTTTCACACTACAGAAAATGTATTTGACCAGTGATTTTGTGATAAAAATGTCTGATGATTTCAACAAATTTGAACAAAATGTTGAAACCTATGAATTCAGGGAATATGTCCAGAAATCAGAGTCAAAATTGAATGCAAATGAGATTTCTGATAATATGCCATTGGTTTGTGGTACTCCTGAGGTGAATGATGGTATGCCTGAATTACCAGTCACTGTCCCGTTTGCCATACAATGTGTAATGAATGAAAACCAGGAAGTGTCTGAGTACCAATTAAAAGGGGTGTCGCTAAGTGAAGGGGTGGTGATGATGCCTTTTGCCTTGCCTAATGAGACAAAAGCCAAAGGGTGGGACATAGGTAGGATTTCAGTAAAAGACCATGACTCTGAGACTGAAGACTCCCCCCCCCCCAGCATGTCATTGTTGAGTTTAAAAATGCAAAAAGTGAAAAAGATGTGTTTTCTGATGAAACATCCATTGCAAATGATGTTCATGGTTTACTTGCTAATTGTGGAAAGGAGGGTGTGGGGTACACACTGACTAACCACAGTGGGCTTACATGCATTACAGACACACTGTGGGAATATTTTGTGACAAAGTTGCAGATTTTGTGTTTGGTAATGAAATTCGCATCCCAGTGTATTTCCTTACAAAGCCTTACCAGGCAACGGTTTTGAAGCAGCTGAAAGACACACAGTTGCCAATGACAACAGCAGAAACTGTCATGCTGTTTGAGGAGATTAAAGCGCTACTTGCTGGCCATGTGAAATTAAAACCAGTGGTTGAACTGTCCATATTGGATTTCTTTATGATCACAGCTCCACAGTGGTGAGAAGATTTCCAAGATAGAGAGCAATATTGGTTCATGGACTATGGTGCTACCTGCCTCTATACAGGACTGTTGTGGACATGCGCTGCAGCAAAGCAGCTATCTTTACAAGCTGACAGATGACAAACAGAAGAACAGGCTAGCGAACTTGTGGAATCTATGACTGTTTTCCAAGTCACTGACAAGACTAAAGTCTATATGGACTGCTGTCCAAAGCTGGAAGATCGACGTGGGACATGCTGATACACACACCTACAGCTTCAATGGTGTGTGCACAAGTGAAATGAGTACAGAACATGGTGTACAATTCACCGCAAAGACAGCACTGATGATGTTAGGAGAACTGTTAAGCCATGAGGATTCCTTATATCCAAACCGTGGTCAGAGACATTGCAAAAACCTGTTACGTTTGCCAACAGCTGGAAATGTGGCCTACCTAGCTTATTACTGAAAAAGTCCTCATATACTATGAAATGACTGTACAAGTCTGGCAATTTGAATTCATCATTTGCCACCAAGAAGATGGAGGACAAGTGTTGTACTGCACAGCTACAAAACACTGTCATTCAGGAGTGAAGTTGTCTCAAGCAGAGTGATACAAGAGACTATCCTGAAGATGTGACACAGACTGACTTATTGATATTATGGGATGTCCTAGAAGATTCAAGCAAAGACACCCATTTTACAGAAACCATATGAAGTATATTGGTTTCTCTATGCTTCATACCATTCACAAAACTGACATCAGTATGATTGAATGGATGTGTTGTTTAGGAAACAGGAAGGTTCATACATACATATATATATATATATATATATATACACACATATATATACACACATATATATACACACATATATATATATATATATAATGTTAAGTTTTTAGAGCTAACATTATATATGTTTTTTGGTTAACCGGAGGGTGGTTAAAAGGTGGAACTTTTAAAGTAAGATATCTGGTGCACAGACACGAACACTTATGATGAAGTTGTTGTGAATAACTGTTTAGTAGGAATAGAAATAGAGACAGGTGTAAGAGACATTTGCAGCATTATAAGTAAATGCTTATTTTATTTTGTTGTTATGGTTTATCTCACACTGTTTATTTGTTTAGGCCAACAGGTTGATGGTTCGAACAGGAGATGAGAGAATATCTCTTGGGAGGTGTGCCTGAGATGACGATGGTCAGAGAGTGATTTCTTATACAGGAGAGAGAGTCCAGGAGGACAAAAGAGTTATAAGATCTGATGGCACAACCATTACATACATCTATGTTTATTGTGCAAGACTGAACTTGTGCCTTATATTGGTTGGATCCACACTCACCAATATTCTCAAGACTTTTTCAAGATTTCATTGAACTGAACTTTACTGATATTAATTATTCATATAATCATATGTAATATTCACTGTTTTATTAGAGTATTCACATGATATAAAGGAATATAATGTAGAGAGTTAGAAATGAAATAAAAGAGTTCAGTGACCCTTATTGACAGATTATGCAATACAGCCAAAGTGGCCAAGTCCTGAATGGAAATGTTGCTTTAGTGTGATATTATGTTATTTGTTATATGTAATCATGATACTAACCTTATTATATTATATGTTGTTACATTATATGTAAAGACAAGTAGTGAAAGTACAATAGAGGTTTAGATATTGCAATGGGGATTATGTTCCTTATATTTGATGTAGAAATCAAGGGTGGAATGTAACCAGTGGGTTAAATAATTAATTTCTACATAAGCATATAAGTTGTAACACATATATCCTTGCTGGGCACCATTGGGGTTTGAAAAGAGATTGTAGATGCAGTTTATGCAAAGAATGGTCAGATTCACCTTGGCATCAAACAAGACATAAAATTGAGGGGCGGAACTTGTACCTGTCACTATTAGAGATGTATAATGAGCATTCATAGCTTATATGTGTTATCAGTAGACAGTGAGCCACAGTGAGTGAGTTTATCTCCAGACATTAAGACACATCATTATTGTATTTATTTGACTGGTAATATATGTTAGTGCTTACAGAGCAAGAGGTAAGAATGGTCCATGCTATGTTGTACCAATCAGTGCTTGGTACCCAGTATGTAACTAATATGGGCTTAATATCTGGAAAGCCACCACCCATAGTATGGTGTATAAATCAAGACCTAGACAAAGGCTCTTTGGCTCGTGCATGGACCTGAGACTGCAGTAGGGTGCCTCCAATGTATATTGAACTGCCTGGGCGTTGTGAAATGAGGGCTCCCCAGATGAAGATGAAGTACATCTTATGTTGAAGAGGATGAATTACCAGTGTCATCTGAATACCTAGACAAAAGTTGAGTATACTGTATACTTTGTTACTTGTAAATAAAGTGTGTTCATTTGTACTCACTCAAATGGTCACGTGTGTGTACTATTCATTTTGATCAGAATGAAACCCACCGTTATGCACAATGCCACAACAGTGGCTTACATCTACAATCCCGGAGGTACTCGAAGTCAGGCAGCAATTACAGAAGTGTCCTGCATTCTGACATGGCCCGAGGGTCACATCTCGGCCATTTCAGCAGTATTCATTCTGGGAGTTCTCAATTGGGAAGTAGACTTCCACAGCCGTCACGACGTGCATCCCAGGGAATGGCCGCTTCACCAAGAGGTGTTTCAACTCCTAGTGAACAGATGGGGCCTCCCACAGGTGGACCTCATAGTCTATCGATACAATCACAAACTGCTGTGTACGGGTCCAGAACAAGAGATGCCAAGGCAGCCTTTGTAGATGCATTATCAGTAAAGTAAAGACTCCAGCTTGGCCCAGACTTCATTGGTACTCAGCTCTTTGGAGTCTCTCTATCGACACTCCGTTCCTGCTACCTCAATGACTGGACCTGTTGCCTCAGGGTCCTTGCCTTTACCCTGATCTGGGTTGTCTGTATTTGACGGCGTGGCTCTTGAGACATCCCTCCTGAGGTCCAAAGGTTTCTCTAGCACTGTAGTCAAAACTATGCATGTCAGCCTCTGCTCGGATCTACCACAGAGTGTGGCATACATATTTCCAATGGTGTGGTACAAGAAGCTATGACCCCCAAGTGTTTAGGATTTCCATAGTCCTGGCCTTCCTTCAAGCTGGATTGGACCTAGGACTCCGCCTGGCCTCACTGAAAGTGCATATCACTGCTCTGTCCATTTGGTTCCATAGACTTGCTCCACTAATGGATATCCACACCTTCCTCCAGGGTGTCCTCCAAATTCAACCTCCCTTTGTCCCTCCAGTGGCTCCTTGGAGGTTGTCAGTAGTTCTTTGCACCCTCCAGGGTCCTCCATTTGAACCCCTGGATTCTGTGGAACTCAAGTGTTTAACTGCGAAGACTCTTTTTCTTCTGGCTGTGGCATCAGCCAGAAGTGTGTCAGATTTATGGTCGCTCTCCTGTTGCTCCCCATTTCTAATTTTCCACCAGGACAGGGCAGTACTTAGGACTCAACCTGGGATCCTTCTAGTTACTAGTTTCCACATTAATGAGGAAATTGTAGTCCCGGCCTTTCAATCACCAGACCTCTCAGCAGGTGAGGCCTCCTTGGATGTGGTCCGTGCCCTCAGGATATATGTGGACTGTACCAGTTCCCTTCGGAAATCGGACTCCTTGTTTGTTCTCTATGGATTTCACAAGAAGGGATGGCCAGCCAACAAACAAACATTGGCTAGATGGCTTCGTATGACTCTCACAAGATTACATGCAGGCAGGCCTTCCTGTACCGGGTACTGTTACTGCTCATTCTACTTGTTATGTGGGTCCTTTGTGGACAGCTCGCCGTGGCGCCTCAGCTGAGCAGCTTTGTAAGGCGGCCACTTGGTCCTCTATCCATACATTTCTGAGGTTTTATGCCTTCGATACCTTTGTCTCTCAGGATGCTTCCTTTGGGCGTTGGATTCTCCTCTCAGTGCAGGAGCATCCCCACCCTTAAAGGACTGCTTTGGGACATCCCCAAGGTCTCCCTGTGGAGCCCTATGGACCCTGAAGAAGTGTCCTCATCCACCACCTACACCCCAAGGTCTTCCTGTGGACCCTATGGACTTCGAAGAAAGGTAAGTTTTACCATAACTCTCATTATATCATTCCAATTCACATCAAAATGACAAATTGTCAGATATATCATCTAATGTGTACCTGGCCTAACCAATGGTCTGAATGCTGGTCCGCTGCTGGTACATGATGTGACCTGCTGGCTTGCTGACATGTTAGGTGAAATACACTGTACTCAGGGCCAGTTCTAGACCAAGTGGAGGCCAAGACGAGAATTTTCTTTGATGTCCCCCCTTCTCACGCACTCACTGCCCCATAGCCTCACACACACACACACACACACACACACACACACACACAGGGTCTCAGTTGGATGGTCGACAATGAAAAGGTTGACTGTCGTTTGGTCAACATGACAAGGTAGACAGTATAGAAGGACGACATGGAAATGGTCAACATAAAAATGGTCTTCACCAGAGGTTCCTAAACTTGGTCCTCAAGGCACGGTCCAGGTTTTAAGCATATCCATGCCTGATTACATGGGACTTAATTAGTACCTCAGTCAAATTGATTTAACAAAGGTTATGTATTGTCTACGCTCTGCTTATGTATGATGTACCAATATTTAAGTATACATATGTTACCTGATGTATTTACTTTTTCTATATCCCAATATGAAAAGAAATAGAAAACGGGATATGTTAAAAAAAAATTTTACTTGAATATGGCATGGGTTAAATAATATTGTATACAGACAACAAATGGTTATTAGTATAGTCTCTTGCACTGATGGTCTTCCACTAATATGGATACCTCTATTAAAGCAAGAAGACAAAGTATTTCTATTATGGGGCACTCATTGACTAATTCTAACCAAAAAATTATCTCTTATAGAGACCCATAGTAAATATAAAACATAACTTTTATTAACACTTTTTAAGACAGCAAAATATTTATTTTTACATTTTTAGAATTTTTTTTATAAAATAGTGTACATATATTAAAACCAGTGTTGTCCACAATTATTCATCCATAATTCTGACTGATTTCTCTGATTCAGTTCTATATACTACACTATTATGTATGGGGATGTATAAATGACTCCAAATCACTGCTATTTTATAAACCTGATAAACTACAAGTCTCTGAGTGATTGTAGATCACAATATAGATTTATATATATTGTATATATGTACGCCCTTTGTCCCCTTATAATTCCATTAACTCTCATATAGAACATCAATAATTTGAAAGGCTGACTATTGTCACAATTTGGAGATGGTTGTGTCACAGTTTAACCATATTGTTTACTTAGTGACTTAGCAAGTCTCATTCACTGACATATACTGAGTAACTCTCATATCCATTTAATTACTCCCGCATCAGGAGCTGATTTGTCCGCAGCTTGAGAGATAATAGTTGTAGTAAGTGATAAAGTCGTTCCTATATATCTATATATCCCAATTGGTGCACGCTTGCACTCATTCCATACATTGTACAATTTTCTCTCACTTAAGCTGGCCACACATCTAAAGATTATCTGTCCAACCAACCAACTAGTTGATTGGTTGGAATGAAAATCTGGTAAGGAATACAATCAGCAATTTGCTCCCAAACGCTGGAAAATGGACCAAAACTGTTGTTTGAACAATAGTTTAGATCAAACATTTAACAAACTTGTCTGAACGACCATTTTCATCTTTTCTGGCATTTAGGAGCAAATTGCTAATCATCATTTACTCCCATACGTTACCAGATTTTCATTCCAACCAATCAACAAGTTGACTGGTTGGATGTAAGTTGGTCTAGTGTGTGGCCAGCTTAAGGCCCGTATTCAGTTAGCCGCGATAATTTCGCCGTCGGCTGCGGAATCTAGTTTTCTGCTGTCATCACTTGTTTTGGCCGCGGTAACTTATTGGGCCCTATTCAATTCCAAAGGACGCGAAACCAGCAAGCCAGCGATGTCGGAACAGGCGGAAAGTGCTGTCAGAAATGGGGAAATCAGCCTGAGCCCTCTAAAAAGTTGCACTAACATTGGGGATCAATGTAGATGTCCCAAAATAGGCCTAATAAAGCTGTTTGGGGTACTTAAGTTGTTTCAATAGCTTCTAATTAGCGTCTTTGCACAAGTGGTGAAGAATGGCATAAAGCAATATTTTTTGGTGAAAATAAGTAGTCCTGTCATATTTGGGGTACTTCACAATGGGTGTAAGCATATTTTAAAGTCTCTAAAGTGAAGTAAAAAAAATTGTGAAAAACTCACCTGTTGCAAGCACCTGCAATCTAATAAAGCACCTCACCCCTACATGCAGACCCCCCAAAAATCTATTTTGCTACTTTTTATGTTTGTACCCCAACTTTGTACTTTTTCAAAGTCATTTTTTGGGGTGTTCCTCTTTTTTTTTAGGGATTTTTTGATGCAGATATCCTTTGGGGGGCTGTCCCAAGGATACTGAGTGGTTTCCCCACCTTTGCACCCCAAATCTGCAATTCTGCACTTTTTTACCGCTTATTTTCTAATGGCGAATCTTTTCCGCCTATTACATTGCATTGACTTTCCGCTTACGCGAAAGTCTTTGCAATTGAATACGACGTAAAGTTTCTGCCTGGCGAAATGACGTCATCTGCGATACTCTTCCGCAGATTCTGACTTGTTGCTGCTAAATGAATACGGGCCTAAGAGCTAATACTCATGCGGTACAAATCAGTGTTACATTCATTAAATCACCAGCATAGCTCATGAACATAGAAATGCAGTTGAGCTATTTATTGGTTACACTTTCATTTGGACATGACTTAGGTATAAATGTATCTTTATTATGACAATCTGTCTTGGCATGATTAAGTTGTAGCAAATCACAATTAGGTGTAATCAGAGCTGTAGCATATATATATATATATATATATATATATATATATTTGCTATCACTCCTGGAATATAACAAGTGAGGTCTATTGCATTTCACTATTAATTGTTAATAATGCAGATATTCAAATAGCGTCCCACCAGATACATGCAGTGTGTCCATCTGTGACAGTGAACAACGCTAGTTCATACACCATAAACTAGCGTGGTTCATGCCAAAACAGATTGTCGATCTTTTGTATCACACCCCACACAGACTGCTCCCATAACCTCAAACACACACATACTGCCCCAATAGCTATTCGCGGGTCCATGGGGGGAGGACAGGGCCAAACAATGCAATTCGCCTCTCTGCAGGGATACGAGATTCCATGTATTATCTCCCCATCCTGCCCACTTCAGTAGGAAGTGTTTGGGATGCGGGAGGTCCGCCTACTCTTCCGGTGGTGCGGGGAACTACTCGAATAATCTGGAGACTCCCTCAACTTCAGGGAGAGTAGGCATGTATGACACACATTGCCCCTGTAACCTCACACACACATACTGCCCAAATAGCCACACACCATATTTGCCGACTTTAAGTATCTCCTCTCCGGGAAAAGCTTGGAGAGGAGATGCAGCTGACAGTTCTTCACGTCATTAAGCACCACCCACATTGCAGCAAAATTATGCTATTCACAGGTCCGTGGGGAGGGAACATGGAGAAATGATGAGATTCGCATAACTTTAGTCCCACCCTCCCTATGGGCCTGAGATTCCCCGTATTATCTTTCCATCCTGCTCTCTCAATAGGAAGTGGGTGAGATGCGGGAGATCCTACTTGGGGTACTAGCTGAAAACTCTAGACTCACAACTTTCGGGAGAGAAGACAAGTATGACACACACACCCCATATAGCCTCACATGCACAGAAGTTCCGTCTCCAGCTATGCTCTCCACATAGGTTTAGAGCTTGGTAAATTGGGCCACACAACAGTCCCAGAAGGACTGCTTAGTTTGTCTAATGAAGGTCATACCTCCAATGTCTTCTGGTTAAATTTTTTCTTAAACAGGCCTAATACTTAAATCATGTGAAAACTACCATTTTGGCATGATTTTAGGGGTAAATGACTGTAAAAAATAGACCCTTAAGTATTAAAGTCACAGAGTAAAGGCTTTTTATTTGTGAGTTTGACCCATTGGACACTAATTAACCTAGAATTCTTGAGTCTCTTCATATGATACACTAGCTGGGATACCTGGCTGCCCGGGTTGAAGACTGGACCCTGAAGTTCACCTGCAGCCTTTATTTGTTTACACAGTCTCTCACCTATAACCTCATTCCATTGATCCTGAAAAGCACCCCACTGTTTGCTAACATGCATGCAAACAGTGGTACAACTACCGTGGGTACAAAGGGTGCGGCTGCTATGGTCCCCCCACTGTCTTTATGGCCAGCCACTCCCCCTGCATCCAGTCACGCACACAAGGTGGGCCGGTCCAGTCAGGGCTGCCAAGTGTGGCCTCGGTGTCAGCGGTGTTGATTTCTTGCCAGCCTGACAGCTGATTACAGATGGCGCACTGGCAGGCAGATGAGGAGAGACAGTGCTGCTGGTCGTGAGGCAATCAGAGCTCACGTACTGGCAGCCAATCACCAGTGGCAGCTTGATTGACTGCCGGTCGGCGAGCTGCAATTGGCTTGCAACTGGCGCCATGTCTGCCACCACCTGCCGGTGCGCCAGCTGTAATTAACTGGCAGCCCGGCACCAAATCCACACCTGCTGGTTGCTGATGACACACAGAGTGAGATGAGAGGTTGCTGGAGGTACACGAGGAGGTGAGTTGCTGTGGGGGCATAATGTTATAAGGGGCATTACTGTGAGGCATAATGTGTAAGGGGCACTACTATTGTGTGGAATAATGTGTTATATGGGGCATTACTACTATGTGGCATAACGTGCAAAGGTCATTACTGTGTGGTATAATGTGTAAGGGCCACACAACAAACCAATGATCCCGGCGCTAATCTAAAGAGTCAAATTATATCAAACAATTGTGCAAAAATTATGAGTTAATCGAAAGCAGCAAGTCTTGAATGATGGGATTTGTGAACACCCATAGAAAGACCAAAAATACAATTTGTATCAGACTACGCTAATATAAAAAAATCTATTGCGAGGTAGCAGAATTCACATGCATACAAGAACCAGTCATGGCTCCAAACTGGGAAATATAAACTAATTTATTTACAAAATTTTTAGCCTTTTATTATTAATAAATAATAATAAAATATAAACATTAATATAAAAACAGAGATATCTCACAATAAATAAAATGTAAAATACATTGAAACAATAAACCTCTATTGATCATATAAATCTACACTAGAAACCACTAAACTACTTGTGCATAATATGACATCAATAATTGAAATCAATGTAAAGGTTGGATACCCAAAGCAATCCAATTGGAATGGTAATGATGTGTCCACCACAAAGACAAATAGATGTCAAACAAAATGTTGCCAGCCGGATATTTGTATATCGCTGTAATTAAATTGTACCTGTCCATGGTAGAAATCAGGCAGTACAGCGCCGCAATGTGCAATAGGAACTGGCCTCTCCAGTCGAGGTGAGCTGATGCTACAGCTGGGCTGGCTGAGAACAGACTACCATACAAACTCCCTTGGCTTCTGCTATGCTATTAGGAATGCTCGGCTGTCCATGATATAAGTCCAGCGATACAACGCCGCTGTGTGCAGTGAGAGCCGGCTTCTCCAGTCAGGGTGAGCGGGTGTCAGAGCAGGGCTAACTTTGCATCAGCAGTCCTTCAGTCTCCCTTCATTTCTGCTTACCCAATAGCGTTGCTCAGCTGGATTATTGAGGCCAGTATTTTCCTGTAGTGCCGCTGTGCGGAGAAATGTACAGTTGCCAATGGAGCAGCTGATGGATCCAATAAGGATTGTCCACAAGTAGGTGGTGCCGTGTAGTTAGGGGAAATCCACTGACGCGTTTCACCCCTTTCAATAGGGGCTTTTTCAAAGACTCAGAAATGAAGGGAGACTGAAGGACTGCTGATGCAAAGTTAGCCCTGCTCTGACACCCGCTCACCCTGACTGGTTCTTGTATGCATGTGAATTCTGCTACCTCGCAATAGATTTTTTTATATTAGCGCAGTCTGATACAAATTGTATAATGTGGCATAATGTATAAAGGGCACTACTGTGTGGCATAATGTATATAAGGGGTACTACCATGTGGCATAACCTGAATGGGCTCTGTGTGGGGGCAAATGTATATGTTTTTTTTTTTACCTCTGGGGAGGACCTTATTAAATCTTGCTATGTAGCCCCCAAAGTTCTAGCTATGCCCTTGCATGCAACACAGTGCTGACTAATATATATGGTCACTTTAAAAAGGACTAAAGGTGCGTATCCACTAGACGATTTAAATGAGCGATTGAACAATAATTACATAGTTATCGTTCAATCGCTCATTAATCATTCAGAAATCATGCAAAAAAATGTTGAAAATGACCAGCGATGCGCACTCCTGCTGGTTGTTTTCGACATCTATCATCTCCTGAACATGCAGGCCAACCTACCGATATCGGCAGGTTGTGCATGTTCAGAGATAAGGGAGGGTGCCTCCACTGAACGACATATCGTTCAGTGTGGGCACATTATACTCTGTGGTGAGTTTAGAAGCACGGCACCAAGATGTGTTCTATGCCATCCCTGGAAAAAAAACAAATTATCCAGCATGATATACAGTAGTTACTTCTCCCGGGGTGGTAATAAAACAGAGGCCATACTCTATACCTGAGGCAAAGTGGGCAGCAGTTAAACAGGAAGTAGTGGAGATGCTGTGCCTAGGGGTCATAGAAGAATCAAATAACGAATGGAATAATCTCATAGTTTTAGTGCCTAAGCCTTCAGGTGCTTTAAGATTCTGCAACGATTTTCACAAATTAAATAAAGTGTCACAGTTTGATTCCTATCTGATGCCCTGGGTGGATGAGCTGGTGGAGAATTTAGTAAACAGCCAGTATCTCACCACCCTAGATTTGACAAAAAGGTATTTCCAGATTCCTTTAACTGAGACTGCTAAGGTCAAAACAGCCTTCTCTAGCCCAGAAGGTTTGTTTCAGTATAAAATGCTGCCATTTAGTTTGCATGTGGCTCCAGCAACCTTCCAGAGGTCTGTGAACAGGTTGCTGCGGCCACACAAGGACTATGCAGCTGCATATCTAGATGACGTAGGGCTCTATTTATTAACATTATTTTTACTAAAATAAAGTGAAAAATGGTGTTTTCACGCCCTTTTCACATTATTTTAGTTTCACCTGTAGTTATTACAGGGCAATTGGAGTAGAATTAGTAAAATTCTACTCCAACCCCCAGTATCACTTATTTTTAGTAAAGCAGATCGCATTTCCCATAATTGTAATGGGAAATGTGATCCGACCATAGTTACTAAAAATAAATTGTAAAAAAATACCGGGGGAAGCCCTGTTACAATAACGCCACCTGGAGGTGGCGTTATCCAGGGTCTCCCCCGGTTACCGGGCTCCCACTCTGCTCTAACGGGGCAGAGCCGGGAGCCGGTACCAGTAATCAGCTATGTGGTCTAAGCAGACCGCAAGCTGATTACTGTAAAAAAAAGAAAAAAAAAATTAAACATTTTTTTTTTACTTACCTGAATCCAGGGACCGGTGATTGGTCCTTCTCCGGTCAGCTGGTCTCCCACAGTGCACTGCGGCCCGATCATCAGGTGATCGGGCCCCAGTGCAGTATTGGAGATCACCTGATCGGGAAGCCCGGAGAAGATCACCGGAGGCCAGGAGGATGCAGGTAAGTGTAATGAAGGGAGGGGGGGGGTCGCGGGGGTCCGTGATCGCGGGGGGCGGGGCTTAGTGTCGTGGGGGGGTAGTAGCGGTGGTCGGTCGGCGCATGCACGGGCTCTTAGTCGCGGTATTTTTTCCGAAAATACCGCGACTAGAGTGCGGATGGGATCCGCAGGGACAGAGCTTTATCGCAAGCTCTGTCCCTGCAAGGGATTTATAGTAAATCCCTGTGATATTGCCTGAATTCGCAATGCGAATTCACTCGGTAATATCACACTACAATCCGCATTCAATATGCGGATTGTAGTAAATAGAGCCCTTAGTCATCTTTAGCCCTGACTGGGAGTCACACCTTCCAAGGAGTAGAAGCAGTGTTGCAATCTTTACGGGCACATGGGTTTACTGCTAATCCTGAGAAATGTGCCATTGGAATGGTGGAGGCAAAATATTTGGGATATATTGTAGGCAGAGGGCAGGTAAAACCTCAGCCCAGTAAGGTGGAGGCAGTCCTCACATGGCCTAAACCCAAATGTAAATCCCAGCTCAGAACATTCCTTGGCCTAGTGAGTTACTACCACAGATTCATTCATGATTTTGCCACTAGGGCAGCACCATTAACAGAGTGTCTTAAAAAACAGCCCCCAGACAAGATAGTATGGTCTAGAGCAGAGGTTCTCAAACTCGGTCCTCAGGACCCCACACAGTTCATGTTTTCCAGGTCACCCAGCAGCTGCACAGGTGTAATCATTATTCACTGATACATTTGAAAAGTTCCACTGGTTGTGCTAATTATTTCACTTGCGATTCTGTGAGGAGACCTGGAAAACATGCACTGTTTGGGGTCCTGAGGACCAAGTTTGAGAACCTGTGGTCTAGAGCAGCAGAAGCTGCATGGCAGGATTTAGGGTGTGCCTTGTGTGCAGAACCTGTTTTGCAGGCTCCAAACTTTAAAAATCAGTTTATATTGCAGACAGATGCCTCAGGTACAGGATTGGGAGCAGTCCTTTCCCAAGTGGTAGAAGGGGAAGAGAAACCCATCCTCTACCTTTGCCAGAAATTGCTGCCCAGGCAGCGTAAGTACTCCACTGTGGAGCGAGAGTGTTTGGCAATCAAGTGGGCAGTAGACTCGTTATAATATTATTTGTTGGGGTGGGAGTTTTTTTAAGTTTGAGGTGAAGCATCGTCCTGGTAAACAACACCTCATTGCTGATTCCCTTTCCAGAAGGTTTGTTGGGCTCGATCCTCCAAGCAACCCTATTTTGAAGCTAGAGGAGGAGGAAGAGGGTGAGGCTGGCGAACGGTGGAAAATGGTAGAGAGCTGTGTACCCGGACGGATGGCACAAATAGATGTGGACGAGGCAGATAGCTTGCCTGAAAGTGTTTTAGCTTCACTAGGGTGGTTGAAGCTAAGGAGGGGAGGAGTGTGACAGGGTCAGCATAATTCCACGTGAGGTAAATGTGGAATATCCAGATCTCCCAGGTTTGGCAGAGCAAAGGCGTTAGGAATGTGTAATGTCCAGTTCAAGTGTTGCCTCAATCAGAATCCGGAAAGGCAGCTGATTACAGACACCTGTGTGAGGTTGGTTTAGGAACTGCAGAGACACTTTGGAAACTGAGTCTGACGGTGAGATAGTTGCCCAGCTTATAGGTCCAGGGTTGACTAGTGTTAGGGATCCTGGACCTGTGAGTCCACTGAAGAAAATATTGCCGTTTTAAATACTTTGTGTAACATCTTGCCTGTGAACTGCCATATCCTGTGTACCTGCCTGTGGTGAACAATAAAGCTACTGATGGATTTTACCCCTGGTCTATGTAATTCTTGTCACAATTTTATATATATATATATACACACACACACACACACACACAGTATATATAAACAATTACCTGACTTGATGATGTACACCGATCAGCCATAACATTAGAACCACTGACAGGAGAAGTGAATAACATTGCTTGTCTGGTTCCAATGGCACCTGTCATATTGAGGTATATATTAAGCAGCAGGTGAACACTCAAGATAATGTGCTGAAAGCAGGAAACTCCTGTCCACCACTGAAAGCACCTACAATGGGCATGTTAGCATCTGACCATGGAGCAAAGGAAAAAGGTGGCCTGGTCTGATGAATGACATTTTCTTTTACAGCATGTGGATGTGGACAGCCGGGTTGCAAATGCGTCATATACTTGGGGAAGAGATGGCACCAGGATGCATTATTGGAAGAAGGCAAGCCGACCGAGGCAGAGTGATGCTCTGGGCAATGTTCTACTGGGAGACCTTGGTTAATTATAATAATTACTATTCATGTAGATGTTACATGACACGTACCACCTACTTAAACATTGTTGCAGACCAAGTACACCGCTTCATGGCAACAGTATTTCTTGACAGCAGTGGCCTCTTTCAGCAACGCTGCAACGATATGTCTGTGAACAACGTCGTTCAGAGACATATCGCATCTGCCCTGCAGCACATCCGATGCCAATATATCTTGCAGATATATATCGGCACATCTAGCTGTGTGTAGAGGGGCGACCCATCAAGTACCCATACACTGGCTGCAGGGACCGCTGGTGACTGACGGCTCAACTGGGTGGGAAAATTTAAAAAATTTAAATGCCCATCCAGACACATTGAGCGGCTGATTAGTCTGTATTGACGGTGGATCCCTGGGTCGGGGATTATGTTGCCCAGGTGTAGTCACCTAAAGTTATTTCTGAAGGGTGTTTTTAGTGTATTATAGAGTACTTGTCCACAAAATGTGGAGTTAAAATGTGATGAACAAATGTTAGTTTTGACTAATTAAGGTCCAGGCTACGTGCCTTTTGGGATTAATATACAAAATAGGGCCTAAATGTGTACTTTATAAATATGAGTTATTTTGTGTATTTAACCATTTAATAAGTCTACAAAAGGTGGTCAATTTAACCAACTTTGTTCTAGCAAAAGGTCTGCCAAACTAGCATATAGTTCATGAAAACGACCAATATCATCTAGAGTTTTCAAATGTGTAAAGTAGCAGCCAATGAAATAAACCAGGTATTTTTTGGGTTCTGCAACTGTGCTCTCAGGCTTTCAAGCAGAAATACATATCTGTGTTTGCATATAAATTATATAAAACTCACAAACCCTTCCAAAAGTGACTGACCATGAAGCCATATTTGAAAAACTGGGTCAGCATTTCCTCTACTAAACAAGAGGCGTATACATTTTAATAACATAATAATTGTGCTGTTCACAAATCCAGGGAAAAGAATAGAATAGGGAATCTCACACCCAACATACGTGTTTAAGAGCCACTCAGACTGTTCCATAAAATCATGTTATATGATCTTCTCACCTGAAGAAAACATATTTACACTACGAACATATAACACTATGCTGTACAAGTGTTATGCTCCTCTAGCAATTGCTAGGACCGAGATGAAGGTTTTGGAGATACAAGGCTCATCAAAGAACAGACGAAAGCAGTATATCAAAATCATGGCAGTGAACTTTGGCCCTCATTCAGAGCCGCTCGCTATTTGCGGTCGTTCGTTCTAAAACAAGGGGTGGCTATTCAAATGAACCGTTCGCTAATTGCGGTCTGTTCACGCCTCTAAGTCTGAACGAGCGAGCAAAACTTGCGGTTGTCATTTTGAAAAATACGCCCCCTTGCCGCTCGCACCATATGTCATGTCCGCTATTTATTAGATTAATCGAGTACATCGAACAGCGCATGAACTGCTCGCTATTCTTGTGGCTGGTTTTTTCAACCGCTATTTTGCGAGCAGTTCTGAGTAAAAAAAAGCCAAGTGACGTGGTCAATGATGCTGCTGTATTAATTATGCACTCCCTTAAAACGCCCGTTTTGACCATTAAGCACGCCTGCGTTCGAATTCCACACCCCCGTTTTCAAGCACCTTCCCCTGTTACCACCCACATACGCCTCCTTCTGTCACTCAAAATAGCAGGCATTCGCTATATAGCGAACAAACAATTTTCGGCCGCACCGACTGGTTCGCGCATTAAAATCCGTACGCATGCACAGATGTGCGAACATCGGTCAGAACGAACGAGCGGCCGCTTACGAGCGGCTCTGAATCAGGGCCTTTGTACGTAAAATTACAGACCTGAAGGGCCAGTACAAACACAACATGTCAAAGGTGCAGTAAGGAGCTGATACAATTGAACAGTCAAATAGAATATAGATTTTCAGCTCAAAGTAAAGTTGCTGGATAGCCAGGAGAGCCTAGTTGACAGTGATGCTTGAAAAGTGGTGTAGAAGCAGGATTGCAGGATTGCTGTATGGCCTGGAGGGCCTAGTAGACAGCGATGCTTGTAACGTGATATAGAAGCCGGATTGCTGGATGGCCTGGGGGGTCTAGTAGACAGTGATGCTTGAAACGTGGTGTAGAAGTAGTATTGCTATATGGCCTGCAGGGCCTAGTAGACACCGATGCTTGTAACATAGTAGTGAAACAGGACTGCTGGATGGCCTGCAGGGCCTAGTAGACAGCGATGCTTGAAACGTGGTGTAGAAGCAGGATTGCTATATGGCCTGGAGGGCTTAGTAGACAGTGATGCTTGAAATGTGGTGTAGAAGCAGAATTGCTGTATGGCCTGGAGGGCCTAGTAGACAGCAATGCTTGTAACGTAGTAGTGAAACAGGATTGCTGGTTGCGCTAGAGGTCCTAGTAGACGGTGATGCTTGAATCGTGGTGTAGACGCAGGATTGCTGTATGGCCTGGAGAGCCTAGTAGACAGCGATGCTTGTAACGTAGTAGTGAAACAGGACTGCTGGATGGCCTGCAGGGCCTAGTAGACAGCGATGCTTGAAACGTGGTGTAGAAGCAGGATTGCTGTATGGCCTGGAGGGCCTAGTAGATAGTGATGCTTGAAACGTGGTGTAGAAGCAGGATTGCTGTATGGCCTGGAGAGCCTAGTAGACAGCGATGCTTGTCATGTAGTAGTGAAACAGGATTGCTGGATGGCTTGCAGGACCTAGTATACAGCGATGCTTGAAACAAGTATTGAAGCAGGATTGTTGGATGGCCTAGAGGGCCTAGTAGACGGTGATGCTTGAAACGTGGTGTAGAAGCAGGATTGCTGTATGGCCTGGAGGGCCTAGTAGACAGCAATGCTTGTAACGTAGTAGTGAAACAGGATTGCTGGATGGCCTGCAGGGCCTAGTAGACACCGATGCTTGTAACATAGTAGTGAAACAGGACTGCTGGGTGGCCTGCAGGGCCTAGTAGACAGCGATGCTTGAAACGTGGTGTAGAAGCCGGATTGCTATATGGCCTGGAGGGCCTAGTAGACAGTGATGCTTGAAATGTGGTGTAGAAGCAGAATTGCTGTATGGCCTGGAGGGCCTAGTAGACAGCGATGCTTGTAACGTAGTAGTGAAACAGGACTGCTGGATGGCCTGCAGGGCCTAGTAGACAGCGATGCTTGAAACGTGGTGTAGAAGCAGGATTGCTGTATGGCCTGGAGGGCCTAGTAGATAGTGATGCTTGAAACGTGGTGTAGAAGCAGGATTGCTGTATGGCCTGGAGAGCCTAGTAGACAGCGATGATTGTCATGTAGTAGTGAAACAGGATTGCTGGATGGCTTGCAGGACCTAGTATACAGCGATGCTTGAAACAAGTATTGAAGCAGGATTGTTGGATGGCCTAGAGGGCCTAGTAGACGGTGATGCTTGAAACGTGGTGTAGAATCAGGATTGCTGTATGGCCTGGAGAGCCTAGTAGACAGCGATGCTTGTCATGTAGTAGTGAAACAGAATTTCTGGATGGCCTGCAGGACCTAGTATACAGCGATGCTTGAAACAGGTATTGAAACAGGATTACTGGATGGCCTGCAGGGCCTAGCAGACAGCGATGCTTGTAACGTAGTAGTAAAACAGGATTGCTGGATGGCCTGCAGGGCCTAGTAGACAGCGATGTGGCTGAAGCCGAGGAATGTGGGTCACTTAGAAGTCGGTGGTCAGAGTACACGTTGCATGTACTGATATAACTGGAAGTCTGGATGCATCACTAGTGATGTCAGTGGGGCCGGCCCCAGACGGTAGGTGTTCCCATGGGAACACCTCCGTCTGGGCAGCCACACCCCCGGCACGCCCACCAAAGGGGGTGTGCTGTCAATCACCATCGACAGCACGCCCCCTTTGGTGCGAGACCCATAATGACGGCTTGGCCGTCATTATTCGGGTCTCGCGCATGCGCACGACGGAGCCGCCTCCGTCGTACGCATGCGCACTTGGGCAACATCGATCCGCTTGCTCAGGCCCAGATTTCCTAAATCTCTCAGGAATGAATAGAAGATGACCAGGAATATTCGATGGAGCTTCAAATTGGCATCTCTGGAGTGTCTCAGCTAACGTCTAGGTTAAGGCAAAATGAATGAAATCTTTAGGAATGATGAGTTCTTCAGAAACGGAGACTTGTTGGGCAGGCAAGAAACTTCTGGAGAGAACATCAGCTTTAACATTTTTAGAACCAGGACAGAAGGAAATAACAAAATTAAAATGAGTAAAAAATAAAGCCCAACTTGCTTGTCTGGAATTGAGTCACTTAGCTGTTTCAGTGTAAGCCAGATTTTTATGATCAGTGAGAACCATGACCTGATGTTTGGCCCCCTCAAGCCAGTGTCTCCAATCTTTAAAAGCCCATATAATGGCAAGCAATTATCTGTTACCCACATCATAATTACGTTCTGCAGTGGCAAATTTACATTAAAAAAATGCACATGGATGCAATTTATTATCCGGAGGATTTCTTTGAGAAAGAATTGCTCCAGCCCGACCTCTGAAGCATCATCCTCCAAAATAAATGGCAACTCAGGATAATGTAGAACAGGAGCATGAGTAAAAGCAGTCTTCAGATCTCCAAAGGCCTGGATAGCCTTCAAAGGCCAATTAGCAGTATCCGCTCCTTTCTTGGTAAGGGCCACAAAAGGAGCTACAATGGTAGAGAAAGAATTGATA
Source organism: Taudactylus pleione (assembly GCA_031769625.1). NCBI lineage: Eukaryota > Metazoa > Chordata > Amphibia > Anura > Myobatrachidae > Taudactylus > Taudactylus pleione. Next base: position 9,086,442 of record JAUIMM010000086.1, on the reverse strand, counting down.
AATCTCCGGTAATAATGAGCAAATCCAGGGAAACGCTGGATGTCCTTCAAAGTATTAGGCTGAACCCATTCAAGAACTGCTTTGACTTTACCGGGATCCATCAAAAATCCCTCAGTAGAGATGACAAAACCCAGAAAGGAGACTTGAGCGACGTGTAATTCACATTTTTCCAATATAGCAAAAAGATGATGCTCATGAAGCTGTTGCAAAACCAAATGAACATGTTGAACATGGAGCTCTTCTGACCTGGAGTAAACAAGGATATCATCCAAATAGACAACCACAAAAACACCCAGGAACTCTCGAAGAACATTATTAATCAAATCCTGAAAAACAGCAGGGACGTTAGAGAGTCCAAATGGCATGACAAGGTACTCATAGTGACCTGAATGAGTGTTGAAAGCAGTCTTCCACTCATCACCTTCCTTAATGCGAATAAGGTTATAAGCTCCTCTGAGATCAATTTTGGAAAAAATGGTCGCTTCACGGAGTTGATCAAAAAGCACAGAAATAAGAGGTAATGGGTATGAGTTCTTGATGGTTATATTGTTAAGTCCTCTAAAGTCAATACATGGACGTAGAGACCCATCCTTCTTTTGGAATAAAAAGAAGCCTGCACCAACCGGGGATTTGGATGGACGAATAAATACTCTGGCTAAATCCTCTTTAATATAATCTTTCATAGCTTTACTCTCAGGGTTGGACAGAGAATACAAACGACCCTTAGGCAGCTTGGCTCCAGGAACAAGAGTGATGGTGCAATCATAAGGTCGATGTGGAGGCAAGGCATTAGCTTTTTGTTTGGAAAACACATCAGCAAAATCCAAATATTGAGGAGGAATGCTACAGGCAGATGATACTTCAGGACATTGCAGCATCCGTACAGGGAGTGAAAGGCATGAGGACCGACATTGAGGACTCCACTTAATAATCTCCCCAGAGGACCAGTCAATGGAAGGATTGTGTAATTTAAGCCACGGGAGGCCCAATACAACAGAAACCAAAGGACAATGCAGAAGAAAAAATTAAATAAGTTCTGTATGTAAAACTCCAATGGTAAGCCAAATAAGAGGAGTCCTAACCTTAAGAGTTCCTTTAGAGATTAAGCCTCCATCCAGGCCACAAATGGAAACTTCCTGCTTTAATGGAACTGCAGGAATCTTTAAATTGTGAAAGAACGAAAAGTTCATAAAATTAGCTGCTGCTCCACTATCCAAAAAAGCCTGTTTCTTGAACTCTTTGCTGGACAAATGCATGGATACAGGAACAAGTACAGAATTCTTGGAGGAAATAGAGGCTAGGCCTAAGTGTAATTCCTCCTCTACACTTAGACCCTGTCTTTTACTGACATCAAAGGACAATCTTTTATGGAATGAGTCTTGTCCCCGCAATACATACAAACACCTTGTGAACATCTTCTATGCCTTTCTCCTGGAGAGAGATGAGAAGCTCTATCTTGCATAGGCTCCTCACGATCCAGTGAAGGAAGCCACAAAGAAGATCGGGGAGACTTAGTAGGCAACTGTTGCTCTCTCCGTCTTTCACGTAAACGACGGTCAATATGGATAACTGTCTGCATGAGGTCATCCAGAGTCTTAGCTGGGGAATGTTGTACAAGAATGTCCTTTATGACCTCAGAAAGTCCAATCCGAAACTGACTTCGAAAAGTCGAAACATTCCAGTCTGAATCCATTGACCATGTATGAAATTCAGAACAATAATCTTCTGCAGCTCTTTGTCCTTGTTTAAGAGAGCGAAGCTTGGATTCTGCAAGATACATTTTGTCTTGGTCATCATACAACAGGCCCAGCTGGAGGAAAAGGCATCCACAGTATGAAGGGCAACATGCTAGGAAGGCAGTCCAAATGCCCATGTTTGCAGATCACCCTCAAGCAGGGAAACAATAAGTCAACTCTTTGTGTCTCAGAACCTGAAGAGACTGGACTCATGTGGAAATATAGTTTACAACTCTCACGGAAATTTACAAACAAGTTTCTGTCCCCAGAGAAACGATCTGGCAAGTTAATTTTGGGCTCGTTAAGAGCAAATTGTAATGAGGAGGTACGGACATCTTCAACTTCAAGTGAGAGATCATGAAGTTTTTGAGAAAGAGACTGGATTTTGCCAGAATTTGTGCTGGATTTTGCGTATGTTCCATCGCAGTCCAAAGATTTAGGATCGGCTATAATGTTACAATCCTCTAGCAATTGCTAGGACGATGGAGGTTTTGGAGATACGAGGCTTATCAAAGAACAGACAAAATCAGTATATCAAAATCATGGCAGTGTACTTTATAAGTAAAATGACAGACCTAACGGGCCAGTACAAACATGTCAAAGGTGCAGTAAGGAGCTGATACAATTGAACAGTCAAATAGAATATAGATTTTCAGCTCAAAGTAAAGTTGCTGGATAGCCAGGAGGGCCTAGTTGACAGTGATGCTTGAAACGTGGTGTAGAAGCAGGATTGCAGGATTGCTGTATGACCTGGAGGGCCTAGTAGACAGCGATGCTTGTAACGTGATATAGAAGCCGGATTGCTGGATGGCCTGGAGGGCCTAGTAGACAGTGATGCTTGAAACGTGGTGTAGAAGCATTATTGCTATATGGCCTGGAGGGCCTAGTAGACAGCAATGCTTGTAACGTAGTAGTGAAACAGGATTGCTGGATGGCCTGCAGGGCCTAGTAGACAGCGATGCGTGAAACGTGGAATAGAGGCAGGATTGCTGTATGGCCTGGAGGGCCTAGTAGAAAGCGATGCTTGAAACAGGTATTGAAACAGCATTGCTGGATGGCCTTCAGGGCCTAGTAGATAGCGATGCGGCTGATGCCGAGGAACATGGGTCACTTAGAAGCCGGTGATCAGAGTACACGCTGCATGTACTGATATAACGAAGTCTGGATGCACAGGAAGCAAGTAGCATAACCAAAAGTTCCACATGAAAACTCTATAGCCGACAGGGCGGCGCCTGTCCAGGAAGTTCAAATAGGATCAGCTGCCAATCAGGCAGCACTAGGAGGAAACATGTGAAGTCCTCTGATGTCTGGATCTCCTAGCAACCAGCAACCTAGAAACATGGTCAGGAGCAGGATGAATACTGGCAGGAGACAAGTCCTGGACTGGACTATTAACAACAAGATACACATACATATACAAAGCTTGTGTGTGTTTATGTAAAATATATATATATGTATTTATATGGCATAATCTAGATAGAATTTTTAGAGAAAGTTGAAATGTTTGGAAGCAGGTTTTTGATTATGAAATGGGCAGAAGTTATATTTATATTATAATTGTTTCTCTAGGAAATCCAAAAATGTTTTTATGTGAATAGAAATGTATAAATATATATGTAAACAAATTCATAGCTACATAAATAAAACAGGTCAGTAATCAGTAATTATGAAGACAGTAAATTAAATAATTTTTAAAGAACTTGAGAAAACAAGTAAATAAGAAGCGAATAATACAAATAAATACAATATTAGATAAAATTATAATATCTGAGTAAAATATATTTTTAATGTGAAATAAATAACTAGGGTTTGATGCAAAGTTGTACGTTAATCGATTTAGCATCAGATCTTGGGATGTTTAGCACTACACATGCTCTGTAGTTGAGCGCATTCATCAAAACTGTATGCACCTCATCAGGGGCGTAACTAGACCTATGGGGGCACAAAAGCAATTTTTTACGGGCCTCCCTTGCCGTGCACTACACAGTACGGGGTGGTTGCTCACCTCCTGAGCCCCATGGGCGGCTTCTCCTTTCTAAGCAGTGTGCCCATGCTGAACCTGTTGGGACATACCGGGTGATGACCACACTTCCTCCCAGCATCAGTGGGGAGAGACGGATCCAGTGCCTGCCCTGTACTGAGTAGTAGGTGCAGTGTAATTGGGTGCATGGTGAGAACCGGGCCCTGGAGGCAACCGGAACCATAGCAGCCACACCTCCTGCATCTACACCTATGCACCTCAGTCATAACTCTACTTGCAATTTAATTGGTGTAACTTTGTCATAAGGATATAACCAATTTCAAACAGATCCTGAAGGAAAAACCTCCTCCTCACCCATCCCTCCCACAGCACCAAGGGAAATGAAAATGTTACCCATTGAAATCTGTTCTGGTCTGCACTGAATCATATTAGTGACAAGGACAAGTAACGGATAGGTACGCCGGTGCTGGTACTGTAACCTTAATTCAATATGGTGCTTGTTTAAATAAAATTACTAAGCACAAAAATATGTTTTTTTTAAATGTAAAAGCAATCTAATGAAAAACTCTATGTAAAAAATGTATATGATTTCTAATATTCCAATTAGATCATCAAATGAACAGAAGGGAGTAGTATTTCATAATAAAAAGACATTTATGCATAAATGTTAGTATACCTCCTTCTTTAGGATAAGATAAAAGAACACACTAGAATCAAAAGGCATGTTAATAACAATACACAAACATTTGTAAATTAGAGGAAAATTCAATCAGGTGTGAAGGTAGAATACACGGTACGATATCTATGAACGATAACGATATCGTTCATTTTTATGCAGTGAACGACCAACGATGCACGATCCCGCATGAACTATAACGAGATCTGTGATCGTCCGTACATGCAGGCCAATCTGGATGATATCGTCAACTTTGCCTGTTCAGAGATGTGGCAAGATGACTTCACTGAAAGAGATCTTTCAAGTCGTTGGTGGTACAGATCGTTCCGTGTATACCCAGCATGAGTTTGCAAAAGGCGTTAAAGTAGCTCACTTTGCCTTCATGCGCGCACCCAATATACACACAATTCAATTAACAATACCAATTCACACTACTCGCAGAAAGAATGTGCGAATTTTGTCCAAGAAGCGAACAGGCAAAATAGCATGAAAAAGTGGGGAGACCTTCCTGGACCACAAAAAATGACAACTTCATTAGCTAGAATCATATAGAAGACTAAGTGGCCATAAGGAAAGTACTGGATGTGTTTAAAAGGTGTCAAATGGCTGATTTGTGCATTTTTTTAAAAAGAGTGAAATAATATAAAAAGCTGTAGAATTTCAATTAATTACGGGTCCAAGGGGTTCTGAAGCAAGTGCTGTCATTTTTACCTTGAAATAACGATTTTTCCAGCCTTGTCACCTGCTCAGAGGGGTGCGAACAAAAACAGGCAAATTTACTCCGAGAAAGAAATGGGAGTTCGGAATTAAATTGCAAATGTAATTCTCAATGCAAAATTGCCGTGAATTTGCTTCCAGGGACCAAACTTGCACCTAATTGAATTCCCTCCTTAAGCTGGGTACACACTGACAGATACATTGACCGATCAATTGATCGGTCAATGTATCTGCTGCCCGTTGGGCATGTGTACCCGCGATATGTCAGTGAACGTCGGCATTCACCGACATATCGCATTGGCTATGCTGTACAGCCGATGGACAGATGTCTGCAGATATTGGCAGGTGAGTACTGGCAGTCGGCAGACCGCCCGTACACACACGCACAGCGGCAGCCGCGAGGAGGGGGGTCGGGACACGCCCCCACCCACCGGGACACGCCCCCTGGTCGCCGAGACCTGTGGGCAGACACAGATGATGGTTGTTCAGTGTGTACGAACAACCATCATGTGCAGATATATCTGTATAGTGTGTCTCTGTGATAGTAATGATAATCTAAAATTATGTGGATGTAGAAAAAATAAATAACCTTGCAAGTGTGGGGGTATCTTTAGTAAAAATAAATAACAAAATAAACAATAGGAATGCGGAATTCATTGAAATTGATACTAATGCCCCCATAAGATTAATTTCTCATCTCATTATAAAATTCAATTGTTGCTATAACATACCCTTAATCTCGGTTAACAATATCACCCTTACTTTAGATAATCTCCAAATTACTTGAGGATTCTCAATCTACTACCCAACATCACTTTATCCATAATTCTTTTATTCAACTCCTACACAAAAACTAGATTCCCTTTACCAAAACAACAATGCTAGTCACCCAATCACATTTACCCAATCAATCACGCACTAATAGGAAATACTGAATAAAAAAGTCCTTATTCCCTAAATATCAAACATTTGCAAACAGCCTAAACAATTTATAGCTACTCCTAAATTAGGTTGTAGGTGTCATGGGGAATGCCCACAATTAAGTAAAAAATGGACTCATAATATTTGCAATCCTAAAAGATCTGCTTGTGTTTACTGATATGGGTTTGGGACAAAACAGAAGGTAGAGTAGTGGGAGAGAGGAGCTGGGGAGAGCTGTGAAAGTCTTTTAAGGCTTCGGCTATGTAGATGTATGTAGACTTGACAGCTGGATCTGAGCATAGAGCATCATAATTATATTTATGATCAGTGTTTATCTCCACCAAGAGACCACTTGGTTCTCTTACTATTCCGGGAACATAGGGGTCTATGGTCTCGATTCAGACCCGCTCATTAGATGCGTTTGCACGCACCCAGCATATGCAAATCTGGCAAAGGCAGGCGATCGCACGGCAAGGCATTAGCATGCCCACTATGTCTTGGTGTGCGATTGCGGTGTGTATGCAGACACCCACTAGCCTGTCTTAAGACGCCCACTAATGCACGTCATCTCCAGGAAGTGTATGCAACCATCGGATGCGATCGCAGTACTTGTGGTTGACCATACCCTGCCGCAAGCACTGCGAGTGCTTCTGTGTGTAAAACCACCAAGTGACGTGTACTATGATGCTGCAACTTAATCATGCACTCCTCTGAAACGACGTTAAGACACTCAGACACGCCTGCATTCGCACCGCCACTCTCCCATTTCCATCGACCAACCCGTTACCACCCACAAATGGCTCATCCTGTCACTCAGTCTAGCGAGCAGTCTATGCACAGCGAGCGACTGCTTCCCGATCGCATGGACTAGTTTGCGCACTGCGATGCGTACGCATGTGCGGATTGCAAACCATTGGCAGCTACGACCGAATGCAGCCTAGCGAGCAGGTCTGAATCGGGCCCTATGTATGAAGCCTTGGAGAGAGATAAATTACAAAGCAATCAGCTCCTAACTGTCATTTTTCAAACATATCCTGTAAAGTGACAGAAGCTGATTGGATGGTACTTTATCTCCATCCAATTTATGCTGCAGTCTCTCCATGGAGAGTAAGGAGGACCACCCGAAGGTGAGAGGTGATTCCACACATGATATCTGCAGGAGATACGAGGCACTTGTTACCTATTTCACCACATAGTCATTTTGGAATATAAAGACGCTGTTTAAAATACTCTTTTTAGTATAGACTGTCCGATACACTTTGGCGCTAATCAATGGAAACCGATCCATTAAAATGGTACCATTAATGATCCCGGGAATCTGTTTTATTTTTATCTTTTTCATATCATAATGCTCAATTGATCTTTTTATTATCTTTGTGTTTTTAGTTAAGATATTTACTTTACCATTATATCATTTAATTATTACAGGGCTGGTTGGCCAGAAAAATTAGATTTTAAAATTTAAGTTAGATTGACAATATTTACATGTAGTATTATTAAATATCTTACTAGCAATAATAATAATATAAATATTAACCCATAATTGATGTGGAGACAACAGGAAATTATACTGCAATGTTAGTAATAGAAACATGTCTGTCTGTGCAGGATGTCTTGTACCCCTATATGTTTTAATTAACTATGTGAAAATAAATCTTACTTACTTGTAGGGTGTATTTCCCATGAAAGAACATAAGAGGAGGCCAAAGTAAGGTAATGTCCAATAAATACCCAACTGGGATGGGAAAACCTGATTGGGCAATGTAGAAGGCAGGGGATAGGAATACACATGTTGGAAAAGAGGAAGGAGATACAGGAGACAGTTTAATATGTACGGACAAATTCTGTATATGTTATATAGGGGGATCCACCATATATTCTTCATGTCTGTGTAGCATTTAGTGGATTTTATATAACCTACATAGGACATTCAGGGGCTAATTCTGAGTGATACGGATCTCTCTTCACAGACACAAATGGTGAGGTTTTGCATATAGCACATTCCCAGAAGCAAATGTAAGCGTTTGTGTGTATGTCCGTCCTAATCTGAGTTGGCCGCATCTGTCTTTCCTTTAAATAGGGTTTTTTGGGACATTAATTAGATTGTGATAATGCTCTTACACCTAACCACCCTGATATGTGGAAGTGTTGTGGATGTGTATCAAAAGCTCAGTGCAATTCTGAGCAGTGCATAGAGGGAAAGGAAACCTGTTTCTGATGTATCTCTTGCACCTAGCAATGTGATGCTGCAGACCATATGACACGGTAGCAATCTCATAAAATCATTCATTTATAATTTTGCTGGTTCTATAGTGTGATTTGACTACAATGGCAACTAGAGTTACATGGCACATGGGGTTGAGTATGGGATCCCGGCGGTCAGGATGCCGACTGTGAGAATAACGACAGAATATGGTAAGTAACCATAACCCTTCCCTTAACCATAACCCACCTTTCCAACCGTCTAACGCTAACTGTCTCGCAGTCTTACCCTAACCCTCCCCCCCCCGCAGCCTAACCCTCCCTCTAGTGCCTAAACCTAACCCTAATACTTACCGTTGGGATGTCGGCGGTCGGGATTCTGGAGCCTGGATTTAGACTGATGTCAGAACTCCTGCGCCCTTATTCTGACTGCTGACATCCTGAGTGCCGGGATGCCACCTACATCCTGGCACATAATGTAGTGAGCAGATAGGCTTTGGAATACCCACCCTATCTCTGATTTCACTGTGTCATTCTCCTCTTCATCTCCTATCCATCATCACATCACATGACATGCTGAGCCAGCATCTGTGTCAGGCAGCCATACCTGTTTGCATTCCAGAATGATGGGTATGATGGAGGAGTGGCAGTCCTTTCACAAGTAGGCCTAGCTGGAGTGTGGCTGCCATAAATGACACAATAGGTATAGATAGGGTGTCACAAGAGGGTTAAGTACTTGTGGAGATGAACCCGAGGTGGATTCAGGGGAGTTAATAGGAGCAGACGTCTGATATTGAAAGGATGTGTGTTGCTCATGAATGGCCCATTGATGAAGAATAGATGCTGGAAACGAGATAACACCCGAAGTGGACTACGGATAAACCCAACAGGTAACTGGGACGTCCGGGAGGATCACAGACTGTCAAGATAGCTTAAGCAGGGTAGTAGGGAGTAGCACCGCTGGTATGCAGAGTGTCTGGGAGGCTGGAACCTGGAGCAGTATACTTATATTTGAGACTCAGCAGGAACAAGGAATAGCAGGGAGCTCAGAGAACTAACACCCAGCTATGCCTCCAGACCCCTGTAGCATGCAGCGCGGACCTCCATGTGCCTGCAACCCCGCCAGAGTGTCCGGACAGGTAAGTGCCGCTGACACCGACCTCTCACAGCCTTGGTCGTGACATAGGGTACACGAGCAGCAACAAATAATGGTCTGGGTACATCTTGGGACTAAGGGCATGAATGACCAGGACTGTAGTGAATAGCAGGATAACAAGGCAAGACTAGACTGAACAAGACAAGAAAAGACTATGACAAGACTGACAGACAAAAAACAAGAACTGGACACAACAAAATAAACACAGGGTACTAGATATGGCCTAGACGCCGTGGTGTGGTTTAGACAGCTGGAACGCGGCTTGGAGAGCCGGGTGATACTGGGCTGAGTAAGCAGCCTGCAGACTGAGGTGCGGCTGAGATAGCCGAGGTGTGGCTTTGAGAGCCGGGTAGTTCTTGGCAAAGAAACAGCCTGCAAGCTTAGGTGCGGCTTTGAGAGCTGGGTAGTTCTTGGCAAAGAATCAACCTGCGGGCTGAGGTGCGGCTGAGACAGCCAAGGTGCGGCTTTGAGAGCCGGGTGGTACTTGGCTAGGTGCTACAGCAGCCAAGTAAAGTTGTAACAAAGTCTCTGGTGTTGGTGTGCAGGATAGCGCACTAACATCACTGGAGTGCAGCCTGTGCCGCCGAGTTGACGCAAGCAGCTGACGCTGTAGTGTGGCCTGTGTCGCCAGGTTGACACGAGCAGCTGACGCTGTTATGCAGCCTGTGCCACCAGGTTGACACAAGCAGCTGGGAAGGTCTTGGCAGGGTCCAAGCAATAGACAGGTGGATTGAGATACTGCAGTAACACATACTGGAGGCAGCGAGGTGGAGACACTGCAGGTAACAAGCTGAATGCAGACAGACAGGACTGTGGTATAATACTGCAGGGCTGAATGGTGACAGGATCCAGATTCAATAACAGAAGAGCTCTGTAGACCGGCAAGCACTTAAGAACTGAACACAGCAAACACACTGGTAATGACACAGTGTAACCGACATGGAGTGAAAGGCTGGCTGAAATTTAACAGAAGCAGGGTCCAATCAGAACCAATTCCTGGAGAGAGCACTTCCTAATCAAAGGCACCTGAGCTCTGCACACAGAGAGTTAGGTAATTAGCAGTGGCGTAACTAAGGGGGGTCGAGCAGGGCGTGTGCCCTGGGCGCCGTAGGACCACTGGTGTGGGGAGGCGCCCAGCACCGGTCCTTTGCTGCACAGCCGAGACCTTCCCTCCCCCTGAGCGCTTACCCAATAGCACCAGGAGGAGGGTGGGAGGCGGGCAGTCTCAGGCTGTGCAGTAGCACACACATCGCCGCCAGTGCGGCAGCGATGTGTGTGTTAACCAGCAGCCAATGAGAGTCAAACAGACTCTCATTGGCTGCTGCTGCACACACATCACCGCCGCGCGGCAGCGATGTGTGTGTTAACCAGCAGCCAATGAGAGTCAGACAGACTCTCATTGACTGCTGAGCTCCCACTGCAAGAGCCAGCTCCCTTCCGGCTCCTGCAGTGGGTAATGGGAGAGACGTAATGATGTCATGGCCTCTCTCCCGTAATGCAGAGCGCGCCAGCCCGGGAGAATTGATGTGCGGTGCTGGGAGCAGTGGCTGGAGCCGGAGCGTGGATTCAGGTAAGTATATATATATATATATATATATTTTTTACTTGTGCTGTGTGTCTGCACATCGGGGGGGCACCATTACAGGGGGGGACCACTACTGGGGGCACCATTACAGGGGGGGACCACTACTATTGGGGGCACTGCATCAGGAGGGGGGGGAACTACTACTGGGGGCACTGCATCAGGAGGGGGGGGGACTACTACTGGGGGCATTATATAAGGGGCTTACTACTAGGGGACTACTACTGGGGGCACTATATAAGGGGCTTACTACTAGGGGACTACTACTGGGATCACTAAGTAGGGAGGAAAACTACAGGAGGCACTGTATAAGGGGCACTGGATAGGGGGGATCACTGCTGGGTGCCTGCATAAGGGGGACCACTACTGGGGGCACTGCATAAGGGAGGGGACTACTGCTGGGGGCACTATATAAGGGGCTTACTACTAGGGGCACTGCATTGGGGGGACCACTAGGGGCACTAAATAGGGAGGAAAACTATAGGGGCACTGTATAAGGGGTACTGGATAGGGGGGATCACTGCTGGGGGCCTGCATAAGAGGGACCACTACTGGGGGCATTGCATACTGGGGGTACTGTATAAGGGGAACTAATTGGGGGCTGATTAAGGTGGACCACTACTGGGGGTACTGTATAAGGGGCACTACTATGGGCCTGCATAAGAGGAACCACAACTGGGGACATTGCAAACTGGGGGTACTGTATAAGGGACACTACTGGGGTTAAGGTGCATATGGAAAGGAATGTTCAGAGTGACGATAAAGGGGTGTGTCATGTTGACACGCCCCATTTTTAAGTGGCCCCACCCATTTTTTTGCTGCGCTCACCTTCAGCACGCACACATGGGGAAGGGGGCTACATTTTTACATTTGCCCTGGGCTCCAAATACCCTAGTTACGCCACTGGTAATTATTGAGCAGATGATACAAAACACACAGACAGACATGAATGACAGGCTATGATCTAAACACAGACAAGACAGGATTTCCAGCTACCTGCAAAAAGCCAGAACAAGGACAGGACATGATACAGTATACCAGTAACAACTACTGTATGACTGGGAACTGCCACCAAGATGATCTGCTAACCGCATTGTACTTTACTAGCATTTTAAAGAAAAAAACTTTGTTGGATTGCTTCTCTAAACAGATTCCTGTTTGGATTGAAACATTCTTATATTCTTTTAGATTGAGCAGACAACAAATAGTAATTAGTTGATGTGAATACATTTTTTGTCAATAAATAGTGAAAACAGATCTCTAAAAGGTTTGTGAGCCAGAATCAGAAACTGCTTTTCGCTTTCATTTCTAGAATGAATGTCTAATAATGTTACACATTCTTGCATTTAATAGCATAATAATAATAATAATAATAATGATTGTCCATAATAACTAACATATTATGATGGCTCAGTGAACACTAGTTATACAACCTAAATGCAGTCATAATTGAATATTTATAATACCTACACAGTTATTTGTTTGTCCGCCCATTGTATTACTTCTGGTTGCATTTATTTATCTGCGACATAAGTGAAATTGCAGTGTGGCACCTGGATACACGTAAAACATCTGTACAGGTCATGTTACATGTTTGAAATAGAAATCCTACCATTTAAATAATAAAAAAAATTAATCATTTTGATTGTTTGTTATTTTTGTTTAACTGGACATGAGGCAGCAAAGCTGGACTGTCTAATTAGGTATTGTGCCAGTGTCAATCCCAGACATCTATTATTATTGGTCACAAGGACATATTGATATTTCCTGGGTGTAATGTGTCAGTCTGTAAGCTATGAAATGTTTCTTCTTTTTTTGCACATATCCAGTTTGTCAATATCACCGTGTTTAAAAGTGATATACTCAGACTGTATTAAATTCTTATCAAATATTCAATACAACCTAGCCATGTTTATTAAACAAAAGATCGGATAACCTTTAATATTCTAATTGGTTTGTAAAGTTTGCCCAGGTGGCCAAAAATTAATCTATAAATCAATAGAAGCCTCTGGAGACCAATGATAAATGAAGCTGGCTTTAATGCATTATTCATCATTCCACACCGTCAGGTCTCTTCACAGGCCAGATGTTTGTGTGAATGCATTTTGGACCCTTGTGTTTACCACAAATATAATAAATTGAGGTTGAGTTCATTCAAGAAACCCTTCATCTATCAACCATACGCTGTCAAATTAGCAATGTCTTTTGTTTAGAGTATTTGTTAGTGTGGTAATCAGTGAATATTAAATATGGTGCCATTAACATTAACAGTTTTCTATACACCATTCTATTTTACTAGTGCATCTCAAACAGAGATCATGTGTATTTTACTAGCATGATTAAACAGCCAGGAGAGTCTGATTAATCTGCTTAATTCCTGTATTATTCCTTTGTTCCTGTGCTCTATTGCATGAACATCACTGTAAAATAATTTATCAGCATTTTTCAAACTCAGGATTTGAATCAGCATTAATATGCTCTAAAATGTATGCTCAACGCTTTTTCCTGCAAAAATCACAATTCGAGAAAATCACTAGTGTGACAACGGTCTGACAGGCAATCAGTCTCAAAGGCAGAATATGATAACTAGATTTATACAGTTTCTGCAATGTCAGCTCATGAGGTCAACTGAAGCCACTGCTGGCAGGTAAGGAGTTACACTGCTGTCCTTGATGCAAAAGCCCTGACTGTTTGCACAGGAAGTCTCATGTACAGATAGGCAATCTCCTGTTCTATGTGTTTGCTCAGCTGTTGAGTAATAGTACAAAATGTTAACCCCTTCACGGGAAGCTTTTATGTCTGTACTGTTGGTTTAAGTTTGGATGACAAAACAGTCATATTTTCTTACAGTTGTACGTACCTGGCTACTAAACACTGAAGAGTACAATAGTTATGCCTGGCTGCATTATATTAGGTCTGAATTATTTCTTATGTGGTAATGCCTTTATTGGTCTCAAGCATAAATGTAGGTATATAAAGCATATTGCATGGTAACATGTACCCATGCAGAAAGTATCTGAACTAATTAGAAAGCAGAACCCATATATGCAGGCCCAAATATATACAAAATGCAACATAGACCATCCCTAGGGTAGCAGAATTGATAATGTCTATAATACAATCAGGGGAGTTTTAAGAGAGGAGGGGGCCTGTGTGCACTCCTCGTGCTGGGCCCCCTCCTCTCTCCCTGATGGCTGGCAGCTGACAGACGCGGCTGGACAGCCACCGGAGCATTAGTAGACTCCGGGCACTAGAGTGTGCCCAGATTCTACTGCGCATGCGCAGAACGCAGGATAAAATGGCCACAGCGGCCATTTTCCGGTGTTCTGAGCAGCAGTGACACCAGATGTGGGACCTCGGACAGGTAAGTTTAAAAAAAATATGGGTGCAGTGTGTGCGGTGCGAGGCCCCCCTGGACCCTGGGGACCGTGTGCCCCGCACACACTGCACCCATTATAGATACGCCACTGAATACAATGGTTATAGAACTTGTAGTTGTGTCACACAGTTCCATGATAGCTGGCATGAAGAATATGGGAGGAGATTTTATATATATATATATATATATATATATATACACACACCACTATACAAAGGGCTGGCACTCTTTCTCCAATGTGAATGCTCCGGTGCACTTCCCCAAAGAACATGTAATCACAGCGATGAACTGGACGGCACTCAGCGATACTCCAATATAAATCAAGAACACAGCACTACATTGCTAAGGTCAACGTTTCAGTGTTTGCACACTTTTATCAAGATAAATGTGTGCAGATAGATAAGATGTGCAAACACTGAAACGTTGACCTTAGCAATGTAGTGCTGTGTTCTTGATTTATATTGGAGTATCGCTGAGTGCCGTCCCGTTCTTCGGTGTGATATATATATATATATATATATATATGTGTCCACTGTCAAAGTGAGCTGCAGGCAGACGACAGGTGGTGAATGGCAAAGGTAACACACATTGGATAATACTGTTCATCTGAAGTAACTGTGTGTCAGCTGGTATGTGTACAGGGCAGGCAGCTGTAGCTTCTTCCAAAACATCAAAGCAAAAACCTGCAATCTTCTTATCGCTACAGTTACCTCAGGATGGCGATAGCAAGGGCATCCCACTATATATATAAAAAAAAAAAGTTATTTAAACAAACCAATTTCTCTCCTCTATTTGAACTATTGGTAATTTTTATTTCTTTGTATTGTGCAATTTTTTATTTTTGTCAAAAATGAACATGTGTGAAGTTGAAGCAGCCACATATGCGCATTTGAAGAATGTTGCGTCTATGGACGCAGCTCGGATCAGTAATGCATAGGGGAGGCGTGACACCTCCTACTGCATTACCATAATAGTGCTATCGCAGCTGCTACCATGTTAGCAGCTATAATAGCACCTCCGTCTGAGCCTGAATCAACCCCTATATCCAAACTGAATTGCTGGTTTAGGGTAGGAACTGTTGCAACTTACTTTCATAAGCTGATTGTGTTTGGCTGCTTGACTCTTGAATAAAGAGTATAATTTTTTATGTGTTAAATTCTAGTCACCAGAGAACGGACTCCTCTTTGTACACTAGCCACCAGTCTCTGGGTTCTGCACCATATACTATCTAATAGAAATAGGCTATGCACTGTTCACTAGATGCTACAGCATGGACATTACCCACAGTGAAAGAGCTCTGTAGATTACCCTAGGCCTCATAGGAATCGGTATGAATCCCGGCAGCGGCAGCCCGACATCAGCAGAGTTCCGAGGAGCGGAAGCCCGACAGCGCTGGAAATCCCGATCGTGGATAGGTAAGTATCTACTAACCTAACCCTAACCCTCCTTAGGGGTGCCTAACCCTAACCTCCCCCCCAAGTGCCTAACCCTAATCCCCCCTCTAAGTGCCTAAACCTAACCACCCCCTTCCCCGCTGCCTAAACCTAAGTCCCCCGGGGGGGTGCCTAACCCTAAGTCCCCCCCGGGGGTGCCTAACCCTAACCCTCCATCCCCTTAGCCTAACCCTAACCCTCCTGGGGGGGTGCCTAACCCTAAGTCCCCCCCGGGAGCCCTAAACCTAACCCTCCCCCCCCCGCGGCTAGACGCCCGGCATTTCACCCTTGCCGGTATATGACAGTCGGGAAGCCGGCTGCCGGTATTTAGGCAGTCAGCTTCCCGATTGCATACTGCTTCATAGGATGGACTCTGTATTGTATAATAGTGACCAGGGAATGGACCCTACATTATTAACTACTTACTAGGAAATCGATTCTATGATTCTACACTACAATACATTGGATTCTGTAGCGTAGAAAATGGGTTCAATATTCTATGCTAGGAACCAGAAAACAGGTAACTTTGTATTATGTACCAGAAAATGGGCTCTAAATTATACTAGTTACTTGTACTTTATAATAGACACAGGAATATACTCTGTATTGTTCACTAATAAATAAGAAATCATTTTTCCACAGCGTCCACATATTATAAGCTCTATACGCTCTCTTTATTGAATGTATACATATTTATACATTTTATTTTTGTTTGGATTGCCCATAAGTATTTCTTTTTGTATCGTATATTTCCACCAAAAGTGTAAACTGCTTTTATTTTATTTTTTTAATAGTGTTGGTAATTTGGATAGGATATGTAGTATTTCCTGTATTATACCGCTCTCTTCCAAATACATCTCTGCTATTATTTCTGTGGAGGACTATTCATTTAGTGAAATTAAAATGTTGCATATATATATATCTGTTTCCTTCTTCAAAGCAGGTCAAAGAAAATGACCCTGAGTATGAAACATTCTTGATACAGATGGGGTGGTTTTGTGTGTCAATAGTACTTATGGTAACCTGCATTGTCAATGTGGTACATATGCGTTTAACATATGGGCTGAGATTTATCAAATCTTGGAGAGAAGTACCAATAAGTCAGCTACTGTCATTTTTCTAGCACAGCCTGAAAAATGACAGTTAGGAGCTGATTGGTTGGTACTTTGGGGGTCTATTTACTAACCCTTGGATGGAGATAAAGTGAATGGAGATAAGGTACCAGCCAAACAGCTCCTAACTGTCTTTTTTTGCAAACACAGCCTGTGAGATGGCAGTTAGGAGCTGATTGGCTGGTACCTTATCTCCGTTTACTTTATTTCCAACCAAGGCTTAGTAAACAGACCCCTTTATCTCTGTCTACTTTATCTCTCTCCAAAAGATTCAATTGTTTTGAGCACCCGTAACTACCCTCTAGAGCAGTAGTTCCCAAACTCGGCCCTCAAAGCATCCTAACAGTCCAGGTTTTAAGGCTATCCATGGCTGAGCACAGATGGTTAAATCAAATTGACTGAGGTACTAATTAAGTCACCTGTACCCAAACATGGTTATCCTTAGAACTGGGTCCATTAGGGTTCCTTGAGGACGAGTTTAGGAACCTCTGTTCTAAAGTGACGAAAGCTATTCAATTGTTTGCTGGTCATGATGGCCACCTTCTCGCGCCCAAAATGCATGGGTATAAAGCAGCTTCTCCTGTTCTAAGTGCCAGTTAATTTGCTTTGGGCGGATTTCTGCTCGCACCTCAGTAGGGTGCGATCAGCAATCCACCATAAGTGGTGGGCACCCAAAACAGTTTAGCCGGGAGCTACGGACCCAAGAAACAATTGAATTCTCCCCCAAGAATTGATACATCTCCCCCACAGTGACTAAACTGCAGTGTGGTTATGAGCACTACAACAAAGTAAACTAAAGCTGGGTACACACGTAAAGATTTTCTGTCCAACCATCCAACTAGTTGATTGGTTGGAATGAAAATCTGGTAAGGTATGGGAGTAAATGATCAGCAATTTGCTCCTAAATGCCAGAAAACAGATAAAAATGGACTATCAGACAAGTTTGTTAAATGTTTGATCTAAACAATTTGTTCAAACAAGTTTTTGTCAATTTTTCGGCGTTTGGGAGCAAATTGCTGATTGTCATTTGCTTTCATACCTTACCAGATTTTCATTCCAAATAATCAACTAGTTGGATGGTTGGACAGAAATCTTTACGTGTGTATGCACCTTTAGGTTTACTTAGTAGATGGGTTGATGTTGTAACCACTAGCTCCAAAACATGAGCTGTTTCTTCACCTTGTGCCATTATTATCTTTCTAATGACAGTATAGGACGCTGATAATTGTGCTGTCTCACTATGTTCTGCGCTCTACTCCATCCATGTCTGGGTGTGATGGATTCCACTAAATCTCAATTCTTTTTATTTATTTATTGACCTAAATGTTTATGCACCTGAAGGAAGAAGAGAATGAGGCGCTGTCTTTTTAATTTGTTTTTCGTTATTTTTAACTTATAACTCCTGTACTTCAGTGGCGTATTTTACTTGCAAACCGGAACAGTTGCTTTATTCAGCACCGTCCTGCTAGTTACAGATACTACGGACCTCTGCTGGCCAGCCTCTGTAATCATTTCTCAGTGCTGAAGCAGATGCAGTTCTGTCGTATTGCTAGAAATGACAAATGGTTTCCAACTGGAATAACAGTGCCCCCATCCAATCAGTCCATATTAGTTTTATCCTCTGTGGTGGCTGACAGGTTTGCACTTCTGTTTGTCCACATATTTACATTACCTTGACCATCAATAATTTGATTTGTTGCTGAACCAACAACCTGAGGCACCTCTGCAAGTGTCCAGAGGCACCCCAGGGTGCCACAGTGCTCAGTTTGGGAACCACTGCTCTAGTGCATATAAATAATGAAAGTATACATTTTTGTCTCCATGTTCACCGGACTTTCCACAACAATGCTGATAAAAAGAAAAGTATTCATTTTCCACTCGATTACATACAGAACTGGCTGTTAAAATTTTAGCCTGGGGGCAAGCATAAAGAACTGGCCAATGAGCAGTGGCGCTACCAAAAGAAGTCTATTCCTACTAATCCTGGTAATGGAAGTCTGCATGTAACCATCACACACAGACCAATAACTGTATGTCTTCCCTCCTGGCGGCAATGCATCAGTAGGAACCTGGTAAGTACTTATTATCAAGGATCCCCAAGCCTTATCTATTAATAGTATCCAATGCTACAGTACTTGGCCTGTCAGATGTGGCCGTGTCAGTCATTATCCCAAAACTGATCTTACAGGGCTTCCATAAACTGTAGGTTAAGTTGGGGTGATAAATAATTTTTTTTCATTACCGCATTAAGCAGTAACAAAGATCTGCCTTATTGCCGCTTTGGTGAAGAAATATGTCCAAAAAACTTTGAACATGAATCATAATGGATGCATAAAGCAGCAAGCTAGTGATATAAATTAACTTAAAAAAATAACTGGAGTGCCCAAGACAGTTCCACCACCATTGAGCTGGAATGAATGTGAGAGGGAGTGAGGATTATGGATGCCATATGGTCATGCCTGTGCTAGTGATGTAATGTGGGAGTGTTATAGACAAAAATGGGGGAAAGGCTTGGTTGGACCAGATATGATGGGAATGGTTAAAGGCAACAGTTCCAGAAGTACAGTATATGCAGACTGTTAATTATTTAGCACATTTATTCCAAGTATGATTTAATAACATTCCCGAGACAGCAAAGCCCAAGATCATTGTAAGCTCCAGCTCTTGTTTTCTCCCCAATGCATAATGAATCTTTCTCATCCTCCACATATACAGAAAGACTTTTGCTATCAGCTCTAACAATAATGTACTGCATATCTGTGTTTATAAATGTTTTGATCAAAATCTGAAAAAAAAAAACTGTTTGCCTTTGCTAGATACATACAGATTTGCAATATACTATTGTTAGAGTCGATAGTATAAGTCTTTCTGTTTTGTCTACATATACGGCATAAATACTGGCGTTTACCTGGTACCATGTACAATATGGGCAGATTTATTTTCTGTTGAGTTTTGGTGATCCTGTGCCCACTGTAGCCTCAGTTTCCAGTTCAAAGCTGACTGGAGTAGAACCTGATTTGGTCTTCTGCTGCTGTACTTCATTCACTACAAGGTAAAGGGGTCTATTTACTAAGCAGTGTTAGGAGACAGAATGAAAAGTGATAGGGTGCCAGCCAATCAGCTCCCAACTGTCATCTCACAGGCTGTGTTTGAAAAATGACAGTTGGGAGCTGATTGGCTGGCACCTTATCACTTTCTTATCACTCTGTCTCCTAACACTGCTTAGTAAATATACCCCACAATGTGTTGTGAAGTCAGAGATGCTCTTCTTTATACCACTGTTGTAATGCATGGTCATTGAGTTACTGTTGCCTGCCTGTTACCCTGAACCAGTCTGGCCATTCTATTCTCTGACCTCTCTCATTGACAAGGTGTTTTGCCCACAGACCTGCTGCTCCCTGCATGTCTTAGTTTTGCACACCTTTCTCTGTAAACTGTAGAGACCTCTGTGCATGAAGATGATAGCAGCTTCTAAGATAATCAAACCACCCCGTCTGGCAGCATGGATTATTCCACAGTAAAGCTGGGTACACACTAAACAATGTGTGTACCCAGCAATATCGTCAGCGGCGGGACCCGCCGGGGGTGCCGGTATTGGTAAGTGCATACACACTTGCTGATGCCGGCAACGATGAACGATGGCAAGGGGGGGGGGGGGGAGCAGGGCCATGCTGCATTCAGCATCACTAACGATATCCCCAGATTGGACTGTGGGAGCGCGCATAATTAATGATCTGGTGCGTACACACTAGACGATTAAACTAAATTGTCATAACGTGTCGTTATCGGTATATATAGTTTAAGATATCGTCTAGTGTGTACGCACCTTAAGTCATTTAGATCACATTTCTTCTCCATTCCAGTGCTTGATCTGAACCACTAGACAATGTCTGCAATGCATGCTCTTATATGAGGGTGGTCCAATAAGTAAGGTAACATTACACAGTCACAATGGCAACTGCAGTATCTGGACTGGTAAATGTTTTGGAATTATACAGAGGCAGAGACAGACTGGTGAGTGCATATTAATCTTGGTCGAGGTTCTTCAATTCAGCACTGTTAATTTTATGGTGAACCTTAAACCCCCCTATCAATAAATATATATAAGGGTGGTTCAATAAGTAAGGTAACAAGACCTCTCACATGTGTATTCTATTTCATTCTAATTTCCCGTCAGGCCAGAGCAAGTAGACCGCTGCTTCCCCTCCCGGCCATTAGACTGTGCCTCATATGAGTAACATGAAAGTAGCGTGTGGAGCCTTTATTATGCACCTAGATACTGCACCACTGACCCCTCTACCAAGCTAAATTACCCCAGTATATCACAGTACTACTAATACCTTTTTTCATATACAAGCATTGCCTGAATCAACATTTTACACGTGTGACTAACATTACATACCTATTTTATTTGGGAGAGGGACTTGCTACAGGAATTGCTACTGTAAACTTTCCTCTTGGGAATTGTTATGCTTCAGACACAAATACATTTGTAAATCACAGGTTGCATGATGTGAGCAAGTAATACGATACACCAGCCAAGTTACAAGGTGTACCTTTATGAGGAAGGGTGCGGATGGGAACCAGCTGATAAATGAAGGCTTCCTGGAACCAGCCTCTCTCTCTCTCTGCACTTGAGACTACCAGAAAAGTTGCAGTAAGTGCTAGTTTTACAGGTTTAGAATCTAGACTTCTCAGCATAGTGGTCTAAATATAATTTTTTATTTTATTTCATGAGACTTGTATAGGAGAAACACACAAAAACTGTCAAAACCATCACACGTTTCCCTATGTTTTCCCATAGTTATTTTCATGCAGTTAGATTAAGCATAGAAAGATGTCCCAAAATGTCATTAGATTGTTCTAGTATATTGTACAAGGTCTCACAAATTTATGGGGCAAGGTACAGAGCCCTTGCTACTGGCTACCAGAGTGCCTGGAGTGGCACCCTGCAGCCACTATTGCTGCTGCAGGCATCCTGAAATCTGTGTAGCCGCTCGGAGCATCCCCAGGACGCTACGGGGCTACGGGCAGTGCTGCAGTGTCCGGTGTCACTGTGACATCATTCGCACAGGGGGCGGGGACAGCTCAGGGCACCTGGCCAGCTTGTTACAGTGCTGCGGCAATACTCCCAGGATCTGATACTTTCTCACCCTGGAAGCCACTAAAACACCCATCGGTGCGTTACCATTTTTTGCCTGGATTACTGTCATATACTCTTTACTGTCCTACCTGTCTCTCATATCGTCCCCTTCAGCCTATCCTTAATTCTATATCACCCACCTCATTTTTCTGTCCCAGTAGTCCACCTCTGCTACCCCCTTTTGCCAATTGTATCACTAGCTCCCTGTCCCATACAGAATCAAATTTAAACTCCTCCCACTCACTTTTAAAATCCATCAACCTCTCCCCTTGAAACAGAAATTAAGTACAAACCTTGGCTTAAAGAAAGTATCCACCATGAACCCCATCATGAAGCCCCCGGCCCTCAGTAAAGTGGAAGGGATCCAGGATATTGGCCTATTCTTCTTAGAGTGTGGTAGAACTGCCCTAAATTTGGGAGTCTCCCAGACATTCTGTCAGTGGAGGTTAGGGTGGGACATACAGACATTCTGTCAGTGGAGGTTAGGGTGGGAAATACAGACTTGTGTCAGTGGAGGTAAGGGTGGGAAATACAGACTTGTGTCAGTGGAGGTAAGGGTGGGAAATACAGACTTGTGTCAGTGGAGGTTAGGGTGGGACATACAGACATTCTGTCAGTGGAGGTTAGGGTGGGACATACAGACATTCTGTCAGTGGAGGTTAGGGTGGGAAACACAGACTTGTGTCAGTGGAGGTAAGGGTGGGAAATACAGACATTTTAAAAAGTTTTCTTAATTTATTTGATAGCTTTTAGCAAATGTGGAACAGCATCTCATCTAGGTCTCTTCTCCAGTATTGTAAGATCACTTATTATAATGGTCTTAAGTCAGTTGGTATGCCAGCTAGTAACAGATTACTGTTTAAAGTGATTTCTCATAGCTGGTTTGCTCCAGCTTCTGTATCATGAAACACATTTTAATTTAGCTACTTTACTAATAACTAGACACATTGTGACTGGTGGCAGAGATCTATATTAATTAGTTATTGCTTTTATTACTATTTACTAATATGATTAAGATGTCACGGTGCACAGTTACTGCCAGGACAGGGGACTCTGGATTACCTAGATGAGGCCTAGGTACCTGCTCACTAACTCAGGAGGTTTGGAGTAATGAAGGACAGATATAACACTTCCTCATATGTGTGCGAGGTAACAGGTGTAGGCGACAGGACAGTACTGTAAAGAGCAGGGTACTGGTGTAAAGCTGGCCACACACTAGACCAACTTACATACAGCCAGCCAACTAGTTGATTGGTTGGAATGAAAATCTGGTAAGGTATGAGAGCAAATGACAATAAGCAATTTGCTCCCAAACGCTGGGAAATGGATAAAAACTGTTTGAACAAATTATTTAGATCAAACATTTAACAAACTTGTCTGAACGACCATTTTCATCTGTTTTCTGGCATTTACTAGCAAATTGCTGATCATCACATACGTTACCAGATTTTCATTCCATCCAATCAACTAGTTGGCTGGTTGGACAGATAATCATTAGATGTGTGGCCAGTTTTAGTCTCTCGAAGGTGTACTGGATGGTTTCACAACTGGAGTGGGACCAGACTATAGCAACAAGAGCCAGAGTGATGTTGGACTAGGCAACTGGAACTGGTGTGGAACCAGACTTAGCAACTGGAGCAGGAGTGGGACCGGACTTAGCAACTGGAGTCAGAGTGGAATCAGACTTAGTAAGTGAAGCCGGATAGGGACCGGATTTGGAAACTGGAGAGTCTGTTAGCCTTGGACGTCTAACAGCGACGAAGCTCAGGCACTGAGTGCTGTCAGAGGAAGATTTTTATACCCTGGGTCTCACGGAAATTGGCTGGTGTGGTCAGGTGGTCACCAGCCTGGCTGCCATTGGACATCAGCGGTCAGTTGGCCGGGACCAACATGGCGGCGCCCAGTGTCCGGAGCTAGTGGGAATGCTGCTGGAACTCCGGGCCCCGGAGCCCAGTGTCCCGAGTCGGTTGGAATGCCATCGGAGCTTGTTGTTCTCAGAAGTGAAGGGACAATATCTTGCATTGTCTTGTGACTGTAGACCAATAGGAATGTAGCTTATACTTCCAAACCAACCAATGACATCAATAAAAAAAGACTAGGCTGTGAATAGAACTCTTTGTATAGGAGAGAGACTAGTGGCCTTCTGGCTGAGCTACTGAATAAGGATTTTTATGCTTGCTATTGGAGGGCAGATATTTGTCTCATTTTATCTGAAACGCTGCTTTATTAGGATGAAGATGTCTGCAGTTTCTGCAGAGCACCACCACATAGCACTGAGCTAATACCCATTTACTTCTATAGAAAGACCATTATCACTCTTATTACGCATGTCACAATGGGCCTGATACAAAGTTGTACATTATTAGCACAGCAGCTGCAACTTTGCACTCAGCTGCTGTGCTAAAATATGCTAAATAATTCCACAGGAGCCATCTTGTGTAAATATAGTTCTCCTGCCGGCTTCTGTGATCCACTGCTGCTTAAGAATCCGCAGCAGGGGATCCCTTGCATGAACATCGGTCATCTGAGTAACCTTCATGTACAGCACATAGTCCATCTAATAAAGTAAAAGTTGTAAAATGATTATCTCAGTGAAACTCATTTAGGCCCTAGAAAGCAGTCCTAGAAAGCAGTCCTAGAAAGCAGTCCTAGAAAGCAGTCCTAGAAAGCAGTCCCACTGATGAAAGCTGCAGTAGAATGAATATAATAGCACCAGTACTGAAGTGTATAACACATGAAAAGAAATGACTCTCAGATGTTATCAATTGCAAGCAATCAATGAAGTATTGTTTAGTTACGTCTTTTTCCCTTATGGATTTCTTAAATGCAACTCACAATTTTGTTTTAAATTACAAAATAGCATTTATAAAACATCATAATATAA
This sequence comes from Taudactylus pleione, assembly GCA_031769625.1. NCBI lineage: Eukaryota > Metazoa > Chordata > Amphibia > Anura > Myobatrachidae > Taudactylus > Taudactylus pleione. The sequence continues at coordinate 9,061,520 of JAUIMM010000086.1, read as the reverse complement.
TGAAATGTACTGTAAACTGGGCAAAGTTTTATTTACTAATCTCCCAACTGAGATTATTTGGATTGAATTAAATATTTCATTCTGTGAATTACTTAATTCAGTGAAAGTAAATGTATATGCATTCAATATGCTTCATTACACCTAAAGGGGATGCATGTACTGCATTCACTACAATTCTGAATGTAAAGCAATGCAAATATGTAACACTTAGTCACAGATATAACTTATACATTTTTATCACGTTTTTGTAGGAAACGGAAATATTTCTCAATGATGATTTATGAAATGTTAACATAGCTAACAAAGTATGTTTACTATATAACTTCAACACACTTTCTTTCACAATGCCAGCACATTCGGCTTGTGGACTGCTCAGGGGTTAAGAGTCCAATTCTATGATGGGGAGGAGCTTTGGAGAATCAAAGCTGTTATTTTCAACTGAGACGCTGTTGGGTCATTTATTACAGCTTTGGATACTAATGTGGTTTATGCTGAAAGTGATGACTTTGTGTGAACGTTCCCCCCCATTGCTCTCCCACAGAGCAGATGTGTCTTCTCTGCCTGCCTGGCCAGTAATGTGTTTGGTGATGATTTACCTTATTTGTCAAATAATATACTGTAACTGCGTAAAGGTGTATTTTCATTTCTATGAAAATCACAATGATGGATTTTGAATTTTTATATTATTTTATGCCTGTTTCTTGGATACGAATTAAATAAGTAATTTAATCAGCCTAAACATCCATCAAGCAGTTGCACATTGGAGTCCCCCCTCAGAGCTCTTAATGGCTGCTAGAGACAATAGGGACTGCACCCTTGCTCACATACACTGAATGTGAACAGTGAAAGTGGAATGCAGAGCAAATGCTGGAAAAAGCTGAGAACCCACTCCCACTGGAGAAGTTCCTTGCTCCCCTCTAACTGTTTTCTGGACTTTCAGTCCAATCTACTGATTTCACACCGCTGGAGAAACTAGGGAATAACTCCTGCCACTAAACCTTGCACCACTCGGACCATCTGGCGACTTAGAATACCCCCTCTAGCCAAGGTGCTATCAACCTGGTTACCCCATACCCGAAACAAGAGGCAGAAGCTAAAGTATGCTGCCCAGTCTGTCGACCTCAGAAGCATTGGTAGTACAGTCATCTTGGGGGACGCTGCACAACTAACGTTTTATCGGCCTGCTGTCTGTCATCTCCTGTCTGCACCTTTTGCTTCTGCACATGGGTCTATACTTCTGTCCTACCTCTACCACATTTGCTAACAGATGCCATCAACAGCACTGCTGGTCCTCAGCTATGCAATCAGATGTGCAAGGAAAGTTGAGATTTGGGTGATGGGTAAAAAGGGGTATCTGGAAATAACACCCAGGAAGGATGACATTGGGTACATAAATGAAGGTTGGCAGGTGGGATGTAGATAGGGGAAAGGAAGGGGAAAGAAAGGGAGGGGAAGAGAGATGGGGAGAGTGTTGAGAGGAATAAATAGATGGAAAGAGATAGAGACAGGGAAAAAAGGGAAGGGACTAGGGGACTCATTTATCAATGATCACATACACAATGCGATACAGTATGCGATCATATCGGGCAAATGTATCACAGAGCACCCTCAGGGTCAGGGTCCGTAAAAGGAGCCCACCCTGCAATGTACTCTGACTCAAGTAACCACATCAACGGTCTTTTTACTCCTATGCCAGGACTCCCGCGCATGTGTGATCTACAGATGCACCACGGCCATTGTCGGGGGTGGGGGCTGTAACTGTGGATTCCAGAGTTTGGTAAATCTGACAGCATCACATACTCCATAAAAACCTATGGGGACTGCAGCTGCTGTCAGAAATGGAGGGACCGCAGCAGATATTGGGTTTTTTTCCCTGAGGAATATGCTGTAAAGGGTTACTTATAAATGGGCCCCAGAGAGAAAGTATATGGAGGGGGAGAGAAAGGGAATAGGAGAAAGGGACATAGAGACATGGGCATGAAGCAGGGAAGACAGATGGGGAGGCGGAGTGACACCGGAGAAATAATGCCCAGCAATGCTATCCTACAGGCCCCGCTATCCTGTTTTGCAAGTCCTTTCCATGCTTGCGGGCTAGCGAAAAACTTATCCAAAATACTAGCATATTTATTATATAAACAGCCTAATGTCAGTTTAGCACATGCACACTAATAGCTCTTAGTGACTGCTTGACTGACATACAGAGCAGGCATGCCCCACTACCCCCAGTCTACCTTCCCGCTCACAGCCAGTTAATTTAAACAGTCCGGGCCCATTTATTAATGATCACATTTGCAATGCTATCTGGGAATTACATTAATACCTATGATCGCATAGCAAAATGCAATCATACCAGTACTCTGAAAAGGAGTCCATCCCTGCGATGTGCCTAGAGTGCTGCCAGGGCTACTGTGCATGCGCAGTCCTGCTGACTGCACGTGCACGGCTGCCATTGCCGGGGAGGGTTCCAGGGGATGAGATGTGTAGCTCATAGGCTACAGTGGCCAACACCATCTTCAGCTACGAATATATACAAATAGTTCCAAAGCTTACCCGAGCATAAGGAAGCCCGTCGCTGCCTTCTCATATGCATACGATGTAGCTTTCCTGAGTAAATATAGGTAACAGTGAAGCACAACGAGCGCCCATCTTGCCCTTGCGGAAGGTCTGACTTTCCGCAGACTCCGCAGCTTTCCTGACACACAAAGGGCTCTCATGCTGCGTAGGAGATCGCAATGGCTAATTTATGCATGCCCATGTAACGGTGTTTAAACAGTCAGACATGCCTGCGTTTTTCTGACCACCCCACATTACCATACCCAAATGCTTACTTTGCAATAGATTCCTCTGTGCATCCGGAATTGCCATGCATTTGCTGCGCATGCACAGTGAGGCTTATACGCATGCGCAATGGCAAACAATCGCTCAATCTGCCTACGTGATCGCCATTGCGTCCATCACTGAATCAGGCCAAGAGCTTCTGTGAGCTGGGTACAGTTTTGCAGACTTTCATTGTCGCTGCTGCTTGCTGTCAGCATTGTGTGATCTACAAGAGAGAGAATAGGGGAAAAATAGAGAGAAAAGGGAGAGAGAGCAAGAGCATATGGAGACAGGAAAAAGAGAGAATATAAGGGGGGGGAGAATATAGCGGAGAGAGAGAATATAACATGGGAGAGTTAGAGAAGAGAGGGAGGGAGATAGAATATAGGGGAAGACAGGAAATAGGGGCAATAGATAGCCGTTGTGCATGCACATTTGCAGGTAACCCATCAACAGCAGCATTAGTCAGCTGGCAGCACAGCAGAGGACATCATGGAGGAGGGAGACAGGTAAGATATGGTAAATACCTACAGTATAAAAGTAAGTATCACTGCTAGATGCAATGATACTGAAATAATACTTCCGGCAATTAGCTCCGATCTTAAATGGAGCTCTTAGAGCAGTAAATAATAGGTTTTGTTCCTTATTTTCATAATGATTGGGTGGAGTTCTTGGCCTGGGCAGAGTTTGCTTCCAATAATTTCTCTCACGTTTCCACAGGTGTTTCATCTTTTTGTTGCTTCTATGGAATCCCCTTTAGGGCATCCTCGTTCTCTGGTGTACAGTCTCTGACATTACTGAGGTTAGAAAGACTACTGAGAGGGTTAATCTATATAGAGAAAGATTCAGTTATGATATATACAGTGTGTTTCTCATTGTAAATGTTTTTGATAATTACCTAACTGAAAGGGTGTGATAAAGCCTGGTCCTCTATGTGAAATATCAAGTAAGGCAACTCAGTGGCTAGATTATAAGTTTATATTTATATAAAGTGCAAATATAAAGATGTTCTACCACCATTTATCGCAGTGATAGAAAATATCACTGCATTATACTAATACAAGTTTGTAGTGATACTCAGCTCCCTGGTGATGCTGGCTGACAGCGGTAAGATGAGTCTTATTACTTCACGAGCTAGTCCTGCATGCATGACACTGGTCTGCTGTATTGGTATCACTCATGCGCAGTGGAACTGGAAGCTCTGATTTGGGTTTCCAGTTTCGCTATCAATTAAATTAAAAATCTATTTATTTTAATAGAAATATAAAAAAATGTAAACAGGTAAAATAATTATTTTAATATCTTTTACTTCGGAAAAAAGCTGCAATTAATATTATTGCTCTTTAAACTCAAACAGCCAGAACGACCGTCTAGTGGCAGTTTTGAAAAGCTGCTGCTTAGTAAATATACCCCATGGTGCTCATGGCATGCTCCAGAAAATCGGGTGGTGCTACCAGACCCCTGGAAGAATGGGCAAGTCTAGACCACCACACATGCCTCTTCAATGCCCCTCAGACCTCCCCACATGTCATCAGACCACTACACATTTCTAAAAGAACTATCCACATGCACATCACTTGCACCCATGTTACATAATACCACATAGCAGTGTCCCCAGTTCATAGTATGCCACACAGCAAGGCCCCCATTTTATAGAAAGCCACACAGCATGGCTCCCAGTTCACAGTATGCCGAACAGTAGGGCCCCCATTAAATAGTAAGTCACATAACAGGGCCCCTATTGCATAGTAAGTCAAACACCAGGATGCCCTATTCATAGTATGTCACACAGTAGGGCCCCAAATTTACAGTAAGCCATACAGCAAGGCCCCCCAATTCATGGTATGCTAAACATTAGGGCCACCAATTCGTAGTATGCCAAACAGTAGGGCCCCCATTTGATAGTAAGTCACATAGCAGGGCCCCCATTTAATAGTATGTCACACAGCAGGGCCCACAAGTCATAGTATGTCACACAGTAGTGTCCCCCATTCATAGTATGCCACACAATAGTGTCCCCATTCATATTAAGTCACACAGTGTCCTCCATTCATAGTATGCCACACAGTTGTGCCCCCAAGTCACACAGTAGTGTCCCCAATTTGTAGTATGTCACACACTAGTGTCCCCAATTCATAATATGTCACACAGTAGTGTCCCCAATTTTTGTGGCGTACCTCCACTGGGTGACACCAGGTGCAGCCAGCACAGCGTAGTGCACACAGCGAAGACACGCTCGGACAAAAGGGGCGTGATCTAGTGGTAAGGGGGCATGGTCTTGCAGGTAGAGGGCGTGGCAACACATATAAAAGTACTTTCTGCGAGAAGCAGAGGAAAAGGACAAATATGCCTTTGTAGGGGCACTCTTATGATAGATAATTGTTTATATATGAATGATGATGGAATGATTAGTGTGAATAAAACTTAACATTTAATATACACCTTTAAAAGGAAGTTCTCCCCAGAGAGTGATGTGTAGATATAACATAGAAATCTACTAAGGACAAAAAAGAACAATATAAGTGTCCTTTGAAGTGTAAATGAGTATTATTATTTATTATTAATAAAAATTCAATGAGTAATCAGCTCCTGTTAAGGGTAATGAATATTCTAATTAACCCTAATTCAATCTACAGGGAGGCACATTACTTCATACAGTACATATCTGGCGAACTATAGTAGTTTTTAATTAGATCTCTGTTGTGATCGACATATACATAAATGATAGTCGGTCAGAAACAATTATATATTGTAAGAAACCACACTATGATAACTAAGAAAGATGACTTATTAGAATAATCCAGCAGCTTTCAAATCTGTGTCCCCTGTAGATGAGTGAGGGATATATATTCTAATTAAATATCAGTACACATATATAGACATTGCTGATAGTGATAAAGTCTGTGTCCCCATATAACTAAGGATTGTGTTTGGGAGGACTTTTATCCCAAGTATGTTAACTCATATTGGTTTTAGCAGATATGCTAGGTAAAGAATAGTACACCTTGGAGTAGTAATAAATGCATATATTAAATTGCCATATAATGTCAGCAGTTTGCACTATGAGAAACAAAGTGATATCTCAAAACAGAAAATATATATGAAAAAGAAAAGAAACCAAACAATAATGGTAAGTACACAATGCCAGTGTTACATGTATTGAATAAATACACTGTCATCAGTGCAATAAAAAAAAAAAAAAAAAACAGAAAAAAAATTATACTTGTACTGAATATCAACCTAAACCATGGACATATGCAACATATTTGTGTACATATGTAATAAGGATGTGCCCTGAAAAAAACAGGGTTATGTGTCACAGCACAAGGGTAAGTCAATGCATAAGGTGAATTACAATATATAAAGAAAAAATAATTGATAATAATTCAAAAATGTTCATGAACAAAGAGAAGCAATAGTAATATATACTGAGTAGTGACACTCTCGTCAGTATATATTAAAAAAAAATAAAAAATTTTTTGCAAATGTACTAAATGAAAACATCGAATTTGACATATATAGCATAAATATATATATATATATATATATATATATAAAGGTTTAAGCTGAAGGAAGTAAGACCTGGAGTAAAGTAACGTGGAGTCACTTCTACTTTCCCCTGTCTACATCAAACGGGATGAGAGAGTGACTACAATGTTTATTCCAGGGGAAACAACAGATAGCGCTTCTGCTGTCTGAGAATAGAACTAAGTCTCACCCCTGTTACTCTCAGGCATTGCAGGGGTAGTCACAGACTAGGATTCAGATGAGAGAGCGCAGGAGAGCAATAGAAAGATATCTCACAGGGAAAGTCAGTGGGTCAGAGCTGCTGGTGTGGTTATTCAGAGATCAGCATGCTAAATGAGCATAGGCAGAGACAGGACACATGTTTTGCCAGGAGGCTTGTTCACCTGATCACCAGACTTTGCTCTAGCTTCCTGCCTTTTACAGAAAGTCTGCCCAATCATAGGGCTGTGTTGCCGAGTGGCTGTGCATCCGACCAATGACCAGGGGATGTCAAACAGCCCATCATGTTACTGTTAGGAAAAGAAGGGGTGTATCCAAAGAACAAAATTAGCATATGTAAACAAACTGAGAGATTATGTGTGTCTGACAACACACAAACGCTGGATAATGTCATAGTGCAAATGAACAAATAACGATAATCTTATGAAATTCAAGCATAAACTGTTCATAAAACATAAATATCAAATAAAAGTATGTGAAAAATATTATTAAAGAGGATATATTAATTATAGTAAAAATATACACTTATAAATTTAATAAATTAAAATAATACGTACAGCACCTGGTATTCCCAGGTGGTCTCCCATCCAAGTACTAACCAGGCCCAACACTGCATAGCTTCCAAGATCAGACGAGATTGGGTATGTCCAGTGTGGTGTGGCTGGAGGTTATATTAATGATAATATATCAATATAATAAAAGTGTGAAGTGATGTGAGTGACTATAATGTAAAGATATAAAAGGATGAAGTTATGGACAGATAACTATTAAAGAAGTTAATAAATGTAACATAATATATAGTGTAAAAGATAAACAATGAAAAAATAATAATATATGGAAAAAAATAAAAAATGAGTGCTGGGGTAGCTGGAGAATAAATGATATGGAAAAGTGATATAGGAGTGCCGAAGAAGCTCTAAAAATATAAATAGAGCTAATAAATGGTGTAATTGTTTTAGTCTCTTTGGGGGGTCCCATAGATGCGGACTGCCCCCGGGGACCAGTCTATTTGCAGTGCCGGCTCCTCACTGTGTCAGGAGCCGAGTGCTGTATGTAATGCTACAGTGCAGCACCCAGCTCCTGTCACTGAGGGGGAGTCGGCACTTTGTCACCTCTCAGGGGGTGACACCTGAGTGCAGTCCACACCCCCTTGTGACGCCACTACCCAATATATAGTATACCACACAGTAGCGTCCACATTCATATTATGCCACACAGCAGTATCCACCATAAATAGTATGCCACACAGTAGTGTCCACCATACATAGTATGATACTCAAGTGTCCCCAATTTATAGTATACCACACAGCAGTGTCCCCCATTTGTAGTATGCCACACTCCACCATTCATAGTATGCCACACTCCCCAATTTATAGTATGCCACACAGTAGTGTCCCCCATACATAGTATGCCACACAGTAATGTCCCAAATTCATAGCATGCCACTAAGTAGGATCTCAAGGTTTTGAAGTGAATGATAAGAATCTTCTTAGTTAGTAGTGTCAAATTGTAACTGTATATTGTGCCACATGCAGAGGCGGAGTGTGACACTGCAAACCATAGGTGCTCTCCTAAATGGTTTAAAGGTTTTGCCAGTCTGTATTGCATATTGCCTATATCATTTATAGTTGAAACTTGCATCCTAATTGTGATGGCATTATCCTCACACTTTTCTATTACTTTGATGTTTTCAAGTAATGTTACCGAACATAATATATCCGATTTATATAAAAATATAACTGGTTATTTAAAATCAATATTTGAATATGAAACAATTATGGTCGGATGGAATTTAAAGTACTGTACATCACCAGCATTTAACACAGCAGGTTAAGCCCAATGATTTCCAGGAAGTGCAGCCTCAGCTGTCCCTGGTAGCATGCAAGTAATGGTAAGGTATGCCTATTTATGTCTGACACAGGACTGGCCTGTTCTATTAGTGCCCACAGATATGGGCTTGCCCCTTCTTCCCCAAACACAGAGACAACAGAAGCAATAGGCAATGCTGACTGAAAAAAAGCAAGGGGAGCCCTTGCTTAACAGACAAACAACACCCTGGCAACACATCCTTCAATGGGAGTTGGAAAGGGAAGTGCGAGAAAGGAACATCTTGGACCAGTGGTGTAACTAGGCTTTTCAGAGCACAGGATAAGATGAAGAATGCCCCCACACACACACACACACACACACACACACACTACACTACACTACATGTACAAAAAAATGACATGCCACCCTTTCTCGTCACTCTGGGAACATTATTTTCCATATGCACCTTACCTGTATGGTGGTTTCTCACAATGTGGAACCTCTGCAGAATGTATCCTCCCTGGGAAGACATCGTCTTCAGTCGGTATTCACTATTCATGTAGGTCACATTGTCCGGAAGATGCCTGTTTGTGTAGGAATATTAACAAGGTCATTATCATACAACAGCGGTTCAACCAGACTCGTGCTCCCTGTTTAACTTCCTGCTCCCTGCGTCTCCCAGCCACATCATTATCTGTCCCCTGCATCTCTCAGCCACACAATCTCTCCCCTGCATCTCTCAGCCACATCATCTCTTCCTACATCTCTCAGCCACACCATCTCCCCCCTGCATCTCTCAGCCACACCATCATCTCCCCCTGCATTGTCTCTCAGCACACCATTACCTTCCCACCGCGTTATCTCTCAGCAACACCATCATCTCCTCCCTGCATCTCTCAGCCACGCCATCATCTCCCCCCTGCATCTCTCAGCCACACCATCATCTCCTCCTGCATTGTCTCTCAGCACACCATTACCTCCCCACCACGTTATATCTCAGCAACACCATCATCTCCTCCCTGCATCTCTCAGCCACACCATCATCTCCCCCCGCTGCGTCTCTCAGCCACACCATCACCTCCCCACCACATTATCTCTCAGCACATCATCTTCTCCCCTGCATTGTCTCTCAGCACACCAATATCTCCCTCCCTATGTTGGCTCCCCTTTAATTCTCTATCTCTGTATGTCTCTCCCGCCCTTCATTCTATGTCTCTGTGGCCCATTTATCATTGCATATTTGCAGCTTAATCCCCAAAAACAACAATTTTTGGGGGTTAACCTCAAATATTATGTTTCCCCTAGATGTATTATGGAGAGACCGCAGAAGGTTTCTTTGATACCTGCTGCGATCCCTCCATTCCTGCTGGCAGCCACATCCCCCATAGGTTTCTATGGGCAATGTGATGCTGCCAGATTTACCGACATCCGGAATGCTGTGGCATAATGAAGGGCAGGCGGATGGTCAGTGCAGATACGATGCCCCATCTGTTGGGCCTGCCACAGTGCCCTGGGCACTTGCCATGCTCAAACACCCCCCCTGGTTATGCCACTGTCTTGTACCTACTGTCAATTTAGCCACCAGTCAAGATTGCTGAAAACCTCCTCCTCCAAACCCAAAATGAGGATGGGGTACTCATTCAGTATGACCACCGCTAGAAGTGATAGTTCCATAGTGTGGGGTTTTATTTCTGTACAAAATCACCTTCTCATCACTGATGTGCCAGGGTTGCCCTCAACCAATCAGGATCATACCACAGACACCCAATACAATTTGACTTGGAAATGAGGATATGTGTAAATGCCTAATCATAAGGCATTACTGGGGCTGCTCTGCTTTCTCAGACCACATTAAAGTCAATTTCCCAGGTCTAAAATGTTAGCCTGCCTGCTGCCAGGCATCTGTCAGTATCTGTTTTAGTATATGTCGTTTCCTCAAGTGATGTCAGTACTGTGAATAAGTTAGTGCAGAGGTTTCCAAACATGGTCCTCAAGGCTCCCTAACAGTTCAGGTTTTAGAAAACTCCATGGTTGAACACAGGTGGTTAAATCAAATTGACTGAGGTACTTAAGTCACCTATGCTCAACCATAGATTTCTCAAAAACCTTAACTGTTGGGAGCCTTGAGGACCAAAATTCCAGGTTTTAAGGATATCCAAGCTCGAGTCCAGATGATTAAATCAAATTGACTGAGGTACTAATTAAGCCCAAGCATGGATATCCTTAAAACGTGGACTGTAATGGTGATGATTGGGAATACTGCCAAAGAGTATTTTATGTGTTAAAAATAATCATGGCAACAAATGAACATGTTCAAAGTGTACCCGATAACCTTTCACTCTTGCTGTTTACCCTGAGCTCATGCTGGGTGGGTACTGCCACCAGGGCTCGCCAGGCCTCTGGTTATGTGAACTGCAGTTCTGGTCCTTACCTGAGGTACTGCTTTTTGGACTCTGGCCCTGATTCAGAGCCGGACGCTCTGAATCAGGGCCGTCCTTCTGAATTTATAGAGCGGTCTCCTGGCCGCTCGTATAGCTGTAGGTGACCACCCACAGCTATAGCGAGTGGCCAGGAAGATGGTCGCGATGGTGTAGACCATCTCGACCATCGGGCTTGCGACGAGACTCTTGTGGTAAGGTCTCGTTGCCGCAAGCCCTGGAGTGCTTTCGGCTCTATCAGAGCCGAGAGCACTCCCACTGACATCACTTGTGATGTCAGTCGGGCCGGCCCCAGACGGCAGGCGTTCCCATGGGAACGCCTCCATCTGGGCAGCCACGCCCCCAGCACGCCCACCAAAGGGGGTGTGCTGTCACTCACCATCGACAGCACGCCCGCTTTGGTGCGAGACCCGGAGCGACGGCTTGCCCGTCGCTATCCAGGTCTCGCGCATGCGCACGACGGAGCCGCCTCCGTCGTGCGCATGCGCACTGGGCCAACATCGACCCGCTTGCGAGCGGGTCTGAATCAGGCCCTCTGTTCTGTGCCCTGGTGTCAGGTAATTAATAATTACCAGCATGGACTACACCTGACAACTGGCTATTTAGTCTGTATGAGCCCACTAGTCGTGGCTGGGTCATTAATGAATCATGTTTGGTTTCTGCATCTCCCTGTTTTGCTGTTTGGACTTTAGTGCCTGTTTTGTTTCTGCAAGCTCCTCTTTCTGCTAAGCTAAAGGAGCTTCTGCTATTTATCATGTAGTCTGTGCTTGCTAAACAAAGAAACTTATGCCACTAATCAGGTTACCATTCTGCTGTGTGTTTCTGGATTCTGTTTGCTTCTACCATTCACCACATTATTATCCTGTTATTGTTTCTGGACTCTGTTTGCTTCTGTCATTTATTGCAAGACTCCTGTCTGTGTACCAGCATTCAATATTCTGGCATTATCAAGCTTGCCTGCATCCCCCTGCTATTATATCTTCCCTCAATAAATATCTTTATATGTTTTATCATACTCTGTGACTGTAGTTTAACTGCACACATAACTGTGTTCATAACTGTGACGCTGTTGATCATGTCCCGGAGGAGGAAGAGGAGAGAACTTGGAGAGTGACAGTTGCAGCATGGGAAGAGGGGGTGGATTTAGAATTTGCACTGATTTATATTATGGAAGACAATTCTTCTCATTAAATACATCTTCTGGGTTTTGGCAGATGGTGGATGCAGCATGTGCGGCAATGGGCCCCCCTGCATCGGTGACCCGTGTGCACTGCACAGGGCCTTAGCTAGGGTGGTGCACAGGGCACCGCAGGGGGTGCTGTTCGGGCCTGTAAATTTTCAGTTTAGTATCATTCTCACTTGTAGCTTCATCTTCTTTTATCCTCAGCATCTCCTGGCCTCCTCTATCTCTTCCATGGCCCTTTCCCATGAGGCCATGGCCCTTTTTCGGGTCCGCATCTTATGTCGATATTTGAAAAATAAGGGGGAGACACCAATGCTCTATCTGGCACAGGGCACCAAAAATTCTAGTAACGGCTCTGGCACCGCACACCCTACACCCATACTAATATGCTATTGTGTCTGTATCTGAATATCTACATTAGGGAGACTTTGATAAAGAAAACACCTCGGACAGAATAAGATAGAACACCATGTACTTTACACAATATGAATAAAGCTTCTCATGCCTTACATTTCATATTATCTTTGGGAAAGAAGTTCAGACTCCTGTATAATGTTATGTTAAATAAAAAGTATTAATAGAATACAAAATGCAATATAGCAAGACATTGGAAATAGCATGTAAAGGCAGCTGTATAGGAATGTGCTCAAGTTCAAAAAGATGGTTTACTGATAATTACATGAAAGGGCCGTCTGGGGTAGCATGTAATTATGTAACAAGGGAGAGCTATAAACAGATCATATACAGTAATTACATTCCCAAGTCTGAATAAAATACAGAGGCACCATATGAAATCGTAACTCTGTACAGACAGACAATGTGTTATTGAGAACTCATTCATGGAATTTGTCACTGCAGGAACATTTTGCTCACAGATAGTAAATTCCTTATATACACACTTGTTTTTCAATTCTCTAATCAAAAACATTATTTAAAAAAAACTTCTCCTTTACAAGTAGGGGTCATTTAGAGTAGTGTTCCTCAATTCCTTAGATATGTGAAACTGAAGATAGACATCTGCTTAAAGATATGTTTCATTTACATCCAGATATGAGCATATAGATGTACAGCGACACAAGCAACCATTCATCATCAGGAGCATAACTAGATCTTTGTGGACACACGTAGGTGACGCTGAACTGCTCCTTGCAGGGTCCTGATACGAATGACAGTTGGAGCATGAGAAAGCTGCTCAGATTAGTAACTTGCAACTACATATATTCGAGCAGCAATGCACTGTATTAATTAGTGTCATGATTAGTGCCTAATCACAAGTTAATTATAAAAAATAGGAAAATATAAGTGTTCATTCCTCAACAGGGAAGAGAAGAAGGTAGTGCAGCTGGTGCTGTCGTCCAGGGCGCGATGCCTTCAGTGTAGCATTTAAGTTAAAGAAGGGTGCAGCATATAAGGGAGGAGTAATGGGCAAACAATAGATAAGGGAGGTGATGAGCATACAATATGTCACTATTATGCCATTAGACCCCTTCACATCCCTTTGTGTGCCATATATCCATGTGTACCTTATATGCCAACATGCCCCTCCTTATTTGCCTCATATGCCATCAAACCCCTCCATCTATCTCGTGTACCATAAGACAGTTGCCACTTATGTGCAGGGCCGGCCCTAACCAATGTGATGCCCTAGGCAAGACTTTGGCTGGTGCCACCTAGCAGATAATCCCACCAGACTACACTCTTCAGACACTCTCCCCCACCTCTTCAAACATTATACCCAATTTTCACTTACCTCTTAGGTGTTCCTCCCTTTTCTTTCTTCCTCTTATATCTTTCTTTAGGAGTCATAATTGTGATTCATTTGACTCCATTTTAAGATATTTATTACATCTCTCTCTCTCAATAGCTATATAACTACACATACATACACACACAGCACTGATCCAGTTACTACTCATCTCACAGCACCACATACTGCCCCCCTCACTGCCAGCCTCACAGAACAGTACCCCTCTCAGCGCAGCACCCCTGGCCTCATCCAGTACCCCTTTCCCAACACAGCACCCCTGGCCTCATTTAGCACCCCTCATCCAAAACAGCACCCCTTTCCCAGCACAGCATCCTTGGCCACATTATGCACCCCTTATCCAGCACAGCACCCCTGGCCTCATTAATTATGCTCCCCTTTCCCAGCACAGCACTCCTCATCCAGCACAGTCGGCACCCCTAGCCAGACTGGCCTCTATGCACCCCTTTCCCAGCACAGTAAGCACCTCCAGCAGTACCCCTCTACCAGTTGAGAATCCAGCTGATTTACTTAGGGCCCCATTTATCAACGATGCATAAACCCATTAGCACTCGCTAAATAGCTTATATCATCCTTTCTGTATTAAAAAAATAGCGGTAATCTAAGATTACAGCCGCTTGCGTTCCCATTGCACTTACGGATCCCTGTCGGGTTAAATGCCATACACATGCACAGACGGACCATTGCACATGCGCATTACACAGAAGCGCGTCACTGGCAGCTAGGCTGCCAGCAGCTGAGCGGAGGACCTAGCCCATGTGGAGGACTTCGCTGGACTTAGCCGGAGGGGTAAGTATAGATAAACACCAGTGGCAGTTTTGTTTGTATCACTGTGATACTAAACAAGAAATGTTGCTGGTGTTTAGCTTCATTAATAAATGAGACTCACTCCCTTCAGGGCCAGGGAGGCAGTCACAGCCAACTCTGCTTGTTTTCCAGCTCCTGGACTGTCCCTGTTGCACTTGGTGGCCACTGGGCAGTTGATGAAGGTGGAGCCGTGAGGGGTGAGGAGTAGCTGTGGCTGGGCATGCATGGCATGCCCTCCCATGGCCATTTTACTTGCTACAGCCCAGTGGCAGAACTAGTGAGTAGTGGGCCCAGGTGCAGATAGCAAGCAAGGGACAATCTGCAAATACCTTAGGCGTGCAGTTGAAAAATAGGCGTGGACGCGTGGAGAATGGGCGTGGTCTCACAGCACATAGGGTACCAGTAGCGCCTTATAATGCAGAGTGCGTTGCAGTGAGAGCCATATAATGCAGAGGCGCCATATTTGCAGAGAGCATCGCAGTGAGCGCAATATAATAGAGTGTTGCAGTGAGCGCCATATAATATACAGCTCCTCAGTGAGCACCATATAATGCAGAGCGCTGCAATGAGCGCCATATAATGCAGAGAGGGCCACAGTGAGCGCCATAAAAACGCACAGAACATCAGTGACCCATATATAAGTTATGAAGTACTGAAGATAATATAGAGCCCCTCACACACACACACACACACACACACAGTACACATTAAATTAATACTCCCCACACACAGACACACACTGCATTAATACAACACCCCAACACATACAGTATTAAAACACACTCATAACCCCCCCTCCCCATTGCATACAGATACCAACCCCTTAGATGACACTGGCACTTACCTGTCCAGCAAGAGGATCCCTGCTGGGCTCCATCGCCAGGAAATAAGAAGAGAAACTGTGATGACAGAAGGCTAGCCGCTAGATTGGAGAGGAAGGGGCGGGGTTTCAGAGCAAGGGGGCGGGGTCTCAGTCAGGGAAAGGCAGGGTGCTTTTAGAACAAACAGAGAGTAGGGGGCGGGGACTCGGTCAGGGAAAAACAGGGTGCTTGTAGAACAGAGGAGGGGGCAGAATGGCTAGGCTGGGTCCCGGGCAGTCTAGTCTAGTGCCAGCTTGGTCAGGTAGAGGAGGGGCCCCATCCTCCTCTGGACAGCCCACCTCCTGTGGTACAGTGCAGCGCAAAGTATTAAGTACTGTAATAATGAGTCAAGTTGACTCGTTATTAGTACTGCCTTTTTTGTCGTGGGCCCTGATAATTCCACGGCCCCTGCCACAGTAGCCAAGCTGTGGGATGCCCGCAAGGCATTCCAAATGCCCTAGGCATTTGCCTGTAATGCCTATTCCTAGGGCTGGCTCTGCTTATGTGCCATCAGACCCCTCCTCATGCTCTTTATGTGCCATCACATTCCCCTTTTTAAGCAGCTTCTCTTGAATAAAATCCCTTGTCATGTAATATTGTCCTGGTGTGGGAGATAGTCTGAGCATTAGATTATAAGGATTTTTATCCTTCTTTGCACCCTATATTGAAGTTCACCTAGGAATAAGAAATAAACACACCAGCTGATCTGTTCTGTCTGTCATTGAAAATGTACAAAGAAGAGGGGAATTTATTAAGAAGCAATTTGATTAAATAGTAAATTATCTGAGTGTTTACAGGCAAAGTACAAATGGCAGGATTAGTGAAGGCAAAATTGCTGAAAAAGCTCTGAAAAGCAGCGAAATTGCCATGCCAATTTTATACCATGTTCTGAAAACAAACTATTGAATATATTAGGCTGCAGTATCACAGACTGCTGGAAAACCTGTCACATAAAAGAGGAACCTCTGGGCAGGGGTGTATTAAGAGAGGAGGGGACCTGTGTTCCCTCCCTGTCCAGGGCCCCCTCCTCTCTCCCCGGCTGCCTTCAGCAAACTGGCAGCAGCAGTAGAGGGCATCTTCACGATGATTTCCTACTGCGCATGCGCAAAACACCGGGAAAATGGCCAAGGTGGCCATTGTCGGCATTTTGTGTAGCGCTACTCCGTGGGACTTCGGAAAAGTAATTCTAAAAAAAAAGGATGGGTGCAGGATGTGCAGTGCGGGCCACACCCTGCACCCATTATAAATATGCCCCTGCATCTGGGAGGCAAAATGGTCCAAATTGCAGAATCTTGGCCGATTGGCATACAGAAAGCCTCTAAAAACGTACATTCTTGCAATTGTAGGGGTGCTAAAAGGGTGGAGATTGAGGATTTTCATTTACTAAGGCACCCATCTGAGGAGCCTCAGGATCTGTACAGGTCATGACACAACTAAATCCGCCACCACTTAAGGACCCTATGATTACAATTCAGACCCAATTATTGCTACCCAAATAATAACCTGTAAACCAGTAATTCCCAACCTCGGTCCTCAAGGCACACTAACAGTCCTGGTTTTAGTGATATCCATGTTTAAGCACAGATGGTTAAATCAAAATAACTAAGGTACTAATTAAGTCACCTGTGCTCAACTATGGCTATCCTTAAAACCTGGACTGTTAGTGTACCTTGAGGAACGTGTTTGGGAACCCCTGCTGTAAACATATATGTAGCATGGACCCACAAGCAAAATGGATCTGATAAGAATCACAGAGACCAATATTATTAAATGAGGTTCAATATGTGTTCAATACTATGCTTATAGATAGTATATATAAAAAAAATTAATAAAAATGACATACAAAGATAGTCTTAGGCAAATATTAAAAAGAAACAGACACACTTACATGAATCTGTTTTATGGGAAGACACAATTCAAATTATGCCACACTGTAGTGCCCCTTACACCTAATTCCACACAGTAATGCCCCTTACACATTATGTCACACATTAATGCCTTTAGGCACCTAGAGAATCTAAGTACCACTGACAATTATAATGATTCCTGTATTATGAATAAATATGAATTTTACTATAAAACACTAGTCCTGCTCCTAGATCAGACTTAGGCAATCTGTTGCTGCTGAGAAAATACTGCCTAAGCCTGATCTAGCAGCAGAACTAGTGGTTTTTTTATTATTCTTTATTGATTTGAAAAAAAATTTCTCCCCCCTCCCCATTATGGCAGGTTCTAACTGCTCTCTACTTGACAGCACTCACCACCTGGCAGCAAATCTGTGAGCTCAGTCTTGCTGTCTCCTTCACATGCGGATACAGTAGTGACAGAACTCCCTGTTGCACCTGCCATCCATCGGGCCATGGCTCCTCGATCTGCTATTCAGCAGTGCACTACTGCACTGCACTGCACTGTGTGATGTCTCTCCCAACTCTCTGTGCATGAGACTGAGCCGGGGGGTGGACCTCCGGAGTCAGCTCCGGAGATTGCAGACACCAGATAAGCCGGGTGCACCGCTGTTAAGAGCATCACAGTGGCAACCGGCAGATGCTCTAGAGTGGGTTCTTGCACTCTGTGTGGCCGCACCGGCTGTACCACCCTAGTTACGACCCTGTTACCAATTATATATGTTACACTGTACATCTATCTAGTGTGGAGCTGCGAGGTGACAGAGTATCCTACAGGGGCGGAATGGCCGCAGACTTCACCGGGACTTGACCATGTTGGGGCCACTAAAATCTTTTTTTTTATTTCTGTTTTGTTTTTAGATTGTGTCCGAGCCAGCGCTGATCGGGAGGCAGGCCAGCCTCAGCTCAGGTTCACTGAGCTGGAGAGAGGCCCTGCTTCCAATCAGTTCAGCAGCCTCTGTTCAGGCGGCTGCTTGAGACTGACGGCCCGGTAGGCCCACCCACCAGGCCGTGCTGCGCCACTCCGCCCCACTGTCAACCCAGCTCCTAGACCTCAGCGCCTGCCTCCCAGATCCCAGCAGCAGCTGGAGCTAAGGTGCGGCTGCACTGGAGGCTGCTGTGGCTATGGGCGCTGTTCCATTGAGTGCGCGAGGGTCAGGCATGCTGGGCATGGAACATCAACAACCCCAGGTAAGTGCTCCCATCCCTGTGTCTCCCCCCTTCTTCAGCCCAGTGTCCCTCAAACCCCCACCATCTCAATGACCCCCTCCCAATCCCAGTGTCTCCCCCTTCCCTCCACAACCAGCACCCTTCTCACTGCCCCACCTCTTAAAAACCCACAGCCAGCCTAGCAACAGTGCCCACCCCATTGAGCCCAGTGTTCCCTCTTCAAACCCCCAAACTGACTATCCTCCCTTCCCATCCAGCCGGTACACCCCCAACTTACTGTCCCTTCATCTAACCCAGTGACATATCATATATCACTCTCCCCCCCCCAGCTCTCCCCCATCCAGCCCAGTGTCCTCCCTCTTTGGGTACAATGTAGTCACCACTTTATCACCCCCCCTTTATCATTAGGACCACTGGGTTGGGTACAGGATGCCGGTGCTCTGGATCCTGGTGGTCAAAATCCCAACACCAGTAGTGTTAGTATACTGACACCTGTTGGTCGGTATCCTAACCCCCCCCCCCATTCCCTACCCCTAAATATCCATTCCTGGTGCCCAAACCTTACCTCCCCCTGGTGTCTAAACCTAACCTTCCCTTCCCCACACTCTAAACCTAACCCTCCCCTCCTTAATGCCTAACCCTTACCCTAGTGCCTAAACCAGCCCCTAACCCCACTACTTAACTTCGGGATGCTGGCACCAAGATTCTGACAGGTGTCGGGATTCCAGCGCCGGCATTCCCCACGGTCGGTATTATGACTGCATCCCGGACCTCTTGTAGGAATAGAAAAAAAGGCTGGGTGACAATAATAACACCAATTCTAGAAACCATATATACAAATGGTACCCAATTATCAAAAATAATTTACTAATATAAAATTGTTAGATCAGAGAAACTCACATTTTGCCCTGCCCCAAAACTTCTGTTATTATGTATTATCTGGTTGAACCTCTATTGCATGATGATGACAATGGCTTTATTCCTAGGCAATCAGGCGGCTTTCGGACCATGTGATCTCCTGAATGAGCAGTGAATACTGATGCTGCCTATCCAGGAAGGATATCAATATCTTCAGAGGTTCCCCGTTGCAGAGAAACCCCAATATAGGTAAGGTATAGTTTTATTTAGTACACACAAAAAATAGTATAGATTTTTTTTTTTTTTTTTAGACATTTCACCCCCCAGCTCTATTTGGTCTAGGCCCGTGCCTGCAAGCAGTGACACACTTGCATGACAGACAGTGTACTGACGTCTGTCATAGCAAGCAGAGCTGCTGGCGGAGGATCTCTTCACATCGCAAGATGAGGCCATCCTTGTCTTGTGAGACAGAGCTCCCCTTGCGGTGGGAGGGAAGTTAGGAAGCCCAGGGGCGCTGAGAGGGAGGGGGAGCGTGTACAGATTACCCAGGCCTGGGCTTCCTGAGGGGCCCGGCGCCGCTCCCCCCCTCACAGCAGCCCAGCACACAGCGTGCTAATTGTCATTCCCTTAGCAGGAGGTCTGATGAAAAGAAAGGGGAGGCAATCGGGAAGTCGACTGCCTAAATAACGGCAGCCGGCTTCCCGACTGTCATTTTCCGGCAAGGGTGAAATGCCGGGTGTCTAGATGTAGACGCCCGCATTTCCCCGATGCCGGGAGACCGGCGCCCGGCATCCCGATCGTAGGGATGCCGGGCGTCGCGAGCGGACAGCCGCGGGGGGGGAGGGTTAGGTTTAGGGCTCCCGGGGGAGACAGGGTTAGGCACCCCCCCGGGAGGGTTAGGGTTAGGCTAGGGGAAGGGAGGGTTAGGGTTAGGCACCCTCGGGGGGGACTTAGGGTTAGGCACCCCCCCGGGGGACTTAGGTTTAGGCAGCGGGGAAGGGGGTGGTTAGGGTTAGGCACTTAGAGGGGGGATTAGGGTTAGGCACTTGGGTGGGAAGTTATGGTTAGGCACCCCTAAGGAGGGTTAGGGTTAGGGGGGTTAGGTTAGATTAGTAAATACTTTCCTATCTACAATCGGGATTTCCAGCGCTGTTGGGCTTCCGCTGCGTCGCACTCTGCTCCTGTCGGCCGGCGGTATTTCATACCAATTCCAAAGAAAGACCTGTTATGGGCAGTGAACTCTGGCTGGAAGCTTTCTGTATGAAGGTGTGAAGACAGTCAAATGGCCATATCTTCCTGTGAAATGGCCTGAGACTATCTCTCCTGTGTGTGCACTTCTGAGGAAGAAATGTTTGTTTTTTCATGATTATTGCAGGAAGACCAAAGCGAATACTATTGCTGGTTATTCTACTACATAGATATTTTGTCACTGTGTGATAAATGTATCAAAGGATGAGAGTAAATTACCAGTTCCTGTGGAATGTGAGTTGTAATTACTTTTGGGATAGATGGTCTGATTGGGTTACAAGACCAACTGTGGGAGGATTTCACCATGCTGTAGTGTGTTTTCTGACTATATATACAGGGACTGTGAGCCCTGTATGTGTACAACCCTGTAACTTCTTTGAGGAGAAGAGCTGCTGATAAGATTCCTGTATGTGGTACATCTTTGGAAATCTTTTGTGGAGAATTGCTGTTTGATTTCTGTGTGATATTCCCCTTCAGACGGAAGGGAGGGTCTTCTTTAAGACTTTGACCAATAAACATCTTGCCTGAATTCAATTGTATCTCAATCCTGCGACCAACAGAATTGCGCACAACGCTATTCCGTTCTCCTGCTGTTCTGGGTAAGAGCTCCGTGTCTCCAAGTTCAAGCCCTCTGCCAAGCTACCGTGCAGACCTGGTCCATTGCGAGGGATCAGGTGGGGACAGCCGACACCAAACAGGAGGTGTTTCCGCAGTTAGTCAAACGCATACGCAGCAGAAGCGGTTCCAGGTGCCGAGGGAGGAGCCTGAGGGTAACGTAAAAAACGGTTCCATATGCAGATGGTAGAGTTTGGTGGTGGCAGCATAGTTACACGCCCACGGCGCAGTGGGTGGAGTCAGTGACAGGCGGTCACTGACGATGAGTGGGAGTACAAAAGCGCTAACCCGTGACCAGGGCCGGCCTAGGCGAAAGGCATCCGGTCACATATATACATATATATAAAACAAAAAGGTGAGAACAAGCGCCTATATAGTGTAGTATTGTGTGAAATATGCAGCACACTCTATTTAGAAAATGGCATGCGTACCGTAACGACCCAGAACAACAGGCATTAATATATGAGTCCTTATTCGGGCTTCACCAAGGTGGTCCTCTTATACACCCAAAAGCAGCTTGTTAAATACTCCAAATATAGGATTTAAGGAGAGAGAAAACACTTCTCATAGTGTAGTACGTTTGAAAGAGGTTTTAATCCAAAATACACACAACACACATAAAAATGAAGAATTACATTAATAAAGATTCAAACAGGCTTATCTGATAGTAGCTGGTCTCAGAGCTTAGGGATACACCCACAGTCCTCAACGCGTTTCGTCCTTAGTGCAAATATAGCTGGACTTCTTCAGGAGGATTCACACAGTAGCCTTAAATGCTGTCTTATATACCTTTAGATATAATTACTAGTGTATAATACAGGTGTTTCCGGTATTTCCGGTATTTGCCGCCATTTTGTAGAGTTTCGCGCATGTGCGGAATTGATTCCACAGTCGCGAGTTTCCAGGAGATGTAGAACTCCATGCGTGAGTTGCGGCGCCATCTTTCTGTGGAATCCGAACCGCTCCGAACATTGGGGATCCGAGTCCACCCATCGCCTGACTCGGATCCCCGTTCGGGGCCGAACGGCGGCCGCCTGATGTCAGATTCTCACTAGAGAATCCGACATCAGGGCTCCTATTGTGTAGGGCAGAGCGCTGTGATAGCGCTCTGCCCTACACAGACACAAACACACAGCCGCCAGCGGCAGCTGTGTGCTTGTTACAGCAGCCAATGAGAGTCACACAGACTCTCATTGGCTGCTGCACGGAGGGAGCCGGCTGGAGCTCACACATGAGCTTCGTCTTCCGGCTCCCTCCTCAGCGTGTGACAGCAGAGCGGACGGCGCGGGAATACAGGTACGTTTTTATTTTTTATTTTTTTACTTGTGCAAGGGCCGGGGGCGCTACTGGGGGGGGTCTGCTACTAGGGGGGTCTGCTACTGTGGGTGCGGGGGGGCCATACTACTGGGGGGGCCTGCTACTGGGGGGGCTATACTACTGGGGGGGGTCTGCTACTGGGGGGGCTATACTACTGGGGGGGTCTGCTACTGGAGGGGGTCTGCTACTGGGGGTCCATACTACTGAGGGGCCTGCTACTGGGGGGGCTATACTACTGGGGGGGGTCTGCTACTGGGGGGGTCTGCTACTGGGGGGGCCATACTACTGAGGGGCCTGCTACTGGGGGGGCCATACTACTGGGGGGGGCATACTACTGGGGGGGCTTACTACTACTGGGGGGGCCATACTACAGGGGGGGCCATACTACAGGGGGGGCTACTACTGGGGCAGCCTACTACTGGGGCAGCCTACTACTGGGGGGGCATACTACTGGGGGGACCATACTACTGGGGGGGGCATACTACTGGGGGGGCCTGCTAATGGGGGCATACTACTGGGTGGCATGATAATGGGGGCATACTACTGGGGGGGCCTGCTAATGGGGGGCATTCTACTGGGGGCACTGCATAGGGGACCCTACTACTAAGGGGACTGCATAGGGGGCACCACTGCTGGGGGCATTGTGTAAGGGACACCGCTACTGTGGGCATTGTGTAAAAGGGGCACTTACTGTGGGCATTGTGTACAAGGGTCACTACTGTGGGCATTGTGTAAAAGGGGCACTACTGTGTGTCGTAACATAAATAAGAGACACTACTTTATGGTGTAATGTGAATCAGGCCCTATGTGCGGTGTAATGTGAATAAGATTGTGCACTGTGACTCCTTGGGCCGTAGCCCACTATGTAAACAAGTACTGTGATTCTGCTGGCCGTACCCCACTGGGTGGGTGCACTACTTTTCATTTCTGCCACTGCTGTGTGGCAATGTGTCATAGATGTGCTTTATACTGTGGTGTCGTTGTGCCGCTGCTTTGTCGCTTAGTAACCAGTCAGCTCACTGCAACCTTTGGCCAATAATGTTGAAAACAATATTATAAGCTGTGATATGGTCTAAATTGACTGGAAATTAATGTTATTGAGGTTAATAATACTCTAGGAAGAAAAAAAAGACCAATTTATGTGATTTTACCTTATTTTGTAAATTTTTGTAAAAAAATCCAAATCCAAATCCAAAGCCAGTCACCGCAGTTTGGCAAATCCAAATCCAAAGCCGGACGACGAATTAGAACCAAATCCAAATCCGGCAAAAATGGTCCGGCGCACATCCCTACTTATAACAAGTTTGGTCTCATGTTAAGACTAGTTTTTTATGTATGTTAGGCTAGAATACTTATCACTTACTCTAAAAAGCATTGATGCTAATACATTGCTATTCAAAAAGTGTCCCATCTACAGTGGCCATCTTGTTGAAGTACCTTTAGTACTATAACAGCAGCTGCCCTTTGGTACAGTATTAGACATGGTTCAAAACCATATTTACTCAAAACATAATAGCAATAATAAATATATAGCAGCATATTTTTTAAAAAAACACTAGCAGCAAGATAGAATAAAATGAAAATAGACTAAAATGAGGATGTATATAAAGGAGGATACATAAAAAGAGCACAACAGATCAGTATATTAACATTAAAACACATATCATAAAAGTAGGGTTATAAATATAACTAAATTTCAAGTAATGTACAGAATAATAAATAATAATAATAAAAACAGGATTATAAAAATGGTGCGATCTCATATGTTTCATTAAGACCAAATGGGGCCATTGTATTTAGAGTGTAAATCCAATACATTTCACGTTGTGACAATTTCTTTTCCCTATCTACACCCCTATTCCCCAGTGAGACACATTCTATGGCTTTATACTTCAAGCCAGCGGGGTCTGCATTATGATATTTGCAGAAATGTTTAGGGACGGAGTGGTTGTCAACCCTGTTTTTAATTCCTCGTATATGTTCTTGAATTCTCAGTTTTACATTTCTTTTTGTCTTGCCTACATATTTCAAATGACATGGACATTCAATTATATATATGACCCAATTGTTCATGCAATTCATCAGACTCTTAATTTTAAAAGAAGATGTATTATCATGATTGGAGAAGTGGCTGTTATTAATAATCACAAACTTACAGATATTACAATTATTACATTTAAAAAAACCTTTTGTTTGCCTAATCCATTGTAAGGGTTTGGTTTCTAATGTTTTTAGCAATCTAAAAACATTAGAAGCCAAACCCTGGCCCCCCCCTGTAATATGGCCCCCCCAGTAGTAGTAAGCCCCCCCAGTAGTATGCCCCCCCCCCAGTAGTATGGCCCCCCCAGTAGCAGGCCCCTCAGTAGTATGGCCACCCCAGTAGCAGACCCCCCCAGTAGCAGACTCCCCGCCAGTAGTATAGCCCCCCCAGTAGCAGGCCCCTCAGTAGTATGGACCCCCAGTAGCAGACCCCCCTCCAGTAGTACAGCCCCCCCAGTAGTATAGCCCCCCCCAGTAGCAAACCCCCCCAGTAGTATAGCCCCCCCCAGTAGCAGGACCCCCCAGTAGTATGGCCCCCCCGCACCCCCAGTAGCAGACCCCCCCAGTAGCAGACCCCCCCCAGTAGCGCCCCTGGCCCTTGCACAAGTAAAAAAATAAAAACTTACCTGTATCCCCGCTCCCGCGCCGTCCGCTCTGCTGTCACACGCTGAGGAGGGAGCCGGAAGACGGAGCTCATGTGTGAGCTCCAGCCGGCTCCCTCCGTGCAGCAGCCAATGAGAGTCTGTGTGACTCTCATTGGCTGCTGTAACAAACACAGAGGTGCCGCTGGTGGCTGTGTGTTTGTGTCTGTGTAGGGCAGAGCGCTATCACAGCGCTCTGCCCTACACAATAGGAGCCCTGATGTCGGATTCTCTAGTGAGAATCTGACATCAGGCGGCCGCTGTTCGGCCCTGAACGGGGATCTGAATCAGGCGGTGAACACCCAAACAGGGTTCGGGTGGACTCGGATCCCCAATGTTCGGAGCGGTTCGGATTCCACAGAATCCGAACCGCTCATCTCTAGTTATAAGTATTCCAGCCCATAACAGCACCGCTCATTGAAACAACTCTTTATACTGCATCACAACAGCATGTCTCCGACGCAGTGTTTACCGCGCATGCGTGGGTAAACACAAGATGGCGCCGCGAGTCGCGCGTGATGTCTTATACTTCCTAGAGACCCACGAGGTGTCAGTTTGTCCCGCGCATGCGCGGGTAGACATAAGATGGCGCCGCGACTCACGCATGGAGTTCTACATCTCCTGGAAACTCGCGAGTGTGGAATCAATTCCGCTCATGCGCGAAACAAAATGGCGGCAAATACCGGAAACACCTGTATTATACACTAGTAATTATATCTAAAGGTATATAAGACAGCATTTAAGGCTACTGTGTGAATCCTCCTGAAGAAGTCCAGCTATATTTGCACTAAGGACGAAACGCGTTGAGGACTGTGGGTGTATCCCTAAGCTCTGAGACCAGCTACTATCAGATAAGCCTGTTTGAATCTTTATTAATGTAATTCTTCATTTTTATGTGTGTTGTGTGTATTTTGGATTAAAACCTCTTTCAAACGTACTACACTATGAGAAGTGTTTTCTCTCTCCTTAAATCCTATATTTGGAGTATTTAACAAGCTGCTTTTGGGTGTATAAGAGGACCACCTTGGTGAAGCCCGAATAAGGACTCATATATTAATGCCTGTTGTTCTGGGTCGTTACGGTACGCATGCCATTTTCTAAATAGAGTGTGCTGCATATTTCACACAATACTACACTATATAGGCGCTTGTTCTCACCTTTTTGTTTTATATATATGTATATATGTGACCGGACGCCTTTCGCCTAGGCCGGCCCTGGTCACGGGTTAGCGCTTTTGTACTCCCACTCATCGTCAGTGACCGCCTGTCACTGACTCCACCCACTGCGCCGTGGGCGTGTAACTATGCTGCCACCACCAAACTCTACCATCTGCATATGGAACCGTTTTTTACGTTACCCTCAGGCTCCTCCCTCGGCACCTGGAACCGCTTCTGCTGCGTATGCGTTTGACTAACTGCGGAAACACCTCCTGTTTGGTGTCGGCTGTCCCCACCTGATCCCTCGCAATGGACCAGGTCTGCACGGTAGCTTGGCAGAGGGCTTGAACTTGGAGACACGGAGCTCTTACCCAGAACAGCAGGAGAACGGAATAGCGTTGTGCGCAATTCTGTTGGTCGCAGGATTGAGATACAATTGAATTCAGGCAAGATGTTTATTGGTCAAAGTCTTAAAGAAGACCCTCCCTTCCGTCTGAAGGGGAATATCACACAGAAATCAAACAGCAATTCTCCACAAAAGATTTCCAAAGATGTACCACATACAGGAATCTTATCAGCAGCTCTTCTCCTCAAAGAAGTTACAGGGTTGTACACATACAGGGCTCACAGTCCCTGTATATATAGTCAGAAAACACACTACAGCATGGTGAAATCCTCCCACAGTTGGTCTTGTAACCCAATCAGACCATCTATCCCAAAAGTAATTACAACTCACATTCCACAGGAACTGGTAATTTACTCTCATCCTTTGATACATTTATCACACAGTGACAAAATATCTATGTAGTAGAATAACCAGCAATAGTATTCGCTTTGGTCTTCCTGCAATAATCATGAAAAAACAAACATTTCTTCCTCAGAAGTGCACACACAGGAGAGATAGTCTCAGGCCATTTCATAGGAAGATATGGCCATTTGACTGTCTTCACACCTTCATACAGAAAGCTTCCAGCCAGAGTTCACTGACCATAACAGGTCTTTCTTTGGAATTGGTATGAAATACCGCCGGCCGACAGGAGCAGAGTGCGACGCAGCGGAAGCCCAACAGCGCTGGAAATCCCGATCGTAGATAGGAAAGTATTTACTAATCTAACCTAACCCCCCTAACCCTAACCCTCCTTAGGGGTGCCTAACCATAACTTCCCACCCAAGTGCCTAACCCTAATCCCCCCTCTAAGTGCCTAACCCTAACCACCCCCTTCCCCGCTGCCTAAACCTAAGTCCCCCGGGGGGGTGCCTAACCCTAAGTCCCCCCCGGGGGTGCCTAACCCTCCCTTCCCCTAGCCTAACCCTAACCCTCCCGGGGGGGTGCCTAACCCTGTCTCCCCCGGGAGCCCTAAACCTAACCCTCCCCCCCCCGCGGCTGTCCGCTCGCGACGCCCGGCATCCCTACGATCGGGATGCCGGGCGCCGGTCTCCCGGCATCGGGGAAATGCGGGCGTCTACATCTAGACACCCGGCATTTCACCCTTGCCGGGAAATGACAGTCGGGAAGCCGGCTGCCGGTATTTAGGCAGTCGACTTCCCGATTGCCTCCCCTTTCTTTTCATCAGACCTCCTGCTAAGGGAATGACAATTAGCATCTAGTTTCCTGCACCAGAGGCTGCTAATGTCATATACAAAAGTGCATTTAAAACCAGTTTACATCTAAAATCATACATTTTAAATACATGTCCTAGCTCAGTGCTGCATATACCATCTTGAATACGTTTTTATGTTTAAACACTCGGCGCCTAGCACCGGTAATACATTTAAACATGGTGCCAAGCGCCCTTTGTCTCTTGAAATATGACGCCGCAGCACAGGGGGTTAATCCTTTCAGCGCCGTGGCAAACAATTTAAACACGTGTGGTCAGCCTCCGGCCACAATATATATACATACTGTATATATATATATATATATATATATATATATACACGACAGGCTCAATCCACAGCACTCGACCATCTGGGGTGCCCTTGGTATGTGACCACACCATCTACATAAAAAGTATCATACAAACTCGGCACTCACATGCTTAAAATGTATGCAAGCTTGAGCCCAAGATGGCAGATCAAGTTCATTTATCTGAGAATCAGTGTAGGGACTGGCTAGATGGGAATGACCGTGAAGCGGTGGCCAGCTTAACAAATTATTGCAATATTTTGGAACCAACATTCCCTATGTTCAAAGGAGTTGCAGTTTGAAAAGCATGTGAGTGCCGAGTTTGTATGATTTTTATATATATATATATATATATATATATATATATATACTACGCAAGCGGACTGGCACTCATATGGGGTGAATATTGTAGATAATGGTGGGTGCCTTCAGTCAACAAGAAGATACACTAAAGAAATAAACTGCGGCACTCCAGACTTTAAAGTATAAAGAACAATCTGTATTAGGCAATACACTGCCGACGTTTCAGAGCATCAGCTCTTTATTCAAGGCAGCCAAAATACAGCAAATAAATAACAAAATTGCAAACAAGTAATGCATTCATTCTTACCTTAAATAGGTAATGGAGATCCCTGGTCTGCTACAGACCGGGCAGCGCGCGTCCAAGCCGAGGCCAGCGTCCCGTCGAGATGACGTCAGCCAGCCGCCACCTGGTTGCCAGGAAACCTGGCAGCGTCTCCCCGGTCTGCTAGGCAGACCACAGCGCTATGTAAACAACAAGTACAATGTGTGCAATGTTAATAACAAACGCACCACTGTCCTCAAGGACAACACATTAATAAAATTCAATGCACTGCGTTATCTAAACTACTTAGCAAATGGCCATAAGAAGATGCTATGGGGACACAGACTAAGTCTAGGAAAATACAAAATCAACAACTGAATCAAAATAGCACCTGTTGGTATATCACAAAGACAGGGAATTTCTTAATCATCCCATCAGACTAATAGACCAACTGTGTTAGAATAACATATACAGACCATGGCGTTATATTATCATGCGGTTCCTCACATATCAAATGGTGCTATAAATATCGTCCCTGAGACAAGCAAGGGTGCAAACTAAATATATAGTAAACAAAGCTATTACAGGACTAAATGGTATTCCAATTGATTTTTTCATTGAGACCCCGTGGTGCAATAGTGTCAAGTTGGTGGATCCAGCGGGCCTCCAGTTGCAATAATATAATTTCACGGTCCCCTCCCCTGATGGAAATCGGTACCTGGTCTATAACCATATGTTTAAGGGAAGACGTGTCTGGCCACCGGTTGTTCCGTGCTGCCCCTGTTCACAGCCAGTTTGATTGCTGACCTATGTAAGGCCATTCTTTCTCTGATGGTACGAATAGTTTTACCAAAATAATAGTAGCCGCAAGGGCAGATGATGGCATAGATGGCATGAGTAGACAAACAAGTTAAAACAGAGCGTATCAGGTACTCTTTATCCTTATGAGGATGTTTAATGGAGTTCCCCGTGATCATAAACTTGCAGATGGTACACTGTAAACATTTGTAGCAACCTGGGGGTCTCTGTAGAAAAGAAGATTCTGGTGGAAACTAAATATATAGTAAACAAAGCTATTCCCTGTCTTTGTGATATACCAACAGGTGCTATTTTGATTCAGTTGTTGATTTAGTATTTTCCTAGACTTAGTCTGTGTCCCCATAGCATCTTCTTATACAGCGCTGTGGTCTGCCTAGCAGACCGGGGAGACGCTGCCAGGTTTCCTGGCAACCAGGTGGCGGCTGGCTGACGTCATCTCGACCAGTCTGCAGCAGACCAGGGATCTCCATTACCTATTTAAGGTAAGAATGAATGCATTACTTGTTTGCAATTTTGTTATTTATGTGCTGTATTTTGGCTGCCTTGAAAAAAGAGCTGATGCTCTGAAACGTCGGCAGTGTATTGCCTAATACAGATTGTTCTTTATACTTTAAAGTCTGGAGTACCGCAGTTTATTTCTTTAGTGTATCTTCTTGTTGACTGAAGGCACCCACCATTATCTACAATATTCACCCCATATGAGTGCCAGTCCGCTTGCGTAGTGGATGTTATTGGCATTTACTTCCCTCCCAGGACGAGGCACCAGTCTGGACTTTTTTCACTAGTTATCCTTACCCCTGGAATAGGGGAGATCCTACTCACAGCAGTTATTACGATCACCATTGACTTCAAATGGATCAAACAACAACGCCTGCGATTACAGGAGACCCTGCCGGTTGCAGGGACATTTTTCTCACTAAAGGCACCGTACACAGTTATACGGATGAAGATGCCCAGGATATCCTTTTCACGGAACAGTGGCCCATTGATGATAGTGCACAAGGCTTAGAAGAATTAACGCAACCCTTTCTTAAAATGAAGAAACGTGAAATCAACTTTCTCCTTCACAGTATTTCGCTATCAGAATACTTTAGAGATCAAATGATCCCACGGGGTTTTAGAGTCCGTAACATGCCAACGATTGGACGATACAACCGGGACTTTTGCCATAAATGGATTAGCATTCTCAACAAATGTAGCATGGATCTAATGTTATTAGTAATTTCAGAAGCAAGCCGTGAACTAAAAATCACTAAAGAGAAAATAGGTGCGTTTGAACAGCAATATAAATCAACTTTGGAACAAGATGGTAGCCGTGAATGGTATCATAAAATACAGCAACAATGTGACAATTGCCGTCGCAAATTAATTAAATAAAAAAAAAAACAACAATATGTAGTTATTAATGACTACGAGGAAAACCGAGTCTACAGATGTCTAACGGGGTCAGTCTCACGCCCAGGAACTCAGGGACCTAACCGACAGAGGGCAAGTTGGAGAAAACGTAGAGAAAACCAATCCAGAGATATGCAAACTTCTAACAGCGACAGCGATTTCGCGATCAGGGACTCGGACGACACATCGGAACCTGCCATTGTCCCTTTAAATGTGCCTCCTTTTCCCCCCGAGGAACCGGTGACAAGAGGTCGCCCACCCGCAGGGGACAACAAAACCAAAGGCAGAAGAGGGCAACCCTCCCGAAAGAAAACTTAATTTACAACCTCTCCACTCGTGCCTTAACAGCTGAAGAAACACAGGTCCTTAATAAGGGCTTAACCTCTGTCCCAACGTCCTTCCACGATGACTTTACTTGGAAGTTAGATGCTCACCGGTTCTCACATAAACTACGTCTCCAAGAATTTTTTAAGAACCAATCAACCGTTCCTATCCAGGAGCCCCATAATGATTTTATTATATCTCGTAGTTGTTCTCAGTTTGACCAGCAGTCTTCCAATGCGTCATTGAAAACCTTTAATAGATTGGTGGATGATGCAGTTAATAGATACATCAACACTCCTCAGCAACAACACCCTAATCTATCAAATCTGGAATATACTGCTCTTAGGAATTTGGGGTCCTATCGTGACATCGTAATCCGTCCGGCGGACAAAGGCGGTGCCATTGTATTCAAAACTTGGCAGACTACCAACATAAATGCATACGCCAATTGTCGTATAGCGAGACTTATCGCCTGTTGTCCCATGATCCAACTCACGAGTTTAAACATGAATTAGATTTAATTCTTCAAACAGATGTACATCAGGGGCACATCTCGGAGAAACTCAGGAAGGCCCTTAGCCAAGAGCATCCTATCGTCCCAGTGTATTATACAGTTCCTAAAATCCATAAGGACGCAGTTTCTCCTCCAGGTCGACCCATCATTTCGGCTAGAAACTCCATATACCAGCCTATTTCAAAGTTTCTTGATTCTATTTTACAGCCCTTGGTTATGAAACAACCCATGTTCATTAAGGATACCACCAGTTACTTATTAGCATTACAAACAATTACAGATATTCCTCAAAACACATTAATGTGTGTCATGGATGTTAACAGCCTTTACACATCCATCCCCACCAGGCAGGACTTGAAGCGATGAATAACTTTCTGCTTAAGGAACAGGTCTCTAACATCAATATTGATTTCTTCATGTCACTCCTACAGTTGACACTGACTCGAAACTATTTTTTGTACGACGGGAGATTCTACCAACAACTCCGCGGCTGCGCAATGGGCAGCAACGTCTCTCCGTCTTACGCAAACATATTTATGTTTAATGAAGAATGGAAGATGTTCTTTGATGATCCTACAACCTCGCGAGCAATACTATTATATTGCAGATATATAGACGATTTGTTCGTACTATGGTCAGGAGGGGCAGACCTACTGGAACTCTTGATGACGCAAATAAATAATCGCGAGTCCCCCATTAAGCTTACTTACCAGTATAGTGGCAATTCCATCAACTTGAGACGTACAAATCACTATTGAACAGGGCCGATTAAGTACCGGCGTATATAATAAACCCACAGACCGCAATACACTTTTACTAGCTAGCAGCTATCATCCAAAACCACTTAAGCGGGGGCTGCTGAAATCGCAGATGTTGAGAGTATCCAGAATTTCAAGCGACTTGGCTAATACCAACAAGGAACTGGACAAAATTATTGACAAATTTGTGGCTCGTGGCTATGACTTAAAATCCTTAAGAAGGCAAAAAGATGTAGTGTTGAAAATCTCACGTGAAGGGCTATTACATCCAAAAGTCAAACCACATAGGGATATCATCCCTTGGAAACAACGTTTCGAAACGTCTAGTCCTGTTGTCCAGCGAGCCAGTCGGGCATTATGGCCTATTGTAACAACGGATAAAGACTTACTTAGTTTACGGAATAAGACACCCATGGCCTGCTACACTCGAGGCCGTAACATACGTGATATAGTAGTTCATACTGACATTACGGGATTTCCTAAAGTAGAAAGACCACCAGCATCTTCTTTTCTACAGAGACCCCCAGGTTGCTACAAATGTTTACAGTGTACCACCTGCAAGTTTATGATCACAGGGGACTCCATTAAACATCCTTATAAGGATAAAAAGTACCTTCATCTGCCCTTGCGGCTACTATTATATTGGTAAAACTATTCGTACCATCAGAGAAAGAATGGCCTTACATAGGTCAGCAATCAAACTGGTTGTGAACAGGGGCAGCACGGAACAACCGGTGGCCAGACACTTCTTTGAAATGGGCCATCCTTTGTCTTCCATTAAACATATGGTTATAGACAAGGTACCGATTTCAATCAGGGGAGGGGACCGTGAAAGTATATTATTGCGACTGGAGGCCCGCTGGATCCACCAACTTGACACTATTGCACCACGAGGTCTCAATGAAAAAATCAATTGGAATACCATTTAGTCCTGTAATAGCTTTGTTTACTATATATTTAGTTTGCACCCTTGCTTGTCTCAGGGACAATATTTATTGCACCATTTGATATGTGAGGAACCGCATGATAATATAATGCCATGGTCTGTATATGTTATTCTAACACAGTTGGTCTATTAGTCTGATGGGATGATTAAGAAATTCCCTGTCTTTGTGATATGCCAACAGGTGCTAATTTGATTCAGTTGTTGATTTTGTATTTTCCTAGACTTAGTCTGTGTCCCCATAGCATCTTCTTATGGCCATTTGCTAAGTAGTTTAGATAACGCAGTGCATTGAATATTATTAATATGTTGTCCTTGAGGACAGTGGTGCGTTTGTTATTAACATTGCACACATTGTACTTGTTGTTTACACAGCGCTGTGGTCTGCCTAGCAGACCGGGGAGATGCTGCCAGGTTTCCTGGCAACCAGATCGCGGCTGGCTGACGTCATCTTGACGGGACGCCGGCCTCGGCTTGGACGCGCGCTGCCCGGTCTGTAGCAGACCAGGGATCTCCATTACCTATTTAAGGTAAGAATGAATGCATTACTTGTTTGCAATTTTGTTATTTATTTGCTGTATTTTGGCTGCCTTGAAAAAAGAGCTGATGCTCTGAAACGTCGGCAGTGTATTGCCTAATACAGATTGTTCTTTATACTTTAAAGTCTGGAGTGCCGCAGTTTATTTTATTTTTATATATATATATTGTGATACGAGCACCAGAGAAGTTAGGGATGGCGTGTACATGTGTCCCAGATTCTTATAATAAGTGTTTTAAACCCCAGGAAAAGTCTGTTTTACTAACAGATCTGAGTGTCGGCTTTTGGTGAAAGCCGGAGAATGGGTCCTGGGGGTGTGGATGTGAGAGAGAAGGGAGGGCTCCATCCACAGGGCTGTTTCAGGTGTTAGGCCTTTCAGCCTGTGAGCAGGCTAATTAGGTATTACACCTGGAAGTGGCTCAATATAGAGTTTTGATGCAGTGTCTCATACCTGGGAGAGCAGGCCCACAGGTTAGCTTGCTTGAGACACTATGTGCTACAATCCCGAAGGTACTGTGGATCTAAGCTTATTTAGTGTTCGGTTAGTGAGGGAATTTACTGTGTAGTTAGAGCCCAGATGGGTTAGGATTTATTTTATGTTTTGTTTGTTTGATTATTGGTGTTGCACAATAATAACTGGCGCCAACCAGCTTGCACAAAAACCCATGACTGGAGTGCTGTTTCCTGTTGTTTTCCTGGCTGCTGTGTGTAAGGAGGTGTCCATCTACCCCAGGAGAGGGACCCCTACCCCGATCATATCACTATATATATATATATATAGTTATAATTCTGAGCAATAGAGTAGGGACTTGCAGTAAAGTGGGGTCCCGTGACGGGGGCTGCAAGCTTAAAAGCATTGATCAATTCATGAACCAAAACCCCACTGTTTATTATGTTTATTATTATTATTATTTCTATATATATATGTATATATATATATTTTTTTTTTCAATTATGTCTATCTATATAGTGTCAACATTCATATTGTTGTGTATTTGCTATGTTGGGGTTCTGAACCCCTCAAGGGTAATCTAGAGCCAACAGGGGAAGAGAGAAGGAGTGAGTAATACAGTGGTGAGCAGCAGCAGGTCACATGCCATAGAACAGGTTGGAACCAGCAGCAGGTGACTGAGCTGGTCAGTTAAGCCAGTTACAAGGAGTCCTGAGGTAGCGTTCCCAGAGAGGAGACCTGCGCTGGGATACCAACCCCCATTGGAAAGCTAACCAGCGGCTGCCAGTGTGGTGTTCCCGGCGGAAACAGCGGAACTGCAGAGCGGAGAGACACACTACCCTCTAGTGCTTGTACAGCAACAGCCAGGTAAGGTGGAGCCAAAGGCGCAGCTACCATCTGATGAGTAGTGCTGTGGGTAGAGTCGGTGGTGCAGCTGTTGGGAAGAGGGGACTGCCCATTCCTTCTCTCCCCATGTACTAACAGCCATCAAGGTGGTACGGAGGAAGAACTGAGACAGGCTTCATCTCCCCAGCAGTAAGGCGGACCCATGTCCCAATCACAGTGATGAAAGGGGAATCAGGCCCTGATTCAGAGCCGGACGCTCTGACAGAGCGCTCGCTCTGAATCAGGGCCATCCCTCCTCCTTTTTGGAGCGGCCTCCTGGCCGCTTGCATAGCTGTGGGTGACCACCCAGAGCTATAGCGAGCGGCCAAAATGATGGCAGCGATGGTCAAGACCATCGCAACCATCGGGCTTGCAATGAGACCCTTGCCGTAGGGTCTCGCTGCCGCAAGCCCGGGAGTGCTTTTGGCTCTATCAGAGCCAAAAGCACTCCCACTGACATCACTAGTGATGTCAGTGGGGCAGGCCCCAAACGGTAGGCGTTCCCATGGGAATGCCTCTGTCTGGGCAGCCACGTCCCCGGCACGCCCACCAAAGGGGGCGTGCTATCAATCACCATCAACAGCACGCCCCCTTTGGTGCAAGACCCATAACGACGGCTTGGCCATCGTTATTCGGGTCTCGCACATGCGCACGACGGAGCCGCCTCCGTCGTGCGCATGCGCACTTGGGCAACATCGACCCACTTGCGAGCGCTCAGCGCTCGCAAGCGGGTCTGAATCAGGCCCTCAGTTTGAGCCAGGCACAACCTATGGGAGGGATTATAAGGGGGGAGAGCTAGCATGATCTCCAGCCCTTCAGGAGAGTTCTCCATAATAAATTCAGCACATCCCACACATTGCAACTTACAGCCTAGCCGGATCATATAGACTTTTGTTAGAGATCACAGATTTACTAAATTAACATTAGCTACAGCCACCTACTGTGTCTGAACTCATCTGTATAGCTGCAGGAAAGGGATTACAGCTAAAACTGCTATATAGGGAAAGTACTTCAAATACAAAGTACCCAGGCAACTATCTGCGAAATAAACCACAGCAGCATTTACACCACCTTATTAAATCTGTGGAAGTATCAAAACCATTCTCTAAAGTGCACCACCTTCAAGAAAAAGCGCTGAACTATATTTCAAACAGTGATATTCTTACATAATGTAGATTTAGTTAGATAGATAGGGAAATTGAGTGATGAATAAATTTTTAAGAGTATA
This sequence comes from Taudactylus pleione, assembly GCA_031769625.1. Lineage (NCBI taxonomy): Eukaryota > Metazoa > Chordata > Amphibia > Anura > Myobatrachidae > Taudactylus > Taudactylus pleione. The sequence goes on along the minus strand of JAUIMM010000086.1, from coordinate 9,024,818 downwards.
TGGTAATGTGAGTTTGGATGCAGTGTTGTCACATTTGTGCACGTCCTTGTTACACATCATCCTATCTTTAATGTAAATAATTACAAAGCAAAAGTTTTTAGTATATATGCACGTTTGCTAAACTAACCAACTAATAACCACAGTTTTCATGATTGCTGTTTACTTGGACGCAATACCATTTGTTCCGGTGTTCATCTACTATATAAGAGCAAATATTTGTCCTTCTGTCTTTCTATACAAATCCACAGTTTACAAGCCACAATCGTGAAAGTTTACATACGAGCATATTAAAGCACAGCGGAGGCAACTAAAAAAATGTTAAATCGAAATTAATTACGGTTAATTTTTAATTAATGAAAAAACACAATTTTTGCAGAGCATTCGCCCTCTACAGGTCAGGTACGGAATTACAAAAGGATTTAGCTTATCTACTATTTTTTCTTTTCTATAATCTCTACTAAATCAAAATTAATTACTGTTACTTTTTAATTAATTAAAAAACACAATTTTTGCATAGCATTCGCCCTCTACAGGTCAGATACAGAATTACAAATGGATTTAGCTTATCTACTATTTTTTCTTTTCTATCTTCTCTACTATATCAAAGTGAAAATGTGTCCTTCTGTACTTTTGTCTTTCTATACAAATCCACAGTTTACAAGCAAAGATCGTGACATTTTACATACGAGCATATTAAAACACGGCGGAGGCAACTAAAAAAATGTTAAATTTAATTTAATTATTGTTAATTTTTAATTAATTTAAAACCACATTTTTTCTGGATGCTCATTGAATATGAGTAGGGCCTCGGAGCAAGCATTTTGTCATGATCTTAATGTTTATTATTGAAGAGAGCTTTAGCAGGCTTTGTCAGCATTCTCAGCTCTTGGACTATACCAAATTACACAACAACATTTACTTCTCTCTTCCAACTGTGTCAAAATGATGACTTTGCAAGGACCCTGCTGTACTGTGACCTGCCAAAATATTACACATGGAATGCTACTCCCAAAGTTTTTCTGCGCAGAAAACAAGGAGTTGCTATAGATGGTCATCCTGGTATCAGAGCAACAGAAGCTCTCGGCCGTGTTTACACTGTACATCCTACAAATATTGAATGCTTCTATCTCCGAAGTTTGCTTTACACAGTTACAGGTCCTACTTCCTTCGAAGACCTTAGGACTGTTGATGGGGGAAGTTTGTCACACTTTTTGTGAGGCCTGCCTAAGGAGAGGTTGGTTGGAGGATGATCTGTAAACAAACTTTCTTAAAATCCTGGGCAACGCCGGGTACTCCAACTAGTGTACAATAAAACCTCCATTTGGTTTAAAGTGATTTACTAGTAAATGTGTTGGAATAACATTGTAAATTGTCATTTGCTGATTGTTACTCATTGCGTGATATTGTCTGTTAATAAATTGCCATTCGTGTTTAAAACCAATCTGGTACTCCTCTATGCCTGTACCCACTCCTTACCTCTGTGAACCAAGAAAGAGAACCAAGAGCGTCCGGATATAGTAAGTAGAGACACCACACTGCACAAGATTCCTGTTCAGGTGTTACACATACAGTATACTATGCATGGTTCCTGATGTGGCACCCCTGCATACTATTCTGTGAAAATGGTGTTCCTCTTGTATTGTTGTTTATAATACACTTATGCTTGCATGTCTGGCAATCACCTCAATTCCACTTAATTTCAATTAACTTTATCCATGCTCAAAAAGATTTAAACATGATATGTTGGTAGCTGTTTAAAAAAGTATTAGCTACTCATATTATCACAAGTCCTACATATATGAGGGTTGCTTATACCCAGCAGTAGCTAAACACATTTAGACATATTGGGGGTGATTCAATTGAGTGTGAGGTAAAAACTTTGCACCCGTCATGCTCAATTTTGGATTACCGCGGGTATGCGTTCTCGATACCCGTGGTATCCAATTAAAATAAGTGGTTGAGGGGTTTTCAGAATTGAAAACCCTACGATGCGTAAAAAATAAAAATGAAAAAGAAAATCTCACCTGTCCGGGAGTCTCAGGTGGTTTCTGTGGCTCCCCTCCATCTTGTCACTGGGGAGGGGGCAGCTGGGAGATTTAGTTCTCCCAGTGCTGGCTACAGGGGGAATACACTCACACGGGAAGGGGGGTCACACACCAGGAGTCACTCACTCATACATACTTACAAACACTCACATACTCCAAGACACCACTTCGGAAGGCAAGTAATTAAAGAGTAATTAAGCTAATTGGAAACTTGCTTAATTAGTCCTCAGGGAGGGTGCCACCAGGGTCCCAGAGCACCGTCCCATTGATTTCTAAAATTAACAATTTTAGGAAATAGAATAAAATGGAAAGACTAAGGCCCTGATTCAGAGCCGGACGCTCTGACAGAGCGCTCGCTCTGAATCAGGGCCATCCCTCCTTCATTTTGGAGCGGCCTCTTGGCCGCTCGCATAGCTGTGGGTGACCACCCACAGCTATAGCGAGCGGCCATGATGATGGTCACAATGGTCATGACCATCGCGACCATCGGGCTTGCGACGAGACCCTGCGGTAGGGTCTTGCTGCCGCAAGCCCAGGAGTGCTTTTGGCTCTATCAGAGCCAAAAGCACTCCCTCTGACATCACTAGTGATGTCAGTGGGGCCGGACCCAGACGGTAGGCGTTCCCATGGGAACGCCTCCCTCTGGGCAGCCACACCCCGGCACGCCCACCAAAGGGGGCGTGCTGTCAATCACCATCGACAGCACACCCCCTTTGGTGCGAGAGCCTTAACGATGGCTTGTCTGTCGTTATTCGGGTCTCCCGCATGTGTACGATGAACAGCCTCCGTCATGTGCATGCGCACTTGGGCACCATCGACCTGCTTGCGAGCGGGTCTGAATCAGGCCCTAAGGGCACTGGGTTTAAGTAAATTGTTTTGAACACTATTAGTCCATACAATTTCAAATAAATAATTTTATTCAGTAAAAATAAATAAAATAATGAATACTCATGTACATTCTAAAAATAACAAATCTGTGCACAAACCTTGGTGTATGAGAATTATAGATATAGCTTTATTCATTAACGAACTGGTGATATAAGCTTAATAAAGCAAGCAGTCACAAAAAAGCAGTCTGTAAGTAGCAGCCAGCAGACGTATGGTTAATATTGTCAAGCCACAATACATGCAGTCACTAGAGGGTTAAAGATAACAATCAGCAGGCTTAAGCTGGGTACACACCTGAAAGATATATCTGCAGATGGTGGTTGTTCATACACACTGAACAACCATCACTGCCATCTGAAGATATCCGGTGTCAGGACATTGGCCAATTAATCTTTTACTCCGTACACACTGGCAGATCGTCTTTGTGAAATGTGCCAACTCTTACTGTAATTGACATAGTGGGCTGGCCTATTGAAGAGCACACAGGGAAATATAGGCCCTCTATTCTCCTCTTATCCTCTGCTGCTGTACCAGCATCTGTGTCATAGGGCCCGATTCATTACAGATCGCAACTGCGATTACGCAGACGGATTATTGTTGCTTTGCATCGCAGTGCGCGCAGGCTCCAATGCGATCACATTGTGATTGCAGTGACCATGTAGACACATCGCAGAGTGATGTACAGGGAATTACCGTTTGGGGGTGTTGACGGCTGGGCGGTCGGTGAAACACAGGTGTTTCAGTGCGTTTGAACACTGTTACAAGGGAAATATAGAAGCAGCCATTATTATTACAAATTAAAACACTGTTTGCAGGTCCTGCATGGGAGAGCTGTCCTATCACATGCACTATGAAGTTTGGGTGTGATGCGGTACTTGGTAGGAAGCTAGAGTCTCGTAATGTCCAACAAGCCATGCCCTCATTCTGGCACCCAGGGAATGTAACCTGCTCATCACGCCCTTGTTATGCAACTGGTAGAAAATGCTGGATTGTCCTTAAAAAAATAATCATTAACATAGCTTTGCAATAAAGCTGGGTAAACACTAGGTAGACGAATCAGCCAGACAGCCGACCCACCATCGGCTAGACAGCTCAACTGGGTGGGCATTTAAATTTGCCCACCCAGGTGAGCTGTCAATCACCACCGGGTCCCCTGTACACACCAGCAGATATCCAATATATCGCCCATCTGCTGTGCTGCACAGCAGATTGGATATGTCTGTGAACTACATCGTTCACAGACACATCTGCTGTACACACATGGCGATGCACTATAGATATATCACCCGTTCAATGGAACAGGCGATATATATCTATCAGTGTGTACCGAACTTAAGAGAATAAAAGGAAACGATTAATGAAAAAATAAAATTGAAATAAAAAATGTATGTGTGCAATGGGCATGTGTGCAGTATGTATATGTGTATGCAGTATGTATGTGTAGAGCATGTGCACACTCTGGCAGTGAGGGGGTTAATACTTTAACAGAGAGCACTTGCCGCTGTCAGGGTGTCACAGGGGAATATATAGGGAAGCAGGGGGAAGTGTAGGAGCCAGTGGCAGCAAAACTAGAGGTAGGGAGGGGGGAAGCCCCGGCAATTAAAAGGCCCTGGCAGTAAAGATGAGCTCCAGGGATCAGCTAGGTTAGGGGATGGCTGTGGGCAATTAGCGCCCCCCAGCTGTTGTACTAGCTAGGTGCACAGTGCACAGAATGAGGGGCTGTCCTGTGCCTCACTGAATTTGGCAGGGGATAGACACACACGGGGGCAGCAGCAGACACACAATGCCAGACTCTGCTCCGTGGTTATGGCAGAGACCTTCCGGTGGGGAGTGGGGGACAGGCATCGCCAGAGGGACAGGCACAGTTGGATGGGTGGCACACTGTCAGAGCAGCCAGCTGCACAAGCACACGCTGCGGCTGGCTTTTAGGGGCTGTCCTCCAGTGACAGCGCGACAGTCATGGGTGGAGGCAGCTAGCTTACTCGCAAAGCACTGAGGCCACGCCTCCACGTGTCACCCTTCCACTGGCCAGGGGTCGTATGTAACCAACCCTCCAACATTGTCAGTCCCCCCCTGGCTGTGCAAACGCAAACTTACCTGTCAGAGGCACTGGTCCAGATGACCCCAAGTTGACGCCAGCTGCAGCTCCCATGCCGAGGACTCAGGAGTTGCTTTGCATAACCCGGCCCATCATGATAAGGCACCGAACTGCCAACCAAACGTGTGGTCGGTGGGTCGGCCATACACACAGCACAATACCCAATATGTCTGCAGACATATTGGGCATCGGCTGTGTAGCACAGCCAATGCGATATGTCTGTGAAAAACACACTGACCAACCAGCACAAGATATATTGGCCGATCAATTGGCCAATGTATCTGCCAGTGTGTACCCACCATTAGAGTTAAATGAAATACTAGCAAATGATGATCCTTTGACAAGTCTCTAGTATAGAAACTGTAAATAGGTGGGGTATTGTATGTTAAGCCCCAATATGCAGTTAAAAGTGCAGTAGAGGAATAGATAACACAGTGCCCTCCAAATCAAGCTCCTATATATGTAGGAGTGTGCTGGATTTTACCTTAGACCAGCTCCTTAATCAACTTCGAAGGTGCAGGAATTGTCCTTTGAGAATATTATCCTTCCAGGGTATGCAATGACCACTGGAATAATGGAGATAATTTTCACAATCTACGTCTTTATCGAAAGTAGCTGTTTGGATCTTATCATCATATATTGTGAGTGCGATATCTAAAACATTAATCATGTGTGCACTGTGAGCGCTTGTGAATCTTAAACCAAACAAATTCTTATTCAAGTGATCTACAAAGGTCTTAATCGAGTGACTATCACCATCCCAAATAAAAAATACATCATCAATATATCTGCCATAGAGTACCAGGTGTGCCCTGAGTCCGCCACCCCACACGTGGTGGTCCTCGAACTTGCCAATGTGGAGGTTGGCAAAACTCGGGCAAACCTGGTCCCCTTGGCAGTACCCCATGTCTGCAGATAAAACTGTGAATCAAAGGTGCTCTAAAATAAATCTAATACTGTTGAGAATAAAGTCACGTGACGTTCCTTAACGATTTTAGGAAATACCATTTTCAGTCCCCTAACTGAATAGCAAAACCCAATGCCGCAGGGTTTTTAAATCTCCCGTCCGCAATTGGATCCCCCCTAATTTGTCCTTGGAATCTCTGCTTGTCTGTTGCATGCCTTTCAAGCACTGTGGTTTGAATATGTGATGCTGTTACTTATTGAAGAGTCACTTACAACAAAAGTGAATGTGTACCTATTAATTGGCTTCCCGGAGTATCTGGTAATAACTGACTAAAGCGGCCACACTAAGGCCTAGATTGCACAGTGCTTCAATTTTCTAACAACACATTATGCCCAGGGCCGGTGCTACCATTAGGCAGCTTTAGGGAGATGCCTAGGGCGCCGGCCCCTGGAGGGAGCCGCTGAGCCATATATAAAAAAAAAGAAGGATATCTCTGTGAAACATCCTTTTACACGGTGCTGGCAGTAACCGCGGCCCCCATCACTCATCAGCTGCCGATATCCGTCTCTCCCCCCATATACTAAACTACTAGCCCAGGTCTTAGTGCTGGTCTCAGCGTGGTTACATCAGCAGCACTGACAGTCACATGACTGACGTGCTCTGTGATATCGGCAGCCAGCGCAGCACCAGTCCTCGGCTCTCTTCACTGGCTCTAGTCCCACCCTTCCTAGTCATCACCGGATCCCCCCTGCCCCTTTTCATTTTGGGAATTGGGACATGTTTTTTTTTGTTTTACAAACTGCTGCTGGCAGACGCACACATTCATTGTGTGCATCTGCTACATTGTGTTCTCTTCTCGTATGCCCACTGCGTGGCTCCCATTTCCTCCCCTGATGACAGGCAGCATGTTACACATGCACTGCATGCTGCATATAACATTTGGACACCGCAGCTGCAGATCGTGCAAATTATGTGAGTCCTGTATTAATCCATGTAACCGACATGATAATGTCCACCAGCCAGAAGGGAGGGCTGCACAAGTATCCAGCAGCAGTGGTACTACAAGTCCAAGCACACCTAGTCAGCTGGTTAATAATTATACATAATATATACACACTGAACAAAGAGTGCCACGAGTTTGCAATATTATATATATATATATGCAACCATGGCCAAAAGTGTTGAGAATGACACAAGTATTGGTTTTCACAAAGTTTGCTGCTTCAGGTCTCAGGATGCTTTACTGTTGGCATGAGACAGGACGAAGACTTTTGGAGTATTGCCTGGTGTCAAGATGGGCAGCAAAGAAAGCACTTCTCTCCAGGAAAAACATCAGGGACAGACTGATGTTCTGCAAAAGGTACAGGGATTGAACTGCTGAGGACTTGGTAAAGTTATTTTCTCTGATGAATCCCTTTTCAGATTGTTTGGAGCATCTGGAAAAATGTCTGGAGAAGGAAGGTGAGTGCTACCATCAGTCCTGTGTCATACCAACAGTAAAGCATTCTGAGACCACTCATGTGTGGAGTTGGTTTTCAGCCAAGGGAGTGGGCTCACTCAAAATTTTGCCAAAAAACACAGCCATAAATAAAGATTGGCACCAAAACATCCTCTAAGAGCAACTTCTCCCAACCATCCAAGAACAGTTTGATGATGTACCAAATTATGGAGCACCTTGCCATAAGGCAAAAGTGATAACTAAGTGGCTCGGGGAACAAAACATCAAAATTTTTTTACTATCAACAAATGCACCACACTACACAATCAACCCACCACCCAGGGGTTCCGGGGATAGCCCCGAGCTATCAGCCTAGGCCTGAGGTGCCCTGGAGAGGGGGTCCTCTTTATTGGGGGGGTCCCCAGCTCCCCAGGGATCCCTGGCCTGGGCTGACTAGCGGTCAGAGGTGATGCTATGGCTGGGGGACCTGGTGAAAGGGCTCTCCTGGCTGTGGCATTTCCCCTCCGCTAGAAAAAGTTAGGTGCTGGTTCCTGATAATACAGGGGGACACAACACATTTTTTCCCCTGTATTTCCAGAACCAGGACCAGCTCAGAGACCAGTGCTGGTTGGGATTAATACAGGGGACCCCTATGTCTTTTGTCCTCTCTATTTTGGCAACCAGGATTGGTTCTGAAAAGCCCGGCGCTGGTTGTGCTTCATATGGGGGACCCTCACATCATTTGTCCCCTGTATTTAGCACAACCAATACTGGTTCAAGTCCGAGGCTGGTTGTTCTTTTTTTTGGGGGGGGGGGGGGGCACAATGTTTGTTTGTTTTCCATAGGTTTTATTTTTGTTGAAACAAAGCACACACAGATCTCACTGATTCTGTCCGTGCTTCTGTTTTATTTATACATAGATGCAGACATCACGTAGCCTGCATCTGTCTGATGCTAATGCCCGCTACCTCCCCTGGGTGCTGCATCCTGCACCACTGCCACCCGCACCGCCACTAATGCCCCCACCACCAACGCCCGCTACCTCTCCCAGGTTATGCAGCCCACACCGCCGCAACTAACGCCCACTACTTTCACCAGGTCCCGGCTGCATCTAATGCCAGCTTTCTTTCTTCTCACTTTGAGTACACCCACCTGCTGGAGGCACCTACTGAGGCTGCACAACAAGTTGAAGTTTCCGATCTGTATAATGGCACAATTGTGAGGTAATAGTTCAAAATCTGTAACTTTCTCAATTACATGAACCCAAAAAGTATCTACCCTGGAACAATAGCTACCTAATAAAACAAATCCCAAGTCTAAATTCGTCCTGTACCCTGACTTATGCCTTCCCAAAAATCCCTCATAGAGAACAGCAGAAAAGTGGTCGTAACTGAGAGTGTCAGAAAAAACTGAGTTGGAATTACTCCCAAATCCTCATTTTTAATTTTGCCCTGAAATTTGGCATGCATCACCGAGCGACAGTTCGACCCATCAGAGCCAAATTTCAGCTCAGTAACTCCAATAGTGTTTGAGGTGTAGCCCCTTAAACACCATTCCCCCCCCTTTCCTGTCTGTGAACACTGCTAGTCTTGATTGGAATCGCAGGTGTAGTTCTGACTCTCAGTACTGCAGATGTTTGCTCCCTCTGCATGTTGTGCCTCCACCACTTAGAATGCTACTGCCAGACCACCTGACTGTATCCACCATTTCCTGCAAGACCCAGGGTATAAACATCCTCCTCTGATAGTATTCAGGTCCTGAGCATCTTGTTGCTTCCTGTGGTGAACAGTTTGTGATTCTGCTGTCTTCCTGTGTACAAGTGTATCCCAGGCACCCACTGGTTTCCAGACCAGTTCATCCAGTAATCCTGCTGGCAGCAATACCTGGCACATCTGGAAATCCTGCTGATTCTCAGACCAGTTCATCTAGTAATCCTGCTAACAGCTATACCTGGCGTATCCAGAAATCCTGCTGGTTCCCAGACCAGTTCAACCAGTAATCCTGCTGGTAGCCTATACCTGGCGCATCCAGAAATCCTGCTGGTTCCCAGACCAGTTCATCCAGCAATCCTGCTAACCACTATACCTGGTGTATCTAGAAATCCTGCTGGTTCCCAGACCACTTCATTCAGCAATCCTGCTAATAGCTATACCTGGCGCATCTGGAAATCCTGCTGGTTCCTTACCAGTTCAACTGACTTCAAAAAAATAAAAGATCTGCACAGAATAGGTGATATATTACCAATCCCTATTATTAATGAGAATATATTTCTTAAATAATTCAATATATACTATTCAATCTATCTATACATTCGGAATGTGGTGCTACCAAACTCATAAACTGTTACAAATGAAAAGAAGAAGGAGAAAGAATGAGTTATTCTGGTGCACTCTAGGAAATAATTCACCGTAATGATGATATGATAATTTTAAATTGTCCTATATAATAAAATGTAACCTTTAATAATGTTCTAAAAAATGCTAGAGATAAATAAATAGGCGAAATATTAAAAAGATATTGAGAGTGAATAAAGTATAGAAAAGTGAAATAAAAATAAATTAAATAAATTGCTATAACCAAGCGTGTGTGTGTACATTCATTAATCAAAACCTGTTATTGGTCATGAATATTTTCAAATTGAAAGAAGAAAGGAAAAGCCTGAGTCTTGTATAATGTGTTAGTAAATGATAGGGTAGGTATCTGAGTTATTGCATCATTTGATATCAATGTAATCCAATAGGCAACAACTCAAGAAACAAAATAATTACCCTTGGTGTAGTTTATTCCTAAATGTTGGATGCCTGAATAAATATAATGTAGATTCAATGGAATCAGCTATTAGGAAGCTTATTTATGAAAAAACATTATCTGGTGTTATGACAGGAGTACAAATATCAGTCACCGCTAAAAATCAGCAACAGGGAACAGAGAATACAGTATTGATATATTTATTAGAGCCGCAAAATATTTCAGCGGCGTTCTCAGGAGATTATCCATGTATGCCAGTACTGTGCTATTTATGAATTTGTTTATCTAGCAGGGAGTTCTCAATAGGATTCCTGACTACTAGATACCATTCATCTTCTCCACTAGCCATTTAGGTGACTGATATATATATATTATCATATGACACCAGTATGGAGGATGAGAGAGGGTTCCTAGTTTATTTGTAATTTACATTATTAATACTGTCAATAATATCCGTCAGAATCTACCCCTTGTTTAATTGTATGTCTGAACTTGCCCCATGCTTTTTTTTGTGTGACTGAATAACTAATAGAGCCGCAACAATTCAGCGGCGACCTTAGAGACAGCTACTTTATGTCAAAGCTGTGTAATGAAACAACATTATTTGTGGGGCTCACAGTGTCACCTCTAACCAAATAACTTTTACCATACAGCTGTGGAACCAGTTATTTAATCTGGATAATATGTGTATTTAAACTAGGGGTGAGCGGGTTCGGTTTTACTCGGATCTTTTTATTGGCTATCGCCGAACACGTGTTTTGGATAGCGAATAAAATCGAGCCGGATTTGCGGTAAAGTGGCGATAAGAACCGAGTAAAACCGAACCCGCTCACCCCTAATTTAAACATCAGCACAGCGTATGATAGAGGGAGTTTTGGTTCATACATACAGTTATTACCATCCAATACTATTATCAGATGATACCCTCCATACTGTAGTGTTTATATATTGAATACAGTTCACCAATGGTCTTTTGGGAGTTATATAATAAAGTACTAATGCATTCTTGGCCCATATATACATGAGACCAAGCGATTATAGGCATCTCTTTCTGAGTAAGGCTGATATTTATATCGGGCAGCAATAAGCCCCAATAATTTATAGAACTATTCAGAATATAGATTTCTATGCTTTAACTGAATACAGGCTAATTTTTCATGATATACAATTGATTCATGTGAAATAGCTTAATTTATATTAAGCAATATACCAGCTTCTCAGACAGATATAGAAGCTAGAATACTGAGATTGCCTGTCCAGTACTAACTACATGATAATGTTACAATCAAAGTAACAATTGATATTGCAATATTGTTGAATATCTGAATACTTAATACTGTTGCTGATTTTTAGCGGTGACTGATATTTGTACTCCTGTCATAACACCAGATAATGTTTTTTCATAAATAAGCTTCCTAGTAGCTGATTCCATTGAATCTACATTATATTTATTCAGGCATCCAACATTTAGGAATAAACTACACCAAGGGTAATTATTTTGTTTCTTGAGTTGTTGCCTATTGGATTACATTGATATCAAATGATGCAATAACTCAGATACCTACCCTATCATTTACTAACACATTATACAAGACTCAGGCTTTTCCTTTCTTCTTTCAATTTGAGAATATTCATGACAAATAACAGGTTTTGATTAATGAATGTACACACACACGCTTGGTTATAGCAATTTATTTAATTTATTTTTATTTCACTTTTCTATACTTTATTCACTCTCAATATCTTTTTAATATTTTGCCTATCTATTTATCTCTAGCATTTTTTAGAACATTATTAAAGGTTATATTTTATTATATAGGACAATTTAGAATTATCATATCATCATTACGGTGAATTATTTCCTAGAGTGCACCAGAATAACTCAATCTTTCTCCTTCTTTTTATCCTTACCAGTTCATTCAGCAATCCTGCTAATAGTTATACCTGGCGCATCTGGAAATCTTACTGGTTCACAGTCCAATTCAGCAAGTCTACCTACTGGTATCCCGCCCAGGTCAGCAAACCTTCCTGTCAGTCCCAGTATGGTTCCTCCAAGTTTTCTGCTGGTTCCACTTCAACGTTCCAAGTTTCCTGTTTCTGTCACAGACTTATTTACATCTGCCATGGTTCCAGTCAAACCGGTCTCTGCTGAATCCAGTTCAACACCTGACTGACTGGATTCAGCAGAGACAGACTTGACTGGAACCATGGTAGATGTAAATAAGTCTGTTTGCATATGAATTGTCTGGCAGTGAGAACTGCCTTTGATGATAAATGACAGAAACAGGAAACTTGTAACGTTGAAGTGGAACCAGCAGAAAACTTGGAGGAACCGTACTGGGACTGGTAGGAAGGTTTGCTGAGCTGGGCGTGACACACACATACTGTATATATATAATCTGTGTGTTTATTCCAAGTTGGTGCAAAAACTACTGAACCGATTTTCATTAAATCTGCATCATTTTATAGTGGAAACTCCTAGAAATAACCTGCACTTTGCTTCATCTGATCTGCAAAGTTAAAGCTGAGCAATAACAAAACATTTATTGACATTATCAATACAAGAAATAGGTGTGGCACCATGCGCATGGCCAGTTAGGGGTGGGGGAGAGGTGCCTTTGGGCCTGCGATCACTGCAACAGGATAACCTACATAACAGTCTCTGCACAGGGCACAGAGTGACATTGGTGTGAGGGGTGGGTGAAGGCACTGCTGCCACCAGTCTGTATAGCGCTCCTGGTCATGAGGGTGACTCCCATGGTGGGCGAAGTAACCTGCAAAATCTAGCATATAATATTGTGCTGAATGTACTGTATTGCAGTCCCATGGGTGCTGTCTGTGTAATATGGCAAACTATAGGATGCTTTCTGTGCAGTATGGCAGTTACTGGGATGTTGTCTTTGCAGTATGGTGGTCATTGGGATCGCAAATGTACTCTATGGTGGTCATTGCAATGATGTTTGTATAGTATGGCGGTTGTGTGTTGATGTTTATATTGTATGGTGGTCACTGCGATGCTTTCTATATTTTATGGTGGTCATTCTCTGTGCTGTATAGCATTGTAAATATCAGTATGTCACACGTGGTGGTTGTGTGAGTAGCCCAGGGGGTGCCTTTTCCTTTTGCACCAATTTTCTTTACCTCATTTGCTACAATATCGTATTAGGGTAGGAGCTCCTATCTAAAGAAGGCAGCATTAGATGCACCAGTCAGCATGGTTAGGTACGGTATTCTGTAATGGATTATCACAACTTTCTTCCAGCAACACGACAAGTTTCCAAGCAACCGTACCCACAGGGGAGCAAGGAAAGAAATGTGTGGCTTTGCCTAGGGCACCTAGAAACATTGCACCAGCCCTGATTATGTCACACAGTAATGTCCCTTACACATTATGCCACACAGTAATGCCCCTTATAACATGTTATGCCACACACAGTAATGTCCCTACATCAGTGCTGTGTCTCTCAAGGGCTGCAGATGGCAGCCAGCTGGTGCGGGTGTGTAACTCCAAATCCACAGCTGCAGTCATCCGGGCCCCCCTCGGCAGCCTGTCGAGCTCTGTCTCCGACGTCTCCTCAGTGCCCCCTAAGTCCAACACCCAGGGCACGTGTCTCCCTCTAGTTGCGGCCCTTATATGGCAAGCTGGGATTACCTTTCATTTAATTTTAATTGATATCAAAACAAAGTTCACTACTGTCTGTCCCCCAAATGTGGGCCTATTTATTCCTTACTGAAAATAAATCCTGGGCCGATCCCATGGTGCTGGCAGAAAAGAACCAGATGCTGCAGGCATGTTCCTCAGACTTACATCATGACTCAATGTGCCTCCCCCCTCCTTTGCCACAACCTGCGCGCCCAGTGTTTGAGTACATTGAGAGCCTGCGCAGGCAGCCACTATGTGTATCATTGTAAGGCAACCGGTAGCCCAGCACTGTTCAGTGAGCTGAGCTGTCAGTGGCAGTACGACTTCGCAGTATGATGGCTGCCAGTGTGGCACTGCGGATATGATCAGTGATGATTGAAGATCCGATTTGTGCAGGGCAGCCATCTGGGGCACTTGCGCCCCCTGCCCTTTCTCCTTAATCTGTCCCTGATTGAAAGCAATGCAGTGTACATTCTGCAGTGTGAGCATTTTTAGAGCGGTTTACAAATGTTTGCGAAGCATTTATTTGGATGAGGTTTTACAAGTAGCAAACTAATTAAAATGTACAGCCTAACAAATGAACGCTAACTGTTTATATGTTGAATTATGGATGCTTATTGTAGGAAACAGCTTTCATAAGGAAATTACTTGCACAAGACAAATTCGGAAAAGCATATTGCTCTATCTATTTGGTTGCATTACTAGAAGCTTAAGCTGCCATATTGATTACTCAGTCAAAGCTTATTGACAAATCCATTAGGAAAGAAATTCTCATGAAAAAATACAGTACATTCTAAAGGACTAAGGACCTCATTCAGAGGCGGTCGTAGCGGCCGCATGGTCGTATGGGCTACGACCGCAAAATCCAAAACGGAAGCGATCGTACGGCTGGTCGATCGTAAACAAAGTGACGCCCATTCGTTAGCACTGCACCTCCTCTAGCTACCGACTGATATGATCGAACGATCGAGACAATCGTAGTCAGGCATTGTCAGTCGCTGTATGCTAATTATGTTGTGATGGTTGCGGCCGTATGTGTTGTATTGATGGTCACATGTCATGTTTACATGGACTATCGAACAGCTTGTTATTAGCTTGTTGTCAATTATCTAATTAAGAGTGTTTAAGTCTTGCTGTTCTTTTTAACCAGCTTTTTTTAGTTTGTCAATAAACTTTATTGATCCCCTTTTTTTTTTTTTTGGTTTTCCCGTTCTCGTGTATTTAGTTTGTTTCGAATACAAAGTAATGTTTATTATCTTTGAATGTACTGTTGATATGTGTTAACTTTAAAAATGCATTTGCATTTTGCGTTAGGATCATTTGCACTCTTTGGTTAAAACACGCACTGTGCAATTGCAAACCTATCAAATCTGTCCTTTTTTTTGGTGTCACATGATTAATGGATTGTCCAATAGTTTTTTATTTTATGAAACTGAGTAAATATTTTAGCCAATCATCTTTCTTTTACCCCATGTATATTTCATGTTTTCTGTAAAAACTACCATTGCCATCATGAGAGCCGCGGCCTTTACCCGTCGGGAATTGAGCATCCTGGTTAATATCCTGAACAGGCGCATAACCAACGCACCGCCTCCCATTACCAACCGCTTAAAGCGTGCAGCCTATGCGGAGGTGAGGAGTGCCCTTCGGCTTGCGGGTTTTCGCCGCAATATTGCGCAATTAGAGAGGCGGTGGTCTGATTTGCGCCGCCGGTCGCCAGTCCTTTTAGGCAATTTGCAGGAGCTAATACGCCGATGTAAGTATGCGTTTGTATAAATGTTTAAACTAGAGGACCCTTAAAAATGTCTGTACCTTTTCCAATTATTTTCCCAAATGTAAACAAACACTCATGTATGTTGTCCCTATTGTCCAGAATGTGTAAAGTGTACTTGTATTGTGTAGCAGAAAGTGCAAACTAAACTAAGATGTTATCCTTTTTTATTTTTATTTTAGGCCAACAGCGGAGACGGAGAAGGGCCCTCAGAATTGGCCGCAATGCAGGGCCCAACCTGCAGCCCTCACCCTCACCTTCCCCATCCACTCAACCCAGCCCTCCCTCCCCACCACCATACTCCCCCAGTAACCCTCCCTCCCTCTTCTAATACTCCCCTAGTAATCCTCCCTCCCCTACACACTCACCCCTCCCGAACCCAGTCCTCATCCCAAATAATCCCTCCCTCTGAAAATTTCCAGCCATTTTCCCCTCCAACCCTTCCACCATCTCCATCGGTTGCTGCCCCGGCAGGCTCTGATGGTATGTTTTTGTATTTTTTAACCATCTTTTTTTTTTTTTGTGGTGTTGTTATCCATGTTGTGTTTTTAGCCGTTAGTTTTTTTGGGGTTTGTGTTTGTTTTCATTATCACAGTATGGGTATCATAATAAGTGCACAGTAATCATGTTACTCAATATTTTGTGGTTATGTTTTGTGGCTGTGCACTATATTTTTATTTTGGGTGGCCAAAAATTGTTGACTTTTGGGGTTTTGTAAATGTTATTAATTTGTGTTAATTTTTTTTACATTTTGATTTCTATTTTAAAATAAAAAAAAACATGTCACAGGACTTGGGAAGGTGATAGGAACAAGACTAACCTTGTTAATAATAATAATAATTTTATTTATATAGCGCTTTTCTCCTAAAGGACTCAAAGTGCTTTACATTTACAGTACAAAATACAAAACAAGCTTAAACAAGGGACATTAGTGAAATGCTTGGGTGAATAGGTGAGTCTTGAGTCTATTTTTGAAGGATTCTAGAGTGGAGGCCTCTCGAACTGTGCGGGGAAGGGAGTTCCATAAGGTTGGAGCCACAAAACTGAAAGCTCGACCCCCAGACGAATTCCATGAGATTCTAGGTACTGTTAATAGTCCTTCGTCATGGGATCGCAGTAATCGAGAGGGACAGTAGGGAATCAGAAGCTGCTTCAGGTACCCTGGGCCAGCGTCATGAAGGGGCTTTGTAAGTTATTAATCCAATCTTGAAAGCAATTCGCCATCTGACAGGCAGCAAGTGAAGGGAGTAGAGAATGGGTGTTATGTGGCTGGAACGGGGCTGGTTGGTTAATAGCCTGGCAGCTGCGTTTTGTACCATCTGCAAGCGGTGTAATTCTTTTGCTGGGAGACCGAGGTAGAGGGCGTTGCAGTAGTCTAGGCGTGATGATATAAATGCATGTATGACTTTAGGCAGATCTGAGGGAATTAAGTGCTTGATTCTGGCTATGTTCCTCAGTTGAAAGAATGAGGATTTGATTGTGGCTGATACCTGATATTTAAGTGTCAAGCCACTATCCAGGACAACACCAAGATTCCGCACATGTTTAGTGTTTTGTAATTCTGAACCCCCAAGCGTAAGTCTTGTTGGTTGGCTATGCTGTAACCCTGTCCTGTGACCTATCAAAAGAACCTCTGTTTTATCAGGGTTCAGTCGCAGCCAACTGGCACTCATCCACTCCTGAAGCTCAGCTAGGCAGCCATTTAGGGTTGTTATTGGGTCATTTGTACCTGGAGCAAAGGACAGGTACAGTTATGTATCATCTGCATAGCAGTGGTAAACCAGGCCATGACGTTAATGTTGTGTACACTGTGTTTAAAAAGTACAAAGATGTAACTTCATTTGGAAAAGTGATGTTAGCCACTGCAAACTAACACATTGTACTTTTTGATTATCAAGAACATTCTAGAAGTGAATATATGTGCAGTGTGTTTTAATGCTATGGCCATCATGACTTAGGAATACACCTCCCAGTTGATTTCAAATCATCCTAGGGTTTTTTTTATTATGCCACATAGTTAGGGTTTCCCAGTGTTTTCAGACATTAAATGTTTCAACATATTAATAATGTTGTGTGTAGTAAACTTTATAACACACCCTAACATCATTGTGTCCACCCACTGTTTGGGACATTGAATAATGTTTCCTGTTAAAATGTGGGTCAGTTTTTAGATGTTTTTAACCTACAAATACATTTTTATGTCCACAGATCTACCAAGCATACTTAGAGGCATAAGAGAGGAGCTCACTCGAGCAAGTGGGCATCTTTTGGAGGCCTACTGCTGCCTACAGCGGATTGTGGGGAGTCTGGAGCGTTTTTAGTTTTTCTTTACCTTTGCACATTTCTAAATGTTTTAATTTCAAGTAAAGTTTTTAAAAAACAAACATTTGTCCTCTTTTTGGTAAAAATGTATTCAATAACATACATGTTGCCAACATGCTTTTAATTGTAAAAAGCATTTCATAACAGAATCACAATAAAAAATGGCCTCAGGTGTTTTTTACAGTAAATATCTTGCATAGTCAGACATAAACAACAAAATGTAAGCTCCAACATAATATTTCATTTTTTTAAGCAAAATAACACAAATTTCAACAAAATTAACTAAACATGTGGTGGTATATTCGGATAAATTATGTTAGTTGTTCAAAAACAGTACAGGGTATTGCCAATGGGTTCCATTTGTTTTTCAGTTTAGGAAAGTGTTATTTTTGTTTGAAAAAAAAAAATTTGTTTCACCTTAAAATACATTTGCTCTAAGTGTAAAATACAAACTTAACTTAAAAATGAATACCTAAAAACTCTGGAAACCACAGAATCACGTCTGGCCCCCCCTCCCCGACAGCATCACAACACCTTCCTCCGGGGGCCATCCTCTGGCAAGGCATCCTCTGGCTGCATGGGTACTCGACTCCTTATTGCGATGTTGTGTAAAATCCCACACAGGACCACAATGCGAGAAACCATATCCGGCGAGTACATGAGTGCACCACCAGAGTGATGGAGACAGCGGAACCGACCCTTTAAAAGGCCGATACAGCACTCCACCACCTGCCTGGTGGCAGTAAACACAGCATTATATTGAGTTTGTGGCCCTGGTGTGGGATTCAAATAAGGAGTCAGCAGCCAGGGCGTGCAAGGATATCCACTGTCACCTGTTGGAAATGGGACACCATAAGTTCTACAAATTTTTAAGGAAACCATGTTTACACTATTACTATAGCTACATACTGGATTTATACTTACCAAGAACCCATGCATCACCAGCTTGCAGTGTGGTTAAATCCCTGAATGCTGGATCACGTACGCATCATGGCTGCAGCCCGGAAATTTGGCATTCAGGGAGAGGATCTGGAGGGAGGCATCACATAGCACCATTACATTTAGCAAATGGAAATGTTTTCGGTTCCTATAGATTTGTTCCCTGCATGCAGGGGGCTTTAGTGCTATGTGAGTGCCATCCACTACCCCTATGACGTGTGGAAAGCCTGCAATCTCAAAAAACTTCTGCTTTACCACATCAAGGGCTTCCGTATCCAAAGGCATACTAATAAAATGTGCTATATGATTGAAGAATGCATCTAGCACACGCCTCAAGATCTGTGAAAATGAGGGCTGGGAGCACGCCCCACCAGCCCCACAGTGGTTTGGAAGGACCCTGAGGTGCAGAAATGTAACACTGCCAACAACTGTGTAAGTGGTGTGAGATTGTTGTAGGAATGTTAATCTGACTTTCTAGATCATTCTTTATTATTGAAAGAGTGTCTAGGATAATATTTGGAGGCAGGCGATAAGTGGTTAAAAACGCATCATCAGGCATTACAAAAAGGGTGACACGTGTTCTATATATCTTGGCCCTTGCACGCCTCCTATGCCTACGCCCAGGAGGAGGATGAGGAAGGGTGGTGGGGGGCAACATGGCCACTATTAGCTGGCCAACATCGCTCTGTAAAGTTTGAAATTTAAAAAATTAGTTGTGGTGAAAATGTTTTTTCAAAATTTTAAAAAAATACTTAGCTTAGTAATAATGGTGCATATTCTTACAGGGTCGGCCTGTGCCATCTTCTGGAACCCCTACAGGTGTTGTTTGTGTTCTGAATAATTTTTTTTATTTGAAAAGTAAAAAAAAAGAATAAGTCATACCCAAGTATATTACTACTATTATTGGTAAAACAATCCTTAACTTTGAAAATGTGCAATATAAATAAATGACAAAATCAGCCTAAAACATTTGTAAAATCGAAAAAATCAGCATAAAATACTTTAAGTTTAAATACAACAAACTTTTTGGGATTAAAGA
The DNA here is from genome assembly GCA_031769625.1 of Taudactylus pleione. Classification (NCBI taxonomy): domain Eukaryota; kingdom Metazoa; phylum Chordata; class Amphibia; order Anura; family Myobatrachidae; genus Taudactylus; species Taudactylus pleione. The sequence continues at coordinate 9,004,980 of JAUIMM010000086.1, read as the reverse complement.
AATAGACACTTACCTGGATCCAGTACAAACTGGTCTGTTAAATGCCTAAAACAAAAATATAAAACATGACTATAATTGTTAAACTAATGTTCGGTTTTTTTTTAATTTAAAAAAATATGAAATATGCTTGCAGTAGGCTGCAAACAATGTTATTTTCCACAACGAAATACACGGCCACCAAAGCACACGAAGTAACCGGTGTTTTTTTTTTAACAATAAAAAACAAACACACTCCAAAAAAAACCTACACAAAAAACACACACCAAAAACCTAAACAAAAAAACAAACACACCCCCAAAAAAACCTACACAAAAAACACACACCAAAAACCCAAACAAAAAACCCCCCACCAAAATAAAAAAACTCAAAAAACACACACAAGCACCACTCAAAAAAACACACACAAGCACAACTCCAAACACTGTAAACACTACAAATCCATTCCAGCCGCAAAAATCACTCCAACTACAACCCACAAGTAAGGGACCATTTGGCTTTGCCTTAAATAAGGGCACAAATAACACATTGATTGAATAATGCATTGTACACGTAGGCAAATAGGGATGCATGGGTAACCAATCCAGAGATGCGATCCCATCTCGCCCAACCCACGCAGTGATTGAATAATGCAGGCAAGGTGTGCATTGTACGTAGGCAAATAGGGATGCACGGGTAACCAATCCAGAGATGCGATCACATCTATCAAATAGTCTTCACAAGCACTAGTCTTCATGCTCTCTCACAAGTTTTTAAAATGGCAAGCGAGGAGCATGGTGGGTAAAGGCCAAATGAGGCAGGTAAGTTTGAAACACATTTTTAAAAATTGTCAATAACAGAGCATATGTTCCAAAAATGCTATATTTGGAAATAAATAAAAACAACTTATTGTAGGTGCTGTGAATTCAGTCCCACCACGAGAGGAGGAGGAGGCGGGGCCCAGCAGGCCAAGGCCCAGAAATCCTCCGTTTTCTAGGCTAGAGCTTGAGACATTGGTGACCATGACAATGGATAACCTTGTACATGCCCAAAGAAATATGGGGGCTGGAGCCAAAGAGAGGATTTGGGAGGAGATATCCAGGGCTGTTAATGCTGTGGGGACAACCCACAGAACCATGAAAGTTGTTAAAAAAAGGTAAGGAAATGATATTGTGAGTGTACTGAAGTCAAAAGCTAGATATTAAAATAATAAACTTACCCTGAAAAAATGACAATTCACCTTGTCAGATGGACTGATTTTAAATACCAGCTGAAGAGGAAGCTACGGAGTAGGGTGGACCATGCTGCGGGGACAGGTGGTGGTCCCATCCCTGAGGAGCTGACCTTGACGAGGTTGGAGACGTTGGCTCAGGGATGTGTGACGGAAGAGGAGATAGTAAGCGTGTCCACTATGGACACTGATATGGCCGACTTCAACGCTCCACATGTTCAAGAATGTAAATATTTATTGTTTCGAAAACGTATAAAAGCTAAAACGTGTATGCGTTTAAAAAAATAAAAAAAAACAAATTTTTATATATTTTTTTACAGACTCAGAGGAGGTAGTGCCTGCTCCTGAGGTCAGGTCTGGGTCCAGCACAGATGGAGACTCTGCAGGGGAGGATCCAAGTACTCCATCTGGGGACCCTGTGGAGTCTACTCCAGGGCAACCATCGGAACGAGCAGTGCCTCTCCTCACCAGGTTGGTCTCCCAAACTCAGGAGAACAGATGTGTTCTCCTGAGGATGGAGACCACTCTGGTGAGGGTGGCGGTGGCCCAGGAGACCATTGCTGGGGCCATGGATCGTTGGGCCAATATCCAGGAGCAGGCAAACCCACCTGCCATGATGGAGCGAGACTCCCTTCCTCCCAGGACCACTACCTCTTGCAGCCCAACAGCCACCCCCGCAAGTATGGAGAGCCCTATCCCTAGGCCAGAGGAAATACCATCTACCTCTGGCCAGGCCAGTCGGCGTGTTACACTCCAGTCGGCTGTCCGTAGCTTACCTCTTCCTCCGAGCCGGCCAAAACGACGCAAGTAGCCCTGGATATCTCCTCCCTCTCCTCTTGTCCAGTCCCCATATTTCTTGTCACAAATGTCTCAAGCTCTTTTATAATTTGCCATTTTTTTTTTTTTTTGTGCAAATGTTGCCATAACAATTTTAAAAATGATTATGATCTATGGCTAATTACAAAAAATAAACTAAATGTTCATTTCAAAATGTCCATATTTGACTATATCAATGTATACATGGTTTAAAAAGTATGGTATCTGAAAAGGCTGCTACGCAAAACACAATGCTATATGTTTTAAAAAAGGACAGAAAGAAATAAGTTAAAAAAACCACAAATAAAGAGTTGTGTAAAGAATTCCCTAATGCACACGCAAGTGAAGTCATTTACAAGGTAATTAGCAATGTTAATAGTTACAATGCACGATTCTTAGGTGCTTGGTTTGTGTGGTTCCAATTAGAAACATCACAAGTAACATCGGATTAACGATTGTACTGTTGTGGCTTACGGACGCTCCTTGCCTATCTTACCCTGGCCATCATCCTGTTCGTAGAGTGACGTTGTCATGCTTCCGAAATTCATGGTCGTACGAAGCAGGTAATTTATGGACTCCCCTAAAACGCCTGGAAACGCTGAAGCACGCCTCCATTTGCAGACCACGACCCCCGTATACACCCACAAACAGACTTTCCTGTCAATCAACTTTCGCAAGCCACTTCCGGTTCGGAAGCCCTACGAACGACACGCACATGCGCACAGCTAGCCGTGCGCAGGCGCAGAAAGAAAAACATTGAATGCGTACTACCGTGCGGCCGCTACGACCGCCTCTGAATGAGGTCCTAAATGCCTAATGCCATTTTCAAAATGAGTATTTCTCTCAAAATAGGGTTCGTATAAAGAGATTATGATCATTATGAACCAGATTAAGGGCCGAACCAATAAGGACCGAAAAGTCCGTTATAGGTGATAATTTATCGCCGATTACGTTATTTTTGCCATTGTCACTTATCCCCATATTCAATTTCAAAGACATTTTGCAGGTGCGAAAAGTCTTTGTTAAAAAATGGGAATAAGTTTTCACCACTGAATAGGTGGTGACAAAGTGCACAATGGAGGTTTTCGGGTGCAGACTTTAATAAAGTACCCTGCACCCCTTGGAATGTCCCTTAAAAGGCATCTTTGTCAAAAAACTTAAAAAAAATAGCATAGGACACCCCCAAAGAAAAAGAAAAGTTGGGGAACAAACTTAAAAACTAGCGAAATAGCCTCAGGGGTGATCCCCATGTATGCAGCAGGCGTTTTCTAGAATGCGGCTGGTGGATTTTTGAAGAATTTTCAAAATTCACTTTAGGGACTTAAAAATATGCTTGCACCCATTTTCATGTACCCCAAATTTGATTGGGCTAGTTATTTTTTGGAAAAAATAAAAGGTAAATGCTATTCTTCACAGGCGCATTTATGCACCTGCCGCAGCCATTTAAAAACCCCAATTACCTTTAGCAGGCCAATTCGGGGGTACCCATAGTGATCCCCATGTCAGACCATCTTTTGGGGGGAGACAGGCTGATCTCCCCAAAAGTGACAGGGCTTTTCGATTCTTACCTTTCCGCCGGGTCCCGTTTTCACCGATTCCTAACTGAATACGGGGATAAGTGGACACGCGCCCAATACTTTAACCCCTGAAAAAACGGCGATGATGGCAAAAAGTCTGACCTCAGACTTTTTGCCTTTAATTGAATATGGCCCTTAGTGTTGTACTTACAGCACCTTGTCCTTTTTGCCCTTAACACCTGCAGTGGAGGATCAAGAATAGAAAAGGCTGAGTATGTGTCCTTGCCACCTTAGAGATGTATCCTTTTTATCTTTGGCTGCATCACCATACACATCACATAGGAGATGTTTACATGGGTCCTGAAGGCCTTCTGTAAAGGTGCTTGATGATAATGGCAGTGTAAACACATATATGTAAAAAAATGTGTGGGCTCATTATCATTGTCCCTAGTGGGTGATTTTCTTGGTAACTTTCCCAGAGACTTCAGTCCTCTGTTGACCGAACTGGTTTCACGCTATGACAGGGGGACCCCACACCATGACAGTCAGCTTCACAAACTCTACCCAGAGGTGTCACCTCTATGCTGGTGTGTTTGTGGACAAGAAGGCACCCTGCTGCAGATTTTTTGGGATTGGCCAAAAATAACACCTCTGGAAAAAATTCCATTACCTTATCTCATGTATGACCCAGGTTCCTGTCCCACACGGCCCTTCTTATTCTATCCTGCCCCGACCCCTCCCAGGTGTTCCCTAGCAGACCCAGTGTCTGATTTTGCATATTATGAATGCAACTGATTGTAAGATTTCCTCTGCTTGGAAGCAACCTGCTCCCCCCATCTTTGTCTCCATTGGTGATGGTTTATTTATAAAATGGAGTATATCTCTTGTATAGTCTTTAACTCATCACACACATATTATGCAATCTGGACGTTTTTTCATGGTCTCTCATACTCCTTTTACACCAAAGTCCCGGGTCTGACCCAGGATTTGGAACACGTTTTCAACCCAGACCAGACCCCTTTTACACCGGGGCAACCCCATCGCAACGTTCACACTAGAACGGGTGCGGTGGGGTGCACAGTGATGTCATCCCCAAGCGCCACTAGATCCGACCAATCCGGGTCATTGCAACCCGGATCACACCGTTTACACTGCAGTGTGACATGGGAACAACCCATGGCCAACCCTGCAAGCTACCAGAGTTGGATCCCCGGGTCCCTGGACACGGGTGGATCCATTTACACTGACAAAAATCTCAGGTTGACGCGTGTTCACATGCATCAACCCGGGACTTTCAGGTTGGTGTAAAAGGGGTCTAGTCGTTTAGTGCTCATTGGTGCCCGAGATAGCAACCACTGATCCCAGGCTGCAGAATGTCCCTTCCGTTGAGCGATGTAGGAGATCCCACTGTGTGCCAAAGCATAGGGCAGTCACACCAGGCTGCTGCTGCGGAGAAGCGTTGTCGCTGGGACAGGGCTTCTCCTAATATTGCTGAGCATTGTATGGCTGCCCGATATGGTGGTGGATGTAAACAGGGGAATGTGGCAGAACAGGCAAAGCTGTTCTTGGGAATTGTAACAAGGGGTTCTACAGAGAAAGCTGCTGCTTTGACACACACAAAAATTTGTAAAAGAGAAAGAAAAATAGAAAAGCAGTAATAGAAAAGTGGGCACATAGAGTGGGAGTGGGGATAGGATGAATAAAATGGATAGAGATTCAACACAGGCAAATTAACAAATTTTGCTACTTATCCTGTCAGAGGGATTGGGTATGGGAGCCAGGCACTTGGGATGCCGGCTGTCCAAAGACCAACAGCAGCATCCCGATGCTGAGAATCCTGACAGGGGCACAATAAGTACTCTAACTCTTCCCCCTTTACCCACTAACCCTCCTTTCCTGTATTCCCTTACCTCTCTTCCCCGCACCCTAACCCTCCCGGTTAGTGCCTACACTTAACCCTCCCCACTTAGTGCCTAACCCTACTCCCCCTGCTGGTGGGGCCTAACCCTAACCCCCTCCCTCCCACAGCATAACCCTAACTACCCCCCCCCCGGTGCCTAAACCTATCCCTCTCGTGGCTTACCGCTATTGGCGCCCACTATACTTATAAACGGGATGCCGGCTGTCGGGATTCCAGCATTGGCGTCTCCACTTACGTCGGGATTCCAGCACCGTTCTTGAGGCCGCGGTTCGGGATTTCGGCAGCCAGCATCCTGACTGTAGGTCTGTTAACTACATCCCCTGTCAGAAATATCTTGTCCTAAACTAGAGGCTGTTCTCATGCATGCTTCCAGGTTTTGTCTGTATGAGATCTCCACCCTCTCTCCGGTCATTGGACCTCCTTTCTCATTTGAGTAATCCTTAACACTGTGTTAGTCTTCAGTAACTGTCCCTGCGATACAATTTCACTGTCACACCACCATGCACCATAAAGGTAATAAGAATACTACACAAATATCTCCCCAATACCAAAGCGCTTATAGACATTGTGATCACTTTAAATCCCTGCTTCTTTAGTTTCTTCAGGACCGTCACAAGCCATTGTTAGGCCATCACTTTGCAAGCCCACACACTTTCATGCAGGCGTCTTCACAAAGTGCTGCCTAAGATGAATTTTGAGAAAAAGGTAATTATTATGCAATGTGTCTAAAAAACAAAATAAAAACCTTAAGCACTGATTCTCAAACCTGGTCCCTCAAACCATCCTAAAGGCCATACATCAGCAATCACAAAAAAAAATTATTCACCAACACGCACCCATACACTGCCAGATTTGTCTTTCCTGAAAATGATCTACAATCTTGAAATGCAAATCGGCTGATTGTTACCATACGCCAGCAATCTACAGCCCTGATTGGTTTGTGAAGTCCAACATGTTGGACAACATGATTCACCAATTACAATTACTTTTTGGTTGGAATCTGCGATCTGTGACCCCTAAAAATTGCAGATTTTGTTATACAAACATCTGAAAAATGCTGGATTGCCCCATTTGATTGGTGATGTATGGGGGGGGGCCTTAACACTCCAAGTTTTAAGGATATCCATGCTTGAGCACAGTTTTTTTAATTAGATCTTTGTCAATTTGATTTAACCATCTTTGTTCAAACTAGGGGTGTGCACCGGCCACTTTTCATGTTTTGTATCTGGATCTTTCTTCGTGTTTTGGATCTGGATTGGTTTTGCCAAAACCACCTTTCTGTGTTTTGGATCTGTATTTTATTTGGAAAAAAGCATAAAAATAGCTAAAATCACAGAATTTGTGGGTTTTTCTGTTCCTATGCTATTATTAATCTCAATAACATTAATTTCCACTAATTTCCAGTCTATTCTGAACACCTCACAATATTGTTTTTGGGCCAAAATGTTGCACTGAGGTAGTTGGATGACTATGCTAAGCGACACAAGTGGGCGGCAAAAACATGTGGCCCATCTAGGAGTGACACTGCAGTGGCAGACAGGATGGCAATTTGAAAAACTAGGCCCCAAACAGTACATAATGCAAAGAAAAAAAAGAGGTGCAAGATGGATTTGTCCTTGAGCCTTCCCACCCACCCTTATGTTGTATAAACAGGACATGCACACTTTAACAAACCAATCATTTCAGCACCAGGGTCTGCCACACGACTGTGGCTGAGATGATTGGTTCATTTGGGCCCCCACAAAACAAGCTGGCAATTAATCTGTCCCTGCACAAACTGGCTCTACGGAGGCAAGATGTTGTCCTCATCCTCCGATTCCTCACCCTCTTCAGTGTTGTGTATATCCTCATCCTCACAGAGTATTAATTTGTCCCCACTGGAATCCACCACCACAGGTCCCTCTGTACTTTCTGGAGGCTGGTCTCCCTGGAAAAATTGATTAATAATTTTGATGAACATCATCTTCTCCACATTTTGTGGAAGCAACCTCCTACGCCTTTCGCTGACAAGGTTCCCGGCTGTACTAAACACTTTTGGAGTACACATTGGAGGGGGGGCAACTTAGGTAAAATAGAGCCAGTTTGTACAGAGGCCTCCAAATTGGCTCTTTTTCCTGCCAGTACAGGTACGGACTGTCTGACATGCCTACTTGGATGCTGTCCCGATGTAATCCTCCACCATTCTGTCAATGTTGACAGTATCATATGCAGTGACAGTAGACATGTCAGAAATTGTTGCCAGGTCCTTCAGTCCAGACCAAATGTCCAAACTTGGTCCTGTCTGCCCTGCATCACCGCCAGTGGGTTGCTTAGGATGCCTAAGTTGTTCCCTGGCAGCCCCAGTTGCAGGAGCTGTTGACATGTCATGTTCCACTTCAGCTGACAGTGTTTTCACCAGCAGGTCTTTGCACCTCTGCAGGCTTGAGACACCATGTAGGCTTTAAACCTAGGATCGAGCACGGTGGCCAAAAAGTAGTGGTCTGATTTCAACAGATTGACCACCCTCGAATCCTGGCAAAGTGAATGAGGGGCTTCATCCACAAGTCCCACCAACCGAGTGGATTCACTCGGTCTTAGCTCCTCCTTCACATTCTCCAGCTGCTTCTGCAAAAGCCTGATGAGGGGAATGACCTGACTCAAGCTGGCAGAGTCTGAACTGACTTCACGTGTGGCAAGTTCGAAGGGCTAGAGAACTTTGCACAAGACTGAAATCATTCTCCATACCCCCTCCTTTGCCTATGTCATAGGTGGATGTATAGGCTTGAATGGCCTTTTGCTGCTCCTCCACCCTCTGAAGCATATAGAGGGTTGAGTTCCACCGCATCACAACCTCTTGCTTCAGGTGATGGCAGGGCAGGTTCAAGAGTGTTTGCTGGCACTCCAGTCTTTGGCAAGCAGTCGCTGAATGGCAAAAGTGGCCAGAAATTTTTCGGGCCACCCAAAGCGTCTCCTGCACGCCCCTGTCGTTTTTCAGAAAATTCTGCACCACCAAATTTATTGTGTGAGCAAAACATGGGACGTGCTGGAATTTGCCAAGATGTAATGCCCGCACAATATTGGTGGCATTGTCAGATATCACAAATCCCCAGGAGAGTCTAAGTGGGGTAAGCCATTGGGCGATGATTTCCCTCAGTTTCTCTAAGAGGTTGTCGGCGGTGTGCCTCATACTGAAACCGGTGTTACACAGCGTAGACTGCCTTGGAACGAGCTGGCGTTTCTGAGATGCTGCTACTGGTGACGCTGCTGTTGTTGCTGCATAAGGCGATACATCTACCCAGTGGGCTGTCACAGTCATATAGTCCTAAGTCTGCCCTGTTCCACTTGTCCACATGTCCGTGGTTAAGTGGACATTGGGTACAACCACATTTTTAGGACACTGAGGACACTTTTTCTGATGTCTCTCCATTCTCGGTATCGCCTGCCTAGTGAAGTGGAATCTAGATGGGATTTGGTTCTGGGGAGACACTAACTCTATCAATTGTCTAAATCCCACTGCACTAATGGCGGATTCCGGACGCATGTCTAACACCAACATAGCTGTGAAGGCCTCAGTTATCCGCTTTGCTACAGGATGACTGCTGTCGTACTTCATCCTCCTCGCTAACGACTGTTGGAGGGTCAATTGTTTAGTTAAAGTAGTGGTGTTCCTACTTCCTCTCTGGGATGATGAACGACTCCCAGCAGCAACAACAACCGTGGCAGCAAAAGGCGTAGCAATGCAGGATCCTCCCGAGGAATCCCGGATAGGAGAGTCAGTCATGCCAGTGACATGGCCTGCAGGACTACTTCCGATCCTGACTGAGGAGAAAATTGACGAGGAGGGAGTTGACGGTGTGGTTTGCAGGCGCCTGGATACAGCAGGACAAAGGGATTTAGGTGTCCCTGGACTGCTTATGGTCTTAGCCACAGTTTCTGAACTTGACAGTAACTTTTTATGAATGTGCTGCAGGTGATGTATAAGGGAGGATGTTCCTAGGTGGTTAACGTCCCTACCCCTACTTATTTCACCTTTACATAAGGTACATATGGCAAGACAGTTGTTGTCCGGATTTGGATAGAAATATTTCCAGACCAAAGAGGTGGAATGTTTGGTCTTCTGCCCAGGCATGATCGTGATGGGCTTTTTCATCCCACGGACAACAACTGTCTCCCCCGGTGCCTGATTTACACAAACTACCTCACCATCAGAATCCTCGTCAACTTCCTCCTCAGCGCCAGTTACACCAATATCCTCATCCTGTTGTACTTCAGCAGTGACATCTTCAATTTGAATATCAGCAAGTGGACTGTGGGTGCTTCTATCAGCACTTGCAGAGGGCGTGCAAATGGTGGAAGGAGCCACCTCTTCCCATCCAGTGCTGGGAAGGTCAGGAGCGCACTTTGGGGGTTACACCACCCTTCAACAGACGAGCCAGCCGGCCCTTTACTTATGACACAGGCGCACGCTTGGCGCTACTTTGTTGATGCACGTGCAGATACAGCGCACACAAACAGAAAAATATATATTTTTTGCACTTGGGGGGAGCACCCCTGATGGACAGAACACCCCCTGGACAACACTACAGCACCCCTTTAGGACTGCAGCCGTTATGGGACACTGCACAAACACAGCCCAGCCAGCCCCTATGGACTTTGGAGTGGACACAGCCCCTATGGACAACAGATTGCACAACACAGCCCAGCCAGCCCCTTTGGACGATAACAGCAGCACAACTCTCACCCTCCCTCTTCACTGTCCACAGCCAGAGTGAAAAATGGCGCAGACGTGGAGACCATTTATTGAATCCAAAACCCGCGAGAATCTGACAGCGGGATGATGACATTTTGCCTCGATTTCAGATCCGAGTCAGGCGAGAAAACTCTAATCTGACACAGATCGGGGGGGTTTGGGGGGGTTCGGATTTCATAAATCCGAACCCGCTCATCCCTTGTTCAAACATGAATATCCTTAAAACTTGGACTATCAGGGGTATATTTACTGAAGTGTGGGTTTTTAGAAGTGGAAATGTTGCCCATAGCAACCAATCAGATTCTACTTAACATATAAGCGGCCCTCCAGCTGTTGTTGTAAAAATCCCAGCATTCATTGCAAAATTTTTAGCATGGCCAAATAGCAAAACTGTGGCATGTCATGCTGGGATGTGTAGTTTTACAACATCTGGGGGGCCGCTTATTGCCCACTCCTATTCTAGAAGATAATAGCTAGAATATGAATGGTTGCTATGGGCAACAACTCCACTTCTAAATACCCGCACTTTAGTATATATACCCCTTAGGGTGCCTTTAAGACAGAGTTTGGAAACAACAGCATTAATGTTATATATACAGTACTTCTGCTTGATTTTATTTTATTCTACTTTTTAAATGGCAAATAAAATTAGTATTTTTTTGGTGTTTAATGCATAGTTTTTACAAAATGTTTGAATGACCATTCTTTTATTTCTAATGATTATTGAGGCACGTTTTCTGACATTTTTCAATTTTAAAATTGAAATGCTATTTTGGAGCAAAAGCATATATATATATATATATATGTATATATATATATATATATATATTAAAGTAATACTGAGGCATCTAACAATGTATAACTGATAATAACAATCATCTCCTGCACACATAACAATGTTTAACAGTGATACAGTATATAAATAATAAAATACCTCAACATCAACAGATACCATTGTATATCATTTATACATAATAATCTATTATATGGCATGTAGTCTTAAGGGTATATTTACTAAAGTGCAGGTTTTTAGAAGTTTATAACGCAGGAATATGTGGACGTACATATTCCTTCAGCAATTCACAAATATATGCATGCTTATGTTACTTTCTTGCACTGCAATTTAGAGTATATAGAAATTATTTAGAATATATATACTGTCGAAGCTGAATAATTGGCTGAGACAAGCTCAGTTTAAAATTTAATCGCGGCGACGCCATCTTGCGAATGGCCGCAAGACACCATCTTGAAAATTAGATCGCAAGACGCCATTTTGCGAATGGCCGCCTAAGCGCCATTTTAGATAAACTCACATTTTAGTACATGTGGCGATAATACTAATAGCACCATGCATTTGCATCTTTCACCATTTCTCATACACACATTAATACACACAATTGCGCTGTTAACTAGTCGCATATTAGCGAATGCATAGGACTTTGTATGAAACCGCTGTTTTATTAGCTTTATGCGCACGAATCTGCCCCAAGTTAACTAGCGTCCTTATATCAAACCCTGAATACCCACACATTACATATTCACACATAAGGTTCAATATGCTTTAAAGTGTATGATTTAAGTTGGTTCAGTTAGTTTAAATGCTGAGAAATAAAGATATTTGATAACTAAGGTATTATACATGCTAAACAAGTCGTGTTTGGAGTTGTACTGATGCGTACTCTTTTTACAGTATTCTGGTGTTATCGGTGGGGAGATCGCATCATGCATTCTCGAGTTATGGATCGCAAAGCCTACAAGCAACAAAATGTATATTTTAGGAACAACTGTTAGGATGTTGCAGGGGGCGTGAAGAGGAAGATCCCCAGCTGTTAGAGGCAGGGAGAGTCTATTTGAACTAGCCTGTTAAATATGCTGTAACAGATGCTTCTCCCCTGGGAACCAATGACACCAGCAACAAACTTCCCTATTGTCCTGTTTATTCTGGGGGGGTATAAATATGTGTGCACGAACGCTGGTTCTGAGTCTTCGTGCTGAACGCTGTATGACTAGGGGTCTCTTGCTGATGCCTATCTCCGGGTCCGGAAGCGCCTGCGTATGTATACTGTACTTGGGTCTGTATAATTTTCCTTTTGCGCCTAAATTGTGTCTTGATCAATTGCGTGTATCTGTCTGAACTTTTACCTGAATAACACTTATACTTTGGAACCACAGATTCCACGTCTAAGTCTTTATTTATGGTATGACTGCGTACGCAAATTAGCGTCATCCTTAGAGGTTTATAGGAAGGGTTTTAGAAGGTACAGGCAGAGGTATATAGAGGTTCTGATCCAGTATCGTTAGTTGGGGGCTCGTAGTGAAGTCACTTACCTGCTCACACGATACATAAGTCTATCGATATTTCAGCAAAGGGTGGAGTGGCCACATGCAGGGTTTGCCTGCAACCACTTTGTGCTGAAAGATCGCTATCCATCTCCGTGTGAATCAAGGAAGCTGACTAGAATCCAGGGACAAGAGAGGAAAAAGTTTGTTTTCCTCGGTTGATAGAACCTTACGTTTAAAGGGGTGTCACAGTACTGAGTACGCGGCTAAGTCGCAGGTTTGCACATAGCAAAGATGCACTTTTGCATACGCAGTTAAAAAGCCATTATACGGTTGTGTGGTAGTCGCATTATTGTGTATGCGACTGGTCGCACAATAGCGTATACGTACTTCCGGTTGTGCTGCCACGTGTTTGAACAAAGCCATTGAAGTTTACATTTTTTTCTATTACCAATATCTGGGTTAACGTGTATTTTTCTGCGCAGAAAAAAAAGTGTGCAACAGTGAATATTTGTTGAACAAAGTTAAGGGTATCGTATGATCCTTAAAGGCTAGGTGCAAGGGTTAGTCTAGCCGCTCGGTAAGCAGCTTTACCGTTCTATACACAGTAGCAGGTGTACATGTTGTCTTTGTTGTAGAGAGGTGCGTGAGAGTAGCCGAAATATAAACTCTCATAGGTGTGGAAGTCGCCTTACTAAATCTTATCCGGGTGTGGAAGTTGCCTTTTTCAAATCTTATCCAGGTGTGGAAGTTGCCTTACTAAATCTTATCCAGGTGTGTGGGCACCGCCGACTTAAATCGTCCACAGGTAAGTGAAAGTGTCTTGATTATCTTTCACCGGTTTAAATCTTTATTGAAAAGCGTAGGAGTTGTCTCAGAACGCAAACAGTAGAGATGTTAGGCAATGATGTGCTGCTAATGGAGGCGCCGATCGGATCGGCCCGTCGTATCATGCATACCAAGTACAGTACTTATGCAATAAGGTATTGTGATTTATGGTTTAATATGACGAGGAAGAGTGTTAGACCGTTTCCCAGAATTGGTAGTTTCGATAAAAATGTGTTAGACAATGTCCGGGATCACATCAGTTTGATGCGCTCCCGAGAGAAAAAGGTTAAATATTTTGAATGTTTAAAACTGTGGCAGCATGAGGGGGATGCGTGGCTTAAAAATGTGCAAGCGACGCAAACTAGCGTCGCGAGCGCATTGCCAGAAAATTTATCCGCAACGCTGAATTGCAATACGGACGAGCCGCAAATTGGCTTGCACGTGCGGCAAGGTAGCATTGTGGAGAGTATTGCCAACAGTTCACGCTCACCTCCCCCACCTTATGTGGATGGAGGTGCAAGTACAGTTACCAAAAATACCCATAAAAATGTAACAAGCAACTTGTACCCTCTCTTAAGCAACTATAAAGAAAATGTTCATGATGCGGATGATGAGCCTATTGTAATGTCTGCCATTTCCCATGCTGTGCAGATGATAGATGCTGCATCACCACAATCACGAGTGGTGCCACCATCTCCATCGGTAACAGCAAGGGAAGTGTTAATGCCCTCTGCACCATACATGCCGACTATCTGGCTGCCCCTTCCGGGAGGGAGCAGCCAGATCGGCATTACTGGGGGGCGTGGCCAGCAGACGGGGGCGGGGCCGGCAAGATGAGATGTTTTTGCGGGAGGGGCAGGGGAGGAGCCACGTGAGCACATCATTTTGGCCCCGCCCCCGCTACACACTGCCGATATTACAGGCAGTGTGAAGCGGGGGGCGGTGCCAAAATTACGCAAATCGTGTCACCGCCCCCCTTCACTGCCGGGAGACTGCGGTGGGACAGGGGGGGGGGTCGGCGGTGGGACAGGAGGGGTCAGCGGCAGCCGGGAGACTTGTCTGCCATCCCGGGAGGTCGGGAGCGGCACCCGATTTTCGGGAGGCTCCCGACCAAATCGGGAGGGTAGGCAAGTATGCTCTGCACCCGTAGAGAAAGTTGTTAATACCATACGCAGCAGCAGCAGACTAAACCCCCAGCCACGTAACCAGGTCAAAGGTAGCAGCGCTACCGGCCTGCATCCCATTCGGACAATAACTGTTCCAAATGGAAATGCAGATGCGAACGGTATAGTAATGCATTTTCCTTGGACAAGAGCAGAACTAAATTCCATCATAAATGATTTCCCCGATCCCAAAAAGGAATTAGCCAAATGTCAAAGATTTTTGAGAAATTTGGGTAGTTCACATGAGCCCACTAATAAAGATTGGCGTGTGGTGTTAAGGGCCTGTCTGCCACACAATACCGACGTGACAAAATTTATCACGGATTGTGTATTGGATTGTGACGTTCCCTTAACAGACCAAGTAAACCAAGGTAACATTTCCCGCACTGTACTACTGGAAAATATATACCCAATTGAGTTAGTTAACTGGAACAAAATTTTCACCATTAAACAGAAAGAGAGTGAGACTGCAGAAGATTACTACGATCGGGCTCTGCAGAATATCACCCAGTACACTGGGATAGAAGATATTAAAGATAGCACTCACCACATGGGAATGATAGTTACGGTACTTGTGGACGGTCTGAAAGAGTTTAAAAACTCGGGTTCAGACCTCATAGCCTGGCTGGCGGGGACTTACAATAGATACCCTCATAGAAACTGCCATTCAACACGATAAAAACATCTCCAAAAAGAGAGAAGCCCAGAGAGAAAAACTAATGGCTGTCAGTATACAAGCTCTGGAGGGAATGACGGTAACATCACAGCCAACAGACACACTTGCACACACACTCACTTCTGAACAAGTATGTGCTCTCACTAACCCCACTCAACAAACACAACTCTATCCCACTAACCCGATGCAACCACAGGTCCCAGGCTATCCACCAACTTCTTATGCCCCACAATACCCTTACCCTCCCTATCCTTACCCATATCCACCACCTTTACCCTCTGCGCAAACCTCACAACACCACATGTCTTCACCCGAAACACGAACATGTTTTAACTGTAAACAAACAGGACACTTAAGTAGAAACTGTACAGTAAAAGGAGTAGGGATCCTAGAAAGGGAAGACCTAGATATCCCCATAAGGGATATGCATAGAGGCCAGCAAATGTTCAGCAGGCACCAGCTCCAATTGTAGCCGTAAATGCTTTATTGGAGAATGGTAGCCAAAGCTAGGGGTCAGGTCATACCTGTAGTCTACAGATGGTCAGGTTAACGGGAAGTACTAGGGAAGAACCGGTCTTGATGGTTGATGTAGCTGGTACTGAATATCCTTTTCTTGTAGACACAGGGGCGACCAAGTCAGTGATGAAATCTCCCGTTAATTTGCAGGTGACCGAGACAGTACCAACAATGGGTGCAACAGGTAAAGTGGAACATTATCCTTTAACAAAGTCCACAGAGGTTACTATTGGGCCATTGCATACCAGGCATTCTTTTCTTCTGGCTGCTGTGGCTCCTACTAACCTACTGGGCAGAGACTTGTTATGTAAGATGGGATGTGTTATATATTGCACCCCCGATGGTGTATTTTTAGATATCCCAGAGAGAATGGTATACGAGGTGCGGGATATGTTAGACACTCCTCAAAGGATAATGTATCACTCTACAGTTTTAAATGAAACTCCATCACAGGTAGATGAAATGTTGTAACTTATTCCAGATTCCCTTTGGACTAAAGATGGACAGGACACTGTATTAATGGCAAACGTAAGCCCAGTAATGGTAAATTTAAAAAGCGGAAGGCAAGCTCCAAAAATTCCCCAGTACCCACTAAAGCAGGAGGTAGAATTAGGGTTTTTTCCAATAATTGAGCGATTATTGCAACAGGGAATATTAGTTCGTACAGCTAGTGTAGCCAACAGTCCCATCTTTCCAGTGAAGAAGAGTGGTGGGAGGGGTTATAGGCTGGTACAAGACCTTAGAGGTGTTAATAAGGTAGTAGAGAGCCAATTCCCCATAGTGCCGAATCCAGCTGTCATTTTGATGCAAATACCACCAAATGCAACCCATTTCACTGTCATTGACCTCTGTTCAGCTTTCTTCTCTGTGCCTCTCCATCCTGACTGTCAGTATCTAATCGCCTTTACATAGAGGTTTACAAAACACATGGTCACGATTACCCCAAGGTTTCATAGACAGCCCCAGTATCTTCTCCCAGGCATTGCACGATTGTTTACAATCTTTTGAACCTGCCAATCTGTTCTAATTCAATATGTGGACAATTTATTGCTATGTTCTGACTCGTTTATGTCATGTTTGAATGATACTAAACTTTTGTTACTTCATCTCTCACAAACAGGACACAAGGTGGCTAAGGACAAACTACAGCCGTGCCAATCCAGAGTAAAATATTTGGGACACTGCCTAACCCAGGGGTTACGACACCTTACAACAGATAGAATCCAGGCCATACAAAACATGATACTGACGCAGAATCAACAGCAAATTCGTACCTTCTTGGGAATGTGTGGATACTGTAGAATGTGGATACCATTTTTTTCTATTTTGGCCTTACCTTTACAGGAATTAGTCTCTTCCTCAAAGCCTGATCGTGTCATACACACAGAGGAATCAGAACAGGCTTTCCTTAATCTTAAGGATAGTCTGACAAGAGCTCCTGCATTGGGAATACCTGATTATGAAAAACCATTTGATTTGTATTGTACGGAAGCCGATGGTTGTGCTGCAGGTGTCCTTACACAAAAACATGGTGATGCCAGTAGGCCCGTAGCATACTACAGTGCCCAATTGGACACGGTAGCAAAATCACTCCCCACCTGTTTGAGAAGTGTAGCAGCTACCGCTTTAATGGTGAGTAAAAGTGAGGACGTAGTATTGGGCCATGATGATTGTCTACACTCCCTATGCTGTATCTGCTCTGTTGAACTCAGCTCAAACCAGACACGTCTCCTAGGCTAGGTTCACCAAATGGGAACTAGCTCTAATCGCTCCTGCAAATATTACTGTTAAACGTTGCAGTACGCTGAATCCAGCAACATACCTACCATATGTACAACATGATGTACAAAGGGTGGAAGGAGAGGAGTTGCTGGCGGGAGGTGAGTTCGGCAGACATAATGATACGCACGATTGTATGACACATCTGAATCAGACCTTTACTGCTAGACCTGACATACATGACACACCTTTAGAGAATGTGGATGTAACTGTTTATATGGATGGGAGTTGTCATAGACAAACAAACAGGTGAATTATGTACAGGTTATGCTGTTGTAAATGACACAGACATCATAGAAGCTAAACCTCTTGGTCCTCTTCACTAAGCCCAGGTGGCAGAGTTAGTAGCACTGACTAGAGCATGTGAAATCTGGAAATCAGGCAAATCTGCTAACATTTACACTGACTCGAGGTACGCGTTCGAGGTGGTGCACGATTTTGGGGCTCTATGGCGTCTGAGAAATTTTATGACAGCAGCAGGCACACCAGTTGCACATTCCTGACACACAAAACATCTTTTAGAAGCAATCCAACTGCCCAGTGGCAGTAATTAAATGCAAAGCCCACACATGTGAGGATGACCCGGTGTCACTGGGCAACAACAGAGCTGACGAAGCTGCAAAATGGGCAGCAGGGTTAAAAATGTTTTCTCCAACTGAAACAATTATGTCATTTCAAACTTTTGATATGCTGAAATTAATTGAGATGCAAAATTTGTGTTCAATTCAGGAAAAATCCATTTGGAAGTCCAAGGGATGTGGGCAAGAGTCCTCTGGGCTCTGGAGGGACAGACATGGTAAGCCAGTAGCCCCCAAGGCATATCACCCCAGCCTGGCTGAGGCAGCACACGGTCTGACTCATCTGGGTAAACAGGGTATGTGCAAGTTGGTGAGGGCATACTGGTGCGCACCAGGTTTTTCTTCACAAGCAGAGAAGATAGCAATGTCCTATCTGACCTGCTTGAGAAAGAACATAGGGAAAGCGATCCCTACCGAACCGTCCCACATTCCACCGACTGATGGACCTTTCCAGGTGATACAAATTGATTTCATCCAATTACCACCCTGCAGGAACCTTAAGTATGTATTAGTGTGCACAGACGTATTTTTTAACTGGGTTGAGGCTTACCCAGCGGCCATTAATACTGGGGCGTTTACTGCCAAGAAAATAGTTCAGGAATTTGTATGCAGGTATAGTATCCCTAAAATCGAGAGTGATAGGGGTACCCATTTCACAGGTGATGTTTTTCAAAATATGTGTAAGCTGATGGGAATTAATAGCCGACTTCACACCCCCTACCGACCGCAAGCCAGTGCCAAGGTAGAGAGGATGAACGGGACTATTAAAAATAAGCTAAGTAAAATCATGGCAGAGACTGGACTAGGATGGCCAGAAGCGTTACCTTTGGTCCTACATAGCATAAGGACCACTCCTAGACCTCCTCTGAATCTGTCCCCATTTGAAATATTGTTCGGTAGGCAACCTCATTTGATTATAAGTCCCCAGGAAGATCTAAAGGGTAACAACGAGGTAACTGTGAAGTATCTTATATCAATGAGTAAGCAGTTAAAGCAACAGCAGCAGAAACTGAAATTGTTGTCTAATGATATGCCTGAAACGATGTTGAACCAGGAGAATATGTAATGATCAGAAATTTCTTGCATTCAGGTTGTTTGACTGATCGGTGGGAAGGTCCGTACCAGGTGCTGCTGACGAGTACTACATCTTTGAAGGAGGCCGAGAGAGATACCTGGGTCCATTCCACTCACTGCAAAAAGGTCAATCAACCGGTGGAGAAACAAGTCAGAGACAAAGCTGATAGTGTGGACCTGTCGCTCGCGAGCTTGTTCCGGGAGGATTGAAAAGGTCGTAGTAAGATACCTGAACTGAGAGGTTTGCAGGTCTTGTTGTGACAATGGACGGGCCTGCTGTGTTCATTTTCATATTCTCTTTTAGACTGGTCAGTCCGGGGATATACAGTGTCTGTGATAGGGGACCGATTGAGGAAACGAGAGCTGATGGCAGTGCTGATAGAGTGGAATCAGGAGGAGTGCAATGCCAATCAGAGGAGTGTCTTTCTAATCTTAGTACTGTTATTGTTAAAAAGCTGTCATTCCGGATACTCGGAGAAGGTGTGGAGGGTTATCGTCTGAAGATTCCTGTATTTGTGAGCTTTGTGGGTCCCTAGTTGATGAGAACTGTATCCAACGATGCCAACCTAAATATAATCCGTACTGGGGTGGGTATCCTCTAGAGGATTATCATAGCATGGTAGGCAAAGTGTTAAATCAAACTGATTGCTGGGTGTGTTCACATGTGCCCCAGGGACAGCATAACGTAGGGTTGGTGCCATTCCCGCTGAATATCACGGAAATTTTAGAATTGCAAAAAGGAAAAACATTGGATGGAAAATTCCTCTCATCCAAACCACCTCATTTCAATCTCTATCAATTCCAAGTAGATAGATAACTTTTGTGTTTAAACATAACCAACCCCAATAAACCCGGGAGTTGGGAAGTGACGGGGAATAATCAGACAATGACCTTCTCACAAAGAGCTGATAATGAGTCCATAAACCATGATCTGCTGCGCTCCATTAAGTCTGGTGGGAAACATTTTAGGTATCGGTATACATTGAGTTCCACCAAAGAAATTATTGGTAAGGTGCCAAATGGTTATTGTGCTAAAATAATACAGCCAGAAACTTGCATGTACCAGATGGGAGAACCAGAAATAGGATTGTTTGCAAGGGAAATGTGCTTAATGATAATGATGCATACCATTCCTTATGTTCTCCCTGATAATGTATATTTCATCTGTGGAAGAAAAGCGTATAAATGGCTCTCCCCGAGTTCCGAAGGTTTGTGTTACCTGGGAAGAATAGTCCCAGACGTTATGACCCTCACACATGTTGAAATGCTGGGTATACATAAAAACGCACCGTCACCATATCTTCACACACAATATGAACACAGAGGCAAAAGAAATATGGTACCTGGTGATATACATAAAACCACTCGGTTAATCAGTGAGACAACTGGCTTTCAAGTTCTGGTCGCATTGGACCCCACCAGGATCGCTCGGGGTACATTAAAGTTTAGATATATCCAGGAACTTACTAAATTAATAGATAATATCACCGAGATGTATGATGACACATTCAGGTATACAGGGAGAGAATTGCAAGCGTACAAGAAAGAACTGGTGCAACACAGGCTAGTGTTGAATTATTTAACTGCTGTTACTGGAGTGTATTGCGTAACACTGGCCACCCAATTTGGAGTAAAATGTTGCACCTATGTCGCCAATGATACCAGCGACCCTAAGGAGGTGATACACCGGAAGATGGATGAAATTCTGCAGCTAAAGTGGGAATTTTGCAAGAACCATAACTCTTCAGTGGCTGAAGTAGGGGAAAAGATAGAAGGATGGGTGTCATGGCTGAACCCAGTGAAATGGTTCTCAGGTCTAGGGGAATGGGTCCAGGAAGTGATCGCCAGCATAGGCAAATTCTTAATCCTTATACTGATTGTCATCATAATTGGCATATGCGTCCGGTGTGTTCCTACTGTGTTGAAGTGTGGAAAATTTAAAAACAGAGTGAAACGAAAGAATGAAACTATGATGGTGATCAGTAATGACAATATGTATACCAAGGTAAATATAGAACTGCATTACAACCCTGAACTAGGAAATACAATCGTTTGATGTATTATATTTAGACATGCATAGAATGTATTATTGAAATGTTATTTATAGAACACCTCAGACAATGTAAAGTCTCAATTCCCTTTCAAGACTGCTATTATAAGACTGGTGCATTCCCACACCTTTCACATGATCCGCGGTGTGCGTATAATAGTAGTTTTATGTCCCCACCCAGAGACACATTGATGGATAAAGAACCACCTTGTGCCATCCCATAACACCAAATAATATGTAAATGTAAGCCTAAATTAAATTCTAATAGATTGTGATAGCATGTTGTTTGCTATCAAAGGGTGGACTGTTGAAGCTGAATCATTAGCTGAGACAAGTTCAGTTTAAAATTTAATCGCGAATGGCCGCAAGACGCCATCTTGAAAATGAGATCGCAAGATGCCAGTTTAAATGCTGAGAAATTAAGATATTTGATAACTAAGGTATTATACATGCTAAACAAGTCGTTCGGAGTTGTACTGATGCGTACTCTTTTTACAGTATTCCGGTGTTATCGGTGGGGAGATCGCATCATGCATTCTCGAGTTATGGATCGCAGAGCCTACAAGCAACAAAATGTATATTTTAGGAACAACTGTTAGGATGTTGCAGGGGGCGTGAAGAGGAAGATCCCCAGCTGTTAGAGGCAGGGAGAGTCTATTTGAACTAGCCTGTTAAATATGCTGTAACAGATGCTTCTCCCCTGGGAACCAATGACACCAGCAACAAACTTCCCTATTGTCCTGTTTATTCTGGGGGAGTATAAATATGTGTGCACGAACGCTGGTTCTGAGTCTTCGTGCTGAACGCTATATGACTAGTGGTCTTTTGCTGATGCCTAGCTCCGGGTCCGGAAGCGCCTGCGTATGTATACTGTACTTGGGTCTGTATAATTTTCCTTTTGCGCGTAAATTGTGTCTTGATCAATTGCGTGTAACTGTCTGAACTTTTACCTGAATAACACTTGTGCTTTGGAACCACAGATTCCACGTCTGTCTTTATTTATGGCATGACTGCGTACGCAAATTAGCGTCATCCTTAGAGGTTTATAGGAAGGGTTTTAGAAGGTACAGGCAGAGGTGAGCAATACCTTCCCACAGTCAGGGTAGATGGTAGCAACACAGGATACAACATCTGCCAAATAGGGGGAGCAGATAATTTACCCCTATATGCCTAAAACTGTGCCTTTCTGTAAAGGTTTTGGATGGTACGCGACCATTTTTTATTAATGTTGTTTTGAATAAATGTTTTATGGTTTTACACTATGTATTCTCCCCTCTTTTTGTCTTATATGGCCTTTTGATGCTGAGGGGTATTAGTGTGAAAAACCAAGTGGAGAAACCAGGTTGCTGACCAACAGTTGAACTATAAACAAGTGACTATTTCATGTCAATTGGACAACACTATATTTTTACTTTACTTGCACCTTTACTTGAGCGCTTTTAACGTTCTTTATTTTTGACCATACATACATCTGTGATTGGTGAATATCACATTGTTATTAGCTGCCAGGTGCAGCGTGGAGAGCGAACATCTATTTCTCTGTTTTACGTATTCAGCTTCCTGCAATTGCCAGTTGCACAGGGATTAGCTGATGCACATATGAGCCACAGAGCAGTTTATCTCACAAGGGACAAACTACTGGAAAGGACTTCCACCACATTCCCATGCCCACACATTGGTTCTGCAGTAAGTCCTCAGAGGCCAATAGAGCCAAGATGACTAGAGCAGTTTCACACCAATGAGAAATTGCAGCCATCCCTAACACCAGCCAGGCTGTCGTCCAACCAACTACCGTCACACCAGGCACACCAGAGTGCAGACGAGAGACACATCTGGTCACTATGAGGACTGTCCGTAGCTCCCATCTAATAATGGATCCGACCTATTAGGAATGACCGTCTTCCCTAGTGCCATGCATGTCAGGCAAATGTAACCAGAGATTATAAAACCAGTCTACTGTAACGCATTCTAAAACATAAATCAATTATTTTATTTTGTTATGATTGTTCACGTTACAAAGAGATTAAAACATATGAACCTAGTGCGAAACAACATTCTTACTAGACCAAGTGGATATTCCTATTCTGTCCTTTGTAAATAAACTGTTTCACCTGGAGGTCTGCTGATGAATTTACAATGGTCTGATAAGGTAGGCTGAAAGGAATAGCGATGTTCATTTAAAATTTATAAGATGGTGCCCTCTAGTGCTCATAATTTGTAAATTATAATTCTTAAATCTCATTATCATTGTTTATTTGTAAGGCACCACATAACATATCAGCATCGAACAGTCAGATTCAGACCCACTGGCATTAATAAAACATTTACGTACAAATCATGTTACCAGGTCTGACAGTGTAAGTTATTGTTTCCAGTGACCTCCCACCACCTCATGTTCTTGTAGTGCTGCATTTTTCTGAAAGCTGCTTACTTGCATTGTAGGTGCCTAAGTGACCTGCTACGACAATGCTTGAATGAGACAGCTTAAGATAAAACAATCAAACAAAGGGGCAATTACAGGGAAGTGATCAAGTATTTCTACAGTAAAGCCTACTTCAGAAAAACACGAGGATTGAGTCTCTCTATATCTAGAGCCGTCCCTAGCCAAATTAGTACCCTTGGCAAGATTTTAGGGGTGTGGCTACACATAAGGGGCATGGTCTCATTGTGCTGTGGTCCCTTCTCCCATTGTGCTCCCAGCACCCCTCTCCCAGCACAGCACCCACCATAGCAGCCCTCATCCAGCACAGCACAGATCACAGCCTCCCTCTCCCAGCACAGATCACAACGCCCATCACCCCTCTCCCAGCACAGTGCCCGTCAGCCCTCTCCCAGCACAGCACCCTTCAAGGCTCTCCCAGCACAGATCACCCCTCTCCCAGCACAGCACAGATCACAGCATCCATCACCCCTCTCCCAGCACAGCACCCTTCAAGGCTCTCCCAGCACAGATCACCCCTCTCCCAGCACAGCACAGATCACAGCATCCATCACCCCTCTCCCAGCACAGCACCCAACACACCGGTCCTCACCCAGCACAGCTCCCCCTTTTCCCAGTACAGCACCCCCCTCACCCAGCATGCCAACACCCCTCACCCAGCACAGCATGGTGTCAGCACCCACCCTCACCCAGCACCCCTATCCCAGCAGAGCACCCCTCTCCCAGCAGTGAGGACCACAGCACCCTGGCCCTCTCCCAGTTCCAGACTTAATTTACTTGGCCGCAGTGGCTGGCAGGCCGCATTCCGGTGCATGCTGCCCCAGCGCTAACCACTGCAGGTGCCCCAGCTGTGCCTGCCCCAAATCTGCTGTCCCTAGGCGGGTTTGGATGCCCCTAGGCTTTCCAAATTCCCTAGGCATTTGCTTAGTTTGTCTATGTCTAGGGCCGGCTCTGTCTATATCTTGCTATTGGTGCTGTACAGAACGCTAGATCTTAACATGGAAACTTCAGGTATGGTAAGCTACCCTTACTACCCTGTCATTGCCCATTTGCTTGTGTTATCTTAAGCAGTTTCATTCACACTTTTCAAATTTAAAGTGAACGGCTAGTAGATCTGATACATTTGAGGTGTAATTATCTAATAGTGGTAGGACAGCAGAACCTGTAAGGCAGTTTTTTCACAGCAGTGAATACCAACACGCTAATATATAGAGGTTGTTAATGCATTCTTATATCCAGCCAATATCATACATATGATTTGTTTAGATCGTGTCAAAGCTGGATAATCGGCTGAGACAGAATCTGTTTACAATCGGAATCTGCAAGAAGCCATTTTGCGACTGATCACCCAGCGCCATTTTAAGTTACAACTCACGAGCGAAGTACATATGGCAATGTTTTAATAATCCTTTCAGAAACCATACCCTAATGTATACAAGCCCATTCTAAGGACAACCTTGCATAAAAAAATACCATAACAAACACCGTATTCACGCAGGGTTAGTAAAACAGCTTCCTGAGAAAAGTAATTAGAAAAACAAAAGACACCGGGATACTGTGGCTGTTTTTGCATGTAAATGAGAGACCCCACATGTGGACAGGTGTAGCTGTGGCAATTGAAATATGGCCCAGACACTGCTGAATGAACAATGGTAAGAAATCTGCTTGAAAAGAACTGACACAGGTATCCTGAATAGGCAGAAGAAAACCTTTGAATTCACTGTCAGACAGGATGGCACCAGCAGTCAGCTGGGGGTCTCCACCCTGTTTGAGAGTGAAACTCACATGCATAAACACCGCACATTACGCACAGTTGCGCTGTTTCACTCTGTAAATAAACGCACCACGCATATTAGCAACTTTATGCAATATTCTCTTACACTTACACAAATTACATGAAAGGTTCCCTAGTACTAAAGTGTAATATTCAAGGTTCGTTCAGGGATTATTAATGTTGTGTAATAAAGGTTATTTGATATCTAAGGTTTAGTACATGGTAAGCAGACCGTGTCTGGTGTTGTACTGATCCACTGTGTCTCCACAGATTCCCGGTACCATCAGTGAAAAGATCGGTAAGTGTAAGTCATAATAAGGTTGTGTAATAGTCGCATTATTGGGTATGCGACTAGTCGCACAATAGCGTATACGTTTTTCCGGTCATGTTGCCACGTTTTAAACAAAGCCGTTGAGATTACATTATCAATTGTTGCCAATAACTGGGTTAACGTGTAGTTTTCTGCGAAAGGAAAAAAGTGTGTAACTGTGAGTATTTGTTTAGGGTGTAACACGGGACCTAAATGTTAAGGGTATCGAAGGACCCTTAAGTGCTAGGCGTAACGAACGGCCTAGTGACTCTATAGCAGCTTACCATTTACTTTACACAAGGCAGGTGTATGGGTTGTTATTTTTGTTAGGGTTCGGCTCCCAGTGTGATTATAGTATTCAGTAATCAGTTAAGCTTATTTGAGCACTATAATTGAACCGCATAGTTTTGGGCTAAACTGCGATTGTGAACTGGTGAGAGGGTGGACAAAATAAACTGGAAAACAAAGGGTATATATTGCCCCCTAGCGGTTGAAACGTAGTCAAAAAGGGATTTCTGCGTGTGAGCAGCTTTTCTTCCATAGGTGAGTGGAGGCGCCTAGAGGTCTTCCATAGGGTTTGTGGATACACCCTTTTTCCAAGACGTCCACAGGAAAGTGAAAGTATCTTGACTGTCTTTCACCAGTTTAAATATTTATTGAAAAACGTAGGATTTGTCCCAGGATGGGAGACACACAAACAATAGAGATGTTAGACAATGATGTGCTGCTAATGGAAGCGCCGCTTAGATCGGCACTTCGTATTATGCATACCAAGTATGGTGCTTATGCAATTAGGTACTGTGATATATGGTTTAAGATGACTATAAAGAGTGTAAGGTTGTTTCCCAGAATTGATAGTTTTCATAAGGATGTATTGAACAATGTCCGAGATCACATCAGTCTGGTGCGTTCTCGAGTGAAAAAGGTAAAATATAACGAATGTTTAAAATTATGGCAGCATGAAGGGGATGCGTGGCTTAAAGGTGTGCAAGCGACGCCAACTAGCATTGCAAACGCATTACCAGAGAGTACACCTGCAGCGCTAAATTGCAATACGTGTGAGCCATGAAATGGCACACACGTGCAGCAAGGTAGCGTTGTGGAAGGTATTGTCAGTGGTTCACGCGCACCACCGCCGCCCTATGCGGACGGGGGTGCTGGTACAGTGATTGAAAAAAACCCATAAAAATGTAACAAGTAATTTGTACCCTCTCTTAAGTAACCATAAGGAAAATGTTTATGATGTGGATGATGAGCCTATTGTTATGTCTGCCATTTCCCATGCTGTACACATGTTAGATGCTCCACCACGACAATCACAAGTGGTGCCGCCATCTCCATCAGTGATAGTACAGGAAGTGTTAATATCCACTGCACCCGTAGAGGAAGTTGTTAACCCTATACGTTGCAGTAACAGACTAAACCCCCAGCCAGGTAATAAGGTCAAAAGTAGCAGTGCGGCCAGTCTGCATCCCATCCGGACAATAACTGTTCCGAATGGGAATGCGGATGCGAAAGGAGTAGTGCCCACAAGGGAAGTAGTAATGCATTGTCCTTGGACAAGAGCAGAGCTAAATTCCATAATAAATGATTTCCCCGATCCCAAAAAGGAATTAGCCAAATGTCAAAGATTTTTGAGAAATTTGGGTAGTTCTCACGAGCCAACCAACAAATATTGGCGAGTGGTGTTAAGGGCCTGTCTACCACGCAATATCAACGTGACAAAATTTATCACGGATTGTGTATTGGATGGAGATGTTCCCTTAACAGATGAAGTTAATCAAGGTAACATTTCCCGCATTGTAACTCAATTGGGTGTATATTTTCCAGTAGTAGTTAACTGGAGCAAAATTTTCACCATAAAACAGAGAGTGAATCTGCAGAAGATTATTGTAACTGGGCTCTGCAGGCTAATCACCCAGTACCCTGGGTTAGAAGATATTAAAGATAGCACTCACCACAGGGGAATGATTGTCACTGTACTCATGGATGAGTACAGAAGAGGTCTTCTTAAAGAAGACCTAAAGACCCGGGTTCAGACCTCACAGCCTGGCTGGAGGGGAGTCACTGTAGACACCCTCATAGAATCCGCAACTGAACATGACAAGAACATCTCTAAAAAGAGAGAGAGCCAGAGCGAGAAACTAATGGCTGTCAGTATTCAAGCTCTAGAAGGAATGACGATAAAATCACAGCCAGCAGACACACCTGCATGCACTCCTGCACCTGAACAGTAACACATCCTCACTAATCCTACACCACCGCAAACACAGCCCTACCCCACTTATCACAAACAACCACAATTCCCGTACTATCCTCTCCATCAATATCCTTACCCATACCCACCACCTTTCCCTCCTGCTCAACCCACACAATCCTTTCATCCACCCCACCCACGAAAGTGTTTTAATTGCAACCAGCCAGGACATGTAAGAACTGTACGGCAAAGAGGGTAGGACCCCATAACCAGGGAAGTACCTGGATATCCCCATAAAGGATATACACAGAGACCAGCAAATGTCCAACAGGCACTAGCTCCAATTGTGGCCATTAATGCTTTATTGGAGAGTGGGAGCCAACGCTAGGGGTCGGGTCATACCTGTGGTCTACAGATAGACAGGTTGATGGGAAGTACTAGGAAAAAAAAACCTGGTAGTGGTAATTAATGTAACTGATACCCAATTTCTGTTCTGCTTTCTTCCCTGTGTCATAACACCCTGACTGTCAGTACCTCTTTGCTTTCACATAGGGGGAGGTGTACACCACACATGGACACGAGTGTCCCATGGGTTCATAGACAACCCCAGTATATTCTCCCAGGCCTTATACGACTGTTTACAATCTTTTCAACATGCCAATGGATCTGCTCTGATACAATATGTGGACGATTTATTGTTGTGCCCTGTTTCATTTATGCCATGTTTAAATTATACTAAACTGTTGTGCTTCATCTCTCACACACAGGACACAAGGTTGCTAAGGACAAATTGCAGCCATACCAGGCTAAGGTCAAGTACTTGGGAAACTGTCCAAACCCAGGGGCTAAGACACTACCTAGAGCAGTAGCTATTAATAACAGGGTTTAATTGAACAGAAGGTTGTATGCAGATATGGTATCCCTAGAGTATAGGGATACTCATTTCACAGGTGATATCTTTAAAAACAAACGTGTAAGTTGGTGGGTATTAATAATATCAAGATCACCCCAGACTGTCTCTTATTTTTTTTTATCTGTCCCCTTTTGAGATACTGTTTGACAGGCAGCCTCATGTGAAAATATGATAATGAGGTTACTGTGCAGTGTCTCACGAAGATGAGTAAGAACTGAAATTGAAAATGTTATTTTCTAACATGTCTGATGCAAACTGTCATGATGTCAAACCTGGAGAATTTGTTATGATCCGAATGTTTTGCGCTCAGGTTGTTTGACTGATCATTGGGAGGGTCCGTATCAGGTATTGCTGACGCCTACCACATCTTTGAAGGTGGCCGAGAGAGATACCTGGGTCCATTCCACTCACTGCAAAAATGGCAACCAACCCGTGGAGAAACAAGGCAGAGACAAGGCTGATAACGTGAACCTGTCGATCGCGAGCTTGTTTCGGGAGGATTAAAAGGTTGTAGTGAGATACCTGAGCTAAAGAAATTTCCAGGTCCTTGCTGCAGCGATGGACTGGTCTGCTGTGTTCATTTTCATATTCTCTTCCAGAGTTTCCATCATCCTGGTTTGTTCGGGGATATCTGGTTTCTGTGACAGGGGACCGATGGAGGAGATGGGAGCTGATGGAGTGGAGTCAGGAGGAGGAGTGCTATGCTAATCAGGGGAGTGTCTGACCAATCTTAGCACTGTAATTGTTAAGAGATATGACCCTCACAAATGTTGAAATGCTTGGTATTCATAAAAACACACCATCACCATATCTTTACACGCAGTATGAACACAGAGGCAAAAGAAATACACCTGGTGATGTGCATAAAGCCACTGAGTTAATTAGTGAGACAACTGGCTTTCAAGTTTTAGTAGCATTGGATCCCACCAGGATCGCTCGGGGTACACTATATTTTAGATATATCCAAGATCTTGCTAAATTGATAGATAATATCACCGAGATGGATTAT
This sequence comes from Taudactylus pleione, assembly GCA_031769625.1. NCBI lineage: Eukaryota > Metazoa > Chordata > Amphibia > Anura > Myobatrachidae > Taudactylus > Taudactylus pleione. The sequence continues at coordinate 8,975,203 of JAUIMM010000086.1, read as the reverse complement.
GACACATTTAGGTCCGCAGGCCGGGAATTGCAAGCTTACAAGAAAGGACTGGTGCAGCACCGGTTGGTGTTGAATTATTTAACAGCTGTCACGGGAGGGTACTGTGTGACATTGGCTACCCAGTTTGGTGTAAAGTGCTGCACATATATTACGAATAACAGTAGTGACCCCAAGGAGATGATAAACTGGAAGATGGATGAGATCCTACAGCTTAAATGGGAATTCCGGAAGAACCATAATGCTTCATTGACTGAAGTTGAAGAGAAGGTAGAGGAATGGTTCAAATGGTTGAACCCAGTGAAGTGGTTCTCCGGTCTAGGAGAGTGGGTCCAAGAGCTTGTTGCTACCATAGGTAAATTCCTGATCCTTATAGTAAGTGTCATCTTAGTAATTGGCAGATGTGTTCCTAATGTGTTGAAGTGCGGAAAACGTACTAGGGCGAACCGAGACATTAAGATGATGGTGGTAAACGGCAGTGATATGGATACCAAGGTCAAGGAAGAACTGCATTACAATCCTGAGTTAGAGTGTACTGTATGACAATGCAACCTGAATTCGTGTGGTGTGCATAAATATATTGTTTGTTATTTTAAGTCATCTTAGGTAACGCAGTCCCAATCCCCCTTTCCAAACTTCCTTTATAGGTGAGATGAGTTCCCACATCCTGCCAATGGTCCCTTGAGGATCCTAAGATGGCGTATAAGGGTTGTTTTACCCTCCTGGAGACGCATTATCTAAATTGTTCAAATGACCAAACCGTGTCATACCATATATAACATTAAACGATATATTCTCATGCATGGCTAAACAGATTCAACATAGGTTGTGATAGCGTTAGATTGGCTATCAAAGGGTGGAACTGTCAAAGCTGAATAATCGGCTGAGACAGAATCTGTTTACAATCGGAATCTGCAAGAAGCCATTTTGCGACTGATCACCCAGCGCCATTTTAAGTTACAACTCACGAGCTAAGCACATATGGCAATGTTTTAATAATCCTTTCAGAAACCATACCCTGATGTATACAATCCCATTCTAAGGACAACCTTGCATAAAAAAATACCATAACAAACACAGTATTCACGCAGGGTTAGTAAAACAGCTTCCTGAGAAAAGTAATTAGAAAAACAATACACCGGGATACTGTGGCTGTTTTTGCATGTAAATGAGAGACCCCACATGTGGACAGGTGTAGCTGTGGCAATTGAAATATGGCCCAGACACTGCTGAATGAACAATGGTCAGAAATCTGCTTGAAAAGAACTGACACAGGTATCCTGAATAGGCAGAAGAAAACCTTTGAATTCACTGTCAGACAGGATGGCACCAGCAGTCAGCTGGGGGTCTCCACCCTGTTTGAGAGTGAAACTCACATGCATAAACACCGCACATTACGCACAGTTGCGCTGTTTCACTCTGCAAATAAACGCACCACGCATATTAGCAACTTTATGCAATATTCTCTTACACTTACACAAATTACATGAAAGGTTCCCTAGTACTAAAGTGTAATATTCAAGGTTTATTCAGGGATTATTAATGTTGTGTAATAAAGGTTATTTGATATCTAAGGTTTAGTACATGGTAAGCAGACCGTGTCTGAAGTTGTTCTGATCCACTGTGTCTCCACAGATTCCCGGTACCATCGGTGAGAAGATCGGAACCTGCGTCTGCAAACTATGGACTATAGAGAATTAAAACATTAAAAATGTACTCTGTAATGTTTGCAGCTTAGATTTGCATGCAGGGGGAAAAAGGAGACAAAAGGCTGTTGGAGGCTGACCTGTGTCCATTTGAAGTGACCTGTAATGTCCTGTAACAGAAGCACCGTGACGGAGAACCAATGGAATCATGCCAAACTTGCCTATTGTATTGCTTATCCCTGTAAGGGTATATATGTGCGTTCAGACCCCAATCTGGAGTCTTCTTGCTGATGCTGTTGACAGAGGTTTTTTGTTGATGCCGGTAACTGGTCCCAGAGCGCGTGCGTATGTAACTTTTACTTGGGTCTATATGATTTCTTTAGATCATAGCATGTAACCTACTGTTTTTATGTTGAATAATAACCTTTGTGCGTTGGAAACACATTTCAAAGTCTGAAGGCATTTATTTACTGTATGACTGTGTACGCAAATAGCGACAATTCTAGAAGGTATAGGCAGGATTTAGAAGGTATAGGCAGGAGCGTATAGAGGTTTAAATCCAGTATCGTTAATCGCATATATCAAAACTTTATACGCAGAGAAAATATATCCTGCGTGTAGGAAGGTATGATTGCATGTGTTCTTTTACCATAACATATAGGAAATATTCTCAAAATGTGTCACTCCAAATCCCATTGTGGATGGAAGGAAAAGCCACATAGATAATGCACATCTGCAAAGAGAATAATCTTATATATAGAGTGTATAAAATAGAATCACTTTGCCATAAGTAAATAAATCCATGTAGGAAAACAGAATGTTGGCACCTATGAGCCAGTTTAGTCTTACACTGAATGAATTCTTATCATAGAGACCCACTCATAAGATAATTGTTTGATTACACATAAAACTGGTAACCACTCTTAGGTGGTCTTGCAGCCAACCTTTTAGCTTTTATACTTTGCAGGTTTTTTGTATAATACCAGCTATTATCAAGCATATGCCTTTTGAGTTCCCCATATATATTTTATGTACTAATTTTGTTTTGTTTACAAACCCAAAGGACAGGAAACATAGGAAATAAATGTTCCCTCTTCCAACTGCTGTAAAATATTTCTTTGCCATTGCGAATTACAGCACAATGCAGCATTGGCACTGTGTGAAAATATTTTCCCGGGATACTTCTGACGCTGGTCACTTGTTTCAAAACACGTTGAGGCTAATCTAGAGCTGGACACGTGCGCTCAGAGTGCTACGTAGGGTAAAAGAAAAATAATTTATGTACGTACATAGGCTCAATTCCAGCTCAATACTATCATGTTTGTGCCCATCAGGTGGAAGCAGTGAGTATACTGACTCCACAACAACATGGAGATGTGGCTTGTCAGTGTTGGGAGGTATAACTGCATTATCCTGTATAGGCTATACACAATATGAAAATATAATGAAGTGTCATATACACAAGTGTCATTACAAGAGATTGGTTGATTTTCCCTTAAAAATCCAGAGGTAATCTTCTTTCCTGCAGTAGTCCTAATGGAAATGCCAATTAAGTAAGGTAAATATATGGGCATAATTTCATGTTATATAGAAGACACACTAATGAATTAAATAAAATAATCTGGAGGGGACAACACAGTCAGCCAATCAGAAGTAGAAAGAATTAGTGCTGCTAATAGAGTCATCATCAATATTGCATATCGTGACTCCAGGTCCTGCAAGAGATAAAGCCTCTTGATGGATGGAGTGATTCCACTTCTCTAGGCATTAGGAGAGGCAAGTCACGGATATCATGTAAAAAGGTATATAAGGATGTATGTGTACAGGACCTTAACTTGGGGTGTGCGAGTGGTGCTGCCACCTAGGATGGCACTGTCATTGCCCTGCGGCACCTGTATTTGTCTTGCAGGATGCCTTGACCAGCAACCTACAGATCCACTGGAGAGCTATCCTAAGTGCCTGTAGGACGCACCAGGAGCTCAGCTTTCCGGCAGCGCCCTGATCCTCTGTTCATGACGTTGCATGTGCAGAGGGCTGGGCCAGCCTACAGCGTATCATCCATTTGCTATGGCTCTCTATGTGTACACCGTGTCTGTGAGTACAGTATGTGCAATATGGAAATGAGTATCTTATGTTCAATGCTAAATGAACCCCATTATGCCCAATACTGTGTATGTGGACCTTCATACACTACAGTCCCCAGAATGAGTACCGATTTTGTACTTTATATGTCTTTAGTTGTTTTTTTACCTAGCTGATACTCAAAATAGTAATTTTTAGGGATAAATTATAAAATGCAAGATCAGTCCCTGGAATTAGGGACAACTAAGCAAGAATATCTAGTGCCCAGTCCTTTAACATTCTTCATAAAATTCCCAGTAGTTGAGTTTCTTACACAAATTATTATTTTAGTCAGTTTCAGCTCAAACTCCAAAGAAGTACAAATCAAAAGTAATAAAAATTATAATTGCATTTATTAATCATAATGCGGTATTCCCAGAGTAATTCGGAGACTGCTACCATGTACCATACTATAATAGCATTAAGGATTGATTGCAATGCAGATCCAGTATAGAATGGGGCCTCTGATTATTAACCCCAACTGGGCAAAGGCATCTAAATATTCAAACAGTAAGGTGCAATCATTTATGTAGAATAAACTATATTCCAAACGGAAGCATCCTCATCATTCAGCATTTACTTACTCTGTCCTATACATTCAAGCATCTGTGCAATATAGTGGCTACTCTGCTCCTTTAATAACAAGATGGATAATCATATTTTGTTTAGTAAATCTCCCCTAAATACAGACAGATGTTTATTTGTAGTCTATTACTTTATGGTATTTCCAGGAAGAAGAATAAAAGTAAAGCAGAGGTTGGATATATTCTGTGCCAAGGCCAATAAAATAAAATCATCATTTAAATAGAAAAAAAGCATATTGATTGAAACAGCGGTTAATGTTGCTTCCATTAACATTCGTCTAAAAAGAATGCTGATACAAGAGGTATGCTATTCGTGCTGGTTTTACCATAAATCCTAATAGTAGTCCAGTGTTAGCACACCTAATATATAGGGGGTACCAAGACAAAATGTTTCATAGTGGCATCATTTGCCTCTCCTCCTGTTTCCAGTTTTACACTCCTGCTGAACTGCCTCCAACAGCAGTCTGGTAGATTCCGATGAATGACGAGATGGTCCCCATGAGGCCAACCAACCATGTGGGAGAGCAGCCGCCCCACATAAAACCAGGGGGCATCCAGTGAATGGCATTAATTAGATCAGAAGAACAGCTGATAATGCACAAAAGTTCTGACCTCATTAGAAATTTAATTTCACCCCGGCTCTTCGGCGTATCACCCCTACAAAAAATAAACAAATTAAAATCTTAAACATAATTTCTCAAGGTGTCTGTCCTTCACGTCCGCAGAGAGCTGATATGCGCATCTCCTCCCTCAGTCTCAGCTCCCATTGACCGAACTTCCAAGTGAATTCACTGCATACCCTTAATCAAATACCATCAGGCAAGGGCAAGAGCTGTCACTACTACCGGCATCACCAACCTTGCTGAGAAGACCCTGGTCTTAGTTTGCCTGAACCTACTCATCTTAGTACTTTTATCAACCAAAAAAAATATTTCTTAGTTCTTAATTACATTATTCCACAGAAGAGAAAAAATAACTAAAAATGAAGAGTCGAGAATGTATGTACCATCAGAACACATACATCGATAAATATATACGCTTTCTAGAGTTGATGCATATTTAAATATACTTTTTTTTCATATTTATTTTGTAAATATTGCAAACCTTTGTAATAAGTGTTATAATAGTTATAATCCCCCCATCATATTTGCTGTAGTGTAGTTATCACACACACACCAAAAAGAAAGATAAAACAAACCAATGCTGAGTGAGAGCACTATAAGATATATAAATAACCACAAATAGATAGTTTGGTGCAGCAGCTCATGGAAAGAAATTGCCTATCCTTTTCGTTCATAATCAGAAACAAATCAAATAGAAGCAATAAAGTTGGGTAGATTGCTCACACAATATTAAACACACAAATACATGTATTACGTGATACATAAGACCAATAAAAAAAAACAGCTTTTTCATTTAGTGAGCTAAATATTTATAGGTCAGAATTACACACTATGGGGCATATTTATTATAATTTGTGTGAAATACACCAAAAATGGTAATTTTCAGTGAACACCAATAAAATGTTAGCATCATCAGGATGTATGTAAGGGGGAGTTACGCAGCAAATATCAGAGATATCTGCTGTGGTTCCCCCATTTCTGATTGCAATAGTAGCCCCCATAGGTTTCTTTGGAGGCTGCTATAATGTGAGATTTACCAAGCTCTGATCAGCTGGGTCCTGAACCAGCATTAGCGATCATTTAAATTTTACACAGCGCTGTGTGATTATCATTAAATGGCAGTGATAATTTTTTATTGCCGCAATAAGCTGTGATTTATAATTATCATTACCAAGTTCCGATAAATAGGCCCATCTATAATACTGCAAATCCCCGAAAATCGTCCTGTGTGTCCCCGGCAGGGGTGTGCTCAGTGTTGTCCACAACACTGAGCGCAACACTGAATGAAATCAATAACTATTTTGTTCAGTGCCAGGCTCCCTCCCTCATCCATGAACATGTTCAACCTGACATTATCGTTAGGTTGGACAGGAGGTTCGGGCGATGAACGCCAACTACCAACTACAAACTGGAGCGCACATTAGTAGTTGCCGTTCATCGTTTTGGCCCAGAAACTGACCAATTTTTTTGAACGACTGAATGATAACGACGTCGTTATCGTTCAGTCGTCCAGAAAAAAAAAAAATCAACCCGTGTGTACGCACCTTAAGTGAAAAGTAGCTGTAATTGGACATGAAGCACGAGGCTTAGAACTTGAGCAAAGTACATTCAGCACTCCTGTTTTATAACAAAATCCTCCAATATTTATCTGAACAAATGAGAACTTAAATGATGTCAAATAATATCCAATATTCGCCCCATACCCCGTTCATCGTAAAACCTCCATAGTATTTTAATAAACCACAACCAGTAAGGAGGCGATGGCATCTTTTGCTCGTGGCCTCGTTTTTCTCTATGCTTCTTCTGACTCAAGCAAGTCCCACCTCCCGTCCAGATAGTTATGTACCTGTGGTGATGGAGCACGGTGCCACCATTTATTGAGGAACTCTATATGGCCTCAATGAATGGTAGTGGGCGGAGCTCTTCAGCAGGGGTGCCCATCAGGGATATATCCGGGTAGGTAGGAGGTGGAACTGCGCTAGGGATGGTGGGGTGTCCATCGAAGGTTACCTTAAATAGGTCCATCGGTAATTACCATAGATGGCACAAAAAACATCACAGTATAGTGTACTAATCGATGGCCACTGCTGCTGGGGGCACGGCCGGCCACGGACCAATGACAAACTGAGGGCAGAGCTTGGTGGCCGCCGGGGGGGCAAAGTTCCGTCAAGAAAAAAAAAAAAATATTCGGCTCCCACTCGTCCGCTGATGTCGAAGAACCATTGGCTCTCTGCCATCGATAGAAACACCATCGACAGTTAACCATCGATGATTGCTAACTATCAGTGGTCGATGGCCATCCCTAGACTGTGCTTGAGAGTCACGAGGGACACACAAGAGGAGGTTACACAGAATGAGAAGGAGGCAGGGTTGAGAAGGAGCCGGCCAATTAGTGAATGATTTCCTTAGAAAACTAGAGTGGTACCCCTCCATGGGGAGGTGCCCTTGTTTGCCCCTCTGCTCGAATGGCTCTTGCCTATAAATCTTTCTCTCCTATCACTCGGCAGATCCATGTCCCTCACTGAAGTGTGTCATACCCACCAAGCGGCGGCAGCCAAAGAGAAGGGGGAAGGGTTTAAGAAGAGGACAGAAAGAGGACTAATGGTAAGCATGGGAAAAGAGAGGTTGAGAGAGAAATATGCTACTCACTGCAGCTTGTTAGCATTTGCCAACTGGCAAAAGTCACAAGGAGATGTAAAGAGATGGGGGGATAAGAAGTGAAGACAGATAGTAAATGAAAAATATAAAAGAAAGCCAAAAAGTCAAATAAACAACATGGCAAAGGTGGTAGACAAAAAGGAGGGGAATGGGTGTGTACGAGGAAGGTGGTGGTGATGGTGAAAAAAAAAACAAATAAAACCCCCAAGAAAACTAAAAACAACCTTAAGGGATCAATTTATCATGAAATATTTGCAGCTTATTTCCAGAAAACACCTGTTTTGGGGGGATAACCACAAATATTTAGTATCCCCCGAATGTATGACAGAGGGATCGCAGCAGATATCTCTGATATATGCTGCGAACCCTCCAATCCAGCCGGCAGCCGCGACCCCCATAAGTGTCTATGTGGCATGCGATGCTGCCATATTTACCAACATCTGGAATGCGATGTGTAGCCTATGTGCTACACATTACATCACATAATTAACAGTGAGAGGGTTCCATAGGTGCAGGATCCCTTTCGGAGCGCCTGTCCCTGCGGGTGCATTTTGTTACATCCCAGCCCTATGAACGCAACCTGCAACATGATCATGGTTGATAATATCGCACCCAGGGCCTGATTCAGAGCCGGACGCTATTTGCACTCGCTCGTTCAGAAAAAGGGGCCGGCTATTTAAATTGAGCGCTCGCTCTTTGCGGTCTGTTGACACCTCTATGTCTGAGCGAGCGAGCGAGCGAACAAAACATGCGCTCGCTATTTTGTAGAGACGCCCCTTGGCCGTTCGCATCATACGTCATCTCCACTATTTATTTGATTAATCGAGTACATCGAAAGGCGTCTGAACTGCTCGCAGTGCTTGTGGTTGGATTTTCCTACCGCAATCATGCGAACAGTTCAGGCTAAGAAACAACCAAGTGACGTGGTCGATGACGCTGCTTTGTTAATTATGCACACCCTTAAAACGCCCGTTTTGACCGTTTGGCACGCGTGCGTTCGGATCACCACTCCCCGTTTTCAAGCACCTTCCCCTGTTACCACCCACAAACGCCTCATCCTGTCACTCAAATTAGCAGGCACTCGCTATTTTGCGAGCGCTCGATTTCCGACCACAATGACTGGTTGGCACATGCGCATTACGACCCATACGCATGCGCGGATGTGCGAACATCGCTCGGAGCGAACGAGCGGCTCTGAATCAGGCCCCCAGATCGCAATGCAATTGCGATCTTTTAAAAAAGGGCCACTTACCGAGAAAATGGCACAAGAAACAAAGAAAGAAACCAAAACTCACAATAATAGGCAATACATCAAAAAAGCGTAAGACATAGAAGAATATACAAAAACTAAAGTAAAAAGTAGAGAGAGAAAAGAACGAGTAATAGAAAGGGGAAAAGAAAAAGAAAGCAACAGGGAGATGATGGAAGAAGGGAAAAAAAGAGGGGGTGATGGGATGAAGAGGAGGAGAGAGACAGAGAAAGGTGGAACAGAGAGAGGAACGGGGGGGGGGGGGGAGGGAAGGAAGACGGGGAAAATGGAAGGGATTTATAGTTGTCTAGTTAACAATGATTTTACATTCTCCTTTCCAGAAGGCTTGTCAGCAAGCAATTTCTCTGCAAGAGATGCCTCTACCTCTGCATTACAATATTTGAGGCTAATTGAATTCGGTCCATAATAGGATACAAGGCATGGGATAGGTGAGGAGTACTGAACTAATGTTGGTACAGCAGGGGTGAAAATTAGCAGCACTGTACATTAGAAATAATGAATGGCACTAATGTATTTATGCTACTGTCGTATACTTCACAGTAACTAGTAAGTAAGATTAAGGACAATTTCTATCCACAGAAGAGCATGGCAAAATAATATATTATTCTATTATAATTACCCCATGCTGCTGCAGTCACCCACAACTAGACTGCAATAATTGCCTCATGCTTCTGTCACTGACTACACTGATAATTACCAGTTACAAATGCAGACATCAAACATTACACAGTTTACATGTATTCTTCTACTATCTCATGACCTAAACTATTTGAACCTTAATGAAATAATGTATTGAACAGATTTAATTACCCTAAGGTTCAACTTGTAGTCTAGATAGAATGTAACATACAGACAAATTAGTGCAAGCACACATTAGGTGCAAGCATACATTCTCTCATCTATACACACAAATTTAGCACATTAAGGATATTAAGGATAGAGAAAAAGAAGTATAGTATAGTTTTTCCCTCTTCTTTTTCTCTATCCTTAGTGTGCTAAATTTGTGTGTATAGATGAGAGAATGTGTGCTTGCACCAATTTGTCGGGGTACGCACACACTCACCTATACATTATCATTCATGTTTTCTTATATATAATAATAATTTGTCTGTATGGTTTCTGTATTTAAATGGATTGTAGCTACCACTGTGTCTGTTCAGGCTCTTATAGTTTCAGTTTATATAGTGAGTTTATTGCATGTACAGTTTTATTCACTTATTATTTATTTATGGAGTATTCCCATTTATTTACATCTGGAGGTAGTGTGTGTTCATTTCCTTTTGTGTAATTATGAGTATGCCCCTAGTGTCGATTCCTAATATATAGAGAGCATGTTTTCTTAGCGTGCATTCTGTAACCATGGTAACGCATTGTGGTCAAAATTTCCCCTTATTACTGGTGCATTGGCTATGATGGCCTCTTTCCACGCATGTTCTTTATTATATATTTCTATTTTGAACATTATATAAATTGTCCTCCAGGGCCCGCCATGTTTCCATGGCAATACACTGGACGCTCCCAGCCGGATGCGGAGTGCACCATGTTGCGGCTGCACTTGGTCCGGCTGAGACCAGGTGATTTGGGAAGTCACGTGGTGATTACTTCCGCTGGGACGGGTATTTGAGCCGCCCTTGGGCTCTATTTTGAAGTGTATGCACACGAGTGCACTCCGTTGTCCCAGAAGATCGCCAGTGAGTTGTGAACTTGCATGGCTGTGTGTGGTGTACACACGAATCTGGTAAGTGCTGTTTATTTATTTGGTTAGATTTGCTGCAATGAGATGTCACTGCAGCAGTGATTCTGCATCTGGGGGCATGCTAGCAGAGCTAGTAATGGGATACGTTTGTTTCCTTGTGATTATGTTGTGTGGACCTGCAGTTAGCAGTATTGCTGTATAGTGATTATATTATCCCATTCTGATTTAGGCTACTATACTATCGGATTCACCTCTACGATATTAGCATGGTACCAGTCATGATTGGTTATAGTGTTAATAGATATATTTTTTTACAGTCTATTTGTATATGACATAGAGAGGGGGTAAGTTTTGTATACACATGCAGTGTACGCTTTCTTGGTTTCCATACACATAGTGTGTTAATTTTTCTGCTTGAAATTTTTTTGATGACGGCTATATAGAGCCTGATAGACATTATCAAAATGTTATATTATTTTCTGTATACCCTTCTGGTATTTTTTTACTTTGAAGATCGATATTATATATATATATTTTTTCTATTTCATTTTTTAGATATAATACGCAATTGTGTGCATCGAGCATGATGTAGATTTTGTGCCAGTCTTGAGAAAGGTTCAAATTCCGAACCGAAACGTCGACAATACCATTCATATGGCTAAATGTGGATAACATTTTTAACCTTGAAGAATAAAATTATGACATTATTTGGATTTATTAGAGACTCTAATTTCTTTATTGGTGAGTGCTCATAAATAGGAGACTGGATATATGTGGAGATTAAATATATATATATATATATATATATATATATATATATATTATACATACACACACACACACACATATATATATATATATATATATATATATATATATATAACTTACGCTAAATGTTTTCCTTTGCTTCTTCTTAACTTAAGTAAATTTCTTAAAGACCTGGTGGTGAAAGGGTATAATAAAGTTGTACAATGTTAATTATCTCTGTAATACTTCCAATATGTAGACCTTGTCAGCAGGGATGTAACAAACTCCATTCTATCAGAGGATTACAGTAAAATCGTTGGACCTAACCAATCGACACCTAAAGATCAAAGCCATTTTAGATTATGGGCTTGATCCAGAGATATATGTTATACAGTTTGAGTCTCCCATATCCAAATATTCCAAAATACGGAATATTTTTAGCATGACCGAGGTAGGGAAACCTTTGATTTTTGATGTATCAACGTACACAAACTTTGTTTAAGGCAAAAAATTATTAAACATGAAGTATAAAATGACCTATGGGCGGTGTGTATAAGGTGTATATGACATATAAATGAGTTTCATGTATCTACACAATCTTTGCTTGAGCCACAAAATTATTGAAAATAAGGTGTATATGAAACATAAATGCATTCTGTGTTTAGATTTGGGCCCTATTCCTAAGACATTTCAAATATGATATGCAATTATTCCAAAATACGGAATATTTCGTTATCCAAAATACCCCTGGTCCCAAGCATTTAGCATATGGGAGACTCTACCTGTATATAATCTCATACACACACACTACAGTGTTCTCCCCAGGCTGTTTTCTGCGGGCGCATCGCCCGGCAGAAACAGCATGCCGACTGGCACTTTTCCCCGCCGAACCCCGCTGTCCCCCACTGTAGAACGCTGGCTTCTGAAGTGACCGGAGGCTAAAAAAGCCTCTGATCGCTTCAGAGGCCAGCGTTCCCAGTGATGCACTGCGCGGGTGACGTCATGACGTCACCCGCGACGTGAGGAGCCTGCCCCGTGCGCCTGCTGGATCTAGTTAGATCCAGTCAGCGCGAGGCAGCGACAGCGGCCAGAAAGTAAACTGCTGGGCTGGGGCTAGGACCAGTCTGGGGGCACTGCATAAGGGACACTATTAAACCTGGGGGCACTGCATAAGGGGCCAGCCTGGGGGCACTGCATAAGGGACCAGTCTGGGGGCACTACTTCAACCAGGGGGCACTGTATAATGGGCACTTTTGACTGAGAGCCAGTGGGGAAGCAGCCTAAGACCTGTCGGGCAGGATTGGTAAGGGAGATACCGCTTTTCGCGGAGCGCGCATAATTGCGAAGGCCGCCACCAAGCTACTTTTGGATGCCTCCCGGCTGGAAAAAATTTCTGGGGAGAACACTGTACTATAATATATATATGTGAAACGTTGATAATGTAGTTATGGTCACAATGATTTATTGAATACAATTTGTTTACACTGTGAACTGGAGTGCCGCCTCGTTCTTATATTTAAGCACTTCTGGAGACATATATATATATATATATATATATATATATATACACACATATATACTACAACCAATGGCGGCACTCCGGATAACAAACGATGCGGACACTTAGCTGGTTTCAGCGACGTTTCAGCGCCTTTAATCAGCGCTTTTATCAAGCATATACAGTAATACAAAAGTGAATAACAGACTTAAATAGCTCACCACCCAGCAGGCCAAACCTCCGATGTAGCACACGTGCGCTGCCAGACAACAGTCGCACAGGACATGACGTCATGGTCAGCCGCTGGTGTAACCATAGTGATATGAATGCACACTAATACTCACTGTGACTGCTCATCGAATGATCATAAGATAAAAGCAAACTCTGTGTCAAAACCGAAAAGCGGCCTGAAACAGAATATGCACCATTAAGTGAAAATGAATGAGAACACCAATACTCTAAAACTTACTCTCGGCAGACTGCCGTAATTATGCTAAAAGCACCATGACCACTACCTACACCTATACAAACATGACCGACAACATCAACACGACGTACCTAAACATATATGACATTGGACACATAAAACGATGTCAATTTACAATGTACAACAAAATGTTAATGCACACAATAAACAGATGAACAGCAACCGATATGTACCCACTTTGTATCAACCCACAAAAAACTTATTATGACTATAATCAGGCCCAAAAATTAACGGAGACTACACTAAGATGTAAAATGGTGTCCGAACATATCAAACAGCCCCCTTGGAAGCAATAATCTGTTAATCGCTACGACAAGCACCACTAACTGTTAAATGATAGACTCTATAGATGTTTATACAAAGCATTGAAGACCTAAAGTCTCATTCAAACCACGAGGAGCCAATGTCTCTAACCTCATGATCCAATTGGCTTCACACTGTAACAGTTTCTTGCCACGATCACCACCTCTCTGTAGAGGAGGCACATGGTCAATAATACAATAGCGTAACGTCGCAATGCTATGTTTAGCCTCAAAAAAATGTCTGGCTACAGGCTGTTCACTGGTGCCGCTAGCAATAGCAGCCCTAATAGCTGACCTGTGTTGCGCCATACGGACTCGGAGTGTACACTCTGTCTTCCCTATGTACATTTTAGAACAAGGGCAGATAATCGCATAAACAATGTATGAACTAGTGCATGTAAGGTGATAGCGTATATTATATTTCACACCTGTGAATGGATGGAAAAACGAAGGCCCTGTCTGTAAATAGCTGCAAGTGGTGCAGTTGGAACATTTATAGCAACCCAATTTAGGATTACCCAAAAAGCTGCTTTTCTTGGATTTACCCAATTGGGTGATGTCATTACGCACTAAAAGGTCTTTGAGGTTTCTACCTCTGCGATAACAAGACATAAGAGATGAATTGATGAGGGGTTGAAGGTGCTTATCTGTGCTGATGATTGGCCACAGACGTTTAGCTTGTCGATTGATGGAGGAACTCATGTGGTTAAAGTTGTTAACCCATATATGCCTATTAGACTGAGCATTCTTAACGGTACTAGGAGCACCAAGCAGTTTATCTGCTGGAATTGCCAATGCTTTAAGTTTGGCTTTGCTCAAAGTTGCCAAACTGTACCCTCTTTGTAAAAAATTAGTCAGCATCCTATCTAGTTGTTTGATCCCTTCCTCTCGATCTTTCGCTATACGCAAAGCACGTAAAAACTGTGAGAATGGTAAAGAGTTTTTTAATGGTGCTGGATGTGCACTACTGGCCAGTAACACGTTGTTCCTGTCAGTGGCCTTGGTAAATAAAGAGGGAACTAATCTACCTCCACACTTGGTAACCGTAACATCTAAGAAATTCACCGAAGTGAGACTGGTGTGGTACGTGAATCTCACAGGTCTATGCAAATTGTTATATTGCTCAATCAAATTGACAAATGCCTGTGTGGTATCTCCCCACACAATCAACAAATCGTCGATATATCGGTAAAAAGCCAATATGTTTTTAGAAATATTGGGATCAGAAAAAAATACTTCATGTTCAATGGCGAACATATACGAATTAGCATATGAAGGGGCCACATTAGACCCCATAGCGCAACCAGACAGCTGCAAGTAATAAGCGCCATTAAACATAAAGTAATTTCTAGTGAGTGTTAATTCTAACAACTGTATAAATAATTCCTCATTGATGCCCTTGAATAAGGGATTATCATGTATTAAATTCCTGGTGGCATGTAAACCTTCCCCATGGGGGATACACGTGTATAGGCTACATACGTCCACCGAACATAAGACACAATCTAAAGGTAAATCAGGAAGATCCACAAAAGATTTTAACAAAGTATTAGTGTCCTTTAAGTATGATGATCTAGCTTGAACACATGGTTGCAGCAACGCGTCCAAATAAGTGGATATCGGTTGATACAATGAGCCACGAGCAGCGATGATGGGCCGACCCGGCGGCCTAATGGGATCTTTGTGTAACTTGGGAATCAAATAAAGCAATGGTCTGATGGGAAACTTTACTTCCAAAATTTTTTTAATAGCAGCAGGAATAGTTCCCATGCGACAAGCTTCATCTAGTATAGCATCCAATTCCTTTTTAAAAATGCACGTTGGATCCTGTGCGAGTTTTTTGTATGTAGTGACGTCACTAAGTTGTCGGGATGCCTCCTCAATATAATCGGTGAGGTTTAACACTACAATCCCTCCCGGTTCAAACGCAGACTGCTGAATAGAAGTCTTAATATAAAAGAATTCTTTGCAGATAAGCCTGCAGTTTCTACATCGATACCCCCTCAATTGATGAAGTTGCAGGAATAGTCTGCGTTTGAACCGATCAGCACCAATGCGTCGATTACCACTTTCACTCGGCTTTTGGATAAAGCAATTAGTGAGGATTCCAATAATAGGACACCTTTTTGGAATCTTACCAAAGATGAACGCATGGCCCTTAAACATCTAGCTGCATATGATGACATCGTATTCCGCCAAGCAGATAAGGGAGGAGGGATTGTAGTGTTAAACCTCACCGATTATATTGAGGAGGCATCCCGACAACTTAGTGACGTCACTACATACAAAAAACTCGCACAGGATCCAACGTGCATTTTTAAAAAGGAATTGGATGCTATACTAGATGAAGCTTGTCGCATGGGAACTATTCCTGCTGCTATTAAAAAAATTTTGGAAGTAAAGTTTCCCATCAGACCATTGCTTTATTTGATTCCCAAGTTACACAAAGATCCCATTAGGCCGCCGGGTCGGCCCATCATCGCTGCTCGTGGCTCATTGTATCAACCGATATCCACTTATTTGGACGCGTTGCTGCAACCATGTGTTCAAGCTAGATCATCATACTTAAAGGACACTAATACTTTGTTAAAATCTTTTGTGGATCTTCCTGATTTACCTTTAGATTGTGTCTTATGTTCGGTGGACGTATGTAGCCTATACACGTGTATCCCCCATGGGGAAGGTTTACATGCCACCAGGAATTTAATACATGATAATCCCTTATTCAAGGGCATCAATGAGGAATTATTTATACAGTTGTTAGAATTAACACTCACTAGAAATTACTTTATGTTTAATGGCGCTTATTACTTGCAGCTGTCTGGTTGCGCTATGGGGTCTAATGTGGCCCCTTCATATGCTAATTCGTATATGTTCGCCATTGAACATGAAGTATTTTTTTCTGATCCCAATATTTCTAAAAACATATTGGCTTTTTACCGATATATCGACGATTTGTTGATTGTGTGGGGAGATACCACACAGGCATTTGTCAATTTGATTGAGCAATATAACAATTTGCATAGACCTGTGAGATTCACGTACCACACCAGTCTCACTTCGGTGAATTTCTTAGATGTTACGGTTACCAAGTGTGGAGGTAGATTAGTTCCCTCTTTATTTACCAAGGCCACTGACAGGAACAACGTGTTACTGGCCAGTAGTGCACATCCAGCACCATTAAAAAACTCTTTACCATTCTCACAGTTTTTACGTGCTTTGCGTATAGCGAAAGATCGAGAGGAAGGGATCAAACAACTAGATAGGATGCTGACTAATTTTTTACAAAGAGGGTACAGTTTGGCAACTTTGAGCCAAGCCAAACTTAAAGCATTGGCAATTCCAGCAGATAAACTGCTTGGTGCTCCTAGTACCGTTAAGAATGCTCAGTCTAATAGGCATATATGGGTTAACAACTTTAACCACATGAGTTCCTCCATCAATCGACAAGCTAAACGTCTGTGGCCAATCATCAGCACAGATAAGCACCTTCAACCCCTCATCAATTCATCTCTTATGTCTTGTTATCGCAGAGGTAGAAACCTCAAAGACCTTTTAGTGCGTAATGACATCACCCAATTGGGTAAATCCAAGAAAAGCAGCTTTTTGGGTAATCCTAAATTGGGTTGCTATAAATGTTCCAACTGCACCACTTGCAGCTATTTACAGACAGGGCCTTCGTTTTTCCATCCATTCACAGGTGTGAAATATAATATACGCTATCACCTTACATGCACTAGTTCATACATTGTTTATGCGATTATCTGCCCTTGTTCTAAAATGTACATAGGGAAGACAGAGTGTACACTCCGAGTCCGTATGGCGCAACACAGGTCAGCTATTAGGGCTGCTATTGCTAGCGGCACCAGTGAACAGCCTGTAGCCAGACATTTTTTTGAGGCTAAACATAGCATTGCGACGTTACGCTATTGTATTATTGACCATGTGCCTCCTCTACAGAGAGGTGGTGATCGTGGCAAGAAACTGTTACAGTGTGAAGCCAATTGGATCATGAGGTTAGAGACATTGGCTCCTCGTGGTTTGAATGAGACTTTAGGTCTTCAATGCTTTGTATAAACATCTATAGAGTCTATCATTTAACAGTTAGTGGTGCTTGTCGTAGCGATTAACAGATTATTGCTTCCAAGGGGGCTGTTTGATATGTTCGGACACCATTTTACATCTTAGTGTAGTCTCCGTTAATTTTTGGGCCTGATTATAGTCATAATAAGTTTTTTGTGGGTTGATACAAAGTGGGTACATATCGGTTGCTGTTCATCTGTTTATTGTGTGCATTAACATTTTGTTGTACATTGTAAATTGACATCGTTTTATGTGTCCAATGTCATATATGTTTAGGTACGTCGTGTTGATGTTGTCGGTCATGTTTGTATAGGTGTAGGTAGTGGTCATGGTGCTTTTAGCATAATTACGGCAGTCTGCCGAGAGTAAGTTTTAGAGTATTGGTGTTCTCATTCATTTTCACTTAATGGTGCATATTCTGTTTCAGGCCGCTTTTCGGTTTTGACACAGAGTTTGCTTTTATCTTATGATCATTCGATGAGCAGTCACAGTGAGTATTAGTGTGCATTCATATCACTATGGTTACACCAGCGGCTGACCATGACGTCATGTCCTGTGCGACTGTTGTCTGGCAGCGCACGTGTGCTACATCGGAGGTTTGGCCTGCTGGGTGGTGAGCTATTTAAGTCTGTTATTCACTTTTGTATTACTGTATATGCTTGATAAAAGCGCTGATTAAAGGCGCTGAAACGTCGCTGAAACCAGCTAAGTGTCCGCATCGTTTGTTATCCGGAGTGCTGCCATTGGTTGTAGTATGTGTCAGTGTATCCCCGTTTGGAGGTCACAGTGAGGAGGGCACCCGGTCCAGTTATACAATATACCTGTGAGTGCCGGATCTTGGAGAGTTATATATATATATATATATATATTTATATTTATTAGGGATGTGCAGGCTCGGATAGGTTCAAGTTTGCACGTTGAGTTTGGATTTTTCCCTCCAAAAAAACGGAACTCAGAAAGAGGCAAAACGTCATCTTGCATGGACGAACGTCATCACTCCTGGACTTTTGTGACTTTTGTCCAGGAACGATGACGTTCGTCCATGCAAGATGACGTTTTGCCTCTTTCTGAGTTCCGTTTTTTTGGAGGGAAAAATCCGAACTCAACGTGCAAACTCGAACCTATCCGAGCCTGCACATCCCTAATTATATATATATATATATATATATATATATTTATTAAGTTTTCAAAAGCAGTCATGTACTGATACTTTTAGAGGATGGGGCATTTACCTTACAATTCCCACCATAAGTGAAAGACCCCATAGGGCAGTACTGGCTGTCCACCATTTATCCGACTTGGTGTGGATAACGCCAGCATCAGCAGCCCAGGCCACGTGCTCACATGGGTAGTACAGCTGGTCAAATATGTTGCCTATGACAGATATCCACCTGATTACATAGTCTTCCTCCTGGGCAGTTTGATAAAAGATAAGCAATTACACAAATCTCATCTCCATTTTCATTATGTAATATTAAACAATGAGCTAAAATTAAAAATATATTAATTTAGCAGTAATAAATCATTTTCCAATTTCATGACAACAAATTTTGACATTGTAATATGATTGATTTATGTGAATCAATAGCAAGTTTGGAGACAGCAAAAGGAACAGCCCTACAACAGCTTCAGAGATCAAGGACATGACACAAAGGGAATGAAAAGGAATTGTTATTTAGGAAAGATGTACTGTAAAAATATCTATATAATACAGGAACTGTATAGAACACAAGGAAGAGTGATATCGGCTAATGGTACAGATTGGTGAAATGGCAAACATAATCAGGATAATTGGCTGCTATGGAGAATAAAAACACTAAACATGTAGAATAGATGCAAAAATTATGGGAACTACATGTTTTATATTCTGCCCTCCATAATCATTTAGAGAACAAAACGCTAGTGTGTATGTAGCCTAGTATTAGCTATCCATTCTATGTACAGATGTGTCCTCCTACATCTAGCCTCCTTGCGCGTTAAACAGCCCTTCTAGTTGCGCCGAGCGTCTTTCATGCGACTTTTTACCTTCAAATGTGTCTTATTCGCACAACAATGTGAATAGGACGCAGAAGCAGCTTCTGCTGATTATAGGCATGCCACATATAATTTTAATCTGTGTGTGACTGCGGTTGTATCTGCATATGAAACGCTACGTTAGTGTCACAGCCACTGACACTGTAACGTAGTGTTTCGCATGCAGATACCCTCGCACTCACACACAAATTATAGGCATGCCACATATAATTTTATTCAGCAGAAGCTGCTTCTGCATCCTATTCGCATTGCTGTGCAAATAAGACTCATTTGAAGGTAAAACGTTGCACAAAAAGATGAGTCACATTGAACTCCAGCGCTATGTGTAGCGAGACTTGTAGCGAACGGAGGATAGATGTATGTGGACACATCCATACATTGGCTATGATTTGTGGTGTGTCATCTAGTACTTGGAAGACGTGTGGATTGATCAACAGACCTTCTTTCCCAGACCATACTGAAGAGAGTATGTGAACATGGACAAGTCATCGAACAGTCTCAGTACGGTCCGGCAGTTGCTTAGCTGTGAGGCCACGATAAGAAGACTCTTTCCCCAATGCTGCTTTGCTCCATGCTTCAATGTAATGACGCCACCCAGAAGCTGGCAGCTGTAGCATAGTGTCCGTATCTATGACCAGAAACAAATATAAGCAAATACCAATGAAGGTACGATCTATAACCTTTCCTTATTAGAAAGTACACATTAAATGAATACAGAGGGGATGCGGTCAATATCCCGACCGCTGGAGTTTCGAAGGTAAGTAGCAGGGTTGGGGGGGGGGGTGTTAGAGTTAGGGCCTAGGCATTAGGGGGAGGATTAGAGTTAGGCACTAAGGGGGGAGAGTAAGGTTTAAGGTGCTGGGAGGGGGAGGTTAGGTTTAGGCACTAGGGGAGGGATGAAGGGGGTTAGGATACAGACCGACAGGTGTCGGTATCCTAAGCCTGTCAGGACGCCAGCATCGGGATTCTAACCGCCGGGATCCCGGGAGCCAGCATCCCGGTCCCATCCCATGCAGAGAACTGGAGGCTGCCAAACCTTGATTAAATGTTAATAAAAACTGACACAAGGCAATTCAAATCTCAGCAATAGCTGCGAGGTGCCAGCGCTCTGACCGTGTCACCGGCACTTTGCGTCCAACAACACAGGAAAATCTGCAATGTTGCTGTACTGTAATTTTCAGGGATGAGTGCAGCTGAACAACATGACAGCTCATCCCCGGGAATAGAATATAGGCTAAAGAATGAGAGAGTGAGTAGTTTTCTGTAAAAAGGAAAAATATCCCAATAAATATGTCTCATTGCCTCTGATCATGTTCAAATCAATATATTGGTGTAATATATTAACACATTGAAACAAATATATCTGCAAGTGGCTGGCAATTTCTTGTATGCAGATTCCAATGAAGATCACTAATAAAAACCAAGATTAAGAAAAGCTTCAGAAGAGAAGATATCTGGTATAATGTATGTAAACAGCGTTGATTCATTTAGTATGTGACTGTGCAGTTAGGACTGCACTAATTGACTGTGGCAGTTTAGCAAATAGCTATAACCTTCAGGGGTATATGTACACCTTGCAGAGAGATAAAGTACCAACCAATCAGCTCCTGTCACTTTACAGGCTGTGTTTGAAAAAATTAGAGTTATGGTAGACTTACCTTGATAATTCCTTTTCTTCGAGGTCCTTAGGGCCCACAGGGATACCATGGGGTAATGTGGTTAGAGAGATCCAGGCACCAAACAGTAAAAGCTTTCAGCTCCTAGGATGCCTCGTGTCCTCCTCCATATATACCCCACCCCCAGCCACAGGACTTCAGTTTGTTAACAAGCCTCGAGGCAGGAGAAGGAAAGAAGAGTAGGAAGAACAATCGTACACCGGAAAACACTCTCACACAAGATGAGTGAATCCGTGACCGAAAGAAAAGACAATTTACCCAATGCAGCCAAGTACGTCAGGGTGTGTCCCTTGTGGACCCTATGGACCTTGAAGAAAAGGAGTTATCAAGGTAAGTCTACCATAACTCTAATTTTCTTCTTCAGGGTCCATAGGTATCCACAGGGATACCATGGGGATGTCCTAAAGCAGTTCCCCTAGGGTGGGGGATGCTCCTGAGCAGAAAGGAGAACTCGTCGCCCAAAGGAAGCATCCTGAAAGGCAAAAGTATCAAAGGCATAGAACCCAAGAAAAGTGTGGACAGAAGACCACCTGGCTGCCTTACACAACTGTTCAGCAGAGGCACCCGACTAAAAGCCCATGATGGCCCTACAGACCGAGCAGAATGCATTGTCACCGTGTTTGGGACAGGGAGATCAGTCTATGTATACACCCGAAAGTCATACGGAACCATTGAACCAGGGTCTGCTTATTAGCTGGCCATCCTCGTTTGTGAAATCCATACAATACAAAAAGAGCATCTGATTTTCTAACTGAGTTTGTACACTCCACATATATACGGAGAGCACGAACTACATCCAGGGAGGCTTCACCTACAGAGAGGTCTGGAGCCTAAAAAGCTGGAACTACAATTTCTTCATTTACATGAAAACGGGACACTACCTTAGGACGGTAACCCTCCCTTGTATGAAGAACAGCTCTATCCTGGTGAAAATGAGGAGCGACAAGAGAGCGCTGCCAAATCAGAGACTCTGCGTGCAGAAGAGATAGAGAGAAGAAAAAGTGTCTTCGCTGTCAATCATTTCAAATCCACAGAGTCCAAAGGTTCAAATGGGTGAGCTTGTAGCCCCTTAAGAACCAAAGACAGATTCCACTGTGCTACCGGTGGGACAAAAGGAGGCTGAACTCACAGAACTCCCTGAAAAAAAATTCTAACATCTGGTAATGAAGCAATCTTTCTCTGGAACCAGACGGACAATGCAGACACCTGCACTCTCAAAGTGGCCAGGCGGAGACCAAGGTCTAAACCAGCCTGGAGAAAAGCCAGTACCCGGGAACCCCTAAACACCTTAAGGTCATACTGCCTGTGGGAACTCCATTGACAAAAAGAATGCCAAACCCTGTAATAGATGCGGACAGAGGCAGGCTTTCGTGCTCTAAGCATCGTTTGAATTACAGAGCTGGAGAAACCTTTGGCTCTTAAGATGGAAGATTCAAGAGCACGCCGTCAAAAGCCAGACGAGGTAAGTCCGGATGCAGGCAGGGACCCTGCGTTAACAGATCCGGCAATAGAGGAAGAGGACACGGACTTTCTCTGGATAGATTCTGTATGTTGGTGAACCAATGACGTCTGGGCCAAGATGGAGCCGCTAGTATTAGTGTTCTACCTTCCTGCTTGAATTTCCCGAGGACTCTTGGGAGGAGGGAAATTGAAGGAAAGAGATACATCAGCTTGAAGTCCCATCTTACTACCAGTGCTTCCATGAATACTGCTGATGGGTCTCTGGACCTGGACCCGTACCTGGGGACCTTGTGGTTGTGATGTGATGCCATGAGAGCTATGTCTGGTAGACCCCATTTGTTCACCAAGAGCAGAAACACTCCCGGGTGGAGAGACCACTATCCGGCGTGTATGTCCTGATGACTTAGGAAGTCTGCTTCCTAATTCAGGACTCCCAGTATGAATATTGCAGAGATGACCGGAAGATGACGTTCTGCCCAAATCAGAACCTTTGTCACTTCCTTCATTGCTGCATGACTTTGTGTGCCTTCCTGATGATTGAGATAGGCCACTGTAATCGTGTTATCAGAGTGGATCTGGACCTGCCTGTCCTGGAGCAGGTCCTGTGCCATGATAAGTGCTTTGTATACTGCTCGCAGTTCCAGAATATTTATTGGCAGATAACTTTCCTGATTTGTCAATCTTCCCTTAAAGGTGTGGTGACCCGTCACTGCCCCACATCCGTTGAGACTGGCGTCCGTGGTGAGAAGCACCCAATTTAGAATCCAGGATGGACGCCCTTTGTCCAGATGATCCTTTCATAGCCACCACAGGAGGGAGAGACACAACTCTGGAGTGAGCAGGATCCTCTGGGACTTAGATGATTTTGTCCGTTCCACATGGAGAGAATACATTTTTGCAGAGGCCTGGAATGAAACTGAGCATATCCCACCATGTTGAAGGTGGATACCATTGATCCCAGGACCTGCATCGCTGCTAGGATGGATACCCTTCGCTTGTGTACTCTCAATAATAGGGCCGCAATCTTGTCCTCTGGTAGAAAGACCCTTTGTGCGAGAGTCCAGAAGTGCTCCTAGATGTACCATCTGCTGTGTTGGAGAAAAGGATTTCTTCCAATTGATGATCCAGCCGTTCTTCTGTAGGCAGGCAATGGTCAGCTGAAGATGGTGTTGTAAAACAACAGGAGATTTTGCCAATATCAGAAGATCGTCCAGATATGGCAGTATTCTGACTCCCTGACGTCTGAGATAGGCTGTCATGACTGCCATTATCTTGGTAAAAACCTAAGGGTCTGTTGACGGGCCAAAGGGCAGCGCCTGAAATTGGTAATGTTCCTATAGGACAGCAAACTGTAGAATTTGTTTGTGGCATGGCGTAATAGGAACATATATATATGCATCCTGAATGTCCAGGGAAAACATAAAATCCCCAGGTTCCATTGGCAACATAATTGACCAGAGAGTTTCCATACGGAACTTTGGTACATGGATAAACCTGTTGAGGGTTTTTAGATTTAGGATGGCCGATGAGACCCATTCAGTTTCTGAACCAAAAATAGATTGGAATAATAACCATTTCCTTGTTGTAACACAGGAACCGGTATTATTACCCCTCCCTGCAGCAGGGAGTGAATAGCCTCCTGAAGGGCCACTCTGACCTCACCTGATGGAGGAATTGTATAAAAAAACTTCTGGGGAGGATGCCTCCGGAAAGTGAGGGCATACCCGAGAGACTACTTCTCGGACCCAATCATCTGTTGTTGTTTGATCCCAGTAATTCGCAAACTAAAGAAGTTGGCTTCCCACCCTGGGATCCCCAGGAGGAGGCCCGTCCCAATAGGTCCAGTTTTTGTCGTCCGGCTTAGAAGCTGGACGTCTGGCCGGCACAGACCTCTTAGTTTGTCGCCAGGACGTCCTGCAAAAATTAGAAGGTTTGGAGGAAGATATTCCTTTGCTCATCCCTTAGGACAAAAGGTCCGAAAAGAAAACTGCCTAAATTTTATTGTACCCGTAGATGGCTGACCTGCAAACTTAGAAGCCACCAGAGTAGCTATTATCTTATCTTTCCATAGATAGGTAAGGATTCCAGAGCCCTCTTTGATCCTGTATCAACTTTCCAGGATCTTAACCAAAGGACCCTGCGTGCCACTACAGAAGCTGCTGATGCTTAAGCTTCTAAAATTCCAGCATCACCTGCAGCTCCTCCCAAATAAGAGACCGCTTCCCATATATGGGAGATTTACATCCACTGATCTCTGGTAGCATTTGGTAGAGAGTCTTCCAATGCACACATCCATTCTTCAACAGCTTTGGCTACCCAGGCTCCAGCCAAAGCTGGACGGGTAACAGCTCCTGATGATGAAAATATTGCTTTAAGCCATGTTTCAATCTTCCTATCTGTCGAATCCTTAAGAGAAGATGCTGATGGAATAGGCAGCGTAGTATTTCTGAAGTGCGTGACATGAGCATCCACGGGTAGGAGCTACATTCCACTTAGTACATTCAGAAGCTGGGAAAATATACAACGATGTTAATCTTTTATTAACATAAAACTGTTTATCCGGGTTACCCCATGCCTCTTCCATAAGCTCAGTGAGCTGCTCAGATTTATGAAACTCCGCTTTGGCCACCTTCCGCTGTTTAAACACTGGAGCCTCCTTACTAGGGTCTGGGTTCATCATCCTGAATATCTAAGATTGATTTAATCACCCTCAGAAAAGAAGGAACATCCACTGTGGATGGATGGTCCTCCTCTCCTTAGCTAGAAGCTGGAGAAGAACCTTGCGCATCATCTGATTCCTCTGATGATGCGTCTGAATCCATATGCTAAGCAGACCGATAAAAAGAAGCGCCTTAGTAACTACCAGTCTGCTTGCACCAGCTGACTGATCCATACTCTGACTTGAGTAGGCATAAGCATCCATCCGGGAAGGATGTATAGGAGGCGCAAACATAGCATGCTGTGGATACCCCATACAAGGAGTAGCCATACAAAGGAGGACACCCAAGATGGCTCTTGTACAGGGACTGGTATACTGGACTGGTGAGGTGGTTTTTTATAACAGACAGCACACAAAACATCCTTTATAAAGTCCTGAGAGGACAAGCCCCCCAACCAGGCTTTAAATCAAACCGTCACAGGGGCCTCCCCCTCCTGATTCCCTTTACTTTTTGACATATCAATTATAAAGGTAACAATGCAATATAATGAAAAAACTCCATACACATGTAATAGAGGGATGGGGAGAAAGAACAGTGATAGTTAATACTGCCTTTTATTTCTGACTGTCATTTATATCACAGCAGCTAGCAAACAGTCACATACAATGCATATGCAATTTTAGTTGCACTGAGCTCTGAATCAACTACTCAAAAACACAATGCTTGGTAGGATATAGAGCACTATGGACCTCATTCAGAGTCGGTCTGAATGAGGGGAGGATCTCTTGAATTTTCAAGACGTCCTCCTTTGCGGTGGTGCCTTACGACCGCCTAAGGTGATGGTCGCGATGGTCAAGACCATCGCGACCATCGGGGCTTACGACGAGACCCTAGGGTAGGGTCTCCCTTGTCGTAAGCCCCGGAGAGCTTTCGGCTCTGTCTGAGCCGAAAGCTCTCCACTGACATCACTAGTGACATCACTAGTACACTAGTGATGTCAGTGGGGCCGCCCCCAAATGGTAGGCGTTCCCATGGGAACGCCCCCGTTTGGGCTGCCACCCCCCCGGCCCGCCTTCCAAACGGGGCGAGCTGTCAATCAACATCGACAGCTCGCCCGCTTTGGATCGAGACCCACTACAACCGGCGCTGTCGGTCGTAGCGGGTCTCACGCATGCGCACGACGGCGCCGTCGTGCGCATGCTCTGTGGGGGGCCATCGACCTGGTCCGAGCGCATCGTCGCTAACGACTGGGTCTGAATGACCCCCTATGGCCCTCATTCAGAGGCGGTCGGAGGATGGAAGCGGTCGCTCAGAAACTGGGCGGTCTCTTGCATCCTGACCGGCCGCCTCTGTTTCGGTCGTTAGGCTGTGGGTTTACACCCACAGCTCTAACGACCGCTAGGGTGATGGTCACGATGGTCATAGACCATCGGGGCTTACGACGACACCCTAGGGTAGGGTCTCACTTGTCGTAAGCCCCGGAGAGCTTCTGGCTCTGCCAGAGCCGGAAGCTCTCCACTGACATCACTAGTTATGTCAGTGGGGCCTCCCCCAAACGGCAGGCGTTCCCATGGGAACGCCTCCGTTTGGGCTGCCACCCCCCGGCCTGCCTTCCAAATGGGGCGAGCTGTCAATCAACATCGACAGCTCGCCCCCTTTGGACAGAGACCCGCTACGACCGGCGCTGTCGGTCGTAGCGGGTCTCACGCATGTGCACGAAGGAGCCGGCTCCCTCGTGCGCATGAGCACTGGACAAACATCGAGGCGGCCGTGCGGTCGTAGAGTTAAGGTTGTATCAACTTTTAGGAAATGTGTTAAGTGACTGTGGGCTCGATTCAGACCTGCTCACTAGATGCGTTCGCACGCTAGATGCGTATGCAAATTTCGGCAAGGCAAGCGATCGCACATCGAGGCATTAGCACACCCACTATGTCTTGGCGTGCGATCGCTCTGTGTAGGCAGACGCCCACCAGTCTGTCTTAAGACGCCCACTTGCGCACATCATCTCCAGGAAGTGCATGCAAACATCGGTACATCGAGTACCATCGGAAGTGAACGCAGCGCTTGTGGCTGACCATACCCTACAGCAAGCACTGCAAATGCTTCAGTGTGTAATACAACCAAGTGACGTGTACTATGACGCTGCCTCTTAATTATACACACCTCTGAAACAGCGTTAAGACGCTCAGGCACGCCTGCGCTCACACCTCCACTCCCCCGTTTCTAGTGGCCAGCCCCTGTCACCACCCACAAACGGCTACTCCCGTCACTCATTCTGCAGGGCTGTCTATGGGCGGCAAGCGTACATTTCCCGGAAATTGTGTTTTATCCTGTATTTTTAATGAAATATAATGTATGTATCCCAGTTACACTACTGCTGATAAACACATTAAAGCAAATTTTTAAACATTAAAATTCTCCAATATAACAAACTCAGTATATATATATATATATATATATATATATATATATATATCTCACACACACACACACACACACACACACACACACACAGGCATAAGAACAGAAGGGGGGACTCGCCCCCCCAAGCATTTGATATATTTTGCTAAGGTCTGTCCTGTCTCCACCGTGGTCACCTCTGTGTCTGCCTGCTGCTCCACCCAAGCCACTTTGTCAATCTACTCCATTCAGCCCCATACTTACCGTGCTCCTGGTGGCGCATTCCTCCTCCTTACCTGCTAAGTTCTGTTCCCTCTCCTTACAATCAGAGACATTGGTGCATGCTCATATTGGAGACGAGACATAGCTTAGCAAAATTATATGTAGATACACACACGAGAGCAGGAGTGTGGTTAAATAAATAAGGTAACAAGATCTCACATTGCATAAATATATTCGACTCATATAATATACATATAATCAATAGTATGGCCTTGATAAAGATTATTTTTTCACATAGTCCCCATACTTGTCTAAGCATTTGTGCCGACAGTACACCAAGGCATCTATCCCGGCATAGATGAATTCAGTGTGAAGCGCCTGAAGTCAGGACATGACGACTTGCTGAACTTCACAGTCGGTTGCGAATTACCTTTCACCCAGGTGCCTCTTCAATGGTCAAAAGAGATGGAAATCATTTGGTGTCAGGTCAGGACTGTAAAGAGGATGGACCAGTACCTCCCAAAGGTAGCCTAATGCTCATCTTGAACATCTGTCCTGCTGTTATCAAAGGCATTGCCCCAAACCTGTTTCCGTGACATAACATTATCACCGTACACCTCAAAAAGTTGGCGATTTCAGCTGCTGACGTGCCCTTTAGACGCATAAGTCTGATCACACTACGCACCTCAATGTTTGACCAAGTTTTCGTCAGCCCCGCCATCTGATGTTGGGACAGTATGACTGATATGAGGCGCAGTCTAATGGCCGGGAGGGGAAGCAGTGGCCTATCTACTCTGGCCTGATGGGAAATTAGAATGATATAGAATACACACGAGAGGTCTTGTTACATTACTTATTGAACCACCCTTGTATATATATTTATTGATAGAGACACATAGGTAATGTTCCTAGGGGGGGTAGGGACAGGGCCGGCACAACGCAGTCTGCGGGGAAAGCCAAGCTGGAGAGGCGCCCTCACTGCTGGTTGCTTTCTGAGCGCTTTTACAGCTGCACTGTTGCGCCTGTGACAGCAGACTGAGGTAGCCAGTGCAGCGGTGTCATGGGTGGTCCTGACAGGGTGGAACCAGGGGGTGGACCGGGCAGCCGCGGACAAAACTTACATTTAATTTCAGGCGGATTGGCGATCTGGCTAATGGGTGGTCCGGAATAGCCAGATCGCCGATCTGACTGAATTTAAATACAATTAATGTCCGCGGCTACACGGTCAGGAAATGATTTCAATGCCCAGTAGTTGCCCGCCCTTAAGCAGGAGCTATTTCATTCTCCTGCCTTGTTAAGTTGTTATAAGCAGCGCCACTGCCTGGTATTAGCATGTTTATCGGCAGCTTACATGTGCAACATATGCAATGACATCACGCCACATGCGCCCCCTGTTCTCACTGTGTGGTGTGTTGTGCCCAAGAAGAGGAGCAATGGAGGTGGTTACTAGGGGGCACTGTATAGGGGGTGGCCGCTACTGAGGGCACATTATGGGGGGGGATGGACGCTACTGGGGGCACTGTATAGGGGGGACTACTACTGGGGGCAATGCATAAGGGGGACTACTACTACTGGGGACACTTCTACTTCCTGAAATTAGGGGGGATGGGGGGCGCCAGTCCATTACCTTGCCAGGGGCACTCGGATCCCTAGATACACCCCTGGTGAGGGAGGGCTCAAATTTATAGTTTGCAGGTGGATGCAGAACACCCTCGCACTGGCTCAGGGTGGGGGTATGGTTCAACCTTAAGATTAACAGAGCTGATTTAAGAACCTCGACCAAGATTAATATGCACTTACCAGTCTGTCTCTGCCTCTGTATGATTCCAAGACATTTACCAGTCCAGATACTGCAGTTGCCATTGTGACCGTGTTATGAACCAATTATGCAAACGGGGACCTGCGATGCACAACATATATGGTGAAATCGTCTGCAACAATTTTGATGTTCTCTAAAGCTAAATCTAGTACACACACCACAAGCACAGGGCACAGTACACACAGCCTCATGGACTTCAGACTTCTGCGTCCCAGGTCTCTCTCTGACAGGACACGCCCACGCCCGGCAGCTGTGCGGCCCCATTGGTCGAATGTCTGACATCCGGGACTCCTGTCACCCACACTGATATTACATAACTCTACCCTTGTATTAATTAATGAGCTACTGCTAGCAGTAGGGTAGGGGGAGGGAAATAGTGCGAGGCTGCATGAGCCGTGTGTAATGTATAATGAATGAGCGCAGATAAAATAAATCTAGATAATAAGGCGCCATAGAGAGTGCTAGGGTGCGGTACTGCTGCCCCTATGGTGTGGGGCTGCTTAATATGTAGTATGAGTGCAGAGCAGGTAGCATCTCCGGTTACATGTATGTGCTATGTACTACCGTACTCTGTACAGACTGACAATTACTCAGCCACACGCTAAGCCGGTGCCAGACCTGGGAGCGGCTGCGTTACTGCTGGTCCCTCAAACGCTATATATCATGTAGTCCCGTAGGTGGGTTCGACCCGCATGTGCCCGTCCGGACAAAAAGCCGATGTGTTGCTGTTGTCGGTGTGCATGCAGTCTGTGCGCCGGGCGGTGTCGGAGGAGCTGCTGTCTCTTTAATGTGCCGTTGTATCATTACCTGAGGCCGCCCCAGGAACATGGCGGAGTCCGGCGGAGGGGAGTTCGTCTCGCTCGGGCAGAGCAGGTGAGGAGACCCCGGGCAATGGGAGGCCGAGCATTGTGTGATAGCAGGCAGGGGGAGGGAGGCCGCGGAGAGGAGCTGGCCCGAGGCGGTGACATTGTGCTAAGAAGAGACTCCGGGGATCCTGCATGAGAGCAGGCCTCAGAAAGGGGTGTGTAGCATCGGACAGGCACAGACCACCTGGGTATCCATCAAACTTTCACAAGATATTTACGTACATGTGACATGACAGTCTCTGTAATACTAACATGCTGTTACTGTCATGGTCTACAGTGGGTTTAACATGATCAGGCATATGCTCTGTGGTTAGAAGGGTGTGTAGGACTACACAGGATTAAACTACAATTTTATACACTAGTGGATGTATTTGTCATATGGTAAAGTATGCATCATCATTTACAGCTTCTTCACACCAATCCATTTAAAATCACATTGTACATTGTTTATCAAGAATGTGATGTGCTTTCCAGCATAAATAATGCATATTTAGTGCTTATTGCAGCTTCTCTTAATGTGGTGTACTTAATCGCGTATACTTAGCTGTCCCAAAACTGCATGCAGAAATTTTAGGGGTCTATTTACTAAGCAGTGTTAGGAGACAGAGTGAAAAGTGATAAGAAAGTGATAAGGTGCCAGCCAATCAGCTCCCAACTGTCATTTTTCAAACACAGCCTGTGAGATGGCAGTTAGGAGCTGATTGGCTGGTACCTTATTCCTTTAACTGTCTCCTAACACTGCTTAGTAAATAGTTCCCTTAACCTTTTACCAGTGTGATTAGTGGATGGTTCTGTAAAGTAGCGTGATTTACTTTAAATGGAGTTATTAGATCAGCTTTATGTGCTAAATGGCATTTGCATTGGTGGGACTAAACTCATTAAAAAAAACCCTGTATATTCCTAATAGTGCTGACTGCATACATAATTAAAATTCCTATTATTTGGCATGAGCCAGTGTATGATGTCAAATATAATCTTTTTTTATCTCCTCCTGCCTCTATTAGCTAGTGATATCACCAAATCCAGGTTGCTCCATATGTCCCATACATTTAAGGTGCCCACACACTGAATGACTCGCAAACGATGTGATGTCGTAAACAATTTCCCTTGAACTCCACGGCAGTACTGAACAAACGATATCATCCATAAAGTGTTCATTTTGACAATCTACTAACGTCCTAACGATATATCGTGCGTCGCTAACTATTTCCAAATCGTTAGATCGTTAACGAAACATCGTTTACTTTCCAAAACGCCTGACAATTTTTTATTAAAGATTTCTTCTAAATTTAAATAATGGGCTGGACTAACTAGGGGGTATATAAAGCAGCCGCCATTTTAGCTCTTTGCACTTCTGCTCTGTGACTAGTGAGGCTTGGTGTATACCTGCTGACCTCTGTACATTGCTATTGTGCTCTGCTTTTGTTTTTGGCTTGCATTAACATAGTGTGTTCTATACTACATTCTGTGGTGATGGATCCTAATCGCTATAGAGTTCTGTTATCCTATGCTGAAGGTGAGAAGACCCAGCATAGGAGGAGGTTGAGATCTTGCTGTGGACAAAGGAGTGGCTGCTGCAGAGGTATAGTCACTCACACGTTGCTGCTGATGGAGATCCGTGAGAACAATCCTGACGACTACCGCAACTACCCGCGTATGGATGATGCCACCTTCCAGGAGTTGCTACGTCTGGTGACCCCCTATATGCGGAGGCAGGATATGAACCTGCAGAGGGCCATGCATGCAGACGAAAGGCTGTTAGCTACTCTGAGGTACCTGGCTACAGGAAGGTCTTTTAAAGACCTGAAGTAATGGGCCTCATCATCCCGGAGACCTGCAAAGCTATTGTGAAAGTGCTACAGTACCAGTATTGTAAGGTAAGAAAACAACATCACTCATTTGTTGTGAATGCAAAAAACTGTTTTTATTGAAGTTCGTAAAAAAAAATTTAAGTGTAAAACAGTAGAAAAACATTTTTCTGCGACCAACATAGCTGCTTGCCTCATTTCAATTTGTAAAAAACAGTACAACTATACAAAATATTTTGCTGAAAAAGATAAATACAATTTTAACACTAATTTATCCACAAGTTTTATCATTCCCTATAAATATGGTGATGTATGCTATATGGTGTTTCTGGCGCAGTTCGAAGAGGAGAATAAACACATGCTGTAAGTGCATAATGAGGTCCCGGCCCCATCAATGTGCACTTACAGCATGTGTTTATTGACCTACTTCAAAATGCGACAAAAGCACCATATAGCATCCTGAATACACAGAAATATATGTTCACATATAAATTCGGGCGCACATGAAATGTTAATAATTAAAATACAACGATGTCTTAAGAGCTGCTTTTAAACGTAATAAATCTGTAATATACACCTTGATCTCTCTAAATGGGGAAAAAAAAGCCTGGATCTATAGTCAATAAGTTGAATAACTGTCCTAATCGACCAACATGTTATTTGTAACACTGACTTAACCAGACAAGGAACGCTTGGCATAAAAAATAACAATTTATTACATAACAGTATTTTTTATGTTATATATTATTAAGATATCAGTCTAAAAATATAGAAAAAATATCACACGTACAATACCATACAGGTTGGTTCTAAATGGTCTTAGAGAGAGATATATATATATATATATATATATATATATATCGCTTGTATGAGCATAGTTGATACCTCTGCAGAAGGGGTCTCCTATATCAATGCATGATATGGAACCCAATAATTGATCCCACATATTTATTGGGAACTGCACCATATTTATTGGGAATGATAAAGCTTGTGAAGAGCAGGGGAACACTTCACAGATTATAATAATCTGATCTCTCCTCCTCTGCCTTTAATAAGGCTGAGTATATAGTTGATGGGTGGGGGAGCAAGATGTGATGAGGTGGGCAGGTAGGTGGGTGGGGGAGCAGGTTGTGATGAGATGGGTCGGGGTGTAGGGTGTGATGGGTGGGAGGAGCAGTGGTGCTAGTTGCTTGTCGTGCCAGGTATGTCTCAGATGGAAGGAGGTGGCTTCTCCCCTGAAATGACTTTCGGTGCTGTTTCTTGGGGGGGGGGGGGGGGTTAGGTGGCACAGATGAATCCACCTCACTTTCTGCGTGAAAAGAAAGGTGCTTGGTATGTCCTGTTCTCTGGTTGGAGTCTGTTAATTAAAAAAATGAAAACTTGTAATAATTTTTTTTTTGTTTTGTTTCTAGTTCGGAAAGCCATTGCTGAGGAATTTGAAAGGCATTGGAATTTCTTAACTGCAGAGGAGCCATCGATGGGAAACATCCGTATAACCCCACCTGCCAACACCGGATCCTACTACTATAATGGCTACTTTAGTATTGTGGTTATGGCGGTGGTAAACGCTAATTACGAGTTCATCTTTCTTGATGTTGGAAAGCATGGCCATGCATCAGATGGTGGGTCCTTCAAAAATATGCTATTCTTCAATATGCCTCAAAATCCCTGATCTTGCCGCCAGTGGAGGAAACAAAGAACGGCCTAAATTTTGTGTATGTGGCAGACGAGACCTTCGTACTGCATGAACACATCATGAAGCCATACGCACAAAGGGCCTTAACCAAAGAGAAGCAGATCTACAATTACAATTTTTTTGTGCTCCTTGACAAAAACTGTTTTCAGGTTCTGGATTTTTCTTCGTACTGAATCCAGCGATGCAGCTTCTTAAAAAGGCCTGCTGAAGTCTGTCAACCATTGCAGCTCCTGGTTCCGTTTGGACTTGTTGGCATAGTCCTTTGATTTTATCCGCCAAAGACACTCATGGTCCCTGTACGTTTCAATTAAGCCTTGGATAAATTCTCGATCCTTATCTGTGAGAAAACAATCAGAATAATAAATTTATGGACTACAATTTTGATATGTTGACACCCCCAACAGTGAGGGTGTCCAGTTTTTTTGGACTATTGTGGCACCCAGTCAACGGGGGATCCTAACCCTTATTTTAAGCATATAATACACATTTGGGGACAGTTATTTAATACAGTAAATTTATGCAAACGTTTTTAATTTTTGGATTTTTGTGTAAAATATTTTAAATCTGTACATAGTTTGTTTTTAATGTTGAGTTAATGTTATTTTTAATAAAGTTTTATTAATTTACTCATCTATCAATTATTTTATACACATTGGCATTTGGGGGGGGATAAAATAATTACACCTATGTCCCTACATTGGTGATCAGTGGGATACACATTGATGGCCAGCAGTACACATACCAAAAATCTGAAGAATCGGGGGTGAAATCTGGATGTGTGCTGCCACTGCGGTCTCCTTATGATTCTGTGCAAAATGGAGGGTGGGATTATCCAGTCAAATGCCACTCAAATAAGACAGATTGTACAATTAATTGTACAATCGATCGCAGGTGCAAAAACACTACCGATCTGCACAATCGTTAACGAGATTGCTAGAACTTACCTGCAGTAGATAAGATCTGAAGATACAACAAATGACCTGTGGGGCCGCGAATTAGATCGTTATTGTTCCTGGAAGCTGCACGTTTTTAAACAATGTATTGTTCTGAAGCGTCGTCTTCGTGCAAATCGAGCCTAGAATCGCCCAGTGTGTGGGCACCTTTAAATCTGACTCACAACAGTATAGTTATCCAACAAACCCCAAACATGTCTCCCATGAGTCTCCTGAGGTGGGTATTCATCAAAGCTTGGAGAGCGATAAAATAGTGAAAGAGAAAGTACCAACCAATCAGCTCCTGTCATTTTTCAAGCACATTCAGTACAAAGCTGATCAGTTTTTGA
Source organism: Taudactylus pleione (assembly GCA_031769625.1). Lineage (NCBI taxonomy): Eukaryota > Metazoa > Chordata > Amphibia > Anura > Myobatrachidae > Taudactylus > Taudactylus pleione. The sequence goes on along the minus strand of JAUIMM010000086.1, from coordinate 8,939,567 downwards.
CAATTGCAGAAACTCACAAAATCAAACACTGCCTCACTTGCAGCCCTTTCACAAGGTGGTTTTCACTCTACACACACCTCCCATGCCTGCAAGCATACAAGGAGGTTGTGTTGGAATACTGTTTTCCCCACACGGCACATTCCGTTTTACCAAATGTCCCCTTATTCATAGTCACAGTTTGTGAAGTATATGCTATTTGGATTTTCATCCCATTCTCTCTGCGTGTTGTGATGTTTCATTCCCCTAACCTAGACCAACCAACTATTTTTTTAAATTTAACATTTCTGTGCCTGGCTCACTCATCCTCAGACATCTCCACCATCACCATGGCTGATTTCACCATCCCTAATGAGAGTCTGCATTTTCCTTCTCCCTCCAACTACTCTATAACCTCCCCTCTCAACCTCTCCCAGTTGACTACCTACTTAAAGGGATGGCCACTGTCTTGATCTTGTATTCACTAGATTAGACTATGCTCTGTTTTTGATTTCCGTAACACACCAGTAATCGCAAATACGCGCTATAGTGTGTATTTTACCCGGTATCGAGGACAGAGGACTCCCTATTTCAAAATGGGTGGGTCCCCGAGGACGTGCTCCACTGCGGCCAATCTCTATCTCCTCATTAAATGAATGATGTCCCTGGCCCGACTGCAGGCAATAAAAAGCAGAGGCAGAGTTGAGCCAGACCTCTTCGGCGCCTTACTAGATCATGCAGCGTCGCTACTCTACAGGGACATGCGGCTCCGCGAGACACAGCTCCTGCACCTGAGTGAAGACCTCCAGTAAGTGTAAGCGGGTAGCAGGTGGGGGTTTGATGAGCAGGTGACAGGTGCTCGAGGTCGGCTTGAGGCGGAGCGGCGGCAGTAGGACACCTCTTATGTTTGGTGTTTGCTTATGTCTGGGAGGGGGAGTTGCCAAAAGCTGCCGGGCGACTGTCCATACTCGCCGTCCCGGCATCATGGAGTGATTGGCTGCCTGTCATTATAGTCCATCCGGAGCTCAGTGTGGTGTGCACAGAATCTCCTGAGATAGCTCAGCACACCAATGTACACTGAGCGTTCCCCGCAGCAGACGCAGTAATGACAGGCAGACAATCTGGTGTCACTGCTGCCGGGCCTCTGTGAGAATATACAGCTGTCCCCAACAGTGTTTTTTATATAATATAGATATATAGAAATATATATAGATAGATATATATATGTGTGTATATGTGGTTCATTGTACACAAACTTTGTTTGAGCCACAAAATTATTGAAAATATTCCATAAAATGAACTGCAGGCTGTATGTATATGGTGTATATAATAAATGCATTCTATGATTAGTTTTGGGGCACATTCCCAAGAAATTTAATTTTGGTATGCAAACATTCCAAAATATGCAATATTCTGATATCCAAAATACCCCTGGTCCCAAGCATTTTGGATATGGGAGACTCAACCTGTGTATATATTTTTTTCCAATTGTCTCAACCCTCTTCCCCATGTGTGCCTCTGCCCCAAGCCCCCATGTGTGCCCTTGCCTGCTATCATGTATCCTTCTGCCCACGGAAAGGTATATTTCCCCTTCTGTATTTGTACCTGGAAGTGACGTGCACTAAGGGCTGAAGTGTGGTTCCCTGCCCACATAGTTAACTAAAAAAAGAAACTTGTCCCCTTGCGGGCTCGCTTTGCTAGCCTGGCTTCAAGCTCGCTACGCTCGTCACAAGATTGTATTCCCCCTCTATGACCACTTGGATGGTAGGGAATGATGTTGGACAGTTGCTGATGACGTCAGCGTACAGAAACTGAAGGGGATCTAGCTGGAATTCTCTGCCCACTCTCCACAAATATGCCTCTGCCCACCCAGCCTTGTTTAATTTATACTGGGCCCCACAAATTCTAATGTTACCCTGCCTGCTCTCACCGTGCTGCATCCTTGTACCCTGGCAATGCGTCGACATGATGTCACGTAGCTGCATGCCACCTCCCGCTACAGTGATACAGCAGCGCATTGAATTTCAATCAGTTTATTTTATTTATTTTTTCCTGTGGGGGCAAATGTTTCTGTTTTTTTTTTTCTTTTCGTTTGTTTTTTCCGGTGAGGTCCAGTGTCTGGTTTTTCCCTATCTGGACCAATGTGTTTGGTGTTTTCTTTCTTCCAGTGGGGGCAAATGTATTTGGTATTTCCCTACTGGGGCCAAGGGTTTTTTTTTTTTTTTTACCACCAGAGCCAATATGTGTGTTTTTCTTCATGTGATGGCCAATGTGTTTGATTTTTCCTACCGGGATCAATGCCATCTGCTACATGTTTCATGGGCTGTAGCTGCTAAATTGTTAGATTTACAGAAAACCTTAATTTAGATGGAACCCAGAAAAGGTCAGCTAGGACCCTAATTTTTTATAAAGTGATCACTGCACACCTTTCCCCTATTATTATTATTATTATTATTATTATTATCCTTTATTTATATGGCGCCACAAAGGTTCCGCAGCGCCTTACACAGTACATAAATGAGCACACAAGAAAAACAGTTATTAGCCGTACAATACAAGGCAGGACAAGGACATGGTTTATAGACATAGCTGCATAACACAAGCAGCAGGACATAAGCAACCAGGTGTTAGGTGCTGTTGTGGGAAGTTAGGAGTAAATTATACTATAAGTAGGGGGAGGAGAAGCACATGAGGGACGAGGGCCCTGCTCGTGAGAGTTTACATTCTAAAGGGGAGGGGCAGACAGACAGGGGTGACACAGATAGGATAGATAGTGAGGAAGGAGCATGGAGGATATGTGTGCTGCGGAATGTGTGTGTATAAGATGACCTGATATGTCAAAATTAAGTCCTTCATCTATCTCTGTCAACAAATAGATTTTGATTATGTGTTATTTACATGAGAGATGTACAAAAGAAAGTTGTAGCACCTTAATTATTGTGTGTTACAATGTAGCATCTAAATACAGTACATCCAGATAAAAATGCAGCTATTATGGGACTGTCCCGCCATCCTAATACAGTAGTGACTACTTTAATCCCAGCTGCTGGGTGCTATGCCATGCTCCTATCAGTGGGTGCATCTCACATGCTAGACCCACCCACAAATGGGTGCAGCCATGCCCAACATGTTGTGGTCCCACAGGTGGTGGTTGTGCCTGGGCCCAGAATTTCTCTTAGCAGCCCTGGAGGTGACAGGCAGAACCAGGAGGGCATAGGGCTTAGTGGTGGGGTAACAAGACCATGGAGGGAGGGAGGTGGCTGAGAGTGGAAGAACAGGAAAGGCCGGGGAAAGGAGCAGAGGGTTGGAAGGCAGACTGATGAGAGAAAAAAGGGGGAACAACAAGTGGAGGAGACAAGAGGGGGAGGATAGGGATGGATAAAGCAGAGGATTATGTGTGCACTGAATAAGGGGGGTGTTTGAAGTAAGCGTGTTCATGCTGTGGACAAGGTAATAAGTGAGATGAAAACGAGTTAAATGTTCAGAAATACAGGTAAAAGAACAGTGCTGCTAATGTATTAGTGCAGCTACAAAAGTGATATATAAAGAGAGGTGTGTGAGTAGTGGGTGCGGGAATTAGTTATTAAAAGAATGATTAAGGTGAACATATGTGACGCAAAGGAAAAAGGCAATCCAAACGACATTTTTTGTAGTATGAGGGGAAAAATTACAATGTACAGAGCCCATCCAGTCAGAAATTTTATGAACAACAAAGATCAATCAATAGGAGCAGCACGCAGATAGGGGGGTATTGCAATGTCCAAGCAGTGAGTGCAGCAAGGAGAGTCCTAGGTATTCATACAACGGCAGATGGTGAATTTGGAAACTCACATAAATATGTTGCTTGATGTCGGTCAGAAGGTGTTCTGGCTTTGAGGATGTTTTCCCTCAGTTTTCCTCCAGCTTAACTCCAGCGTAACTGCGTCTTAGTTATTAAATTGTAATTACACTTATAATCTAACACTCTGAATCTAATGCAGCCTAAAGCTGGCCACACACTAGACCAACTTACATCCAACCAACCAACTTGTTAATTGGCTGGAATGAAAATCTGGTAACGGATGGGAGTAACTGTTGATCAGCAATTTGCTCCTAAATGCCATAAAACAGATGATAATGGTCGTCAGACAAGTTTGTTAAATGTTTGATCTAAACAATTTGTTCAAACAGGTTTTGTTCATTTTCCGGCGTTTGGGAGCAAATTGCTGATTGTCATTTGCTTTCATCCTTACCACATTTTCATTCCAACCAATCAACAAGTTGGCTGGTTGGACAGATAATCTTTAGATGTGTGGCCAGCTTTACTAATAACTAAAGTTTCAAACATGTGTCTGTGTGCTCACTGATTGGGACCCCACCCCCAGAGCTCAACACACTAAATTGGGATGCAATAAAGTCTTAGATAAACAGTTTGTGAGAAGGGAGTAGACCATCACAGATTCACAAAATATTCCTAACTTCCTCTATAGAAATTGCTCCTAATATAGCAGTAGTAATAATTTACCTAGAGTAAAATCTTTAAAGCTGTGCAATAGCAATCAAGGTAACAGCATCTGATGAGGACTGTAGTAGCAGATTACCTGAAATCCAGAGAAAGGGAGAAGTCAGATCAGTCTTTGCATGGTGTGCATATGGCTAGTAAGATCTCCAGCGTAACTGCGTCTTAGTTATTACATTGTAATTACACTTCTAATCTAACACTTTGAATCTAATGCAGCCTACGTCTTTGCAGCCTTACTGATCACTTCTCAGATCACAACCTTATCACCAGCAAGCCCTCCTCTGTGACTTCAAGTTCTCTTTTTATTAAGCTTTACCAAACCTGCAGAAATATTAAATCTATTAATATTTTAACAACTTCTTACATCTTTGCAACAATCTTTTTCTCCAATTTCTACATTTGCTCCTCCTTATATTGCTGTACCACATCTTAACAAGACCCTACTACTCTTCAGTCCTTCATGTCCGCTACAGCATTCTGAAGTAACATGACCTCTTCAAACATTTAAACGTCATTGGCGTCAAAAGGTTCTGCATACTGCAAAGCAAACATACTTCCAGTCTTTCATCTCTGCTCAAGCTTCTAACCCAGAGCACATTTTTAATACATTTAAATCCCTGCTCACTGGCTACAAGCAGTGCCCAGGATTTTGCTGCCTACTTCCATGACAGGATTGATAAGATCTGTTCGGGACCCTGTAGGTATCCCTGAATTTGCCTGTGACTGTATCACCTGGACTAGTACTACACTAGTATCAGGACTGTGATCTCTCAGATCCACAAATACTGATATAGTGAGGACAGCGCAGAATATGATATTCACAATTCACTATTCTATCACTCTACCCATTATAGCATACACCTCTCTTCTGTCACCACCAGTGGTAAATAATGAACCACAGGTCCCCTAACACTTTTAGCCATATTCAATTAGAGGCGAAGTTTTCGCCTGTCCGACTGTTCGCTTTATTCGCCTGTTTCAGAGGCGAATTTATTCCGTGCTCGTCCCCGCTTTTCGCCTAATTCAATTGCAAAAATTTGGGGTGCTTGAAAATGGGTACAAGCATGTTTTTATGTCTCTAAAGTGAACTTTTAAAAAAACATGAAAAATCCACCTGCAATCCGAAAAACACCTGACCCATACTTGTGGACCCCCAAGAAGTCTTTTTCGCTACTGTTAATGTTTATCCCACCACTTTTTTAATTTTCACCCCAAAAATGACATGTCTTTTTTGGGGTGTTCTTAGGTTTTAGTTTCTGTTTTTTTGTGTATTTGTCCTTTGGGGGGCTGTCCCAAGGGGTCTGAGTTGTTTCCCCACGTTTGCACCCCAAAATAAAGATTTTGCATTTCTTTTCACCAGCTATTGATTGGGGAATCATTTTTGGAGAATTGTTTCCACTTAGGCGAAATTGTCCTGGAATTGAATTTGGCGAATTATTTTTTTTTAGGCGAATTCTTCACAAAAAAACACGCGAATATGGCTTTTCGCCTCTAATTGAATTCCCCTCTCTATCACAATTGCGCAGGCTCGGTGACCAAACTAGAACACCTTTTAGGTGGTCTCCAGCTTCTATCGATATGTTATAGCCTAACCTTGGCAATCTAATAACTTCCTCAAAGACAGGAACCTGGAGCATAAATAAAAATGGTTACCGACTACATAGACAGACGAGTTGCAATTTTACTATACAAGGGAGAAACTTACACAGAATTACATGCAACTTATTTTGAGGCCAGGGAAAATGGCAGGTAAATGCACTTCCAGGCTTCAACTCAGAATTGATCCTAGTCTGACCCAGAACAAAAGGCTCCCATACCTTTTATCACCTGTTCCCCCTCCCATAAAGAGGTCATGACCAAGTCCCTGATTGACTGGTCAGTTAATAATCCAGAGTCTGTGCTAGGTCTGCCAACATTCTTTTTAACCTACGGGTGTGTCGTCTTGTCTTTGCTGCAGGTGCTCCTGATGGCGCTGGGCATCTTTTTTGCATAATTTTTTTGCCGAAAATGCGTCTCAAGTCACAAAGCGAATTGACTAGGACACCAGGAGACTCTGCTGATTATTTTGATGTGACATTTGTATATATGTGTGTGCGACTCAATCTCTCAATCAGCATTCGAAGTGCTATGATGCAAAGCCCGCAGCTTTTTTTCACACAAAGTTCCGTTTTCAGTCTCAATTGCACACAGATATGTGACACTTGTATATGAAATCAGCAGCCTTCTGGTGCATCCTAGTCGCATTGCGACTTAGACGCGTTTTCGGCAAAAAAAGATGCCCAACGATAGCAGAGTTTCATGGCGTATTGAGGCCTATGTAATAGCTACATGAAACATGGTATGTTTACATTGATCTCTAATATGGAAGCTATAAATTTAATCAAATGGATCCATCCATTCACTGTGACCGCAGCGCTTGGGGGCTGCCCGGCATGTCCGTAAGTGCTGGGCATGCCCCCAGTAGTGACTAAAAGGGGATGTCATAAAAACACGCCCCCTTTTCTTTGGCCACGCCCCCTATTCAGGCATGCGCAGAAATGCCCTAGGTCTAGGTCCGGCGCCCTACCTGCTGCCGGACCTAGAGTGAACACTACATAAGGGATGTACATTTTAATTGGAACTACACAGGACCACCTCAGGGCTTTTTGAGTGATTAACATGCTAAGGATCTGTGTGGGGCAGAATGATAACCTAACATCAAAAGAACATAAAAAAAGGCATTCAGATTGTACCTGCCGTCAACGACCTTACATTTACAAAAGACAGTTTATGTATACAGTTATCATTTGAGCAATAGTTGAATTATTATTAATGTGATATATTTTCCTCTCTACAATGCCTTGACCGCCAAAAGATCTGTCATGAAATGGTATGCTCTTCCTCAGTCTGCAACCTGCTCAATTTCTTCCCTGAACTCTCTGGCACCTACTCTTCACATGAATATGAAGTGTCTGTTCTCTTAACTTCCTACTCCACTACCTCTCCTGTTGATCCTATACATCACAAGTCCCCATCGTCTGTACTTGTCCCAACCTTAATTAAAATTTGTAGTCCCTCTCTCTACTGGTATCTTTCCATCACTATTCAAACATGCAGTGATGCTGCTGTTCTGAGAAAAGCAAAACGTAAGTTTGACCCAAATTATTGCCCCATCTCTCACCTTCCTTAACCACTCACACAACCTATTGGACTCTCTTCAGTCAACATACCACAGAGACTGCACTGACTACTGTGGCCAATGGTTGGATTGCTGCGTCTAAAGGCCATTACTTTCTTCTATTTCTTCTGGCTCTCTATAGCATTTGACACTGTTGACCACTCTGTTCTCATACAAACGCCTCAAGCCCTAAGTTTTCAATACATAGTCCTATCTTGGTTCTCATCCTATTTATCAAATTGCTCTTTCAATGTTCTCTTTTCCTAATCCACCTACTCTTCTCTTCCTCTATCAATTGGAGTACGTAAGGCCAAGTCCCAGGTCCCCTACAATTCTCTATTCCATCTCTTGGTAAATTAATCAGCTCTTCTGGATTTCAGTATTATTACCAGTTATTATATATAGTGCACACACATTCCACAGCACTTTACAGAGAATATTTGGCCATTCGCATCCATCCCTGCCCCAGTGGAGCTTACAATTTATATTCCCTACCACATGTGTGTGCTCTCACTGCACACAGGCTGTAACAGCGCTGCTGCTCCCACTGGCTTTTACACATATTCTCCCTCCATCTCTCCTCCCAGGCTGAGTACAGGTGTCTGTTACAGAGACTACACGGCTACAGTGATTCTCTGAGCACCTTCTGACATCCATTCTACCCAGGTTCCTTTCAAGGGCTGTGAGTACACTGGGATGTTCTGACAGGCTGGTGCTTATAGGGAATCCATTATTTGGAGGGAGTTGGTGTGATTCTCCCACTTTGTCTCCCATTAGCCTTCTGAATAACTGTATAGTTTCCTGTTCTGTTATTGTGTGTCTCTACCATGACAAGCAAGGTAGCCACCAAAGCTTCTCTAAAGTTGTTTGCTCTATAAGCAATGACAAAACTTCACAGTTAACTCCTACTGATACCACAATCTGTGATGCATGTACAGTGGAAGACTCCCCTGTTACTACGATTTCCTCGCTCCTCCGTGGGCCCCAGGCTTAGCGGGTGTTATGAATTAGCGTTATTTCAGTCCACTTAGGGGGTGCGACGGGCCAAATCAGTGGATAAGGGTCCATTCGTAGAATGCCCTACACTTCCTACCAAGACGGTACCTTTTTGTATGGTACTCAGGGGGTAGAGCCATTAATCTTGGCGGTCAGCAGGTATTTAATTCCCCAGTAGACTTGGTACCTAAATAGTGTAATCCATTTGGTTAACACTGTTGTGTTTTCCCTTTTCACAGTAACATCAGGTCCAGTTTTCAGCGGCCTAGAAGCAACCTGGTAAACGTTTCCAGATTCCGAGACGTTTCGACTCCAGCCGTTTGTATCCTGTATCGAAAGGCGTATAACCATTCCACCAGTGGATCAGTTTCTCGGGTACTCCCAGGTGCAACGTCATTTATGGACCTTCGGATTGTAAGTTTGAAACACACCGATCTGTGTACTCTTCTGCAGGAGCACAACCAACTTTTGTTACCGCTTGGTTTCCAAGGCTGTAGCCTGCCGAGCAGTTCACAGTGAGTCTGGACTCTGGTACTTTCAGAGCAGAGTTACGATTCCTAGCAGTACACATCAGGGAATCTATGGTGTACCTGGGAGAGGCTTCCATGGATATCAGCCAGATCAGTGCACGTATATCCGCTTCCGCTAATGCAGCCCTCAGAGCACTAGCTGCGCTCTTGGCAGGCGGACACAAAACTACATAAGGGATGGTTTAAGGTCTGCAGTTCCCGGGTGATATGCTTTTTCGTCCAGAACTGGACTAATGCATATTCCACTCTACAAGGGGTAGGTCTACTTTCCTCCCTTCAACTGCCCCGCCATCCAGTAGGACTTAAACTGGTCCCAAGTTTCCTTCCTTAAGTGCCCCGCAGCCCTTTCGTGGTGGAGCCAGGATTATTTTCACGCACACTAGGGGTGGCACAAGTAGGAGTCGCCAACAGATGGTAGCACGTCGACAGAAACCCCAACCAGTTGATAACAGGTGGCATGACTGTCTCCCGTCCCACTTGGGATCTCCTACAGCAGGAGCTCACTTTCAGACTTTTCAACAGACCTCTTCGGATCAGTGGATTCACAGATTACTCTCTGTTGGGTACAGGATAGATTTCGAAGTTTCACTTTCAAATCTTTTATTCGCTACGGGTCTGCCGGTGTCAGCAGACAGGGTCAGGATTCTGCCTCTCCTAAAATCGTCAGTTGGTTCCAGTACATCATCGGGGTCTGAGGTTCTACTCAAACCTTCTTTGTGGTAACCAGGCAGGACGGGTCGTTCATGCCTATCCTGAACCTACAGTTTTTAAACCAGTATCTGATGGTTCATCACTTGTGAGTTTGGAACTGGTGGAGTTTCTCATTTCTCTAGATCGAAGACCTATCTCAATTTGGGAACAGCATCAATCTCTCCTGTTTTGTGATATTTCACGATCACTATCAGTTTCGGGTGTTGCCATTCGGTGTATCTTCGACTCAGTGTCTTCACCATGGTCATGTCTGTCATGATTCCACACCTACGGACATCAGGTGTGACAATAATTCCTTACTTAGACAACCTATTGATCAAAGCCATCGGAATATCTTCTCTTGAACCATGCCATACTAACATACCAGACTATAACGCAGCTGGGCTGGATGATCAATTTAAAAAAAAAATCCAACCTAATTCCGTCTCGGACTACAGTTTCTGGGAATGATCCTGGATACAAGGTTACAGCGGGTATTCCCACCAGAACACAGAGCCCAGGACATTCGGCTACTAGTTCAGAGCGTTCTCAGACCGAAGAGGGTGTCTTTACTTCTTTGTCTTCGTCTCTTGGGAAAGATGGTAGCTGCCTTCTAGGCACTACAATTCGGAGGATTCCACTCCCATGAGTTCTAGTTGCACCTCCTAACATAGGGATCAGGGTCTCACCTACTCATACATCGGATGATCTGGTTGGCCCCGACAACCAGGGTGCGTCTCCTCTGGTGGGTGCAACCCAACAACCTCTTGGTGGGTCGAAAATTCGGAGTGTGAGATTAGATAATCATGACGATAGACGCCAGTCTCTGAGGATGGGGAGCGGTAGCCCTAAACTGTCAGTTTCAGGGCTGTTGGTCTCCACAGGAAAGACTGTGGCCCATAAATGTTTTGGAATGTACAACGCTCTGCTCTAAGCCGCACACTTAGTAAGGTCTCTACCGGTGAGGTTACAGTCGAACAATGCGACGGCTGTCGCTTATATCCATCGATTTCGCAACTGGGAAGCAGCTTATCTCAGTCGCCAGGTTCTCCATACTGGGAAATGGAGGCTTCACTCAAAATCCGTGTCCAGAACTCTGCAGAGGCAGTGGACGCGTTTACAGTTCCATCGATCTACGACATAGTTTATCTCTAATTCCACTACTTCCTCATCTACTAAAGCGGATCCAACACGTGTCGACCCCTGGTCTTGGAGGAGTTGGTACTCTGACCTTGGGACTCTTTTAGCAGACAACCGTGGCCCCTACCACTTCATCCGGATTTTCTGCAACAGCGTCCTTTCGTACATCCCAACCTAGCGCATTGTGTTTAACGGGGTGGCTGTTGAGGCCGTTATCTTAGGTCACAAAGTCATCCCTGAATCTGTTATCCCCACTATGCTTCGCACCAGTAAACCGGTTATGGCTGCACATTTCCACCACATAGGCGGTCTTATGTAGTAGCATGTTGTGACAGTCGGGATTTTCCGTCCAGGCTTTTGTTTTCTTCAAACGGGACTCCATGCTGGTCTCCGTTTAGGGTCCTTAAAAGTGCAGATATCTGCCCCCTCTATTTTCTTTCAACGCAAATAGGACCTCATTCCTGAGGTGCAGACTTTTCGTAAGGGAGTGTTACGGGTGCAGCCACCTTTTTTTTGTTCCAACTACAGCGTCCTGGGCCCTGAATTTGATACTTGCGTTTCTTCAGTCTTCCATATTTCAGCCACTTGATGAGGTAATATCAAGTATTTGTCTTGAAAGACTGTTTTCCTGCTGGTGTTGGCTTCGGTCCGATGGGTTTCGGAGTTGGGGGCCCTATTTTGTATGCCCCCATACTTTCTTTCATGATCGGATGGAGCTCAGGACGCAGGCTGTTTTCCTTCCTATGGTTGTGTCGGTTTTCCACATCCATCAGCCTATTGTGGTGCCTTCCTTGGTTGGGGACTCCGGAGTATCCTTGACTCTGGATTTTGTTAGAGCACTCTGTGTCTGTGGCTCGGACAGCATCCTTCTGTAAGATTGATTTGTTTATTTTTTGTCTGTATGATGCTGTTAGGAGGGGTTGGCCAGCATCTAAACATACATTGGCGAGGTGGATTCGATGGCTATATGTCAGGCTCATGTCAGTGATAGGCCTCCTCTTCTGTCTTTTTCAGCACATTCCACACACTCTGTGGGTATATCGTGGGCGGCACATCAGGGTGCCTCCACCATGCATCTGTGCTGTACGACTACTTGGTCCTCGGTACAGACCTTTGTGGTTTTTATAGTTTTGACAAGTTGCTTCTTCAGCTTCATGTTTTGGCCGCCTTGTTTTGCAGGATCCGCAGAGCACTCCCACCCGTGGGGAAAATTTTGGGACGTCCCCAGTGTACTAGTTTCCAGTGTCCCCTAGTGAATGAAAGCGAAAATTGGATTTTGGTACTTACCAGTAAATCCTTTTCTCTGATTCCACAGGGGACACTGGACACCCACCTCAGCGCTCTTCGCCTGCCTGTTCAGTTCGTTCCGTGTGTTGTATAGTTCTGGTATTGTGTGACCTTCCCTTCTCTTTACTTCTGTTGTTCTCCATCTCCTCTCGGTCTTCATTTTTCTAAACTGAGGGCAGGTGGGGTAGAGAGGGGGAGGAACTTTACACTTCTAAATTATTTAAAGTGCCAGCTCCATCTGACCACGCCTCTATACCCCAGTGTACTAGTTTCCAGTGTCCCCTGTGGAATCGGAGAAAAGGATTTACCGGTAAGTACCAAATTCACATTTTGTGAACGTCCTTCTGCCATTGCATCTTAGATATAGTCTTGCAACCTCACACTCAATCTTTTAAACACAAAGTTATAATAATCTCACCAACCAGTAGTAGTTACCGACCTGATATCTCTATTGCTATTGACATGACACATCCCCACATTTAATCTGCAATCAAATTGTTAAATACAACTAAGGCTGGGTACACCCGTAAAGATTTTCTGTCTAACCATCCAACTAGTTGATTGGTTGGAATGAAAATCTGGTAACGTATGGGAGTAAAACAGATGAAAATGGTCGTCTGACAAGTTTGTTAAATGTTTGATCTAAACAATTTGTTCAAACAACAGGTTTTGTCCATTTTCCAGCATTTGGGAGCAAATTGCTGATTGTCATTTGCTTTCATACCTTACCAGATTTTCATTCCAACCAATCAACTAGTTGGATGGTTGGACAGAAAATCTTTAAGTGTGTATGCACCTTAAGAAACCTATCCAGAATAAACACACATCTCGCATAGAACACTGTAAAAACATTAATCCTCATTACTTCCTGCATTGACTATTGCAGTGGTCGCTTTTCTGGTTTTCCTATCTATTTTGAATGCACACTAATCTTCCTCGCAAAAAGTTTCTTCCGTTCCTCTCAGTCCCTACATGTGTTTGTTTTTTTTCCCCACTGCATATTACCAAATTAATATAAAACATTTCTGCTTAAATATAAGGCTATCAACCAAACTACCCCAAAATACATCTTTCTATCTCTATCTCAAAATATCCCCCCAGCTTGACGACTCCACTCTGCACCCGTCACATCCACACTTATTAACTGCTCCTATTAACAGCTGCTGGACTTTTTTCAGGCTGCACCCACTCTGTAGAATTCCCTCCCTCTCACGATAACTCTTTTCTAGCCTCTAAACCTTCAAGAATTCTCTGAAAACTCAGCTCCAGACAAGCTTATCAAGAACCACCCACCTAACCTCCGTAAGATATTTAACCAATTACCTCCCCTCTACACAGTTCACACACAACTTAAAAGATGTTTCTACACTCACACAACCAACTCACCCCAGGTCATCAATGACCCCAGGCCAACACTCCTGTGTGACTGGATCATATAGCCACCAACAATTTCTGCAGTCTCTCTGAACCAAATCGCAAAATGTAGCACTTATTCCCATGTATCATATTCCTATTTCCCCATAGATTGTATTGTAAACTTGCAATAATGGTCTTCTTAACTGTTGTTCACCAGATTATTTAACTTTTTTTCTTTTGTTTCACAATTCTAAAGAGCAATGTAATAGTTAGAGCCAAATGTAATAGGGTGAGAGTGTAGAAAACATGAGTTTAGCCGTAAACTCTCTCACTGTTTAAACTCGTCCGAGAACATGCAAACCTGTGTGTTTCTAGACTCAATCCTCTCACGATTTAAACTCTCATCCAGATGTTTTCCCATTTTGAAGATAAAACTCAACCAAAGTGAGGGTTTACGGCTAAACTCTCACATTTTCTAAACCCTCACCGTATTACATTTGGCCCTTCGTGTTCACTCTAGGTGCAGGGTGCTGATTGGTGAGGGCATATTTTAATTTTGAAGGGCAAAGTTTTAAGGTGCGTATAAACTAGACGATAAAAATTAACGATTACGACATCGTAATCGTTCAATCGCTCATTAATTTTTCATTAATCGTGCAGTTAAATGTCGGAAACGACCAGCGATGTGCACTCCCGCTGGTCGTTTTCGACATCTATCATTGCCTGAACATGCTGGTCAATCTGCAGATATCGACAGGTTGTGCATGTTCGGGAATGAAGGAGGGTGCCTGCACTGAACGACCTATTGTTCAGTGTGGGCACATTATCCACTGCACAGGATGATGAACGATTGCACGATTACAATGTTGTGTGGATACACACCTTTTAGATGTAATGTATCACTACAGCAGCCGTAGCGATACATAACGTCTAAATATTTGCCCTTCGAAATTAAAATATGCCCAGCTCACTGATCAGCACCATGCACCTAGAGTGAACACTAGACTATGTTGGGCTATATAAATGTATATTAATAAATAAATATATATGCGGATTATTAGCTGCAAATGTATCATTTACTGGTAACTATTGGGAAATTCTACAAACTGCAGATTTTATTTTGTCACTTAGGCAGGGAGTCTCCGCACGGCAAAGGTGCGTGTACTCCATGTTGTATGACACTTACCTGTGAATGTACTGTACAAATGTTCTAAGGGGAATCTTTTTATGCAACCTACCTAAACTTTTGTCTTGACACAAACTCTTAGACAGGGAGTCTATACTGCTATGTATGATTTGGACCAATGAAAAGAACATGTACTGTAAGCTACTCATACAGCTTACTTTTGTAGTGCCTTGGGCTTGGTCCAAATGTTTGTTACCAAATCCTGTAAATGATCTACAGATATGTCCACATAAATATATCCTCAAATTGTGCCAAATAGCTCAGTTAGTGCTCCATGCAGTTTGCTTCCTAGTACACTAATCTGAAGTACCTACAGTAGTATACTATAAGTGAACTAATGCTGGGTACACGCTACACGATGTGTGCACCCAGCGATGGGACGACACGATGGAGCAGTACGTTGCAGTGGGCGACGGCACTATTTAATATGTGTGCTCTGACCCTGGGTTTCGAGTCTTCGTGCTGAATGCTGATTGACGAGGGGTTTCTTGCTGATGCCTAACATCTGGTCCAGAGAGCTGCATGTGTATAACTGTACTTGGGTCTGTATAATTCCTTTGCGCCAAATTGTACTTATAACTAGCATGTAACTGACTGTACTTTTACTTGAATAATACTTTGTGCTTTGGAACCACAGGTTCTCGGTCTGGAGTCTTTATTTACTGTATAACTGCTTACGCAAAATAGCGTCATCCTTAGAGGTTTGTAGGCAGGATATCAGAAGGTATAGGCAGGGGTGTATAGAGGTTCAAAGGCAGTATCGTTACTGCCACCCAGACCTACTGCTTCACCCACAGTTCGGGTACCAATGCGTTTCACCCAGCTAGGGCTTTATCAGGTTGAGTATGATGGGCTTTCAAGTAAGCTTAATTATTATGCGAAGAGTGGATCTAAACCTCCTCCTTGACTTGACTTAGTTTGACATGGTGATTTTCAGTAATGTGAAACCAGTGTATTCTTTCATATAATCTTGTCCTGCTATATCTAGATGCACACACAAGTCCTAGAAATACACAAATTCTGTATATTTTTTTGGGACAGAAGCTTTATCAGTCGTTGAATTATCTTACAAATAAATTGGGTTTATTATTCAATTAAAAGCTTGTTCCACAAGTGCCAGCATGCTGTGGCAGGCTTGATGGGACCAGTAGTCCCACTGAGTAGAGAACAACATTATTTCTTAAGGTGCATACACACTGTACGATATTTATTAACGATATCGTTCAACGATAAATCGTTCATAGTGTTCCTTCTAGCTCCGGCGGGAGGCAGGGCGCCGGAGCTAGAGAGGGCATGCACGCGCGTGCCTTCGCGACCGAGAAGGGGGCGTGGTCATCGGAAAAGGGGGCGTGTCTATAAGACGCGTCCCCTTTTCGTCACTCTTGGGGGCGTGCCCGGCACTTACGGACACGCCGGGCAGCCCCCAAGCCCTGCAGACAGGGAGAATAGATGCGCCCGGCGTCTATTCTCCGGCGGTGACCGGGTCACCGCATGTTTCTCCACCCGCGGGACACTGCGTCCCGCGGGTGAGAGCGGCTCCCGCAGGCTGTGAGGGCAGGGCGCTTTTTGCCCTCCTCCTGGAGGGCAGGGTGCTTTTTGCCCTCCAGAAGGAGGGCAGGGCGCCGTGCCCCGCTAAAACAGCCTAGCGGGAATGCTACTTCATATCGTTAATTTTTATACCGTGAACGACCAACGATGTGTGTTCCCGCATGGACGATAACGATATCTATGGTCGTCTGTACATGCATTCCAGCTTGGACGATTTCATCACGATTTACATGTTCAGAGACGTGGCAGGATGACTTCACTGAAAGATATCTATCATAGATATCTGTTGGTGTGTACACCCAATATCGTTTGCCCAGCACTTCAGAAAAGTTCAAGGGAAATCGTTCAGCGATAGACAGTCAGGTGCATAAATATTGGGACATTGACAGAATTTTCATATTTTGGCCTCTATTCACCACCACAATGGCTTTAAAATGAAACAAACAAGATGTGCTTTAATTGCAGACTTTCAGATTTAATTTGAGGGTAATTACATCCAAATCGGGTGAACGGTGTAGGAATTACAACGGTTTCTATATGTGCCTCCCACTTTTTAAGGGGCCAAAAGTAATGGGACAAACTAAACAATCCTAAATCTAACTTTCACTTTTTAATACTTTGTTGCAAATCCTTTGCAGGCAATTACAGCCTGAAGGCTGGAACGTATAGACACCACCAGACACTGGGTTTCATCCATGGTGATGCTCTGCCAGACCTCTACTGCCAATGTCTTCAGTTCCTGCTTGTTCTTGGGGCATTTTCCCTTCAGTTTTGTCTTCGTCAAGTGAAATGCATGCTCAATCGGATTCAGGTCAGGGGATTGACTTGGCCTTTGCATAACATTCCACTTTTTAGCCTTAAAAAACTATTTGGTTGCTTTTGCAGTATGCTTTGGGTCATTGTCAATCTGCACTGTGAAGTGCCGTCCAATGAGTTCTGAAGCATTTGACTGAATATGAGCATATAATATTGCCCGAAACACTTCAGAACTCATTCTGCTGCTTTTGTCAGCAGTCACATCATCAATAAATACAAGGTAACCAGTTCCATTGGCAGCCATACATGCCCACGCCATGACACTACCACCACCATGCTTGACTGATGAGGTGATATGTTTGGATCATGAGCAGTTCCTTTCCTTCTCCATACACTTCTCTTCCCATCACTCTGGTACAAGTTGATCTTTGTCTCATCTGTCCATAGGATGTTGTTCCAGAGCTGTAATGGCTTTTTTAGATGTTGTTTGGCAAACTCTAATCTGGTCTTCCTGTTTTTGTGGCTCACCAATGGTTTACATCTTGTGGTGAACCCTCTATATTCACTCTTGTGAAGTCTTCTCTTGATTGTTGACTTTGACATACATACACCTACCTCCTGGAGAGTGTTCTTAATTTGTCCAACTGTTGTGAAGGGGTTTTTCTTCACCAGGGAAATAATTCTTCTGTCATCCACCACAGTTGTTTTCCGTGGTCTTCCGGGTCTTTTGGTGTTGCTGAGCTCTCCGGTGTGTTCTTTCTTTTTAAGAATGTTCCAAACAGTTGATTTGGCCACACCTAATGTTTTTGCTATCTCTCTGATGGGTTTGTTTTGATTTTTCAGCCTAATGATGGCTTGCTTCACTGATAGTGACAGCTCTTTGGATCTCATATTGAGAGTTGACAGCAACTGATTCCAAATGCAAATGTCACACCTAGAATCAACTCCAGACCTTTTACCTGCTTAATTGATAATGAAATAACGAGGGAATAGCCCACACCTGTCCATGAAATAGCTTTTGAGTTGATAGTCCCATTACTTTTGGCCCCTTAAAAAGTGGGAGGCACATATAGAAACCGTTGTAATTCCTACATCGTTCACCTGATTTGGATGTAATTACCCTCAAATTAAATCTGAAAGTCTGCAGTTAAAGCACATCTTGTTTGTTTCATTTCAAAGCCATTGTGGTGGTGAATAGAGGCCAAAATATGAAAATTCTGTCAATGTCCCAATATTTATGCACCTGACTGTAGTTTGTGCAGATCGTACAGTGTGCACCCAGCTTAACACCGTTAATCCTGCACCCACCACCCCAGAGCCACGGGCTTTCAGTCCAGGCCCGGGGGGTCCTCAAGAAGAGGACCCCTTTTTTTTTGGAGAGGAAGGTGGAGGGGAGGGTCCCAACTTCCCAAGGTATTTTAGGCCTGGGCTAACCAGTTAGGATTTAGTTTACGTGTGTCCCTCTACTATAGTCTAAGTCACCTCACTGGTTCAGCCCGATTGTGGTTATTGGTAAATCCGTGGGACCCCATGCTGGTTTTCTCTCTATTTTCCAGTATTAGACCAGGTTTTAAACTTAACGATTTCTATTGTGATCTGTGCAGTGCTTCTGTTTGGATGGGTTTGTCGTTTTTTCACTTCTATTTGCTGTCTGTTTTGAACTGAAAGATCAAAACCAATGGCATTTAAGCTGGGTACACAGGAAACGAAGTGTGTACCCATCGATGCTACACACGAACCCCCTGCCAACATGTCGGGTGATCCGTACACAGTGGGAGATCCGGTGCCCGTTTCATAGCGCTGCATGGGATAGTCAACCACATCGCCTGATTAGACTGCATGTACAAAAGATCAGATGATGCAGCTGACGACACCATGGGAGCGAGCAATACACAATATATAGTACATGCACACTGGCCGATTTTAATGATTTGTTTCGATGCGCATTGTGTAGGCGCCATTAGAGCTGCAAAAATTAATTTACATCAATGTCTTGTTTCATTTGAAGCGGAAACCCGACGGATGATAAATTTACAGTTTTTGCAAGGCGATCATGGTTGGTTTTGGGTTAGAACCAAAACCGACTTTTAGTAAATTTACCCCTAAGAATCCAGAACATTTCTCTCTGAGAGTAGTTTATTTCTATTGCACCCTCTTTCTTTTTGCATTACATGTTTAATTATTTTTAATATTAGTATACAGGGGTCAGCATTATGATTTTTTTTGTAAAATGTGTACAAAGTGCATGGTTATCTACGTTATTTTTTTTATACTCCTGATAAGCTCTTGCATTCTTGGTTTCAAAGGTCATTTTGGTATAACTGACATATAGCTCACATTTACATTTCACTAGATAAATTACATACGTGGTTAGACAATTCATAAAATTTTCTTCTGTGTAGTACTTTGTGAATATACAAACTAAGGCTTACTGAAAAAAAAAAAAACAATTACCTTGTGGAAGCCTACTGGGTTATTATCATAGCCTAATGTTTATACAGAAGTTAGGATGCTAGAATGCTATATCTTGTTTAAAGCGAAAAGCCTTTCTTTTTTTTTAAACAATTTCTTTTATTGAGACACCGCACATAAACACAATCAAATACATCAAAATAACAGTCACGAAAGATATAGATATACATAGAGTACAGTAGACATAAAGATCATAGTTGTTGTGGACATAATGTAGTAACAGTGTGTCTACCTAAGCAGAAAGATAAACCTAAAAACAAATCAAAAACCATAGATACATACATATAGTTTATGATAGCAGTATTCCACCATGTAAACACTGCATATATCTTAGTTATCAGATCATATTGTATATCAGATATTATTTGAAACTTTCAGCATTTGACAAATACAAACAAAAACAAATATAAACAAACCAAAAAAAAAGAAAGAAGCGCTCTCTCCCAATCCTCCCCCCCCCCCCAAAGGAACCACAGCCACCCGTATCTGATGTAAACACATTATGTCGCGGTAGAGTTGATGTCTACTGGTGGATTATTCCCAATAGTCTGGAGTAAAAACCAAGATGTATCCTTCACACTATATATTTGGCGCCTTATGTCGAGGGTTAATGTAGATATATATGATTCCCACATATCAAAAAATTTCTCCACTTTCTTTTCCTTCTCCAAGACTACCTCTACCCAATCCATTCGAAATACATTGTATAATTTTGTCTTAAATAACACAAAAGAGGGGGAGGAACTCGAAATCCACTCCTGCAATAACGTTTTACGAGCAGCCGCGCTAATTGCCAATAACAGTCTTCTGCTTCCTTTGCTAGCCCTTATATCTGCAGGTATAATGCCAAAAATAGCCCACTCTGGAGTGAAAGGGACATAATTGAGTAAAGCTGACTCCGCATATTGCTTGATACGTAACCAAAATCCTCGGACTATAGGGCACGACCAAAAGCAATGATATAAATCCGCATTATCTTCTCCGCACCTATAACAGGAATGAGAAGCCGAACGTCCCATTAGATAACTTCTATGCGGAGACAAATAGGCTCTGTGAAAAATGTTTAGAAACATCTCCACATATATTGTTGATGTTAAAGATTTACAAGAATAATTTAGGGCAGTCAATAACTCTTCAACTGTATACAAGGGAAATTTTTGAACCCACTGCGAAAGTCCCCTACCATTGGACGCGTGATCCAGAGATATTTTAAAATATTGATAATAATTAGAAATAGCTTTCTTAAGTATTGGAGGTTTGGAAAGAAGGTCATCTACTGGATTATTTCAATCTTTCGCCACAAACACCTGGATTACTGAGTTGATATAATGCTGTGCCTGCAGGAAGGCCATGGGGAACCCCAACAGAGTATTATACTTTTCTGCAGCTTCGTTAAAGGATAAAACCCGACATGCTTCTTTATCTACCAAACAGCCTATTCTCTGAATGCCACCCACTCGCCATATTGTGAATGGATATGTCGCCTGCCCAGACTGAAAATGCGGATTTCTTATGAGAGGAAGAAATAATGATTTGTGCGAGTTAAGGCCTGCCTCTTGTCTTATTAAATGCCAAACTCGTTTTGTATTCCACAGTAATGGGTTATTTTTAATTGTGGTGGGTAGTTCCTGATCAGGGGAGTGAAGAAATGTAATCAAATCGCCCTGGTCTAAGAACTCTCGCTCAAGTGAAGTATTGGCATAATTCTCTGATCCATTTATCCAATCCGACAAATAACGGAACATAGCTGCTTTATTGTATAATCTAATGTCTGGAAAGCTTATTCCTCCATTCAATTTGGTTTGTTGCAATTTTAACAAACTAATCTTAGGCCGTTTACCATTCCATATAAAGGATCTAAATATCTTATTTAAAAGACTCAGATCCCTAACTGTAATGAGCAAAGGTAGGATTTGGAGCATGTACATTTAATCTTGGAAATGAAATCATTTTGATTAAGCTCGCGCGACCCATATATGACAGAGTGATATTCCTCCAGCCATCCAATTCATCTGAAATCTTTTTTATAATGGGTTTATAATTAAAAAGATATAAATTTGCCAAATTGCTGGGAAGCACAATACCTAAGTATGTAATCCTGTCCCTGGCCCATTTAAGTGGAACATCACTAGGTAGACGTGGCAATGAATTGCGCGAACCCAAATAAAGTGCCTCCGATTTACCTGTGTTCACCGCGAACCCTGATATTTCTTCAAAACTTTTCAAAAGCCCCAGTATATGCGTTAAACAGTCATAAGGATTTGCAATGTAAAGCATTACATCATCAGCAAATGCTGTTAATTTTATTGTTTTAGAACCAATCTTTATTCCCTTAATAAGAACGTCCTTCTCCAGTATTCTAATCAGCGGATCTATAGCTAGATCGAATAGGAGGGGTGACAGAGGACATCCTTGTCTAGTACCTCTAAACATCTCTATAGGTGCACTCGTACAACCATTTATCATTAGGGACGTCATTGGGGATAAATAAAGATATTTGATCAGTCCTATAAATGAAGAGCCGAACCCACGCATTTGTAACACATTAAATAGCTGGGGCCATAACACTGTGTCAAATGCCTTTGTCGTATCTAAACTTAATAGAGTGTTAGTAGAAACCGAAGATGTCCCAGCTGACACTGCCACTGCGGCAATAGCCGCTCTAACTCCTCGAACTGAGTGACGCCCTTTTACAAAACCCAATTGATGAGGAGTTAGTAATTCTGGCAAAATAGCTTGTAAGCGACTTGCCATAATTTTAGCTAATAACTTCGTGTCAGTATTTAACAAACTAATAGGTCGGTACGATTCTAATTTTTGTACATCCTTTTGAGGTTTAGGGATCAATATTGTAGTTGTATTTGTAAAATATGGGAATGGAGAATTGTTGTCTATCATGTCATTAAACAAATCCACTAGAATCGGGGCCACCTGGTGCTGCAATAATTTATAATATTCGTTTGAATAACCATCTGGGCCCGGTGATTTCCCAAGTTGTAACTGCGAAATAGCCGACAGCATTTCTTCTACAGTTATTTTCCCAGAGAGTGCCTCCTGCTGTTCTATAGTTAATAATGGCAACAAGTCATTGGGGATCAAAGCTTCATACCGAGACTGATCAAAAGGAAGATCTCTATATAAGTCCTTATAGTACTCTTCAAACTTATTTAGAATTTCATTATTCGTTGTGAGTAAAGCATTGGTATGCGGATCTTTAATGGCTGTGATATATGTTCTTCTACGCCAGGGCTTAGACATGTTAGCAAGCAACTTTCCAGCCTTGTTCCCCCATCTGTAAAATTTATGCTTAGTAAACAATACATCCTTTTTAGCTTGGGATAACAGGTGCGATTCTAAGAGTTGTTTCGCCTGAACATACGTTTCCCGAGATACATCAGTAGGGTCTGCTATATAATTTTGTAACGCTAAAGTTAGGGCCTCTGACATTGATTTATACACAGCAGCCTCTGTCTTTCGCTGGGATGAGACAAAAGCTATGATCTGTCCCTGCATTACAGCCTTCGATGCACCCCAAAAAATTGCTGGTGTATCCCATGCCTCTATATTATCGTCTTGATAATTCATCCACTGAGCTAGTAGGTGATCTTTAAATTTAGTGGACTTGTATAAATAAGACGGAAACCTCCAATGTTTCAAGTTTCTTGGAGACTGCGTTACACTCAACGAAATTGTAATAGGCGCGTGGTCAGATATTAGAATTGAATGCAATCTGGATTCCTGTGTTCTAGATACCAGGCTATCTGAGACCAGAAACAAGCCAATTCTTGACCAAGATTTATGGACGGCAGAGTAAAAGGTATATGATTTATCTGTAGGGTTCAATAGCCTCCAAACATCTGTAAGTTGATGATTTGCTTTAAAAGATTGGAATTGTCTCCATATTGTCATATTAGATGATTGGGGATCGGTTGTCTGTCTATTGAGGGATTCTCTACTGAATTGAAATCTCCCGCCACTATCAATGCATAGTTAGTACGTTGTGCCAAGATGTCCATCACACTTCTCATAAAATCTTGAGGTGAAACATTTGGTGCATACAAATTTACCAGAGTGTAACAGGTACCCTGAATCTCTACATCAATAATCAAAAATCTTCCATTAGGATCAGCTATGGTATTTATAATAGAATATTGCAGATTCCTTTGAAATATTGTGGCCACCCCCCTGATCTTTCTACCGCAGCTAGCCTTAATACATTCCCCTATCCATGGGGCCCTCAAAGTGGAAATATCTCCCTCTGCCCAATGCGTTTCCTGTAGAAACACTACATCTCACTTAAATTTTTTTAAATGAGTTACTACTCTTTTGCGTTTAATAGTTCAAACCCCCAACATTCCAGGATAAAAATTTCAACTTACCAACCGGTGCCCCAGTATTACCAGTATTCATATCGTTAGACATGTCTTATCCAATACCTTGCTGTGGGACAAAACAGTCTAAGAACAAAATGAAGTCAAAACGTCCCAGCAAGCGGAGACCACCTTATTTAAAGAATGCGAAACCCCCGGCACCGAATTCCTCCAGGGAGGGAGAGAGAAAACGAGAGAGAGCCAACAAAATAAAAAATGTAAATAAAAATAATAAAAATGAAAAACAAACCATAGAAAAATAAATGCATTATACATTTCTGCGCAATGTCTCTTACACCCTTTTCTTTTATTTTCTCTCCAACATTTCAATGTGGTGTTCATCACTCTCAATCTGTGATTCACACCTGCACTACTAAATATCACTTATAAAGTAGCAAACAAAACGTGTATCAGTACACTAGAAAAACTTCACTGGAACGAGGAATGCTCCTTTATGTCAATCAGACGTGATGGCATTCAATATTAGTTTCTCGTTTAACCGATTAGCATCAAATGTAAATGAACAATCTACTCTCAGGGATGATCGTGGATACTTAGAAATTAGAATCGTACCTTAAATTGGTGTTATAACAGTTATCCAATCATCTATTTGGTGACCGTTGCGGCGGGCGCTCCCTGTCTATACCCACACCAAAATGATGTTTATCAATCTTAGGGTCTGAAAAATACAATGTTTGACCCCCATCCTCCACCCTCAGCTTGGCAGGATATAGCAGAGCAAATCTAGTGTTGCGCTCATACAATAATTTGCACACATCTGAAAACTCCCGTCTTTTCTGTGTTACCGTTGCTGAAAAATCCTGGAATATGAGCACCTTATAACCATCTATCATTAGTGTGGGCATCTTCCTATATTCAGCAAGTATCCTTTCCTTCATTCGATAATCTAGATACTTTGCAATCACCGGTCTAGATCGTGAATTAGGCGCTGGTCTTTCCGGACCTATTCTATGGACCCTCTCTATGTGGGGCAAGATGGAATTTTCCGACAAATTTAGGGCTGCAGGGATTTTGTGGGCTACCAGTTGAACCAGAGCCTGGCCAGTTATTTGCTCAGGTACCCCAATAAACCTCAAATTACTTCTTCGAAGTCGATTTTCCATATCATCAATTTTGACTAATAGCGATTGAACGCTGTTTAATTGCGTATCTACAGTGTGTTGCATATCATGGGAGCGATCCTCCACATCACTAACTCGCTGCTCTAAGGCAGCGAGTCTGGAGGTATTGGAATCTATTTTAGCAAGTGCAGCGTCAAAAGATGACTGGAGGGAATCCAGTTTTTTATCTATTAGAGGCATTAGTATTTTAGAAATTTCCTGAGCCGTTTCAGCAACTGACGAGGTACCCTGAGAGTGATGACTGAAATTTGTAGCTTCCTCAGGTTCCATATCAGCAGTGTCACTACGTGATGGAGAAGGGGGAATAATTTTAGCTGGAGTCTTAGACACTTTGCCCATTTTACCTGTCGACCCTTGTGAAGCGGGAGTAGATTTACGGACGTATCTGTCCATAACCTAGTGAGAGAACCCTTGTAAATTCTACTCCAAGTAGATCTTTAGCAGTTAGTAAGGTCAGAGGAAATCCAAATTCCTCAGCAGGACACTAGATTAGCAAGAGATATAGCAAGGTACAGGCATATATGCGCACGAACCACCCCTAAATTGCAGACATGTTATGAAGATTCAAAAATATACATCATTCTGTCTAATACCCATGTCTTATAATCTGAGCAAAAATAATTGAGCTACATTCCTCTATATGATGAAGCCTACCAAGGTTCCATGATACACCGTGTACCTATAATATGAAACTAACAAAATTTGCTTCTGTTGCTGCCAGTATGTGGCAACAATGATATACAGATAATTTATGAAATGCCTATCAGCATAGAGGCTAGAATTAGATACTGTTGTTTGTCACTTTGACCAGCAGATGGCAGCGATGTACAAGTGTTAGGTCAGATATAATACATATGATAGACAAAGATATATCTTCACTGTTCAAAGTACAATATACTAAAAGCTCACAAAAAGAAAAACAACAAGTATAAATATTCAGCTGTGTTACTTATCAGACTTTCAGCATGGCACAACAAAGTCCAGGATCAACCGGAGTATTAGCCAGGTGCAGCAAAATGAGCACCTCGGCCTCCGCACCCTCCCAGAGCAGCAAAAATAGAAAGTCCGGACATCAGCAGCCCAGTGTCCGAATCAGCGATGCCTCCTCAGCACTCAGAGACCGCGGTATAGGGATAGGATTTACAACCAAGCAGGTAATCGGGGTCGGGGGAGAAGCAGAGGGGGTCGGATAATTATTACAAGTAGTCTTCAGCCAGAAAGACAATGGATTGCTGGCATACACCGGAAATCAGACTTCTGTGTAGAGGTTAGGGTCCCTGGGGGGAGGGAGAGATAAGCGACAGTTTCCAAGTAAGTATTCTCCGATTATCACATCAGGGTACAAGGCACTTAAGATCAGATCGTCTCCTTTGAATGCAGCAAAAGGGGACCCAGGATCTATGACAGGTCCGTCAATGCCCGCGCAATCTCAAGGGCATCAAACAAGTCCCCAGGCGTGCAGCGGTCTTCAGCAAATAGCTGCCAACATCCAGTAAAGGACCGGAGCCAGATAGATCCCCAGCTATATTGACAGTCACACTCGGGGAGACACCGTGTCAGGAACAGTAGTGGAGGGGGTATCAGGCCGCGTAGCTTGCAGCAGAGGTGCCCGGAAGGACGGTCCCGTCAGCGGCTGAGTATGCAGTGGGGTTCAGATATACCGAGCAGGCACACCCCTATCACCCGGACATCGTCCCCCGGAACCTCAGCCCGCGTCCGGCAGGTAAGCTCCACTAATTAGAACAAGCGCGCGACCACTAGCGTATCCTCAGGCTATGTTGCAGTACCTGAGGGGATCAATGATCACCGCTGCCAATGACCAGAGGAGAGGCTCCGGACCGCAGCGCACGACCCGATCACCCACACCGCCAATCCAAGGGAGCGGTCACAGGTACAGCGCCTCCGCGTGTTAACCACTTCAGGCCAGGACGTCAGCAGCGGGTAAAACGAGTGTTCCGCGAACGCTTGCCAGTCTTCTGCTGCCACATACAATTATCCCATGCGGGAGTAGTCTTCAAGGGGGCTAGCAATCTCTGCGGTGCGACTCCTGAGAAGGCAGAGATGGCCGCTTTAGCAGGAGAAGGAGAGGCTTTTCGTGCCCAAAATGGCGGGGGGGCAGTCATGAACGCCTGATCTCTTCAGGCTTGGATCCCGGTGGATAGATTCTGGCTCCAGACCCAATAACTGAAACAAGTCACTCTGTAGTGCAGTGGCTTTGTAGTAGGCAGCTTTTGGGTGATTAATTCGGGTGAAGAAACCCAATCCTGGGTCATTCATAGCATATAAGGCTGGAGCCCAAGTAAAATGCGGCCACTCTGGGTGCCCCGCCCACCGGAAGTCGCGAAAAGCCTTTCTAAAGATGATGGCTATTTTTTTTTTCCGGAAGAATGCTATCCAGTGTCAGGATGCCCCATAGTTTAGAAATTATTTATTATATTTGTTTCACTTGCCAATTATATTTCATTATGAAATATTTAATTTATTTTCCGAATTATAATAATTGGTACCTATTTTTATTTTCTGAGGTTTTCAATGGCATCTTTAATTACACTTTCTAGATAACTTCTTTCACCGAAATGGTCTGTAAATATCATTACCCGTTTGTCACATATGAGGATCGCTACAATTCTCTTTATAATACAAAATTGTGAAAAAGGGATGTTGTTCTTGCCGTTTTGCAGGTGCCCACTTTTAAAGTGAAAGTAGCTATTGCTTTCCACTTATTTAATGTGTTTTGGTCTTCACTTTATAATTATCAGCCTCTGAAACCAGATCTAAACATTTCAGATGTTCTTTGTTAATGTTAGATGTAAATTTCAAACTATATGTGTTATGGTTTAGAGCTGTGAACCCCTTTAAAAAACATTTTCTGTTCCTTTCCAAATTTTGTTCTTAATGTATGCTTATTTGATGAGTATTAAAAGCTGTGTTTTTAAACAAAAAAAAAAAATAAAATTGTACTATACTATTGGGAGAATTCAATTAGCTCTGATAATTTATCGGGGGTGAAAAATGTTGGTAGCCCGGACCTATGTGTTAACCCACTGTTTGTGCCCGATAACAGGCTAATTATCGTGTATATCTTTTCGGGTCTTTTCAGAACTGAAAAGAATTATGTATTAAGTGCAGTGCTGTGGGCTGTATGGATTCTAGCTAATCTGCTATACCAAATTGTCGCTTAATAGCGTAATGAGTTGCACAGTAAATAAATGCTTTCAGACTTTGAATGTGGTTCCAAAGCACAAAAAGATATTCAATATAAAAACAGATGCTTACACGCTGTGATCTAAATACAATTAGCGCAAATAAATTTATACTATGACTAGGTACAGTTGATATACACGCATAAAACCGTGATTAAACTTCAAAATACAATGAGTGAAAGAGATAAATGTTTGCTAAGAGCACATGTCCAAGATGGCTGGTGAGGGTGTGTGTGTTGTGTGTGGGGGGTGGGAAATGATACATTCCCTATTGTCCAAACCGCATGGTCTTTAGACAACTCCATTTTGAAAACTCACATTCTGTTGTAACTCTGTAAATCATATATCCATTAATGATCACAATTTTAGAATAACTACAACAACCTATTTGTACTATACAACAACAAAACTGGGTAGATTTATAACTATAATCACAAGACTATTAATTCACAACTTCCATGAATCAAGCAAATGTTTCAATGGGGGGGAGGGGAGTATCACATGTAATGCCATTGTCTAACCCACTTGCTGGTAACCATCTTTAACAAAAACTGCAGTCTCTATCTTACACCCGATTATTACTTATACCATTCAAAGCTGTTATTAATTAAACTTCCATGATATAACACTGATACCAGCCTATGATTACATTCATAATACTATATAAACTTATTCAGATAGTAAGTACCACATAGTAGCCAAAATACCAGTACTCACAGTACACAATTCTATCATAACACTGAAATAACACCAAACCTATGCCAGTCTTATAGCCATGATCACACTACTAGTAATTCACCATTCCATTGAATCAAGTACATGGTTCCAGGCCCTAACACAGCTCACCAGCGGATCTCAAACAATTATATCAACCAGCACCAATCATTACAAATACCATAGTTCTTTTTCACATATTACAAAAACTCCATAATCAATCCCTTTCCTGCATGCTGATAATACAACCAGTATAAACAGACAATTGTACACTGCAGTGTTGATGATAATTTTACAGGCTAGATCACACTATATCATCCACTGTATGCTAACAGAGACATATGAATTCCTTTAACTACAGAATTGTTACATACAATCTTTATAAGCTACATTACAGATTAACACACAACTAGACAGATACCCAAATAGAATAACTACTGTACAGTTTAACAACAATATACTTAGCCATATTTCCCGGAGGACTTGGTATCTGTTCCAGACGTGTGTAGCTGCATTGTTAGTGTGTCTGCTCCCAGTGTGTGAATGCCAGCCCGTGTCTCTGTAAGAAAGTCCCCAGTGTGTGAACCATACTCCTCCCCCCTCACCTGTGAGGTCGTTTCCATAACCTTATTGTGTTGTGTAGGATCTCAGGAAGTGGTCTCTATGTGTGAACTGGAATAACCAGTTATCTGAGCTCTGGGATAACTGATTCACATTGATATATATATTTTTGATTATATATTGGTCTTAATATATTCTATATTATATGGTGATATTGATATACACTCTGTACAAAATGCAAACACAATCTCATTGGCTTTTGATAAGGGTCATAGTAGCATTCAACAGTTTCTTGGACAATTAGTATGATGTCATTAGGGGTAGTTCTTGGTCTTCCGTTGCTGCTTTGTTCTTGGTTTTCCCGCTCTTGGTATGCTAATCTAAAGGGAAATACTACATACATAGTACATTTCTATACCCTAATATCTTCATAATCCATAACTTGCAGACGCATGTTGCGATCTTCTCACCGATGATACCGGAAATCTGTTGAGACACAGTGGATCAGTACAACACCAAACATGGGCTGCTTACCATGTACTAAACCTTAGATATCAAATAATTTTTATTTCACAACATTAATAATTACTGAATAAACCTTGAGTATTACACTTTAATACTAGAGAACCTTTTATGTAAGTGTACAGTGTGTAAGTATTGGGGAATAGGGAAAAGATGCTAGTTAGCACTGTGCGACTATGTGTTTTGTGAAGTACATTATGGTACGTGTTATGCAGGGATAATCATTTTATATGTTTTAGTGACTGTACATGGTGAGGACTTTTAACTTCTTTCTATTGCGTGGGAATCTCATGACGCTAAATAGCATCGCCGTATGTACTTATAATGGCGAGTTTCACTAAAATGGCGCTGGGCGGCCAGTCGCAAAATGGCGTCTCATTGCCATTCGCAAAATGGAGTTGCGCAGATCTAATTTTAAACCGATCCTGTCTCAGCCAATTATCCGGCTTCGACAGTCCACCCTTTGATAGCAAACATACTATCATACTCTGATTTTAAAATTAATCTAGGCTTACATTGACATATCATTTTAATGTTATATTATGGGATGGCACAAGGTGGTTCTTAATCCATCAATAATGTGTCTCTAGGAGGGGATATAAAACTACCTTTATACGCACACCGCGTATCTTGGGAGATCATGGGAAAGGATGTGGGGATGCACCAATCCTATAAAGGAAGTCTTGAGGGGGAATAGGGACTTACATTATTTGAGATGTTTAAAATAACATTTTAATAATACATTTTATGCATGTCTAAATCTTATACATTATACGATGGTACCTTCTAGTTCAGGGTTGTAATGCAGTTCTACATTTACCTCAGTATTCATTCTACTATCAATTACCACTATCATAACCTCAATTTCTCTGTTTATTTTCCACACTTTTTCATACTGTGTGTGAAGATATGGGGGATAGTGTGTTTTTATGGATACCAAGCATTTCACCGTTGTGTAAGGGTCATAATCTCTGGAAGTATTCTTCCCAAATAACACAAACAATTACTGTACTGAGTTTGGTCAGATACCGCCCTTGTGTCTGTATTGCTCCTTCTCCCAACTCCACTCCATCGATACCACTATCGACCTCTTTTCCCACCATCTGCCCTCCGATACAGAAACAGGACATCCCTAAACAAGCATGAGATGAACCTGGAAGGAAACACAAAAGTAATCACAACCCGCCACTCCATTGCTGGCCTAGTGGTTTGTTATACTCCCCATTCAAGTGTTTCTACTGCAGTCAGTAGCTCTCCCCGTTGGTTTAGCACTCCTTCTCCCGACTCTTCTCCATTGATATCACCATCCGCTCCCCTCTCCATCCTCTGTCCTCTATCACAGAAACCAAAGATCCCGAAACAACCCAAGATAATGAGAACTCTGGGAGAAAACACGAAAGATAACCGCAGCAGGCCAAGCCATTTCTAAAACAAGGATCTACAAATTTCTTTAGCTCAGGTATCTCACTGAACCTTTAATCTTCCCAGAACAGGCTTGCAATCAACAGGTCTGCGTTATCTGCTTCGATTCCGCCTTGTCTCTCCACCGGTTGGTTGACCACCTTACAGTGAGTGGAATGGACCCAGGTCTTCCTCCGCCACCTTCAGTGAAGTCGTACTCGTCAGTAACACCTGATACGGACCTTCCCACCGATCTGTCAGACAACCTGAACGTAAGAAATTTCTGATCATAACATCGCGCAGATCTAATTTTAAACCGATCCGGTCTCAGCCAATTATCCGGCTTCGACAGCTATCTTCGGGCTAAATTAGACCATGGTAAATTACAACAGCTAATTGAATTCCCCCCCGCGTGTACTCACTGTCCTTGTTGTACGTCTCCTACCAAAGAATACCCACTTAAGACACTTACGGCAGTATCCAATTAGCAGAGCAAAACACATAGGTCAAGAGCTTATCACGGATTCTATGTATTTTCGGGAGAAATATCCTATTATGTAGTCTGAAATAATAGGATAAGGGGAAAAAAAAACATAGGCAAAAATTGCAGATCGCGGCTAATTGGATACCTTTACATGCAAGTCACCTTTAATTTGTTATGAGGCTAATGCCATAGCGCACAGAGTGTAAAACACTCCAAATCCTGGCGCTACGCAGATCCTGACAGCGGCAGCCTGGCAAGGGTGAAATTCCTGATCGTCCCTAAGGTAAGTATCGCTAACCTAATTCCTTCCCAACCCCCCCACTCCCAAATGCCTAACCCTAATCCCCCCTCTAAGTGCCTAAACCTAACACTCCCTTTCCCGCAGCCTAAACCAAAGTCTCCCTGGGGGTGCCTAACCCTAACCTCCCCTTCCCCTAGCCTAAACCTAACCCTCCCGGGAAGGTGCCTAATCCTAAGTCCCCCTGGGAGCCCTAAACCTAACCCTAGATATAGTAAAAAATTGATTAATAGAGGAATGGCTCTATTCAACATACCAATTTATTACTAAACATGTATATATAATCACATATAACACAATAATGGTAGCAGCATAAGATAATGAGCAGGTTGAAAGAATATACACATAAAAAAACCACAATAAAAAGTATTTTATTCTTAATCACATGTAGAATAGTATAAACATCAGAGACTCCTATGATAAATAATATCGATTTGTAGATAGTCAAGTCTATTTGGGATATCAATGCAGTTGTTTCCTTATTTATATTTCAAATAGTGAGCTTGGATAAATCTACAAGTGCTTGTTTGTACACTTGTTACACTGTAACTTGTGTGGCAACACTAAAGGGGCCTATCCATTAACAGATCTTTCTCTACGATGAAAGACAAAAGATTTATCCCTTGAATATTCCTAGGGCTGCGGTGACAGATATCTGTCATGTACATGAGATTTTTGCGAACCACGAATGATATTGCATAACATCATTCAGGGAGTGGATTTTTGTTTTTTTTATGTTTATTAATTTTCATTAAAAATATCGTTCGTCGTTTACCGCTTATAAACTGACAGATATTTGTAATGTCTGTCAGCGATAAGCGATAATTGACCAACATGTTGGAGAGACGAAAGACACAATTTGTCGGCCACGGGAGTGCGCGTCTGTCATTGTTCAGGGCCTATCCATGACAGATAGATTGAACGACTGAACGATCTATCGTTAATCATTCAAATTTATCTGCTAATGGATAGGCCCCTTACCTGTTTGTAAATAGTAAAAGAGTTTCAATATCCAATACTCACCAGCCAGTGCGGTTGTCCTGTGTGCAGTAGAAGCGGCAGTGGAAAGTGAGAGACAGCCTTTTCTCGCAACCTGGACAGGGTGCCCACCTCTGATAGTAGCTGGCAAGACTGTGAACAGGCCGGGCGGCCGTGGTTGCACTAGCGGCAGTCCGGAATCTGTCTGTTCTCCATCTGTGGGGGGCCGACTAGTCACAGCACAGCAGTGTTAAACTGTCATACTTGTGGGCTTGTCTGTCTGTAGTAGAAGCGGCTCCGGTGTCTCCTAAGTAGCAAGCTTTCTCTGTCGCATAGCGATCCGGATCACGTTAAAAAGGGAGTACCCTGGCAGGATTTAGACAAGATGTAATTTAAAATATTTTGGATCAACATGTTTCGTCGTGTAGTCCTTTGATGAATAAAAGCGCTCACCATTGTTGATTGTCGAAAAGGGACCTTTTCTGGCATATATAAACACAGCAAGTAAACATCTTATCCCCCAAAATTTTACAGAATAGCCATTTCGCTTCGTATTAATATAACATTATAATAACGCGGTTAGTTCTATATTTATTTATCAAACCTTACTGGTTATAAAGGATAATGAAATCACACAAATAGATTCGAAAATAAATGACAATGTTTTTACTTTGAGACAGCAGTCATGTATTTTAGGATAAACAATTGTGGATTGGAGGTCGGCGCTACACTTGGTGTGGTACGTAAACTGACACAGTGGGTGAAGGTGAAAAAAAGGAATTATTTATTAGTAAAATTGGGGGTCACAATGCCCCTTACGTATATAGCTTATTGCAGAGTGGTGAATCTCAGTAGGGGAACTGGGATTCGGGGCAAGGTATATACAAGATAGTTGGGGGTAGGTATCAGCTAGGATACAGAGTAGTCAGTGATAATCTCTGGGGTATTGTACCTTGGAGAGATGTAGCTGTAAGTCAATCGAAGTCCTATACGTGGGGTATCCAAGTCTGTGTCTGGCGGGGCGGCGCCTTGCAAGCAGCTGATTCCTCCGTGATCAAGCCTCGCTAGACGAAACGCGCGTCGGTCTTCAGGGTGCCCTGCATGTGCACGATCTATGACACCCCTACACTCAGGTCATATTTGGGATTTAATTTTTCTATTATACGAGAGGTTGGAGCTTCTTTCCTTTAATAGCGTTCATGACACCGATATTCCCTGTGCAGCTTTTGTACATTTGTGCTGCCATATTGGACACAGTAATTATACTGCCCTGACAGTATTTTTATTTAACAACTATTGCTGGTTTTTGATGCCCTATTAGGGACACGAACAGGTCACTGCATTCTGCTGATTAGCAGTCCCCCTTGTATTTACATCTTTGTATAATAATCAGATAGTACATTTGTTTGTGTATGTGAGCACATAGGTACCATATGTAGAGCCCACCCCCTCTTTTCCTTCTTTAGGTGACTGCTTCAGCATTGCATACGATATATTACTATATTAACAGTGCCTGTTGAATTCATGTTATTTTTCTCTATATTAGGAAGTTATTTATTTTCAAGTGTTCTTTGATATATACTTCAGGGTACCTGTTAATTAGGTCATGATACGCTGAGACAATGAAAATGATATATATTTTTTACTAACAAACTGCTAACTCCATCTTTTTCTCTTTTTGAGGATTAACCTCCTAATTGTTTCAACCTTCATTTAACTCTTTACACTATACACTAAATTGGGATAATCATCCCATGTGACTACTTTGATAGCGGTTGATAATTCTCTTTTCTTTTCCTATCTTTCCCCGCTTACAGCCCAGTAACTTCCCCCTTTTTTTATTGTCCAATGCTGTGATAGCAAGACAATAAAGGGGTAGAAATGAATGCCTGTTAAAGGGGTTAGATATTGTCTAATTTTTCTTGGGATTACTGTGAAGCACGGGTCTCTCACCTCCCAGCCGCTGCTTACTGCAAGATGGGAAGCAGCAGAACTCGTTGATGGATCAGGCTTCTTATACCCCATATTTCTATTTTTCTGTACTACATGGTATTCATATTGACTTACTAAGTGGAGAGATGTAGTTAATATTTACCATCGGTACACTGTTCTATACACTCTTTCACTTCCCGACTGCAGCCCAGTAATTTCCCCCCCTTTCTTTTGTCCAATGCTATTATGGTATGACGGAAGAAGGGATTTAAATGAATGCCTGCTACAGGGTCGTGACCTTCTTTCTTTCGAGGGGTTACTGTGACACACGGGTCTCTCACTTCCCATTCTCTGCTATGGCATGATGGTAAGCAGCAGAACTCTGTGATTAATCGGGACTCTTGACATCCCTCTCTGCATCTTCTTTCTGTACTACACGGTATATCTCTAAGAAATTGATCGGCCCATGTTACAGGACCTATATGTTTTGCCATTTTCATCTGGAGATTTCATTGATTGTATTTTCAGTTTGATTTAGTAATACAGATGTTGCTCCATTTAATGTATGTTTACTATCTATCCCTGACTAGTTTATGATCTGGGTGTAATTTTATCTTGTTTGTGATATACCAATACTGTTTAGCATTGGGTATTATTTGTATTCATTTATGTTGTATTGTCGTTTCTATATTTCGCCACTTTCATGGAAATATTCTTTTTTCTAGTACCTTTCACTACCACGATTTTCTTTTTTTAGTTTATATGTCTGTATGTAATGTTAGTCTGTTTTTAGCTTGAATCCATTAAAAGTTATATTTATTTACCGTTACATACTTACCAGCTATAAGAGTGCGTCGTTATAGAGTCTTGGATTTGGTTCTAGGACCTTAATCCCTTTTCCTCTTGGTCTGTAGTACTCAGGCTCAATTACCATTACTGCTGGAAAGCACTGTCAGTCTTCATTTTCACTATGTTCTAAACTAGCACACTAATTTACAATACTTGCAGGGTATCAGGTCTAAGGAAAAAGATTGCCAAACCTCGTAGTCCTTTGCTGTAGCCTAAAGATGGATACACACCGACGGCTCTTATGATGGTGCGATCATGTGTTCCTGCATACACACTGTGCAACCATAGTGAACGACGTTTGTGTGTAGTCCAGGTTGGGTATGAAATCCCGGCAGTTGGGATGCAAGCTGTGAAAATGCAGACAGCGGCATCTCGATGCTGGGTATCCCGACAAGGGTCGGGTAATGGTGCATACACACGGTCAGATTTTTCATCAGAGTTGATCGATAACTATTTTAAAAATCGTTCAATCCTGATGAAAAAATCGTTCATGTGTACAAGCATGGACGATGAACGATGCGCGTTCACGTTTGTTAGAGAACGATATCTGACATTTTTGCAGCCAGATTTCGTTCTTTTTCTTCAGATATCGTTCAAATCGTTGAGTAAATCGTTAGCAAAATCGTTTGAAAAAAAAAAATTGTTCAAATCGTTCAAAAGAAAAATCTGACCATGTGCATGCTCCATAAGTATGTTATCCCCCCCCCCCACGCCTAACAGTTAAGAGCACCCTGGCTTACTTTGATCGGGAAGCTATCTGTCGGTGTTCCTGTGTCGGTCTGTGGGCTGGTGATTTAGTAGTCTGTTGAAATCCTGACCCGGGACTTAACATAGACAGCGTCCCGATCATTGGTATTTTAACTACATCCCGTGTACTCCACATCACATGCTCCCATCTGATGTGCAGCACATCAGATGGGGCTATGCAATGAATGATGTATACATCACATAAAAAGTATTAGGTATTTACTAAACGGCGTTTTTTTCTGCCTGATTTTAAACTGTGAAATGTGTTTTTGTTTTTTTTAACCTTTTTAAAAATTGCCACTTTATATTATGCAGTAAAACCACAGTTCACTAAATGGACCCCTTTGTGTTGGTCCTGCAAAGCAAGAAATAGTCCTGTAAGTGCATTTTTTATCATCTTTACTTAAACTCTGCCTGTAAAGATAAAGTAAGTTGTATTTATGTGCCTATTTCATACTCTAAGACAGGCATGTCAAACTCAAAATACCAACGGGGCCGAATATTCAAGGTCTAAGAGTGTGTGGGCCGCAAGAAAAAAAAGTCTTATATGCAATTATGAAAGGGTTATTAAAAAAAAACAATGCAGTGCCCCCTGTAGTAGTGCCCCTTATGCAATGCCACAGTAGTTGTGCCCATTATGCAATGCCCCCTGTATTAGAGCCCTTTATGCTGTGCCCCCTTCCAGTATGGAACAGGCCCCACTCCCCTGTGCAGTACTTACCTCCCTCTTACCTCTCTTCACGTTGGCTGCTGGGCACCACTCCCACGTAGTTGCTGCCGCTGACTGGATCTAACTAGATCCAGCCGGGCAGGCCACTGACGTCACTCACGAACTGCATCACTGGGAACGTTTGGGCCGCGAGTTTGACATGCCTGCTCTAAGAACAATCCAAACTCCGCCCATCATCTGGTAAAGACTTGCACCTTGCGGTCAGGTGACTTTTGGCCTGCCAAACTATGTAAACCTGCAAAATTAGATGAATGCTCCACTAAACCATTTTGAAAGATTTTCTCCTCATTATTTTATGTTAAGTTATATGCACATCTGTGAATATTGTACTGACATTACCAGTCTTGTGACAGATGTTATTCTACCCGGATGTGTGTTGGTGAGGGAGCAGTAGGTAGATGTGTTTACTCTTTTGACACTGTATATTTGAACATACTAATCTCTACAGTAAGCCTGCTAAAAATAAAGCATAGAAAAGATGTTATGCCAATTCTAATATATGCTAACCAAACTAAACATAGTGAAACTAATGGATTAGTTAGGTCTAATAATTTAAAAGAGTTTGATATAGTCCAAATAACTGATTTAAGAATAGACCTATAGGGGTATTTATATAACTGGTACTAATTTTATGAAACTGGTGTGATTGTGGCAATATAGACACTAAATTTAAAGAGAGAGGTTGGTTTTGACTTAAAAGAAAATTTCTACTTTACGGCTATATCACCGAAATCACACTGGTTCCAGCATATACCCTGCAGACTCCACTTGTCACTGGTAGAAACTGCAGCAAAAAACAATAAGACTCTTTCTGCTGGTAGTTTCTCCTGTAACTTTGCCTGCAGTGTTTTTTCTCATATTAGAGACTTTATTATAGCTAACTGGAAGCAGAGGCTCCTCCTTCAATAAATTGATGAACTAAAGACTGCACCACAACACAGCAGCCAGTAAATGAGATTGCTATTTAACGGTACAGGAATGGAAGATCTAGACACAGTCAAAAGGTTAACACCAGATGGTCAACATGCAAATGGTCGACAGTTAAAAGGTCGACGTGGATTAATATCGGCAGTGTAAAATGGTCGACAAACATGGCCATCACCGGAAATGTCGATATAATAATAATATGGTTTAGGCATCAGGGCGGGGCTTAGGCTGAGGATTAGAGTTAAGATAACAAAACAAATGCTTTGACCATGTCAATGTTAGTCTATGTCGACCATTTAACAATCAACCTTTTGACTCTGTTAACCTATTGCCTGTCTAACATGAGGTGTGGATCTTTTGACTGTCTATCTAAATAGTGTAGACATAACCATATAACTTTGTTGGCAGCATATTAACCATTTTAAACCTAAATTAAGCCAATTATTTCAAACTGTTAAAAGGAAAATACAATGAACCATTAAGCTTACGTGATAGAGGAAAAAAAAGCCTGTTTCTGTCTAACCTGTCATGGATAGAATAGCGCAGTGGTTCCCAAACTGGGTGCAGGGTGCAACGAGGCACATGCAGTAGTGATCCAGGACCAAATCACATTATTTATGGTCAATGCGAGAGGCAAAACCAGTTCTCGTGGCTGCCAATCAGAAAATGTCAACCTAAGCATGACAGGTAAGCGAAATGCACTTAATTTAATATTTATTTTCTTAATTTCTCAATAAGGAACTTTTGACCAAGGAGTGCTGTGAAAAAATACTGATACTTTAGGGTGCCGGATTTACGAAAGTTTGGGAACCACTGGAATAGCACAATCATTCAGCAACTCCAATCCCTGTAAAGAGCTAAAAGGGGGATGGATTTATTAATAATATGGTACAATGTAACATTAGTACATACGTATGTACACACAAAGTGATATACAGAGTGAGGAAGCGCCACTGACCAATTCTGCCATATTAGTATGCACGGTAACCTGTTTATCCACGTCTGTGTTGATTGCTGCAAAGAGCCCTGCTGAGCATTTAAAAACAGAAAAAAAATCTTAAATAAGATTTAAAAAAAAAAAAAAAATAGGATATCTGTTTTTGGGTTTACTGATGTGTATTTTTTTTTTTTAAAGCTAGACACGAATATTTTGGGTGTTCAGTTTGACAAATTTCCGTGATTGTCTAGAAAGATATTTGATCCAGTTATTCAGTGGTATTTACATGTGGGACAAGCTGGGAATTAATGCAGTTTCAAACTAATGATGTGCATATTTAGCTCCCGGCTTTCATTTTGTTGCATAGTTTTATACAACACCATGTTTGAACATTTATTTGAATATCAAGGGGCATATCTAATTAGCCACTGGGTACAATTGTCAGTGCTCTGACCTATTCAATAAGCTGCCGGTTAAGCCCCAGTGTGTGCACTTTTCCTCGTTGCCTCAGGAGCCATAGAAACCCATAGATTCCAGCATTTTACATGGCAACTATGGGTTACCACGCGGGGAAAATGCAGAGTAATTGAATAGCTCTGGGCATTTAATCCCAGTGCCAAATTGTATATGGCCCCAAACGTCTTACCAGAAGAATAGTTAATGAGATGTGGTTTTCTTTTTACTTTTTAGCATGGCTGACAAGAATAGCAGCTTGAAGTGCACCTTCTCTGCTCCTGCCCATAGCACAACTCTCCTACAGGGACTGACTGCACTGCGTGCTCATGGTCAACTGCTTGATGTCATTCTTACCATTAACAATGAAGTGTTCCAAGTGCACAAAGTGGTCCTAGCTGCCTGCAGTGACTATTTTAGGTAGGTTTAGAACTTTGATTTCCTTTTCTTCTTTAATAGCCTTTTACTTTTTATGTATGGCGATGTGTATCTCTTGGCAATGCAATTCATTTTAAGTGGTAAAAAGTAGGCTAGTTGAAACTGATAGTTTGTTTGACCAACCTCATCTTCCAGAGCATGTGTCCAACTAGATCATGTAGCTTGCTGAAGATACGTAACATACCTCTTGGCTGGCTTTGTTTTTAGAGGGATCACTCCTCTTTGGTACCCAAATCTTTCTGTTTCACTTTCTATTCAAAGGGTGTCTTTGCTGGGAATGATGTGTTGACCTGCATAGGTAAGCGCCTCCATTTACTCTGATGCCTCGCATAGTGTAATGTCAGGCTGAAATGCATATGAGAAATGAATGAAACGGGGAAACGAGAGGGCAATATTCAAAGTGTGATAAATACATTTGTAATATGTTAGTGTGGATGTGACATATCCTTACATGACCACTGTTGTGAAAAATAAGATCTTTTATGACTAGTCATTTTAGTGGTCAACTACGACTAGCAGCACTTCCACCCAGACATGCAATCCACCATTGCCCATCCATCTTCCAGCCCGGAGACTAAAAGGAGAATAGCACTATATGACACATGACTCTGTTATGGAGCCCTGCAGAGGTAGAATTGCAGTCACACAATACGAGGTAAATTTACTAAGAATCATGTCTGGTCGGGATTGCCCGAGTAGAAACTCTATTTGCATCGCTGAAACTCTCAAATTTATCAAGAATCAGGATTTGCTGAAATCGTGTTTTCCAATGGAGTATGTGATCGAGTTTATTCCCTAGTTTCCAATGTCTGACAGCAGCAGCCAAACACTCCCGAAGAAGCAGTCCGCACATATCAGTGAAATACGTGCAGGCTGCTTGTTTGTGTTCAAAGTAATGAAAATTGACTCAGGGTTCCGCCCCAAAAAAGCATAACCAGCCCTGGGTTCCTGTGTCAGTTCTTGTCTTCAAAAAATAGGGGGGGGAACCTGTAGGGTCCCCCCGTATTTTAGGAACCAGCACTGGGCTCCCCTGGTTTTAAAAATAAAGGAAAAAATAGTGTGGGATTCCCCCTACTTTTAAAACCAGCACCGGGCTTGAACCTAGCCGGGGTATAATACAAAACAGAAAACATACACTGCGCTTGGTTGCTGCTAAAAGGGTATCCACACACAATAAATATAATATAATTGGAAAAAACAGTCTTTGTACATAAATAAAAACAAGTTATCAGATGTGCTTTTAGCACTAGATGTGTATTTAATTAATAGTACCTGTATTTGAAATCAGTCCAGGTGTCTGTGCTGGCGTGCCAGCATAGATACCCGCTAGCTTGTTCGGCCGTATTTAGTGAATCACGGGGACTCAGGTGCTTTACCTCCCGTATTTACTGTTTTGTGCATTTTATAGGTCTGTGTCTCAATCTTATTAGAATAAAGTATTTCCTCTTTATATATACTTTATACACATATATTGTGCATAGTATATTTATTATATGTGTGGATACCCTTATTAGCAGCAACCAAGAGCAGTGTTTTCTGTTTTGTTTTATAGATACTTTGTTGAAGTTTGCACTGAACTTCTTACACTAGCTGCTAGTTGGTCTTTGCTATATTTCAAATTAACTGAATGAGCGCCGGGAGTTTGGTAGAATTTCTACCACTTGTGGTGTTAATAGTCAGGGTGTAATGCCAAACCCAGGAGACCCTTTCACCGGGTCACCCGGGCCAAAGCATTAACACCCCAAGCTAGTCAGCACAAGCCGGTGCTCTCAGGGGAGGTGGGGACTCCCCCCAATAAAGGGGTTCCCCCTATCCTGAGAACCCCAGGCTTATGCTGAAGCCCAGGGCTCTTCCCTGCACCCCTGGCCGGTTGGTGCAGGGGTAATAGTGTGAAAAATAGAATTATACTATTGTTTTTGCAGTGGAACTACAGGTGCCAGCATGCCTGCCCTTTGGCACTTGTGGAACTACAAGTGTCAGCAGGCGGCCGGCACCCGTATTCCCACTGTAATAAAAAAATAGTAAAACAAACACAGTAAACACACACCGTAGAAAGTGGGAGAGGGCTGTTTGGAGATGTAAAGGTGATAAGAGCAACATTTTCATATCTGTTTGGCAAAGTATTTGTAAGTTGTACTTTTGATCATAAATTGAACACACTTTGCTGGGGAAATTTGGCCTGAAGTGGTGAGCATAGAATTATACTACCCAGATTTTTGCTTTTAATATAGAAAAGAGAACATTGCTGCTACATTTCAGTGTATATATATATATATTTGTTCTGTATGCAGATAAATGAATAAACAACTTACTAATACATAAAAAAACTAGTATTACATATAAAGATGAAACATTAAAATCTCAAAAAGCTTGAGGATGGATGTAGGGACTAGTGGGAGTAGTGTCATTCAGTCCAAGCGGACCTGCTGCTGGATGTTAATAGTTTTCTCAGTAAATTATTTTAACATGCAAAAAATGCATTAAAAATACCAGTTTCATTGTAGCTTTATTTTGTTAGACATCAAAAGTATGGAAAAATAAGTAATGATGGAATTAAAGTTTTCTAGGCAGAGAAAAATGGGACTTACCTGGGAAAATTGCTTAGTAATGGGACCAGTGTGCAGTTTGTAACGTTACATATTTCATATATCCGTAGCAATCATTTTAATGACTGAAATTTTCATCAGCGTCATATGCTTACCTGGTTGTAGTTTGCTACTCTTAACCAGAACTTTTATCCCCTCACTGAATGAAATGAAAACCTGCCAAGTACCAGCGTGTCTCCTGTACCAAATGTCTTTGTGGTACTAAAGGCCACCACACACTGATGTAGCGGCTGATCCGACGGATTGGAATGATATCGCAGCTATATCATTCCGTGTGTATTGTCTACTGCGCGCTCCTGTGTGATCTTCCGTCACTCCTCCAGATACATGCACAAGAGATCTGGAAAATCGCCGAACGATCCCATGCCGGTCTATGGGGAGGGGGGTGCGGGCATGTCTGGCACCGGATCGCTCAGTGTGTGGGGACTGGCCAATACATCTGCCGCCGGATCCTTGATCGCATTGCTGGGTACACATTGTACTGTGTGTACCCAGCTTTAGGGTTCCATTTAAGAACATTACTTTTTAGTGGCAGCACAGTGATACTAATGATTATACTGCTGGTATTTAACAAAACTTGTCTGTCCTCACTGGTTAATGCATAAGTGCTCGGTCCCCATTGCTAGCAAATGGCATTGTACCGCAAGTAATATTTTCACAAAAACTGTTAAGCTGAGTTTGCCATTGTTTGCTAAATACAGAGCAGATAGCATAATCCCTTTAGCAAGTGCTAAAGGGATTATGCTTTCTTTTTAAATGGATCCCTTACTGTGTTACAGGTTGGGTCTTCTACGATAGATGTACTGAGAGCTGGAGGGAGAGAGGAGGAGGCTGGTATAGTGCAGAAGGAGGGGCTTGTTAATGCAGAGGGGCAGTGAAGAACATATTGGATTTGACGAGAGTAAGAACTACTCCTAAATCTCTCTGCACATGCCCAGAAAAGCATATGTTCCAATGCAGAATTGTGCCTGGAGGGACAGGGTAGGGGAAGGAAGGGGGATACTAATATAGGCAGAGTACAGTACAGGCATGGTCGTGCAGTTGCGAACAGATGCACACAGACACACATACACCTGACAGAGGCATATAATTTCCAGTTAGTCAAGGGCGGGTGCAAGTACACAATAATGATGGCCATTTCTGCAGACACTCCATTGTCTTGTACAGCTTCCTGCCTCTGTACAGAGAGAAGAGGAAGTAGTTTTAAAGCTGCGTTATTACCACTTGGGTTGCATTTTACAAAGTGGCCCATCCCCAAGCTGCAGCCCCATGGACTGTTCTGTGCAACAGTTTCCACCACAGCAACATGTTACAGCTCCTGGGGCTCATGCTTGGATTTGTGTCCACTTTAGGAAAAATGGTAGTGCAGCTTTAATGAGCAAGCAGTGTTGGACTGGGACATAAAGTGCTCACAGGGTGAATACAATGGTTGGGGTACACTGAAGGGAGGTGGTGCAAAGCTGCATAGGTGTGGCCTCTGATTGAGGGTGTGTGGCAGAAAGCATTGCAGTGCCTGCCATTTTATACAGAATGCGTCGCAGTGACCGCCATATAAAGCATGGAGAATGCCCGCCATGTAAGGGAACTTCACAGTGATGCCATAAAATGCAGGGAGTCTCGCAGTAATCGCCATATATAATAGGGAGCATTGCAATGCCTGTCATAAAATGCATGGAGCGTCACAATGACAGTGATATAATAGAGAGTATT
The DNA here is from genome assembly GCA_031769625.1 of Taudactylus pleione. Lineage (NCBI taxonomy): Eukaryota > Metazoa > Chordata > Amphibia > Anura > Myobatrachidae > Taudactylus > Taudactylus pleione. Next base: position 8,894,970 of record JAUIMM010000086.1, on the reverse strand, counting down.
GCAGTGACCTCCATATAATACAGAGAGAATTACAGTGGCCGCCATATAATAGAGACCATCAGTGACCCACATATAATAAAGAGAACATCACAGTGACTGCCATATAATGCAGAGCACATCATAGTGACCACCATATAATCCATAATACAATAATACTGGGCAATGTCCGCCAAACAACCCCCTCAAATATTGGCCTGATAAGTTCTGCCTCGTCACAGAAAGGGGTTGGGCCTACCGGGGAATTACCCGGCCCCCGCTGTGCCAGTCCAAGCCTGTGAGCAAATCTGGTGGTGCAAGTGGGGCCCTTTTTAAGAAAGGATTCCACTGCAAAATGAATATCTGTCCTGAATAGTGCAACTAAAACTTTCCCTTGCAGAAAGGGCTGCTTTAAATCTTAGGGGTTTATTTTCTAAACAATGGGCTCTATTCTATTCAGCGCGATGTAAATAGCTCCGGGAGTGAGCTCCCGGAGCTATTCAATACACCGCGCTGACAAGTCCGACTAATGATTTCTTCTCTCATCCCTCCGGGGATGAGAGAAGAAATCCGACAAAAGTCCCGGCACGAGGCTGTTTTCTGCCCTTAGCGCCGGGAAAACAGCCTCACGCCGGGAAGTTAGGTCGGGGAATGCCCGTTATCGCGCTTAAACACCCTGTTTAAGGCGCGATAACGAGCCTTCCCCGACCTAACAGCGCGATGAATTGAATAGCTCCGGCAGCTTTCTCCCGGCGCTATTTACATCGCTCTGAATTGAATCGTGCCCAATGTGAACTGAAAACCCAGCGGTTCCGATTGTGTTTGTTTTATATTTTAAAAGGGCAATATTTTTACTATTATTGTTTTTCTAGTAAAATAATTGACCTTATAAATTTGGTATATAGAACCCTAGATGTTCTTTCAGTGTATATAGTGTTCTCTCACTCAACGAAGAACATCACCAGAAATTACTGTCTCGGTACACAAACTGCTTTAATTCACCCATTACTTTATTCAACACACATTTATATATTTATTGCAGTCTAAATGTAGGCCACTCAACCTTCTCAGCAATTGCTGATAAATGTTTTTGCCATTCCCTCATCCACTTTTTGTGCACAACTAAATTTTTGTGATGTTTATTATAATTTTTTTTTTTGTCTAGTCATGAGATATTTCTATGTAACTTTAAACATGTACATAAGAAAAGAAAACCGAGAATTTAAAAATTGATTATTTCTATTTTAATAATTTTTTTTTTTTAAGGGCAATGTTTACAGGAGGCATGAGAGAAGCAAGCCAAGATGTTATTGAATTAAAAGGTGTATCTTCCAGAGGACTGCGACACATCATTGACTTTGCTTATAGTGCTGCAGTTACTCTTGACCTTGACTGTATTCATGATGTGCTGGGAGCTGCAGTATTTCTCCAAATGGTTCCTGTTGTTGAACTTTGTGAAGAGTTTCTGAAGTCTGCAATGAGTGTGGAGACCTGTTTGAATATTGGACAAATGGCTACAACTTTTAGCTTGGCATCTCTGAAAGAATCGGTGGATTCATTTACATTTAGACACTTTCTTAAAATTTCCGAGGAAGATGATTTTCTTCATTTGCCTTTAGAGAGGTTGGTTTTCTTCCTCCAAAGCAATAAGCTAAAAAACTGCAGTGAAATAGATTTATTTCATGCTGCAATTCGTTGGCTGCAGTTTGATTATTCCCGTCGTGCTAATGCCAGTCTAGTGCTTTGCCATATCCGGTTTCCGCTGATGAAGTCTTCTGAGCTGGTGGACAGTGTACAGGTTGTGGATATCATGGTAGAGGATGTCCTTTGCAGGCAGTATCTACTTGAGGCTTTCAACTATCAAATTCTTCCATTCCGGCAGCATGAAATGCAATCTCATCGGACAATCATAAGGTCAGATGTATCTTCACTTATAACATTTGGTGGAACGCCTTATACCGATAACGACCGTACAGTGAGCAGCAAAGTGTATTATTTGCCAGACATGAGTGCTCGTCAGTTCAAGGACCTCTATGAAATGGAGGTTGGTTGTAGCCATGCGTGCGTTGCAGTGCTGGACAATTTTGTTTATGTAGTTGGAGGACAACATTTGCAGTATCGAAGCGGGGAAGGAGCTGTAGAAGTCTGTTTCCGCTATGATCCTCATTTAAATCAATGGCTACGAATTCAATCCATGCAGGAGAGCAGAATTCAGTTTCAATTGCATGTCTTGTATGGCATGCTGTACGCAACTGGAGGAAGAAACAGATCAGGCAGTTTGGCTTCCGTCGAAAGATATTGTCCAAAAAAGAATGAATGGACCTATGTCTGCTCACTGAAACGTAGAACTTGGGGCCATGCTGGTGCCACGCTTGGGGGCAGACTGTACATTTCAGGAGGCTATGGAGTATCTGTTGAAGACAAAAAAGCCCTGCATTGCTATGATCCTTCTTTAGACCAGTGGGAATTCAAAACTCCAATGAATGAACCAAGAGTTCTTCATGCAATGATAGGGGCTAAAAACAAAATGTATGTGTTTGGTGGGAGGATGGATCATGTTGACCGATGTTTTGATGTGTTGGCTGTTGAGTATTATACTCCAGAGACCGACGTGTGGACAACTGTGAGCCCAATGAGAGCAGGACAGTCTGAAGCTGGCTGCTGTCTTTTGGATAAGAACATTTTTATTGTAGGGGGTTACAACTGGCACTTAAACAATGTGACAAGTATCGTTCAAGTATACAATGCAGAAACTGATGAATGGGAAAGGGACTTGCATTTCCCTGAGTCCTTTGCTGGAATCGCTTGTGCATCTGTTATACTACCACAAGTTACAACTCAGAGCTAATAAAACCTTATATCTCACTACATGGACCTTAATTTGTGTTTTCTATTACCTGTGCAATATAAAAGTAAATAATACACACACAGATAAGATGTTACCTACTACGATTACTACTGCTGCTGTACTATGCACAAGCCAATATTTTATTTTCTATGTACAGTATTTGCTGACAATGACATTACATCACTGTGTATTGTACATCTGTTCTAAAATATGCTGTGAAATTACAAGCAATACTGAATATATCCTAAATGTCAGTGAATGTCTTGCTAGTGAATTTTGCACTTGCCTACCTCTCGTCTTCAACGATATGTCTTCCTTTCATTTGTAGTCATTTGTAACCCATTACTGCAGTGAGTTTTAATTGCATTGTGTTGGCTGTTTTGTGTACACTATAAGTTGCAGTGGCAATGGTACACAGAGATTTGAAGGGAAAGGTTTTCTATTACTCATATTTTGAACTCTTATCAGTGAGAAATTATGTTTTATGTCTTGCATATGAATTTGCTTGAGATGCCATTTTGTTTATAATAAAAAGACAATCTATCATTATCAAATTAACAAATGTATCATTTGTTTTTAGAATGAATGATCATTGTCTGCATCTACTAACTCTTGTTTAACTGTAAATCACAGAATGCAATACTCTCTGGCAGAAAGTTTTTAGCTAAGCAGTATGATTAAGTATTAAGCAGTATTAAGTATGATTCAAAGTCCGTTTAGCAATTCTTTCTACAAAAATCTAGTGTTCTACACATTGACCATTACAGTGCATCCGGAAAGTATTCACAACGCTTCACTTTTTCCACATTTTGTTATGTTACAGCCTTATTCCAAAATGGAATACATTCATTTTTGTCCTCAAAATTCTACACACAATACCCCATAATGACAACGTGTAAAACGTTTTTTTGAGATGTTTGCAAATTTAATAAAAAAAAAAAAAACACACACTAAGAAATCACATGTACATAAGAGTTCACAGCCTGTGCCATGAAGCTCAAAATTGAGCTCAGGTGCATCCCTTTTTCTACTGATCATCCTTGAGATGTTCCTACAGCTTAATTAGAGTCCACCTGTGGTAAATTCAGTTCATTAGATATGATTTTGAAAGGCATACACCTGCTATATAAGGTCCCACACTTGACAGTGCATATCAGAGCACAAACCAAGCATGAAGTCCAATGAATTGTCTGTAGACCTCCGAGACAGGATTGTCACAAGGCACAAATCTGGGGAAGGGTACAGAAAAATATCTGCTGCTTTGAAGGTTTCGATGAGCACAGTGGCCTCCATCATCCGTAAATGGAAGAAGTTCAGAACCACCAGGACTCTTCCTAGAGTTGGCCGGTCATCTAAACTGAGCGATCGGGGGCGAAGGGTCCTTAGTCAGGTAGGTGACCAAAAACCAGATTGTCACTCTGTCAGAGCTACAGCAATTCCTCTGTGGAGAGAGGAGAATCTTCCAGAAGGACAACCATCTCTGCAGCAATCAGGCCTGTATATTAGAATGGCCAGACGGAAGCCACTCCGTAGTAAAAAGCACATGGCAGCCCACCTGGAGTTTGCCAAAATGCACCTGAAGGACTCTCTGGTCTGATAAGAAAAAGATTGAACTCTTTGGCGTTAATGCCAAGCGTTATGTTTGGAGCAAACCAGGCACCGCTCATCACCAGGCCAATACCATCCCTACAGTGAAGCATGGGGGTGGCAGCATCACGCTGTGGGGATGTTTTTCAGTGGCAGGAACTGGGAGACTAGTCAGGATAGAGGGAAAGATGAATGCAGCAATGTACAGAGACATCCTGGATTAAAACCTGCTCCAGAGCGCTCTTGACCTCAGACTGGGGCGACTGTTCATCTTTCAGCAGGGCAACGACCCTAAGCACACAGCCAAGATATCAAAGGAATGGCTTCAGGACAACTCTGTGAATGTCCTTGAGTGACCCAGCCAGAGCCCAGACTTGAATCCAATTGAACATCTCTGGAAAGATTTGAAAATGGCTGTGCACCGACGCTTTACCATCCAACCTGATGGAGCTTGAGAGGTGCTGCAAAGAGGAATGGGCGAAACTTCCCAAAGATTGGTGTGCCAAGCTTGTAGCATCCTATTCAAAAAGACTTGAGGCTGTAATTGCTGCCAAAGGTGCATCAACAAAGTATTGGGCAAAGGTTGTGAATACTTATGTACATGTGATTTCTTAGTTTTGTTTTTTTAAATAATATTTGCAAAAATCGCAAAAAAATCTTTTACAAGTTGTCATTATGGGGTATTGTGTGTAGAATTTTGAGGACAAAAATGAATCTATTCCATTTTGGAATAAGGCTGTAACATAATGTGGAAAAAGTGAAGCACTGTGAATGCTTTCCGGATGCACTGTAAACGCAGATAATCTAGCATTAATGCATTATTCACAATCTGATGTACTGTGTATACACATTAAATGTTTGCTGCCTTATTGAGAAAAATCATGACTATTTTGTATGCAAACAGTTGCTTCATAAATGTAATAATATAATCAAACAATGTAGATCCATACAGAGATGAATTTCAGGACATACAAAATAAGAAAAACAGTGGTTTACTGTTTTAGTTGACTTCACAGAATGATCTGATCAACCAAACTGACTGATTATCATTCTCTGTTAAGCTGGGTACACACCTATCCAATCATCGGGCCGATCACCCAATTATTGGCTGATCACCCTGATGATTGTATAGATTTGTATGCAGGAGCATTGGCCGATAAACTGCTTAAAACGCTCCTGCAAACTGTCACCCTGGAAGTTCGCATCTAATGTGCAGCTTAATATTTAAGATGCCAGACCTCTCCATCTATTGAAGAATGTACACACTGAGGTAGCACAGCAGATGGTTGGCAGACATATCTGAAAGGAAATCGATATGAGATACCAGCGGCTAAATAGCCGCCGGTTCAAATACAGATGCTGGAAGCCCGAATGGTGCAAAACCTTGACAGGGGCAGGTAAGTACCCTAACCTCCCTGTGGGGTGCCTAACCCTAACCCCCTCTTCCGGCACCCTAAACTCTAAAGGCACACATCCACTAACCGATTAAACAGAGCAATTGAACGATAATGTTATCGTTCATTTGTTCTTTAATCGGGCATGCAAATGTCGGAAACAACCAGCGATGCGCGCTCCTGCTGGTTGAATCCGAGATTAATCATTGCCCAAACATACCGGTCAATCTGCCAATCTGTCATTGGCCATGTTCGGGGATGATGGAGGGTGCCTACACTGAACGATATAACGTTCAGTGTAGGCACTGCGCTGTACAATGAGGGATAACGATCTTATCGTTCAGTCTTTTCATTGTCGCCTAGTGGATGTGCCTCTTTACCCTCCCCATCCCTGGCCAACCACGCATACTAACCGCCGCCCTGGCGTTCAGGATCCCTGTGGTCGGGATGCTGACGTCAGTATCCTGATGTCCGTTGGGATATCTGCGCCGGAATTATGCTGGTCGGGCGGGATGCCGGCGTCAGTATTTCGCCACCTGCATATAAACTGCATCCCATACACATGCTGCGGGACCCGGTGGTGATTGACAGCTCAACTGGATGGCGATTTAAATGCCCACCCATTTGAGCTGTCAAACGCCCTGCACATTGGGCAGACAAATTGGTAAGTGTGTATACACTTGCCAATCGTCAGATATGTCAGTTGACCTAGCGTGTACCCAGCTTAACTATACTTACACATTTTATTAGAAAATGGTTGTATAGACATGTTAATAAGGTATAGGGAGGGGCTCTGGACTGCACACCCTAATAGTAATGAAAGTTGCCATCATGCTGAGATTTTAAAGTAACGTACACAACAGATTTGCAGATGCACTATGCGATATGAACCCCAGAGTGTTAGGGACAGACTAAGAGGAAATTAAAAACAAGAATTGCGGAGCATATTTTTAACATCAGGAAAGGTTTACAAACTCAGTGTATCTAAACATTTTCTGGATTGTCATGAAAAGAAACCCACAAAACTGATTTTTATGGGGATTCAGAAGGCTTCTACTAATCTCAGGAATTGAGAAAAAAAGAAACCAAATGGATTTTTTTTATGCAAACCCTGCAGGTTTGAATATAGATATTGAGATAAATGCTTTCCTCTAAATACCCAATAATGAACTAATTTTCTGTTCCATTAACTATTGATCTTTTATTAACACTTTTTTACATTACCTATATATTTTGTTTAATTAGACACGATCTAACATTGTAATTTTTAGAAACGCAAGACAATTATACTATAAAATAAAGTTAAATTGCCTTTTTTTTTTTATCAACCATTGTTTTAATTGAATTAAAGTCTTCAATAAATAAGAGATCTTGAACAAGGAGCACTATCCTTGACAAAGGGCCAGGAGCCTGAAACGCGTTGGTTTAGCGCACACCGTACCAAGAGTGACGTCATAGCACTGCGCTGTTGAGCGGACAAGTAAGACGCACATTTACACACGCGACCAGATGGATGGTGCGGAGGACAGAAGTCTAAAGGTAGGCAGATAATAGGGAAAGATTATATTAAAAGTACTTAATCTGTTTACACTAATTGCCGCACAGTCGGTATTACATCGGAACCCCCTTTTACAAGCAAGCACGGACATCTTAAATGTATCAAAAGAGCTTTAAACATTGCTACTAATTATAATTTCCCACAGGTTTTGTGTTTACACATTAATAATAATTTCTGTACAAGTGCTCAGTTTTCATTTATTTATATTCAATTATGCGGAGCAGCTATTTAATGACATTACACAGCGCAGATTTATATTGTTTTTCAAATAATTAGATAAATTTAACTTGTATGAATACTCTATTTCGACAGTCTGTAATGGGAGTTTATTCACTGTCACCACTCATATCAAGGCAAGCAGTCTCCATCACTGTGATCAATATGGAATGCAGTTGAAGATCATCCCTAGTGAAATAGGGTAGTTTAAAGAAGTCTGTACTTAATACACAGCAACTACATCATGGGCCTGATTCCGAGCCGCACGCAAATCAGCCGCAAGAGTCACTACCTTATACATACGGCTTCTTGCGTCTAGTCGCAGTGCTCAGTTTCCACATCTGCAGCACCAACCATCAATGTTAGTATCTGCACTTACACACACCCCATGCTTGTTGTAAAAGATCTGTCTGAAACAGTCATCTCTTCATCAGATGAATGCTTTGTTAGAACACCTACCTCTAACTACATGCCGATTTAAGTAATAAACAGCTGCGTATGTAACGCCCCGTCAAGACACGTATGCATGGTGCGTCGTGTGTAGTTTGCTAATAGATTGGTGCTTCAATTTTTGGACTTTAGTGCGATTCAGAATCAGGCCCAGTGAGAGAATATAACCTATGCTAAGACATTAAGGGGCTGATTCTGAGGTGGAAGCAGAGCAAGTAACAGTATTTGGAACAAGCCATACTGCAATGTAAGGGGTGAAATTCATTATTTATATTTTTTGCATCCAGGGGAATCACTGGCTGCTTTTCCATGTAGCCCACAAATAATGGGCAGCTTTTTTTACACTACAATTTAGATTTGAGCTAGGACATGCCCTCCCAAATCTAAATCTCTGCACATTGTGCATATGCTCCACCTGCAGTGCAACATGGCTTTACTAAGGTGCATACTTGCTCTTTTTTGCTTTGCTCCCAACTCAGAATCCGCCCCTAAGATATCACTTCACGTTTTCCCATTAGACTGTAAACTCTCTCCTGGGCAGTGCGCTCTCTACCTCTGTGTTTATGGCTGCATTTATTTTGTATTCCAGTGTATGTCCCTGGTTTACGCTTCTCCTATTTTCTCCACCAGCTTGTGCTGCGGAGCACTGTGGTGCTTTCTAATCAGTGACAAAAAAATTATTTACAAAAAAAAAAATGAAAGACCAGATTGAGTGACATATTTGAAACTATTTTGTTAAGTCTAATCTAACAAATTTATTCCATGACCGTGCAGTTGTCCTTCCTTTGAAGCTGCTTTGGAAGTTTGTGGGTTTTTTTTTTTATATTTACAAAAATAAAAGTGATTTAAGAATATTTCACAGAGTTATTTCTGTTTTCACATCTTAAAATTTTATTGAAGAATCAGAAAAAAAAGTATACCTGGATGATAGAGGGATAACAATAAGGGAAAATGGCAAAATTAATTATGAATATAACGTGCACAAACCAAGAAGAACATGCTAAATAATAAAACCTAACCTAACATGGGGTAGCTTTTCATAAAAATGATCCCATAAAGGAAAGTGAATAGAGAAAAGAAGGGGTTGAGGTTGTGAATGAGATATGACCCTTTGGGGGAAACAAACTAAAAAAAAAAAAAAAAGTTGACTAGAGGGTAACTGCGCAACTGCAAATTACACTGCACAACAATGAAAATGTTTCCGATGTGAAAATAGTTACTTCTAATTGAATTCAGCATGCAAAGAATGAATATGACATTTAAAACTCTCAGTTAGCTCTGAGTTCCGAGATATAGCCCATTTATGATGATGTAGGGGTATTCCTAGTGAAGTGGGCAGAATGGAGAGAATCTTACCAGCAATCTGCGTTCCGCACAGAGCGGGTGGGGCCTAATGACCCAATTAAATGAATCAGTTATTTGTCCCCTCCCCTATTCAAATATATGTGATTCACGGGATTACCCACACAAGATAACTGTGGTGCACTGAGTGACAAGCATGGTGAGCGATTCCACCAAGACATTTCAGCAATGGAACAAAGATATCAGGGTAGGTGATCACTACTGTTGGACAGTGACAAGAGATGCCCCAGAAAAGGAGTACAAGTGTCAAGCAAAGGGAAAGCACCCCCATGAATAGGCCACTATATTACATAGTACTTTCGTATGCTGTATGTTTGTTTCGTTTTGTGTTCTTATTTGTGATTGATTGAATTAAAACAACTGTTATTTATTTTCTATCAAGAAAATATTAATTATTTTAAAATGGCTTTTCACTATGACTATATTACTAATGTACATACAGTATAGTGCAAGTAGTGTAGCTCAAAAAATAGAGCTAGTAAAAACATTCTGAAATAATTTTAGTTTTTCTTGACCTCAAATTAGTAATGTATGACTATTTTTACAAAGAAAACAAATTATAAGTATTAATTTGTTGTACAGTGTTATTAATTGCAAGTAAATGGTGGGAGGAAAGGGCAGGAACAAAGACAAGTAGAGAAAAAGGATGGGGAGAAACCAAAAGGAAATATGGAAACTAAAAGAGAATTTATATAAAATATAAAGCTAGAGTAGGTGGAGCGAGCTTGGGGAGACCACTAAAAGAGTCCCAGTGGGAAGGAGGGGGAGAGAGTAGGGAATGAGAGTTCAAGAAAGACTGGGGAGGGAACACACTTTGAAACCTATACCATGGTGACCATACTGCATGAAACTTATCCACCGTGGTATTTTGGAGGCTTGTTATATATTCCTTTTTGGCCAAAAAACAAATGCCTTTGAGGAGCTGTTGACGGGTTGGATGGTGTGGTTGCTTCCAAATCCAACAATCTGATATTTAGCAGTGCAAGAAATATGCAGAATTAATTTGTTTTCATGTTTGGAAAGCTGGCAGGCTGGGGCACACAGAAGCAGAGAGGCTGGGATAAGAGGAGAGCTAAAGTGGAGTAGAGAAGATCTTATTGATTGGACAGTCAACCAGAAGGGGGTCATATTAGGGCATGTCCACCATACATGGAGAAATTATCCAACTTGACCACATTGTCGCAGGCAAAGGTTAGAGGTATTAGAGCAGACTTGGTGTAAACGCTCTGGGACAAGATACCAGCCGGTGTGTAGTTTATAGGAGTTTTCCTTGGTGGAAACACTAATGGAGCATTTCAAGGTGTTGAGGCGGATGGCTTCCCAAGTGTCTTCTAAAGTGGAGCCTAAGTCAGATTCCCACTATTCATGAGTAGCCAGAGGAGGAGAATCCTGGATCAAAATGGAACGATACATTTGCGATATGAAACTTTTTCTATAGGCCTAAAGATGCAAGTTTCATCGCCATGGTTTCCATAAGGACTCCGGAGATGAGAGAGTAGTGATAAAATTACAAATTTGGTAGGTATTGATGGAAACAAGACTGTGGGAGAGAGTGTTTCTCCTGCATTTCCGAAAAAGACTGTGTGGTGCAGATCCGCCAAAAACATGATGAAAACGATTGATGCCAGCAGCTGACCAAATCGAAGCCATGCAAGGCGAATGGCCTGGGGAGAAGGAGGGATGAAACCACAGAGGCTTTTGAGGCAAAGGGTGATTAGGTAAGGTGAACTTACAAAGTGAGTGCAATTGAGGGTACCGACAAGGCAGAGAGAGGTCTATGCTTCCGATGGTTCCACAGTAGGTCAGAAACAGAGGAGACCTGTCTGAGTGCAGACTCCAGATCAACCCAACTTTTGCTACCTTTGGGGGAGTGCCAGGCAACTAACTGGCTTAGGCTGGAGGCTTGATAATATTTAGCCAATTATAAGAGACCAAACCCTTCAGCTGTTGTGCTCTTGATGAGACTATCCCTGCGCAAATGGGGTCTCCTAATTTTTCAGATGAATTAAAGCGATTGAAGAGAAAAGAGTACACGAGGGGGAACAGCCACAGGTAGAGTCTGAAAGAGGTACAGTAGTTTGGGCAGTACATTCATTTTAATTGCATTAATGCTGCCAAACCAAGAGATAAATAAAGTCCGCCAATGGGAGACATCCTGCTCTATAGCCCTGAACAGAGGGGGTAGTTTGCTTTTTAGAGACTATTATAAGATTTTGTTAAGTGGATACTTAAATATTTGATGGATTCAGTTTGCCAGTTGAAAGTGAAATTAAGACTAAGGAGATGTAGGGACAGTTTCAAAATATGAAAAGGTAAGGCTTGTCGTGGTTTATCTTGTAGCCGGATTATTACCCAAGAGAGAGAGTTCTTGAAATAGGTTTGGAAGAGATATCGGGGATTGATGAGGGTAAGTAGAACATCGTTGGTGAAAAAAGAAAGTTTGTAAAAGGAGCCACCAACAGAGATCTGGATTCGCTCGGATCCTGCAGGCCAGGGGTTCGATGAATAGGGCAAAGATTAGTGGTGAGAGAGGACACCCCTGCCTAGTACCATTGGAGGGGAAAATACTCCAGCAAGAACTGAGGTAGAGGGATTATGATAAAGGGCCATAATGGCCTTAAGAAATTTACCTCCAAAGCCGAAACTGTCATGAAGGGCCATGAAACCCTAGCGCAGGCCTTGTCAGCATCAAGGTCCTGAAGTGGTGTGGGAAGCTTGAAAGAATTTATGTGGTGGATAAGGTGTGCCATATGTCTAGTATTATTGAGAGCTTGATGAGAATGGACAAAGCCCACCTGATCCAGATGGATAATGGAGGGGAGGATTGGATTTAATCTAATGGCCTAAATTTTGGAGAACAGTTTGAGGTCTATATTTAAAAAGATCATCAGTCGGTAGTTAGTCCCTAATTGGGGATCTTTACCTGGCTTCAGAATGACAGTTATTTTAGCTCTGGTGTTGTCCGGGGGAATGAAGCTACCCTCGAGGATCTGATTAACCACTTAACTAACGATTTTTCCGGCAAAACCGGTCAGAAATTGCCGGGTCCGCAGGAGAGCCAGAGGAGATCGGTTCTACACATGTGTAGAACAAATTTCCTCTTCAAAAACACAGCGAGGCGGTTCGGTCGCACCTTGTCAGTTGAAGCACTGCTCGCTGCGTTTGCATCTCATATGACCACGTCAGTTAAGTGGTTAAAGGAGTTTGTGAGGTGGGGAACAAGCGAGCCCTGAGAAAGGAAGGCCATCTGAACCAGGCGCTTGGAGGATTTCTGAAGCTTAAAAACGAAAGAGACAGCCTCTTCTGCTATAGGAAGATTAAGGGACTCAGAGGTGGAGGAGTTTATCCGAGGTAAAGAGCAGGAAGTCAAATAGTTCAAAATAGGGGGAGAGGGTTGAGGGGAAGCAGGGCTCTGGAGGTTGTAAAGGTAATAGTAGTTATCTTTAAAAATAGAGTTGATTTTAGAAGGACTAGCTGGAAGGAGTCATTGAGGACTGGTATAGCTAAAGTGGCCTTTCAAGCAATTAGCAAGGAGGGGGTGCCTGCCTTGTTGCTCTTTTCATAGAAATTCTGGTTCAGCTATCTAAGGGATTTCTCTACTTTCTCAGAGAGAATGGCATTAAGCGCTGATTTTGCTGAGGTGAGTTGCTTATAGATATTATAAGTAGGAGTTTGTTTGTGGAGAGACCAAATGGTGGATCTGATCCGTGCTCCTTGTTGCTATGTAAAGCAAAACTGATAATACAGTATGTGAGCTTATGAGCCTCCCAGACAAGTGGTGAGCAACCGGGGCCAGATACATTAAGGGAAAAGTAGTCTTTTTAAAGCTTCTTTGCGTTTTGTCTGGAGTTGAAGAATTTTTAGGAGGGTCACATTGAGTCGCCAGGAGGGTCTAACAACTGAGGTGTCTAGAAGGTCAAAAAAGGAAATAACAATGGAGTGGTTCGAACCAGGAATTAGGGACAGTAGATGCGTCAGTGAGATGATTGAAGACTGGGGAGAATTTAATAGATTCTGGAGTACAGTATGTGTGGTGGAGATTAGAGTAGAAGGTATAATCCTTAAAAGAGATTTTTTTTTATATGAATTTTTATCGCTTATAGACCTAAATCTTGTGCCTGCACTACTCCACTTCCAGAAGGTCAAAAGCATAAATTTTGTGTCCCTGCAAGCCGCTCTGCAAAACGCACTCCTAAAAAAGGCCAGTGTTCATGAGTGGGGAAGAACCTTGTTCACATACAGGTAGTGTTCAGATGTCTGGACAGTTCGTCAGCACCAAGCCACAGCAATCTCATTCTGTGCCGTTGCAGGCTGTCTGAAGCACTATAGGGCCCATTTATCATTGAATATTTGAGGTAAAATCCCCGAAAATGGCTTACCTCAAATATTATGTATCCCCCTGATGAATTAAGAAGGGACCGCAGCAGGTATCTTCCCGCAAGCAGCTACATCCCCCATAGGTTTCTATGGGGAATGCGATGCTGTCAGATTTACCAATATCCGGAATACAATGCATTCCCGATATTGGCCCCCTGAGCTAACTCCATCTTAAAATAGCCTATGACTACATACTGCATAAATAGCCAGCGGAAGGTTCCTCCGTAACCCTCCCCCAGCAATGGCCGCCAGTCACCAGGGCTGCGCATGCACAGCACCCCCGGCACTAGCCAGCAGCTCTCCGGAGACATCGCAGGGGTGGGCTCCTTTCGGAGACCATGTCCTGGATGATACATCCGGCCGTTATGATCGCATTTTGCAGTGCGATCATGGGCGGTACTGACATGCCCTGATCACATTGCAAAAGCAATCATTAATAAATGGGGGCCTGAGTATTAAATCTTACAGTAGGTGTGTACCAGAGAGAAAAGAGATGCTTAGAGCAGCTATTACATGGTGTCTATAGTATTGAAATGTACAGTATATGTTTAGACATACAGTACAAGGTACTTTTTATATCATGTTAAAACATAGTGCAATAAAGATAACTGAAGTTTTTCCATTTTAAGTGAAAAGAAAATTATATAAAAATTACATGCTAAAAATTGATACAAATGGAAATAAATGTTTCCAGATTTAACGCTAGAATCTATTATTACCTCATGTATTACACTAACTAAACAATTAGTCTCTTCCTCATATGCAGAGATGCATTATAAAATATTACATAATATTACGCATATTATACACCAAAGCTTCGAATCCTAACAGGAGCCTCAGATAACTCTAACTGTTTCAAATGTTCAGTACCCACTGCTGTCCATTGTTTATGGTCGTGTGAGATTGTTCAGGCATTTTGGATGGAGGTTCAGTCTTACATCAATAATACATTACATATCTCTTTTAAGGTATCCATGGCATGGGCGATATGGAATTACTACCCTCCTATAACTCATCCAAGCCTACCGAGGGGAAAGCGTTTATTATTAGCTAAAGTAGCAGGAGCGGCAAATAAAAAACGATCTTGTCACAATGGATTGACTCCAATTCTATATCTTTAGCACTCATGCTGCCAAAATTAATGTATCTTTATCAGATGGATTGGGTAGAAAGCTCTCTGGAAATAGAGAATAGAGCAAAACATTTTTTGGAGATGTGGCTCCCATTCGTTGGCACTTTACCATCTTCCACTAAAGAGAAGATACGTAGGATAGTAAATCTGACTCCTTGGTATAATATGGAGATAATTGAGAAGGGCCACCCACCATTCTAATTGTTGTTATTGTTCTATACCAAACTTCTATTCTACAGAATGAGGATGCTTCACGTGATATATGACTCTATTATATGTTATCTAAATGCCATGTGGATTATGTCATATCATATGTATTATTTTTATATGATACTGATTGTCAAATGGATATTGTAATTGAAATGTATTGCATTTGCCTACTGTTCTTTTTATTTTACTTTTTTTTTCTTCTCTCTTTTCCTCTACTGCCATGTCCTTGGAATATCTTCTTATATGTTATATGGAGAAATGTATACATAAAAAAATATGACATGCTAATAATCCTATATGCTATTCTTATAAATAATAAAAGATGGGTATATTCTGAGGGATGAATAAACTGTAAAAGGATCATGGTAAAGAGTCATTTCTTGCCTGTGTTTTTCCCTATATAATGCTTAGCAATTAAAACAATAAAGCCCACTTTAGTATAGGTATAAGAAAAAAAATATAATCCAAAAACAGATCACAGTAGGCACCTGTGTGCTAGCAGTTCTTAAACTATTAAAATATCGGTTAGTGCTTACAAGTAGAAGTTCCCTTATCTGCAGGCGCTTTAAGTTAATGTTTATCTTATTTCATTATACTTTTTTATTTATTTTGACTGCAACTAAGTTTTCAGAATTTTATTTGATCATATCAATTGTTGATATCATTCATATTTCAGCAAAATATACTCTTGTTTTTTTCTAACATTTTCAATAAGTGTTATTTGATTTTACTATACTGACAAATTTTTCTGATCCATAACTTCATGCACACTCAACACCTATATTTAGTGTACCAGGGAACCACATATTACCCCCTACATTTTCTGCATAAGGTGCTGTTTACTTCCCTATAGGCAGCACATATATAGGTGTGTGTTACAACACAACATGAGCACGCAGCTATACAGAAAGTTCTTGTTCCAGAACCTTTTTACAATGTTATAATTACAAGTCCTAAAAAATGACCTTTTCTTTTACCTTCAAAGCTTAGGGGCATATTCAATAGGCTGCGAGAATAGCAAAAAAACCCGTACCTGCAAGGTTTTTCCTGCAGGTGCGGGTTTTGGTTTAAAACACGGACGGGGAGGTTTTTATTTACGCACCTCCTGAGCTAGCGTGATTTTTCATAAAATCTTTGATTTTAGGAGAAATCACCGGGACTTGCTCCGACACCCCGGTGGAACCCCCCCCATGAGGACTAATTAAGCAATTGGAAGTATCCAATTAGCTTAATTAGTCCTTAATTACTTACCTTCTGCAGCGCTGTCTTCCGCATCTTCTTCATCCAGCGTCGGAAGCCGGGTCTTCTGCAGCAGGGTAAGTATGTCAGTGTGAGTGCTGTGTGTGTATGTGTGTGCATGAGCGTTGTGTGCATGTGTCCCGCTGTCAGTGTGCCCCTCCCCCCCCCCCCGCCAGTCTCACTGTGGTCCGCCCTGGAATAGGCGCTGGGAGAACTACATCTCCCAGCAGCCCTTGCCCCTCTCACCATTCCCCGGGACTCCCAGCATCCCTCTCTCCAGTAAGAAGAGAGAGGGGAAGCCACCGGGAGCTGTGGAGAACCCCGCCCAGGTAAGTGGTTTTTTTTTTATTTTCAATGATGAAAACCCTGCATCCACTATTTTTTAAATTGAATCCCGCAGGTATCGGGAGCGCGCATACCCGCGGGATTCCGAAATTGGGTGCGAGGATTTAGCCTCGCTAAACCTCGCGCCATATTGAATAAGCCCCTTAGATTGGTACTTTTTCTTCTATACACTGTTTACAGGTCTTCTTTATGTATAATCCTCTCTGGTGTCATTGTTCCATCAGCTATATGTCTTGTGGAATCTTTCTCCATGCAACGCCAATGTTTTCAGGAAAGTATTCAGAGTGATCATTCAGAAAGTGTAAACTCATTGAAAAACCTAATGCTTTGTATTTTTTTTTGTCATGTTTTCCACTATTTGGGCACGATCCTAAATAACCCCAGGAGGGAGCTCCCGGAGATATTTCAATTCAGCGCGCTGTTTGGTCCGAGTAAAAGATTTCTTCTCGCACTGTCGAAGCTGGATAATTGGCTGAGACAAGATCAGTTTAAAATTGGATCGCATCGACGCCATCTTGCGACTGGCAGGCAAGACGCCATTTTGCAAATGGCCGCCTAAGCGCCATTTTAGATAAACTCACACTTTAGTACATGTGGCGATATTACTATTAGCATCATGCGATTGCATCTTTCACCATTTCTCATACACACATTAATACGCACAATTGCGCTCTTAACTAGACGCATATTAGCGAATGCATAAGATTAGCTTCATGCACACGCATCTGCCCCAAGTTAACTAGCTTCTTTACATCAAACCCCACATACTCACACATTACATATTCACATACAAGGTTCCATAAGCTTTAAGGTATAAGATTCAAGTATGCACATTTATTATAATTGCTAGGAAATAAACATTATTTCGTAACTAAGGTTTTATATGTGATAAGTAAGCCATGTTTGGTATTGTACTGGTGCGTACTCTCTCAACAGTATTCCGGTAATATCGATGGAGAGATCGCAACATGCATTCTCAACTTATGGACCGCAGAGACTTCAAGCAACAAAATGTACATTATATGAACAACTGTTAGGATTTGCATGAGGCAGGAAACCAGAGACCACCAGTTGTTAGAGGCTGGACTGTGTCTATTTGAACCAACCTGTTAAATGCCTTGTAACATATGCCCTCTCCTTTAGGACCAATGGTATTAGCAACAAACTTCTCTATTGTGTTGTTTATTTCTGGGGGTTATAAATGTGTGCTCTGACCCTGGGTTCCTAGTCTTCATGCTGAATGCTGATTGACGAGGGGTTTCTTGCTGATGCCTACATCTGGACCAGAGAGTGCTGCGTATGTATAATTGTACTAGGGTCTGTATAATTTCTTTGCGCTAAGATTATATGAGGATCATAGCGTGTAACTGCTGTACTTTTACTTGAATAATACTTTGTGCTTTGGAACCACAGGTTCTAGGTCTGGAGTCTTTATTTATTGTATGACTGCGTACGCAAAATATCGTCATCCTTAGAGGTTTATTAGAAGGTATAGGCAGGGGTATTCCTAAGGTTCAAAGGCAGTATCGTTAGTTGGGGACTCATAGTGAAGTCACTTACCCACTCACACGGCACTTACGGTTATTGATTTCTCACCAAAGGGTGGAGTGGCCACATGCAGGGTTTACCTGCAACCGCTCGGTGCTGAGAGATCGCTACCCGTTTTCGTGTGAGCCAGGGACGCTGACTAGAATCCAGGGACAAGAGAGGAAAAAGTTTGTTTTCCTTTGTTGATAGAACCTTACATTTAAAGGGGTGCCGCAGTATTGAACACGCGGCTGATTCGCAGTTTTCCGCACAGGAAAGACGTACTTTTGTGTACGCAGCTAAAGGTTGTCATACGGTTGTGTGGTAGTCGCATTATTGTGTATGCGACTGGTCGCACAATAGCATATACGTACTTCCGGTTGTGCTGCCACGTGTTTAAACAAAGCTGTTGAGGTTTACATTCTTTTCAATTGTTGTCAATGTCTAGGTTAACGTGTATTTTTCTGCGCAGGAAAAAAGTGTGTAACCATGAGTATTTGTTGGTAGGGGTAACTTGTTCCCTAAAGTTAGAGGTACCGTATGACCTTTAAGGGCTAAGTGCTAGCTGCTCAGTAAGCAGCTTACCGTTCTATACACAGTAGCAGGTGTACATGTTGTCTTTGTTGTAGAGAGGTGCGTGGAAGTAGCCGACTTAAACTTCCATAGGTGTGGAAGTTGCCTTCTTAAATCTTATCCGGGTGTGTGGAGTAGCCTTCTTCAAATCTTCACAGGTGTGTGGGCGCTGCCGTTTAAATCGTCCAGTTTAAATCTTTATTGAAAAACGTAGGAGTTGTCTCAGAATGGGAGCCATGCAAACAATAGAGATGTTAGACAATGATGTGCTGCTAATGGAAGCGCCGTTTGGATCGGCCCGTCGTATTATGCATACTAAGTACGGTACTTATGCAATAAGGTATTGTGATGTATGGTTTAAAATGACGATGAAGAGTGTTAGACCGTTTCCCAGAATTGGTAGTTTTGATAAAGATGTATTAGATAATGTCCGGGATCACATCAGTTTGATGCGCTCCCGAGAGAAAGAGGTCAAATATTATGAATGTTTAAAGTTGTGGCAGCATGAAGGTGATGTGTGGCTTAAAAATGCGCAAGCGACGCAAACTAGCGTTGCGAGCGCATTGCCAGAGAATACATCTGCGACGCTGAATTGCAATGCGGGCGAGCCGCAAAATGGCGCGCAAATGCAGCAAGGTAGAAGGTATTGCTAGCAGTTCACGTGCACCACCCCCACCTTATGTGGATGGAGGTGTAAGTACAGTTATCAAAAATACCCATAAAAATGTAACAAGCAATTTGTACCCTCTCTTAAGTAACTATAAAGAAAATTTTCATGATGTGGATAATGAGCCTATTGTAATGTCTGCCATTTCCCATGCTGTACAAATGGTCGATGCTACGCCACGACAATCACAAGTGGTGCCACCATCTCCATCGGTAACAGCAAGGGAAGTGCTAACACCATCTGCACCCGTAGAGGAAGTCGTTAATACCATACGTAGCAGCAACAGATTAAACTCCCAGCCAGGTAACAAGGTCAAAGGTAGCAGCGCTAGCGGTCTGCATCCCATTTGGACAATAACTGTTCCGAATGGAAATGCAGATGCGAACGGTGTAGTGCCCACGAGGGAAGTGGTAATGCATTGTCCTTGGACAAGAGCAGAACTAAATTCCATCATAAATGATTTCCCCGATCCCAAAAAGGAACTAGCCAAATGTCAGAGATTTTTGAGGAATTTGGGTAGTTCTCATGAGCCAACTAATAAAGATTGCTTGTGGTGTTAAGGGCCTGTCTACCACGCAATACCGACATGACAAAATTTATCACGGATTGTGTATTGGATGGTGACGTTCCCTTAACGGACCAAGTAAACCAAGGTAACATTTCCTGCATTTTAACTCAATTGTGTATATATTTTCTGGTAGTAGTTAACGGGAACAAAATTTTCACCATAAAGCAAAAGGAGAGTGAATCTGCAGAAGAGTATTGAGACCGGGCTCTGCAGGCTATCACCCAGTACACTGGGATAGAAGATATTAAAGATAGCACTCACCACAGGGGAATGATAGTCACGGTACTCATGGACGGTCTTAAGGAAAACTTAAAGACTCTGGTTCAGACCTCACAGCCTGGCTGGAGGGGAGTCACAATAGATACACTCATCTGCCATATAACATGATAAGAACATCTCAAAGAGGAGAGAGACCCAGAGTGAAAAACTAATGGCTGTCAGTATTCAAGCTCTGGAAGGAATGATGGCAACATCACAGCCAACAGACACACTTGCATCTACACACACACACCTACACCTGAACAGTTATATGTCCTCACTAATCCCACGCAACAGCAAACACAGCTCTATTCTACTAACACTACACAACCACAGGTCCCACACTACTCACAAACTTCATATTCCCCACAATACCCTTATCCTCCATATCCCTACCCATATCCACCACCTTTTCCCTGCTCAAACCTCACAACAATCTGTGTCTTCATCCGATCCACGAATATGTTTTAATTGTAACCAGCCAGTACATTTAAGTAGAACCTGCAGAGTAAAAAGGGTAGGACCCCCAAACCAGAGAGTACCTGGATATCCCCATAAGGGACCAGCAAATATCCAGCAAGCACCAGCTCCAATTGTGGCCGTTAATGCTTTATTGGAGAATGGTAGCCAACGCTAGGGGTCAGGTCATACCTGTAGTCTTACAGATAGTCAGGTTAATGGGAAGTACTAAGGAAGAACCGATCATGATGGTTGATGTAGCTGGTGCTGAATATCCTTTTCTTGTAGACACAGGGGCGACCAGGTCAGTGATAAAATCTCCCGTTAATTTACAGGTGACCAACGAGACAGTACCAACAATGGGTGTAACAGGTAAAGTGCAACATTATCCTTTAACAAAGTCCACAGAGGTTACTATTGGGCCGTTGCATACCAGGAATGCTTTCCTTCTGGCTGCTGCGGCTCCTACTAACCTGCTGGGTAGAGATTTGTTATGTAAGATGGGATGTGTCATATATTTCACCCCTGATGGTGTATTTCTAGATATCCCAGAGAGAGTTGCGCACGAGGTGCGGGATATGTTGGGACACTCCCCAAAGGATAATGTATCACTCTACCAGTTTAAATGAAAATCCATCTCAGGTAGATCAAATGTTGTCCCAAATTCCCAATTCCCTTTGGACTAAGGATGGACAGGACACTAGATTAATGGCAAACGTAAGCCACGTAATGGTAAATTTAAAAGGCAGTAGGCAAGCTCCAAAAATTCCCCAGTACCCACTAAAACAGGAGGTAGAAATAAGGGTTTTTCCAATAATTGAGCGATTATTGCAACAGGGAATATTAGTTCGTACAGCTAGTGTAGCCAACAGTCCCATCTTTCCGGTGAAGAAGAGTGGTGGGAGGGGTTACAGGGCTGGTACAGGACCTTAGAGGTGTTAATAAGGTAGTAGAGAGCCAATTCCCCGTAGTCCCAAATCCAGCTGTCATCCTTATGCAGATCCCTCCAGACGCAACCCATTTCACTATCATTGACCTCTGTTCTGCTTTCTTCTCTGTGCCTCTCCACCCTGACTGTCAATATGTATTCGCATTTACATACAGAGGTGTGCAATATACAGGGACACGGTTGCCCCAAGGTTTCATAGACAGCCCCAGTATCTTTTCCCAGGCAGTGCACGACTGTTTACAATCTTTTCAACCTGCAAATGGATCTGTTCTAATTCAATATGTGGACGATTTATTGCTGTGTTCTGATTCGTTTGTCATGTTTGAATGATACTAAACTTTTGTTGCTTCATCTCTCGCATACCGGACACAAGGTGGCTAAGGACAAACTACAGCCGTGCCAATCCAGACTAAAATATTTGGAACACTGCCTAACCCAGGGGTTAAGACATCTCACAAATGATAGAATCCAGGCCATACAGAATATGACACTGCCGCAGAATCAATAGCAAATTCGTACCTTCTTGGGAATGTGTGGATACTGTAGAATGTGGATCCCAGGTTTTTCTATTTTGGCCTTGCCTTTGCAGGACAGTCTCTTCCTCAAAGCCCGATCATGTCATACACACAGAGGAATCAGAGCAGGCTTTCCTTAATCTTAAGGATAGTCTGACCAAAGCATCTGCATTGGGAATACCTGATTATGAAAAACCTTTTGATTTGTATTGTACGGAAGCCGATGTTTGTGCTGCAGGTGTCCTTACACAAAAACATGGTGATGCCAGTAGGCCCGTAGCATACTACAGTGCCCAATTGGACACTGTGGCAAGATCACTCCCCACCTGTTTGAGAAGTGTAGCAGTTACCGCTTTATTGGTGAGTAAAAGTGAGGTCGTAGTATTGGGTCATGATATGATTGTATACACTCCCCATGCTGTATCTGCTCTGCTGAACTCTGCTCAAACCAGACATGTCTCTTCGGCTAGGTTTACCAAATGGGAACTAGCTCTAATCGCACCGACGAACATCACTGTTAAATGTTGCAGCACGCTGAATCCAGCAACGTATTTACCATATGTACAACATGATGTACAAAGGGTGGAAGGAGACGAGTTGCTGGCGGAGGGTTCAGCGGACATAATGATACACACAATTGTATGGAATATCTGAATCAGACCTTTACTGCTAGACCTGACATACACGACACACCTTTAGAGAATGTAGATGTGACTTTTTACACGGATGGGAGTTGTCATAGACAAACAGACAGGTGAATTATGTACAGGTTATGCTGTTGTAAATGACACAGACACCATAGAAGCCAAACCTCATGGTCCTCCTCACTCAGCCCAGGTGGCAGAATTAGTAGCACTAACTAGAGCGTGTGAACTGGCAGCAGGCAAATCTGCTAACATTTACACTGACTCAAGGTACGCTTTCGGGGTTGTGCACGATTTCGGGGCTCTATGGCGTCTGAGAAATTTTATGACAGCAGCAGGCACACCAGTTATACATTCCCGACACATAAAACATCTTTTAGAAGCAATCCAACTGCCCAAAGTGGTGCCAGTAATCAAGTGTAAAGCCCATACATGTGAGGATGACCCAGTGTCACTGGGCAATAACAGAGCCGATGAAGCTGCAAAATGGGCAGCAGGGTTAAAAATGTTTTCTCCCACTGAAAAAATTGTCTTTCCAAACAAATGATATGCTGAAATTAATTGAGATGCTAAATTTGTGTTCAATTCAGGAAAAGTCCATTTGGAAGTCCAAAGGATGTGGGCAAGAGTCCTCCGGGCTCTGGAGGGACGGACAAGGTAAGCCAGTAGCCCCCAAGGCATATTACCCCAGCCTGGCTGAGGCAGCACATGGCCTGACTCAACTGGGAAAGCAAGGTATGTGCAAGTTGGTGAGAGCATACTGGTGCGCACCAGGTTTTTCTTCACAAGCAGAAAAGATAGCAATGTCCTTTCTGACCTGCTTGAGGAAGAACATTGGGAAAGCGCTCCATACCAAACCGTCCCACATTCCACCGACTGATGGACCTTTCCAGGTGATACAAATTGATTTCATCCAATTACCACCCTGCAGGAATCTTAAGTATGTATTAGTATGCACTGATCTATTTTCTAATTGGGTTGAGGCCTACCCAGCGGCCACTAATACTGCTGCGTTTACTGCCAAGAAAATAGTTCAGGAATTTGTATGCAGATACGGTATCCCTAAAATCATCGAGAGTGATAGGGTACTCATTTCACAGGTGATGTTTTTCAAAATATGTGTAAGCTGATGGGTATTAATAGTCAACTTCACACCCCCTACTGACCACAAACCAGTGCCAAGGTAGAGAGGATGAACGGGACTATTAAAAATCAGTTAAGTAAAATCATGGCAGAGACTGGACTAGATTGGCCAGAAGCATTACCGTTGGCCCTGTATAGTATAAGGACCACTCCCAGACCCCCTCTAAATCTGTCTCCCTTTGAAATACTGTTTGGTAGACAACCTCATTTGATTATAAGTCCACAGGAAGACTTGAAAGGTAACAACGAGGTAACTGTAAAGTATCTTATATCAATGAGTAAGCAGTTAAAACAACAACAGCAGCAGAAACTGAAATTGTTGTCCAATGATATGCCTGAAACTAACTGTCATGATGTTGAACCAGGAGAATATGTTATGATCAGAAATTTCTTGCGTTCAGGTTGTTTGACTGATCGGTGGGAAGGTCCGTACCAGGTGCTGCTGATAAGTACTACATCTTTGGTGGTGGCTGAGAGAGATACCTGGGTCCATTCCACTCACTGCAAAAAGGTCAACCAACCGGTGGAGAAACGAGTCGGAGACAAGGCTGATAGCGTGAGCCTGTCGCTCGTGAGCTTGTTCCGGGAGGATTGAAAAAGTCGTAGTGAGATACCTGAACTAAAAGAAATCTGCAGGTCTTGTTGTGGCAATGGAAGGGCCTGCTGTGTTCATTTTCATGTTCTCTTTTAGAGTGTTCACCATCCTGGTCGGTTCGGGAATGTCCGGTTTCTGTGAAGGGGGACCGATTGTGGAGAGGGGAGTTGATGGCAGTGCTGATGGAGTGGAGTCAGAAGGAGTGCAATGCCAATCAGGGGAGTGTCTGACCAATCTTAGTACTGTTATTGTTAAGAGAGCTGTTATTCCGGATACTCGCTGACGGTGTGGAGGTTTATCGTCTGAAGATTCCTGTATTTGTGAGCTTTTTGGGACCCTAGTTGATGAGAATTGTATCCAACGGTGCCAGCCTAAATATAACCCGTACTGGGGTGGGTATCCTTTAGGGGATTATCATAGCATGGTAGGCAAAGTGTTAAATCAAACTGATTGCTGGGTGTGTTCACATGTGCCACAGGGACAGCATAATGTAGGGTTGGTGCCATTTCCGCTGACTATCACGGAAATTTTAGAATTGCAAAAAGGGAAAACATTGGATGGAAAATTCCTCTCATCCAAACCACCTCATTTCAAACTCTATCAATTCCAAGTAGATAGATCACTTTTGTGTTTAAACATAACCAACCCCAATAAACCCGGGAGTTGGGAACTGACAGGGAATAATCAGACGATGACCTTCTCACAAAGAGCTAATAATGAATCCATAAATCATGATCTGTTACGCTCAATTAAATCTAGTGGGAGACATTTTAGGTACCAGTATACATTGAGTTCCACCAAAGAAATTATTGGTAAGGTGCCAGATGGTTATTGTGCTAAAATAATACAGCCAGAAACCTGCATGTACCAGATGGAAGACCCAGAAATAGGATTGTTTGCAAGGGAACTGTGCTTAATGATAATGATGCATACCATTCCTTATGTTCTCCCTGATAATGTATATTTTATATGTGGAAGAAAAGCGTATAAGTGGCTCTCCCCGAGTTCCGAAGGTTTGTGTTACCTGGGAAGAGTAGTCCCAGAAGTTATGACCCTCACACATGTTGAAATGCTTGGTATACATAAAAACACGCCGTCACCATATCTTCACACACAATATGAACACAGAGGCAAACGAAATATGATACCTGGTGATGTTCACAAAGCCACTCAGTTAATCAGTGAGACAACTGGCTTTCAAGTTTGTCGCATTGGATCCCACCAGGATCGCTCGGGGTACATTAAACTTTAGATATATTCAGGAACTTGCTAAATTGATAGATAATATCACCGAGATGTACTATGACACATTCAGGTATACAGGGAGAGAATTGCAAGCGTACAAGGAAGAACTGGTGCAACACAGGCTAGTGTTAAATTATTTAACTGCTGTTACTGGAGGGTATTGCGTAATGTTGGCCACCCAATTTGGAGTAAAATGTTGCACCTATGTCACCAATGATACCAGCGACCCCAAGGAGGTGATAGACCGAAAGATGGATGAAATTCTGCAGCTAAAATGGGAATTTCGTAAGAACCATAATGCTTCAGTGGCTGAAGTAGGTGAGAAGATAGAAGGATGGGTTTCATGGCTGAACCCAGTGAAATGGTTCTCAGGTCTAGGGGAATGGGTCCAGGAAGTGATCACCAGCATAGGGAAATTCTTAATCCTTATACTGATGGTCATCATAATAATTGGAATATGTGTCCGGTGTGTTCCTAATGTGTTGAAGTGTGGAAAATTTAAAAACAGAGTAAAACGAAAGAACGAAATTATGATGGTGGTCAGTATGAATACCGAGGTAAATACAGAACTGCATTACAACCCTGAATTAGGAAATACCATCATTTAATGTATTATATTTAGACATGCATAGATGTATTATTGAAATGTTATTTTAAAACACCTCAGATAATGTAAAGTCTCAAAATTTCCCCTTCAAGACTGCCTTTATAGGACTAGTGTATCCCCACATCTTTCACATGATCTTCCAAGATCCGCGGTGTGCGTATAATAGTAGTTTTATGTCCCCACTCAGAGACACATTATTGATGGATTAAGAACCACTTTGTGCCATCCCATAATAACACTAAATAGTATATAAATGTAAGCCTAAATTATATTTTAAAATCAGATTGTGATAGCATGTTGTTCGCTATCAAAGGGTGGACTGTCGAAACTGGATAATTGACTGAGACCAGATCAGTTTAAAATTGGATCGCAACGATGCCATCTTACGACTGGCCGCAAGATGCCATCTTGGAAATGAGATCGCAAGACGCCATTTTGCGAATGGCCGCCTAAGCGCCATTTTAGATAAACTCACACTTTAGTACATGTGGCGATATTACTATTAGCATCATGCGATTGCATCTTTCACCATTTCTCATACACACATTAATACGCACAATTGCGCTCTTAACTAGACGCATATTAGCGAATGCATAAGATTAGCTTCATGCACACGCATCTGCCCCAAGTTAACTAGCGTCTTTACATCAAACCCCACATACTCACACATTACATATTCACATACAAGGTTCCATAAGCTTTAAGGTATAAGATTCAAGTATGCACATTTATTATAATTGCTAGGAAATAAAGATTATTTCATAACTAAGGTTTTATACGTGATAAGTAAGCCATGTTTGGTATTGTACTGATGCGTACTCTCTCAACATTATTCCGGTAATATCGATGGAGAGATCGCAACATGCATTCTCAACTTATGGACCGCAGAAACTTCAAGCAACAAAATGTACATTATATGAACAACTGTTAGGATTTGCATGAGGCGGGAAACCAGAGACCACCAGTTGTTAGAGGCTGGACTGTGTCTATTGGAACCAACCTGTTAAATGCCTTGTAACATATGCCCTCTCCTTTAGGACCAATGGTATTAGCAACAAACTTCTCTATTGTGTTGTTTATTTCTGGGGGTTATAAATGTGTGCTCTGACCCTGGGTTCCTAGTCTTCATGCTGAATGCTGATTGACGAGGGGTTTCTTGCTGATGCCTACATCTGGACCAGAGAGCGCTGCGTATGTATAATTGTACTTGGGTCTGTATAATTTTTTTGCTAAGATTAGCTGTACTT
Source organism: Taudactylus pleione (assembly GCA_031769625.1). Classification (NCBI taxonomy): domain Eukaryota; kingdom Metazoa; phylum Chordata; class Amphibia; order Anura; family Myobatrachidae; genus Taudactylus; species Taudactylus pleione. The sequence goes on along the minus strand of JAUIMM010000086.1, from coordinate 8,867,279 downwards.
TTACTTGAATAATACTTTGCTTTGGAACTACAGGTTCTAGGTCTGGAGTCTTTATTTACTGTATGACTGCGTACGCAAAATAGCGTCATCCTTAGAGGTTTATAGGAAGGATATTAGAAGGTATAGGCAGGATTATTCATAAGGTTCAAAGGCAGTATCGTTAGCAACCTAACAAAAGTGTTGGCCGCACTGCTGTTTTCTTGCTTAGCGCGGCGCTAACAGCTGCATGGCCGGCACTTTAGTCGGAGAATGCCGGTTTTCGCGACTGAACACCCAGGTTAAGTTGCGTGAACCAGCATTCTCTAACTTAACTGGCAACCGTCAGACCAAACAGCGCGCAGAATTGAATATCCCCGGGAGCTCCCTCCCGGGGCCATTCAGCATCGCGCTGAATTGAATCGAGCCCTTTGTTTGTAATTGAGATCTTTGAAGTTTTCCAAGAACTTTTTTGCAACTTCCTTAAAAGTGCTCCAATCCTCTTTTTTTTTTTTTTTTTTTTTTTAAACATGTTTGGAGTTTTTGTTTTGAATGTCTGATCCAACAAATGTTTTACACAGATACTTAAAATGCTCTTCTTTTTTTGGCAAAGCTTTTGCATACTGCTTCATGAGTCCTAAGGGTATATTTACTAAAGTGTGGGTTTATAGAAGTTGAGTTGTTGCCCATAGCAACCAATCAGATTCTACTTATCATTTATCTAGCACCTTCTAGAAGATAATAGCTAGAATCTGGTTGCTATGGGCAACAACTTCTAAAAACCTGCACTTTAGTAAATATATCCCCTAGTAGGATGTGAAAGTGAAGTAGGAGGGCTTTTTTGGGATCAACTAAATCTTCCCGAATAACAACCCAGTGTTGAACCTTCGCTCAGCTGTCCCATTATTAAGAAAAGGAAAAATACGTTATGTATAGACAAAACCTCTCCACTCATTTACATTGTGCTCACTGTTGAAGTTTGGCATCTGTTCAATAACATCATTACAGTACACTAAGGCTGAGTACACACTAGAGCGATATCAGCACAATATGTCATTTTAAAGCAAATTTGGAATTACATATCCTGTGAATTGCGCAATATTTGCTCAACTGCACCCTCCTGTGCGCCGTATACAACATCTTCTGGTTGGCTGTGCTGCACAGTCAATCAGAAGATATCGTGAACGATGTGGTGCACATGGTATAGTGTGTAAGGACGACCAGGCGATCTGTCATTCTGATTTGGCCTCTGAAGACGTCACCAATTTAAAAGATGGTTGTTCTAGTGTGTACAGGAGCAACAATAAATCATATACGATCAAAAGAAGCATTAAATTCTGCTGTTTGAAGGATTGCACAGTGTTTATGTACTATATCACTTATTCTGGGATGAAGGGAAATTGGGACAATCATTACGTTGCTTGCATGTCGTCCTATTGTGTACCCAGACAAAGTCACCATCTTGAGAGAAGAAAGGGAGGAAATCTTTTTATTTTTATACATTAGAAAAACGTGGCAGGAGTCAATAATTACCATTTTACAGTATATTTTTTTCAAAGCTTACCAAATTCTGTAAACAAATGGTCTAAAATAGTTTTATATTAGAGATGAGCGGGTCCGGTTCTCAGAGAACCGGACCCACCCGAACTTGCAGATCCGAGAGGAGAACCGAGTCCGGCTCTGGGTTTACCGCCTGACTCTGATCTCAAAGCGAGGCAAAACGTCATCCTCCCGCTGTTGGATTTTCGCGGGTTTTGGATTATATAAAAGTCCCCACGCACCATTTTCATCCCGGCTGTGAAGAGTGTAGTGAACGCATGTGGTGTGTCCATCCAAGAACTGCTGCATCTGTCCAGGGGCAGTGCCTGCTGTGTCCATCCAGGGCCAGTGGCTGCTTTGTCCATCCAAGGGCAGGAGCTACTGTGTCCAACCAGGGGTGCTCTGTCCATCCAAGGGTGCCCAGTGTATACAAAAATAAAAGTTAATACCTGTAATAGTTTAATTAATAAAAAAATAATAAATATTTTGTGCTGTACCCTAGTGTAATATATTATTATTCTTTTTTTTTACTGTGTTGCTGCCTGTCAGACCGCAGTGTAATATTCATACACATTGTTTGTGACATTGTAAATGGTAGCGCAGTGTATAATAAATATTGTGACACTGAAAGTGGAAAATGCAGTGTATTTGTAAAAAATATTGACACTGTTATTGTTGCAATATTTTTTATGAATACACTGCATTTCCACTAAGTGGAAAATGCAGTGTATTCGTAAATAAATATTGTGACACTAAGTGGAAAATACAGTGTATTCGTAAAAAAAATATTGGGGCCCATTTATCAAAGTGCATTTGAGGTAAATTCCCCGAAAACACCTGTTTTCGGGGGTTTACCTCAAATACTTAGTATCCCCCGGATGTATGATGGAGGGATCTCCGATACCTGCTGCGATCCCTCCATTGCCGCCGGCAGCCGTCTCCCTCATCGGTTTCTATGGGGGATGTGATGCTGTCAAATGTATCAATATCGGGAATGCAAAACATTCCCGATATTGACCCTAGCAGCTAACGCTATCTGAAGATAGCGTTAGCCGCTGTGTCCTATGGGCACTTACCCGCATTTCAGCCGGCGGAGGGATCTTCCAGATCCCTCCGCCGGCAATGGGCGCCGCTCATGTGCAGTCCGCGGGACTGTGCATGCGCAGCAGCCCGGAATGCGCTCCGGCCACATCGCAGGGACGGGCTCTTTTTGGAGCCCGTCTCCCTGCATGTGCTGTGTCATACATTCGGCCGGTATGATCGCATTTTGCAATGCGATCATGGGCGGTACTGCATGGCCTTATCGCATTGCAAAATGCGATCCTTAATAAATGGGCCCCATTGACACTTAGTGGAAATGCAGTGTATTCTTAAAATATGTTGACACTGTTAGTGGAACTGCGGTGTATTCATAAAAAAATATTGTGACACTGTTAGTGGAAACGCAGTGTATTCGTTGAAAATATTGTGACACTGTTAGTGGAAAACGCAGTGTGTTAAATCACTAAGGCACATGGATCAACTGTGTGCTCAGAAAAAGTCACAGATCCCCAAGGAGATTCCAAGTGTGTCCGTGGTTGCCATGTGTGAGCCTGACCTTTCTAAAACTGTACTTGAAGAGGATCCTCCTTCTGACTTTTTTGTGCCCTCTACATATGTGGGGATGAGCAGCACAAGTCAACATGCTGACGTAGAAATCGAGGATGCTTCTGTGGAATTGCACCAGGACGATGAGGAGGATATTTTTGTAGTTGACGCTAACAAGGATGATGAGGATGTTGATTAGGATGTTGTTTGTGTAAATCAGACAACAGTTGTTGCCCATGGTATGAAAAAGCCCATGGTCATGCCAGGGCAAAAGACAAAAAAATCCACTTCTCATGTGTGGAATTATTTCCACCCAAATCCGGACAACAGTTGTCAAGCCATCTGTAACATTTGCCAAGCAAGAGTGAGTAGAGGTAAGGACCTTAACCATCTAGGAACCCCCTCCATTACATCACTTGCAGCACATTAATCAAATTCCAAAGTGTTTGCAAAATTCAGAAACTTTGGCTAAAAACATAACAATCAGTCCAGGGTCACCTAGCTGTTCCCTTCTCTCTGTTAGATCAAAGCCCCTGCAATCTCCACCACCAACACATGCATCATCAACATCCTCAATCGTGATCGGAAGTAGTCCTGCTGCATCCAATTTCATAAGCATGACTGACTCCTATCCGTGATTCCTCAGAAGGATCCTTGAGTGCTACGCCTGTTGCTGCTGGGGGTGGATCTTCATCCATAAAAGGCACCAAGAAGACTACTACTAGTAGTAATTTAAAAAAAACTATTGACTATTAAACAATCCTTTGATAGAGGAAGTAAGTATAACAGCTGTCACCCAGTTGCACAGCGGATCACTGATGCCATGATGGCTGTACTAGTATTAGATGGTGAAATAATATAAAATCAGGATGATAGTGTGCAAAAGGAGGATGAGGGGAAAATTTGTGTCCTATCTGATGCTAATGAGGATGTTGATGATGAGGATATTGTTTGCGTAAATCAGTCACTGTGGCAGCAGTTCTTGCTTGTGATAAAAAGAAAGCCAGAAAGCAACGTCTTGGGTGTGGAATTATTTTAATCTAAATTCTGACAACAGTTGTGAAGGCATCTGTTCCATTTGTAAAGCCAAAGTTAGCAGAGGAAGGGGCGTTAACCATCTAGGCACCTCTTCCCTGTTATGTCATTTGCAGCAAGTTCATGCAATTTGTTTAACAAAATTATAATAATTTGTAAATTAATAACAAGCAGTCCAGTATCAGCTACAAGCAGTTTGGACCATAATATGCAATCTCCACCAACAACACCCTCATCATCAACCTTGTCCTTAATAATTGAAGATAGTCCTTCCAAAAAATGTTTTGTGAGGGCCCAGACAAACCAAGGACTTCAGCCACAAAAGTGTCAGTCCTTGTCCCTAAAGTGCTTGGTTTGTTAAACTGTGCATGTCCTTTTTAATAACCCACATAAGAGTGTGTGGGAGGGCCCAAGGGCATATTCATCTTGCACCTCTTTTTTTTACATTTTGCACAATTTGGGGCATTGCCGACTGACATAATAGTTTATTAAAGTGCCATCCTGTCTGCCACTGCTGTGTTGCAATGTTTCATAGATGTCCTATATTTTTTTAAACTGCCGTGCATTTGTGCCACTGCTCTGTTGCTTACTTTAGCCAGCCAGCTCGCTGCAGCCTTTGGCCTATATTGGTGAAAAATAATAAGATCAGTATTGTGAGCTGTGAGGTGGTTAAAAGGCCTGGAAATGCCTGAAAATGATCGTTATTAAGGTTAATATTACTGTAGGAACAAAAACAGGCCCAAATTATGTGGTTTATCCAGATCCGAAACTTTGAAAGAGATACAGATCCAAAACCAAAACACAGGGTTCGGCGCACATCTCTATGTTATATGTTAGAATTGGCAATCTAATGTTTAGCAAAATTCTTAATTTTGTGGAAAAATGGTACATGATGGAATTTGTGTTATTTTTTGTGAAATCTGTGTTCAAAAATCTATGGAAAAGTTAAAAATGTATACGTTGGTGCACTTTTGTACAGTGTTGTAACTTGGTTGTATAAAGTTGACTAAGAACATTAGTGACTGTGTCTGTGGGCAACTTTTAACACAACTTGATTATTGGTATCTGTTGAAATCCTGAATTACAGTGAGGCTGCTCTTCTCTGTACTAAACTTACATTTGGGGGGAGGGAGGAATTCAGTTAGCTGTGGGCTATACCCTGCAGCTAATTGATCACATTAAGCAGGGAAAAGTTCAATTAAACAGCATGTTCCTCGCGCTGTAAACTTACACTAACCCATAAAGTTTTGACATCACAACTGATTCCACATCTGTGGTTTAACGTGCTGGGTAAACCATGCTACTTGCATTGTCTGGCGTGGGTAATTGGCCTCGGGTAAACCTACAGTTAATTTCATTTCCCCCTTGGTGTGGCAAACACTGATATAGAGGATCCACTTTAGTAACTAATCAGCACAGTATATTGTTCCTCATTATATAGTCTTTAAGGTACAACGATGTAGACAGATGTAGTGATGTGGTATATTTTAAAGTCATAGACCAACACCAACCCTGAGTTAGCCAGTTCTATCTCTGAAACCTTCAAGGCACATTATCTTTGGTCTGTGTCTACTTTAAGTTTTGTCCTGTCAACTGTCTTCCAACTATCTCTGCCTATTTTTTGCTCTCATTGAGCTCAGTCTTTTGCCTCCTAGCTCTTGATGTCTCGATACCTAGTGACCAGACCCCTCCCTCCAGCCAATCACCGCAGAACTCAACTGTCCCTAACCAGCGGCAAATACTCAGTCAACTTCTGACTCAGCATTTCCCTCCTGTTAGTATGCATGGTGTTCTCTCCCACCCCCTTATAGATTGGTAATCTGATGTCCTTGCGAGACATCTTCAAACATCTCACTTCAAGTTTCTCAGCCTTACTAGTTTCTCCTCTCTGCTCCCTCCTCTCCCTGTGGGAGATGTATCAAACTTTGGTTCCACTTTTTCCTCTAATCAGCTTCTAGCTAACAATTAGCACAGTCTATAAAATGAGAGATCTGATCTCTACATTATCTCTCTCTAAGGTTTGATACATATCCTGCCCTGTGACCAGAGTCCTGCTCTCAAACAGGACCCTAACCGCTGATAGACTGTCTGGAGCTGCTCTATTTTCCTCTGTTCCAAACTGTCATTCACTGCACACTGAGTCTTAAGCTGGAAACTGTCACAAGTCATGGATGGGTAGTGGATGCTAACCCGTATTTTGGGATTATCGAGACCTATTACTGAGGTGCGGAGTCTACTGTGCCGGCGGTATTACACACGTTCAAATATTTTTGAAAACCACTACAGCGGATGTGTTACACATAGTGTACGCACAAATGTGCTGTTGTGTTAGGGTCAGACAGTATGTTGGACACCTCGGGAACAGCCACATTATTCAGGACACTGTGGCCCAGAGATACATTGTGTGTCATCAGTGCATCTCCTACCTCTGTGTCTCGGGTGCTCCTGCCCTAATGAACAGTAACAGTGTTTAGAGATAAAAGAGATGTAAAAACTGAGATTTATCAAATTTTGGAGAGCGATAAAGTACCAAACAACCAATCAGCTCCTAACTAAATTTTCTAGCAAATTACATGGGCAGTGTCAATTAGGCCACAGTTTCAATTAGGCCACAGTGCTTACCGTGGGCAGATAGACTCGAGTTGTAATGTGAGCTATTCAATTAACGAGCCATTTCCTTAACGAGCGTTAACCTATAGATTCCAGCTTAAGTACCCGGAGCTACGGTTAAAGTGTTTGTGCCAGCCACGGTAAGGGCAGAAAGCCCTACTCACCATGGATTTCAGTTTGCACCTCAAGAGGGTGTGAACAGAAATCGACAGTAAGTGTGAGTCTGTGTTTGTTGTGGACTCGGGGTGGAAACAGTAGTAAGCACCTGAACCGGTTTAAACTGAAAAGTAAGTTGTTTATGTGGATGTTGGTAGAAATGAGCAATAAGATAACTAAAGTCCAGTAATAAACTAATAACTGTAGCAGGAGGAAACTGTAGCGAGTGGGAATAAATAAATGTCCAGCATGGTGACAGAGATGAATAATGTGAATCCAGATAGACTGTAAAGGTGAAATGGAAATCCGGGTATGCAGAGTATTGGCTTGCGAGGAATATCCAGAAATGCTGTGATGTTCGCTGTACAGGAATGGGTTAACTGAGTAAACAGGTTCAGGCAGGAGTGGGTCTGGTGGAAGGTGCAGGGTGATCTCCAGCAGAGTGCAAGGCAGAGCGGTGCAGGCTGCAGGGAGCTGAAGGCAGACAAGGAGCTAGGGCAAGCACCAGAGCACTGGTCTCCGGGTCAGGAGCACAGGAACTCTCTCACAGCTAATGCAGTGAAACACATTGCACTGGCAACTACAGGGCGCTCCAAACACCCTTAAGTACCCAGCAACAGAACGTGATAGGCCAGAGAGAGCAGGTGACCCACAGACGATTGGCCTGCTATGTCACATGGCCAAAGACAACATGGTGGCGCCCAGACAGCCGTGACATGGAGACGCCATTAGTCTTACCCCTGTCAGGACGGCCCAAGGCTGGCAGACCTCTGCGTACATGCAATGCCAATCTCCACATGCCAGGTCCCCTGCCAGATGGACCGCACCACAGCACCCTCACCGATAAGGACCACAAACCTCCATGCCGCGAAACCTGGGTCGTGACACCGAGTTTGAGAACGTCTGCAATAGAGGTTGTGGATTTTTCTTCCCATTGAGCTTGATCCAGTCAATTACTACGTAGATAGCTACATAAAGAGTCTTGGTTAATCTGGCAGAGAAGGTTCAGACAACTTACTGGTGACCAAGCTGATAGTAGGACAACTGTTCAGCTGTGAGCTTTCACTCTCAAACAGAAAAACCTCAACATCTAAAGCAGGCCTGGGCAACACGTGTCTCACTAGGTTATGTGAAACTACAAGTGTCTGCACCACCTACCAGCTATCAAGTATCATATCTGGCAAAGCATGCTGTAGCTTCACAACACCTGAAGATGCACAGACTGTCCATGCCTGTTTTAAATGAACTGGACAGGTCCTGTTTCCTGGCCAAGTGAAACTACTTACATTCGCTGCATAATGCTCTAGACCGCAAGACCTGAAGAATCCAAAATCAGCCTCTTATTTATTGGCAGAGAGTTAGTATATAAAGTTAACAAGATAGTTCCTATTTACAATTGGCAGTAAGGATGTCGTTTTAGCTTTTGATCTTGATCCAGCCACTTACTACATAGAACACAACATGGAGAGGCTTGGTGAATCTGGCAAAGAAGGTGTGCAGGTGTCTTACTGGATTACCAAGGTGATAGAAGGACAACCATCCAGCCTCATAATATAAATATACTCCAAGTGCATGCAGTTTGGAAACTTCAGGTACAGCTTGGCACTCAGAATTGTGACATACTTAAATGTGTTGACAACTCCAGGTCAAACACCTATTAAAGCGCTTGGCCCTGTCGCTTGGCCCTGTCTTCTCTATGGTGAGATATGCAACGCCAACACTCTGCACACCTTTCTTGCTGGCTACTACTCCCCAGAAGTATTTTCCAGAAGAGAAAGCTGAGGTGTTAAGAACTTGGCTGGTGTAGAAGCGCCCTGGTCCATGATCTTGGGGAAGCTTTTTCTTAGAATAAAGTATGGTTTTCTGGTCATTAGAGAGAGTAAGGTTATTACTAGCTGTGCCTACCTCCAGTATGATATTAGACTTGTACATCAAATGGAGATATTTACTGAACAGGCTTTTCTGTATATTTAATGATAACAGCACCATATCAAAGTCACAAGATGGAGGAGAACATTCAGAGTCTACATTGCTTTCTGTTTCAGCCCAGTCATTGTAAATGGTGTTGCACACTTGGGGCCTCATTCAGAGGCGGTCGGAGGATGCAAGCGGTTGCTCAGAAACTGGGCGGCCGCTTGCATCCTGACCGCCCGCCTCTGTTTCGGTCGTTAGGCTGTGGGTTTACACCCGCAGCTCCAACGACCGCTCGGGTGATTGTCGCAATGGTAAGAGACCATTGCGACCATCAGGGCTTACGACGAGACCCTAGGGTAGGGTCTCACTTGTCGTAAGCCCCGGAGAGCTTCTGGCTCTGTCAGAGCCGGAAGCTCTCCACTGACATCACTAGTGATGTCAGTGGGGCCTCCCCCAAACGGTAGGCGTTCCCATGGGAACGCCTCTATTTGGGCTGCCACCCCCCCCGGCCCACCTTCCAAACGGGGCGAGCTGTCAATCAACATCGACAGCTCGCCCCCTTTGGAAAGAGACCCGCTACGACCGGCTCTGTCGGTCGTAGCGGGTCTCACGCATGCGCACGAGGGAGCCGGCTCCCTCGTGCGCATGCGCACTGGCCAAACATTGAGGCGGCCGTGTGGTCATAGACCGTACGGCCGCCTCTGAATTAAGCCCTTGGTCCTGTAAAAACAAGAGCAGATCCGCCATGGCACATGCAGCCTGAATGCTTTCTATCTTGCAGGACAGCTTAGCTACATGTACTTCCAAAGAAAACAATTCACCCGTTATTGTATTTGGTTTGTGATGTGTTCCTCCTGCCTACAAATCTAATTTATGGTAAACTCCCAGTAGTAGGGGACTACTACTAGGGGCACTGCATAGGGGGGAGACTACCACTGGGGTCACTACCACTGGGATCACTGCACCACTACTGGGGGCTCTATATATAGGGCAATACTGGGGGCACTGCATTGGGGGATCACTACTGGGGGGCTCTATATAAAGGGCAATACTGGGGGTACTGCATAGGGGGGGACTACCACTGGGGGCTCTATATAAAGGGCAATACTGGGGGTACTACATAGGGGGGGACTACAACTGGGGCCACTATTTAAAGGGCACTACATAAGACGTACCACTACTGGGGGCACTATATAACGGGGTTACTACTGGGGGCACAAGGGGCACAGCACAGGGGGGACCACTACTGGGGGCTCTGTATAAGGGGCACTGCATAGGGGGATCACAACTGGGAACACTACTGGAGGCCTGCATAAGGGGAACCTCTTCTGGGGCTCAAGGTGCACTGCATAGGGGGAACCACTACTGGGGGCACTGAATAGGGAGGACCACTACAGGGGGTGCTGTATAAGGGGTACTGCATAAGGGGGACCACTACTGGGGGCACTGCATAGAGAGGGACTACTACCAGGGGCACTATATAAGGGGCACTACTGGGAGACTGCATAAGGGGGACCACTCCTGGGGCACTGCACAGGGGGGGGACAACTACTGGGGGAACAGTATAAGGGGGATCACTACTGGGGGCCTGAATAAGGGTGATCACTACTGGGGGCATTGCATACTGGTGGTACTGTATAACTTGCACTACTGGGGGGACTGCATTAAGGTGCATATGGAATGGAAAGGACTGTTCCCAGAGTGACGAGAAAGGGGTATGTGTAATGATTCTGGCTTTTCCCATGAGAAAATGGCCCCTTAATTTGTTTGGGCATGCACAATAATATGCTTGCTCTCTAGCTCCATTATGCCCCCTGTTACCCTCTCCTCATGTCTGTACATGTTCTGCTGTCCCGTGTACTCTCCCCTCCCACCTCTGTGCCCCCTGTTCCCCTCTCCCCATGTTTGTACATGTTCTGCTCTCCTGTATACTCTGCCCTCCCACCTCTGTGCCCCCTGTTCCCCTCTCCCCATGTCTGTGCATGTTCTGCTCTCCTGTGTACTCTGCCCTCCCACCTCTGTGCCCCCTATTGCCCTCTCCCCATGTCTGTGCATGTTCTGCTCTTCCGTGTACTCTGCCCTCCCACCTCTGTGCCCCCTGTTCCCCTCTCCCCATGTCTGTACATGTTCTGCTCTCCCGTGTACTCTGCTCTCCCACCTCTGTGCCCCCTGTTCCCCTCTCCCCATGTCTGTACCCCTTCTGCTCTTCCGTGTACTCTGCCCTCCCACCTCTGTGCCCCCTGTTCCCCTCTCCCCATGTCTGTACATGTTCTGCTCTCCCGTGTACTCTGCTCTCCCACCTCTGTGCCCCCTGTTCCCCTCTCCCCATGTCTGTACCCCTTCTGCTCTGCCATGTAATCTGCCCTCCCACCTCTGTGACCCCTGTTCCCCTCTCTCCATGTCTGTGCATGTTCTGCTCTCCTGTGTACTCTGCCCTGCCACCTCTGTGCCCCCTGTTCCCCCTCTCCCCATGTCTGTACCCCTTCTGCTCTCCTGTGTAGTCTGCCCTCCCACCTCTGTGACCCCCTGTTCCACTCTCCCCATGTCTGTACCCCTTCTGCTCTCCCGTGTACTCTGCCCTCCAACCTGTGCCCCCAGTCCTATCTCCTCATGTCTGTACCCCTTTTGCTCTCCTGTGTACTTCCCCCCCACCTCTGTGCCCTCTGTTCCCCTCTCCCCATGTCTGTACCCCTTCTGCTCTCCCGTGTACTCTGCCCTCCCACCTCTGTGACCCCTGTTCCCCTCTCCCCATGTCTGTACCCCATTCACCTCTCTTGTGTACTCTCCCTCCCACCTCTGTGACCCCTGTTCCCCTCTCCCCATGCCTGTACCCCTTCTGCTCTCCCGTGTACTCTGCCCTCCCACCTCTGTGACCCCTGTTCCCCTCTCCCCATGTCTGTACCCCTTCTGCTCTCCCGTGTACTCTCCCTCCCACCTCTGTGACCCCTGTTCCCCTCTCCCCATGTCTGTACCCCTTCTGCTCTCCTGTGTACTCTGCCCTCCCACCTGTGCCCCCTAGTCCTCTCTCCCCATGTCTATACCCCTTCTCTCCTGTGTACTTCCCCCCCACCTCTGTGACCCCTGTTCCCCTCTCCCCATGTCTGTACCTCTTCTGCTCTCTCGTGTACTCTGCCCTCCTACCTCTGTTACCCCTGTTTCCCTCTCCCCATGTCTGTACCCCTTCTGCTCTCCCATGTACTCTCCCTCCCACCTCTGTGCCCCCTGTTCCCCTCTCCCCATGTCTGTACCCCTTCTGCTCTCCCGTGTACTCTGCCATCCCACCTGTGCTCCTAGTGCTCTCTCCCCATGTCTGTACCCCTTCTCTCCTGTATACTCCCCCCACCACCACCTATGCCCCCTGTTCTCCTCATGTCTGTACCCCTTCTGCTGTTCTGTGCTTTTTTATGTGCTACAGGCAGTGAGGCATAAATTGTCATAGGGCCTAGACACTATGGAGTAGGACCCCATTTTTTTTAAAGTGAAGTGTCCCTGGGACCCACACTTTTTTCATTTAGCACGATCACTGGGTGTAAGGGGCATTACTGTGTGTAACTTGAATGAGGTACACTACTCTGCAGTGTAATGTGACAAAGGGGCACTATGGTATGGAATAATTTGAATTGAGGGTACTATTGTGTGCGCACGCCCCTTCCCAGGGAACACACTGTTTTCTTTCACGCGCACCTATGGCGCGCATACTACCGGATTCTTTTGTGACGGGGGGCACCAATGCTCTTTATGTCTACAGGGCATCAAAATGTGTAGTAACAACTCTGCTTTGGTGTGCACAGATGTGTCCTCCTCTGCTCAGCACCCCTGCCCTAAAAAATTCCTACAGTGAACACTATCTAATCCTTTACCACTGCTAGGCTAGGCCTTGGTCAGTTGGGAAAATGCCTTCCCTTTACTTTGTGTGTGACATATACCAAATGTAGTGCCAGCTTTATCTAACAGAACTACCCAAATACCAAATGTTTAAATATGGCGCATGTATGAATCCCCTGCAGGATGTGCTTTTTTGTGTGTATTTTTTTTTTTACAGAGAATGATGTACACTTTTATGTTCTAATATTAATTATATGTGTAAGTGCATAGACTAAGGTGTGGGAGGAGTCAGGATTAGTGAGGAGAGGAGTCTATGCCAGGAGCCAGATTGCTGACACTGAGGTGGGCCTGTGTGCTTTAAAATGCCAGGGCCTATTTTTAGTCCCAGTCCGGCCGTGCTCAGGGCAACGGTCTAGCCCCTTCAAAAAAAGGCTATGACTGTCAGGCAAAACACATTTCAGGCCAAAGCTATGTCCACAATATAGCATGACTGGATTGTCGAAAATGACCAAGCATATCGAGCGGGTTATGAGACCGGTGGTCACCAATCTCGACAGCGTAATCCCGGCAAATGATTTAACATAGGCGTCAAAATACCGATGCCTACGTTAATCCCAATGCCGAAACACAGAGGATGCCGGACCGATCATCCTCTCTGCTGGGTAAGTATACGCTTAGCCCGGGGATGGGGGGGGGTTAGGTTTAGGGATCCCCGGGGGGACTTAGGGTTACCTTGGTTCAGGTGATGAACCTTTTACTTGGGTATTCTAAGAGCATATACTAGAGGCTTAGCAGAAGTCTTGAGCAGTCACAAGCAGTATTAACCCTTTAACGGCGACACGTTTCGCTCTGTGCTGGGAGCTTTTTCAAGACAAGGGTATGCTGTTCAAAAGTCTCTTCATATGTGGAGTTACTCTTGTTTAATTATCAACGTCAGTGTTTTTTAATTAGTCTTATTGTTCACATTTGTGTGTGTCTTTCACTTGCAATTTGCTGTTTACTTAGTATCACCTTAATCCTATTTGTGTTCGGTCCCCCAGCCTTGTGTTGGCCAAGTTGATTCCTGCTTAGCTTCACCTATCAGACATAGGACCTGATTCAGACCCGCTCGCTCTGAGCGATTTTCGGTCATCTGCGCATGTGTATAATTCGCTGTGCGCGTCCGCAAGCTATTCGTAGCGCAACTTGCGAGCGGGTCTGAATGAGCTCCCTAGTCAGAACTGATAAATTAAATTAACTTATAGATAGCTCGCTAGACTTTCTATTATACCTATATTCTATAGCCATATTTTGTTATTATGTACATACACATTCCTTATAAAGGAGGGTATTGTTTGGGTAGATCTTTTAGTTAACACCAATATACAAATGCTCAATGCTTAAATTTGTTTGAGTCTATACAGACAGGAGATCTCTCTGAGACAGAAAAGGGAATAAGGGACAAGAAGAAATGGAGGAGCGAGGAATAGCATGCTAATACAGTATACTGATTGTATTAGATTTTTTGAGGGGATCGATGCATATTTAGAATAAATCAACTACTAAAAAGAAAATAAAGATAAAGAAGTAGGTGGGAGAAAATGGAGCAAAAAGTTAAGCAACCTAAACAGACACTACCATTACATACCGGGAACATTCTATATGGATCGTTGATAATGCTGTGACAGACATCTACTGGCAACCACCAGCAACCCATTGTTGGTACCCTGTATACCTCAGTACTTCTAACATTACTCTATGCACGTGAAATCCAGGGCTATATTTAAACCTTTAGGATATATTATGTCTAGTTTATAGATCCAAGATGACTCACCTAAGCAAAGACATTTAAACCTGTCTCCCCCATCTTTTTTTTCTTATAATTAGTTTTAAACCTGTGGGGTAACCTCCATGTGTCTGTGAAAAATGTCTAGACGCACTATGACTCTGCAGTTTTCTAATGATGTTCCATCTATGTTCTCTTAATCTGGATTTTACTGCCCTAGTTGTCTTCCCCACATACTGAAGGGTGCATGGGCATTCAAGAACATATATGGAATAAGTTGACTCACAGTTCAAAAATTGGAAAATAGGAAACAGTTTATTATTAAAGGTGGATATAATGTTTATACTTTTGTTCTGAATATAGCTACATGTAAGACAGATTGATTTATTACATTTAAAGCACACAGAGGGTTTCCCGGATAACCACTTACTCATTGGTAAGAGTTTCTTTTCTCGTCTTAGTTCGCTCAGAGCCAAAATATTTTTAAGATTTAAAATTTTTCTAAATACCATATTAGGATTATCTTGAATACACATAGATAAAATGGGATCTTGTTTTAAAATGTTATAATTTGACTTCAATATTCTTTTGATTTTTCCAGATTTATTACTGAATTTTTAGACAAAGGGAATAAAGTCACCGTTTTTAAGTCTTTTTTTTTTGCACGAATTTGTTTCATTAATATGCTGACTCTTCTTGTTTTGGATTGGGACCTTAGACACTTATCAATTTAGATCTGTGTAAGGAGGAAGCATATACTTTTGCCTCCTCCAATATTGAATCTGGATAACCCCGCCTTCTAAAATTATTTAGCAATTCCTCCATTTGTGCTTGAAAGTCTACTTTCTCACAATTCCGCCTTAAGCGAAGAATTAGATTTTTTGGTATGTTCGTTATCCATGGGCGATAGTGTCCACTTCGGTAGTGTAAATAATTACCTACATTAACTGGTTTTCTATAGTTTGAAGCAATAGCAATGTTTTTTTGGTCTATGAGAAAGGACACATCAAGAAAATGTATGTGCTCCAAATTAAAAGTGTGCATGAACTTTAAATTAAAAGTGTTAGTGTTTAAAGGTTCCAAAAATTCTCGTGCCAAAACTAAACCCCCATTCCAAATAAAAACAAATCATCCATAAAACGGTGATAGAGGACCAGTTTATCTCTATATGGGCCGCTCCATATGTATTTTTCCTTGAAGCGGCCCATATAGAGATTTACGTAACTTGGCACAAGCCTGGTCCCCATGGCCAAAGCTAGAAGCAAAGATGGTAATTTCTGCCTGTGAATGGAGTGGAACAAGTCTATAGCCCCTCTCGTATTGTCTAATGATTGGCGACCAGGAATAAAGCCCACGTGGTCCGGATGGATGAGATGAGTAAGAAGTGGGGCTAAGCGATTAGTTAGAATTTTAGCATGACTTTTGAGATACACATTTAACAGTGAGATCAGCCTATAGTTAGAGCACCGTGTGGGGTCCCTGTCTGGTTTTGGAATCACCACGATATCCGCTTGTGTGGAAGCTGGCATGAAGGATGTACCCTCCAATACACTATTGAAGAGGGACGTATGTGAGGTGGGGGCAAGTTCCTTTACAAAAGTTTGATAATATTGAGCTGTAAAACCGTCTGGACCCAGAGCAGCTGAAGGTCGCATAGATTTAATAGCAGCAGTCATCTCCTCTACCAAGATGTCTTCATTAAGCATCGAGAGCTGGATTCCGATATACACTGTATGGGGATAGTTGACAAATATGAGCGCATTCACTTAGATCCACTAGAGGAGGTCAAAGGGGGCTCCAGTAAATTATAAAGGGAGTTGTAAAAGTCTCTAAACTCCTTGACCATTACTTTGGGGTCATAGGTAGTGGTTCCTAACTTGTGAGAATATAGTTTATCAATCAAAATCGTAGCTTGTTTACATCTCAGTTTATTTGCTAGAAGGGTATCGATCTTGTCAGCTTTATCATAAAACTGCTGAAGCAGCTTCTGCAAAATAGCTGCTGCCCGACGAGACAGGAGGACATTCAGCTATCCTTTAAAGTGTTCAATTTGGGATAGGAGAGAGGCAGTTGGAGAAGTTTTATGTTGAGCTAACAAGAAAGATTTTTGGGATTCTAAGGATAACATTTCTTGGGTTGCTTTCGTCCATATAACGGATGCTTTTGTACGGCCTTTTGTTATGGCCTCTGATGGTTGTCTTGTGTGCTTCCTCGAGGATTCCAGGGGAAATATCAGGAGATGTGTTTTCATTTAAATAGGAAAATAAAGCTGTCTTAATATCTGAAAGGGTCGAGGGGTGTAATAAAAGGGAATCATCTAGGTGCCACATATGTGCTCTAAGGAGAGCCTTAAAAATATCTAGAAGGACAAAGTAAAGTAAACTTATTCAAATTAATTATATACTCTGACGACACACAACAAATTCCTAGGAGGTTATAATTCCCAATAATAAAATAATTAGAAAAAGGACATTGCTTACACTATAATACAGTGTTTCTTTTTAATTTCACTTTTTTGTCACTATTTTTCCTTTCACGATTCTCACCTTATTTGTTTTTAATATTTCACAGTAATAGGCCTTTTTATGTAATTAATAAAAGTTATGTTTTATTGGTGTAAATTTACTCTTTATACATGTGCACCACTGTAAGACCAATCTTTTCTTTTTGGAGTATGTTTCTGAATTGTTAAAAAGATATTTTGTTTATTCTGATTAAATTTGATTCGTAAAATGTTATAAAAAGACATTGGATAATTACATACATAAGTGTTAGGAAGCTATGAGAGCCGTTTTTTGTAGGATTTTCTTTTGTATTCTTGTTGCGGGCAGTCCCTCTGCAGACTCCAACAGTAATCACAAGGCAGCACAGATGGTGTAATGGTTAGCAATACTGCCTCACAGCACTGAGGTCATGGGTTCAATTCCCACCAAGGCCCTACTTGTGTGGAGTTTGTATATTCTCCCTGTGCTCGCATGAATTTCCCCCGGGTGCTCTGGTTTCCTCCCACACTCCAAAATATACTGGTAGGTTAATTGGCTCCCATAAAAAAAATTAACCTTAGTGTGTATGTGTGTGTGCATATGATAGCGAATATAGATTGTAAGTTTCACTGGGGCAGGGACTGATGTGAATAGACAAATATTCTCTTTAAAGTGCTGCGGAATATGTGTGCTATATAAATAACTGGTCATAATAATAATCAGCCATCATGTGATGATCCCACCTTCCTTGATATCTTTCTTCCATTACCTGAATATCCTGGTGGAAACGTGCACCCTGTTCTTCACTTAAATCTCCTAGATTGGACAGGAAGTGATCTAAATGGCTGTACAAAAAATTTATTTTAATACTCATGTTGGCACTTACTTTCTCAGAACATTTTAGCATGTTGTGGACTAATTCATGATTGTCTGCCTTGTGATTGCCTAAAAATTTTTGAATAACAGCCCCACAACTCAGCCATGCTTCAGATCAGTTTCAGTCATAGATGTGGTCAAATTTGGATCCTTCACCAGTTTCCGTATCTATGGGCCGTCAAAAATTCCTACCTTTAATTTTTCAATGATAAGAGATGGAAATGTTCAACAAATATACGTGAAACAATCGCCTGACTTGTCCAACGCTTTTACAAATTGTTTCATTAATCTCAGTATCATATGGAGAGGCGAATGTATGATTTTTTTCCTGTCAATTAAGGGCTCATGAATGATATTGGGTTCTCCTACAGTTATAACTTCTCTTGGAGGCCATACGCTTTGCTGCCAGTGCTTTTGTTTTGCATGACTATCCCATAAGCATATGTGACAAGGATATTTAGTATATCCACTTTGCTGCCCAAGAAGAAAGATAACCATTTTTAAATCGACACAAACAGACCACTGATGCTGACAATAACTTGATATTTTCATACTGTTCTTTAAGTTTTGTTGAATGGAATCGACGCAAATGTATTCCCATTGTGCAGTAATACATATTTTAAGCTCCTTTTAGAACTATCCAGTCTTCTGCTCGATATTCTGGTAAGCCCATCATCTGGAGAAGTTCTGGAATATTGTTACAATAAACAAGATTGTTATCTTGGCTAAAGAATGGCAATATGGCTTGCTCTCTATTTCGATACGACGTTATAGTAACATCCGGCTCAATACAGTGTTTTTCTTGAAGTCTGGATGCTAAACGCTCAGCTCCTTTTTTTGATAAATTCAAGTCATGAATTAAATTGTTTAGTTCCTTTTGAGAAAATTTGTTTGGAGTAGAGGAACTTTCATCAAACTCTCTTTCATCTGTGTTGCCACTTGTACTGGATGAAATTAACATTTCCACATCATCACATTCCACTTCGCACAAAGAACTGAATGATGGTACAGGTAAATCTTCGCTATGTGGTATCGGTTGTTTTGCAGATTTCATACTTGGGTATTCCTATTTGCGTTTCTTACATACCCTTCACACTTACAGCACAAAAATAGGAGTCACTAAAAGTGATCGTTTGGCTCACACCACATCATAGCTATGCCGAAATTAAGTCCTTTTCAAACACCTTTAGTCCAATTGCGGAGTGATTCCATGCAGGTTTTACAAATTTTGTGTGGCACCCAAATCTTGTATTGCTGGCTTATGTGATGTCCAAAATAAGCCTGATACACTTGTTTTCCGAATACAGTTATACTGTATTTTTTACTTCTTTTGTAATACTATATTTGCCACAAATATAACAATAAACATCAAGGTTGTTAGTACACCGTCTCCGAGAAGAACTAATTTTTACGGCGAAAACATTTTGTTTCTCACATTCAGTGCTAACTCCCAACAAAAGCCGAGGACGTACTGAACAAAACAAGCCCAAACGGCAGGAAATTGGTTGTGGTGGGACAGAGAGAAGGCCGAACAAAGGCACAGAAGGTGTGCTAACTGCGTCACTTGGTCCTCTCCGTTACTCCTCTCTGTATGCTGAGAGGAGGCGTGGCTGTGGTCTGAGGATGTCCCAGCAAGCTCAGCAGTGCACTGCCACGCCTCCTCCCAGTGTTAGAGATTTGAATGTGAGTTGTGTATCAAACGTGACTACCAGCTACGTTATCACAAATGAAACAGATTCTTGTTATTATTGAAAGAGGGTAGTTGTTAAAAAAGCAAAACTAAGTTGATTCTGTTAAGTAAAGCAGACCTAGACTAGTAAGGTACTTCATATGGAGAAAATTCAAATTCAGCTATAGCAAAGATCTAACGCGAAAGTAGGACCTGCGAGTACTTTAAACCGATCTTAAATCCTTGGCAAGACAAAAAAAAATATTTTTTGTTCCCCAATGTTATTGCGACGGTTCTCCTGTCTCTCTTTCAGCAATTCAATCTGTTTTGGTTTCCACGGTGTTGGTCCTGGATCCCAGAGAGGCAATTTAACTCTTCATGTCTGAAATCACCCGCGCACGCAGGGGGGGTTTCCGAGTACCTAGAAACCCCCCCTGTCCGTTGCTCCATCGCCGCCAGCCCGGCGAGCTGCTTAACAAAATTACTTGTTTTTTTTTGCAAAGCCTGGGCTGGCTGTAGGGGGAGCTGCCCCTCCCAGTCACTTCCCTTAGGGGCACTGTGACCGGCCCGCAATGTGAGAGAGCGCCTGCTGCCGGGACTCTGTGTCCTTTACTGCATGCGCAGCGAGTCCCGGAGCTGCACGAGGTAGGTGGAGGTGCGGGAGGAATAATATTTATAAAATTAAGCCAGGTGACTTCTGTATGTATGTATTGGGGGGGGGGAAACAGCGGCAGAGGATAATCTTTATTATAACATGACTCACTGCTGTATGTATTTGCGAGGGGGGGGGGCAGATGGCCTAGGGGGGACTGGGGAGAGGATAATATTTAGGTGCCGGGGGGATGGGGGGGGGAATTATCTTTACAAAATTTCTCACTGCTGTATGTATTTGCCGGGGGGTGGAGAGAATAATATTTATTAAATGAAGCCAAATGACTGCTGTATGTCTTTGGGAGGGGTAGGGGGGAAGGACAATATTTATAAAATTATGCCAATTGACTGCTGTATGTATTTGGGGGTGGGGGGGACAATATTTATGAAATTATGCCAAATGACTGCTGTATGTATTTGGGGGTGGGTGGGACAATATTTATGAAATTATGCCAAATGACTTCTGTATGTATTTGGGGAGGGGGGATAATAATTAATAAATGATTGATCACTGCTTTATGTATTTTGGCTCTGCATTTATGTTTTTTTTAGGTGAGTGCATGTGTCAATGTGTCTGTCAGTGTGTGTGTCTGTCTCTGTCAATGTGTGTTTGTGTGTATCTGTCTGTGTCAGTGTTGTGTAGTGTGCAGGCTAAGGGGGAGGGGAGGGGTGGGAGCGAGAACATGTCGGCATGTCAGTAATTGTAGTGAAAGAAGTACTGGCATAGGAAAGGACAAAATGGCTGCTGTAAGATGTAAGTAGAGATGACGAAATGCAGAGGTCAAAAGTACATTCAGACCTTTTTGGAACTTGGGTATTGTTAGAACATCAACATTACTCTCTATTACCCATTTGAAAACAGAAAAACATATCCATAGGTTGCTTCACATACAGTATATCATGTCTATCAGAGCAGCCTATAGCCACCTGATGCCTTGTTATTTATATTAAAACACTTGAAGTACACAGTAAAGTGTATGTTGCAGGCTTATTCTGTTTAGCCGTTTTTGTCATTGGGTCTGTAACCAATTATTTAGAAACCCCCCTTTCAAAATCCTGCGTTTGCCACTGGAAATGGCCTTGGAAAGTTCCTGGTGAAAAGCTGCTTGCACACCCTCAAATAATCCAGACATAAGCACTTGAATTTGCAGGTCGATAGCCGACTCTGGAGAACATGGTGAGGAAGGAGATTCCGGTTGAAGCATTGGATTCTATGAACCTTTTGTTTTATTACCAATGAAATTAGTAACAGAAGGTGCCTGAACTTTCTTATTTCTTTGAGACATCATAAAAAAGCAAGGGAATAAAAGAGAGCAGAGGGATATTGATACGGGTACCGGACTATAGACAGTAATTAGTTAGACAATGTCTAGATAGACACCAGATGTTAGACAGTTAATAGTTAGACAAGGATAAAAGTTCGACACAGACAAAAGTCAGACACACTAAAGTTAGACATGTAAAAAGTTCAACAGGTATAAAAGGTCGACACAAAAATGGTCGACACTTTAAAAAAATTTTTTTTAGGGTTATTCACTTACTGGAGGGTTAGGGGTAGGCACTTACCCCCATGGTTAGGGTTAGGCACTTACCCAGACGGTTAGGGTTAGGCACCAGGAGAGAGGGTTAGGGTAAAGATTAGGGCAAAAAAAAAAAAAAAAATTGTCGACCATTTTTGTGTCAACCATTTTCATGTCGAACTTTTGACCCTGTCGACCTTTTGTACCTGTCGAACTTTTAAGATATCTAACTTTAGTGTGTCTGACTTTTGTCTGTGTCAAACTTTTATCCTTGTCTAACTATTAACTGTCTAAAGGCCCCCATACATCAGAGATTGATTGCAGCAATCGTGCAATTTGCAATCGATTGTGCATAAAAATCTTTTGCTTTTTCTATCGATTGTGGCAATGCTGCAATCAATTGAAAAAGGAAAAGATTTTTATACACAATTGATTGCAAATTGCACGATTGCTGCAATCAATCTCTGATGTATGGGGGCCTTTACATCTGGTGTCTATCTAGACATTGTCTAACTAATTACTGTCTATCTCTTATACCACACTCACTGATACGCTGTATGAAGGAAGGTAGGATTCCCTATAGGTGGCACTATGGAAGTGATGAGGAGGAATGTTTAGCGAAGTAGGTCTAGTCGGTTACTGGTAGCAGAGGTTAGATCTGTAAATCCAAAATACAGTGCATCTGGAAAGTATTCACAGAGCTTCACTTTTTCCAAATTTTTTTACGTTACAGCCTTATTCCAAAATGGAATAAATTCATTTTTGTCCTCAAAATTCTACACACAATACACCATAATGACATGTAAAACATTTTTTTTAGATTTTTGCAATTTTAATAAAAAAACAAAAACTAAGAAATCACATGTACATAAGTATTCACAGCCTTTGCCATGCAGCTCAAAATTTAGCTCAGGTGCATCCTGTTTCCACTGATCACCCTTGAGATATTCCTACAGCTTAATTGGTAAATTCAGTTGTTTGGACATGATTTTTAAAGTCATACACCTGTCTATATAAGGTCCAACACTTGACAGTGCCTGTTAGAGCACAAACCAAGCATGAAGTCCAAGAAATTGTCTGTAGACCTCCGAGACAGGATTGTCTTGAGGCACAAATCTGGGGAAGGGTACAGAAAAATATCTGCTGCTTTGAAGGTCCCAATGAGCACAGTGGCATCCATCATTTGTAAATGGAAGAAGTTCGGAACCACCAGGACTCTTCCTAGAGTTGGCCGTCCGTCTAAACTCAGCGATCGTGGGAGAAGGGCCCTTAGTCAGGTAGGTGACCAAGAACCCGTTGGTCACTCTGTCAGAGCTACAGCATTCCTCTGTGGAGAGAGGAGAACCTTCCAGAAGGACAACTATCTCTGCAGCAATCCACCAATCAGGGCTGTATGGTAGAGTGGCCAGATGGAAGCCACTCCTTAGTAAAAAGCACATGGCAGCCCGCCTGGAGTTTGCCAAAATGCACCTGAAGGACTCTCAGACCATGAAAAACAAAATTCTCCGGTCTGATTAGACACAGATTGAACTCTTTGGCGTAAATGCCATGCGTTATGTTTGGAGGAAACCAGGCACCACTCATCACCAGGCCAATACCATCCCTACAGTGAAGCATGGTGGTGGCAGCATCATGCTGTGGGGATGTATTTCAGCGGCAGGACCTTGGAGACTAGTCAGGATAGAGGGAAAGATGAATGCAGCAATATACAGAGACATCCTGGATTAAAACCTGCTCCAGAGCGCTCTTGACCTCAGACTGGGGTGACTGTTCATCTTTCAGCACGACAACGACCCTAAGCACACAGTCAAGATATCAAAGGAGTGGCTTTAGGACAACTCTGTGAATGTTCTTGAGTGGCCCAGCCAGAGCCCAGACTTGAATCTGATTGAATATCTCTGGAGAGATCTGAAAATGGCTGTGCACTGATGCTTCCCATCCAACCTGTTGGAGCTTGAGAAGTGCTGCAAAGAGGAATGGGCGAAACTGCCCAAAGATAGGTGTGCCAAGCTTAATGCATCATATTCAAAAAGCCTTGAGGCTGTAATTGCTGCCAAAGGTGCATTATCAATGTATTGAGCAAATGCCATGAATACTTATGTACATGTGATTTCTTAGTTTTTTTGTTTTTTATTAAATTTGCAAAAATCTCAAAAAAACTTTTTACACATTGTCATTATGGGGTATTGTGTGTAGAATTTTGAGGACAAAAATGAATTTATTCCATTTTGGAATAAGGCTGTGACATAACAAAATGTGGAAAAAGTGAAGCGCTGTGAATACTTTCTGGATGCACTATACAGTAAACAATGCTCCAGGCTGATATGCATCAGAGGTAGACCAGCTAACCTTCCTGTGTTGTAAACGGTTGCCAGCTTCCGCTGCTTAAATTAGGCTGTATGAAGAAATCCTGGTGTAATATAGAGTCTAAACAGCAGATGGCAGCAGAGTCACAGATATATAACAGACAGGGCTGCTGTGTTATGCAGAATAACTGCTGGAAAAGCAGGAAACTACTGGTGCCTAAAAAACTAACCCTTGCAGTGTAGACATAGGGCCTGATTCAGACGCGTTCGATGTTGCCCCAGTGCGCATGCGCACAACGGACCCGGCTCCGTCGTGTGCATGCGCGGGACCTGGATAGCGACGGGCAAGCCGTCGCTATGGTTCTCACTACAAAGGGGGCGTGCTGTCGATGGTGAGTGACAGCACGCCCCCTTTGGTGGGCTTGCCGGGGGCGTGGCTGGCCAGACGAGGGCGTTCCCATGGGAACGCCTACTGTCTGGGGCCGGCCCCACTGACATCACAAGTGATGTCAGTGGGAGTGCTTTTGGCTCTGATAGAGCCAAAAGCACTCCAGGGCTTGCGGCAACGAGACCCTACCACAAGGGTCTCGTCGCAAGCCCGATGGTCACGATGGTCTTGACCATCGCGACCATCTTCCTGGCCACTCACAATAGCTGTGGGTGGTCACCCACAGCTATACGAGCGGCCAGGAGGCCGCTCTAAAAATTCAGAAGGACGGCCCTGATTCAGAGCGAGCGCTCTGTCAGAGCGTCCGGCTCTGAATCAGGGACAGATTTCAGAAGATTCTTGTGATAAGCTAACTTATAATAAAATAACGCAATAAGTAGAAAATACCTTGAAGGAAGCTGGGCTGAATCACAGAGTCCTCAGAGAATAGTCATGTGTCCCAGAACCAGTAGATGCAGAACTGTGACAGGGAGCATCCACAACAAAAGGACTGGCTACAGGGAATAGTCCAAGAAAAAGCCTGGGGAACAGTAAGCTCTGATTGGTACTAGAGCCAGCAATGCACATGAGGGCAGGTGGATGCCTAAGGGGTATGTGCACTAGTATGCATGCTCTGTACTCCACTATAGGCAGTCCTACAAGCCAAAGGCACAGAAGCTTCTGAGGGCTGAGCTTAGAAAGCCCAGGCTGTGCTAGAAAGACTATGGACAGGGCAGAAATGTGGTGAGGGAGAAGCAGCAAGCGCTGTTGCCCGGACATTAAGCCTCTGCTGTGGGGTAAGAAGCAGTCACTGGTGCCATGGTATTAAGCCTCTGCTGGGGAGTAAGAAGGAAGCATTGGTGCCCTGGTATTAAGTCTTTGATGGGGGTAAGAAGCAAGAGTTGGTGCCCTGGTATTAAGTCTTTGTTTGTGGGGTAAGAAGCAAGCGCTGTGCCCTGGTATTAAGCCACTGCTGGGGTGTAAGATGCAAGTTCTGGTGCCCTGGGATTAAGCCACCACTGGAGGGTAAGGAGCAGGTGCTGGTGTCCTGGTATAAAATTTGGCTAAGGGATAAGAAGCAAGCGCTGGTGCCCAGACATTAAGCCTCTGCTAGGAGGTTAGAAGCAGTCACTGGTACCCTGGTATTAAGCCTCTGCTGGGGAGTAAGAAGCAAGTGTTGGTGCCCTGGTATTAAGTCTTTGTTGGGGGGTAAGAAGCAAGCGCTGGAGCTTTGGTATTAAGCCACTAGAGTGTAAGGAGCAGGTGCTAGTTCCCTGGTATTAAGTTTGGCTAAGAGAGAAGAAGCAAGCTCTGGTGTCCGGACATTAAGACTCTGCTGGAGGTAAGAAGCAAGCGCTGGTGCCCTGGTATTAAGCCTCTGCTGGGGGGTAAAATGCAAGTTCTGGTGCCCTGGGATTAAGCCACTGCTGGAGGGTGAGGAGCAAGTGCTAGAGCCCTGGTACGAAGCTACTGCTGAAGGGTAAGGAGCAGTTGCTGGTGCTCTGGTATTAGGTTTGGCTGAGGGAGAAGAAGCAGGCGCTGGTGCCTGGATGTTAAGTTACTGCAGGTGGCGATAAAAAATGCGCAGGTGCCCAGACATTAAGCAACTACTGGAGGGTAAGAAGTAAGCGCTGGTGCTCCGGTATTAAGCCTCTGCTGTGGGATAAGAAGCAAGTACTGGTGCCCTGGTATTAAGCCACTGCTGGAGGGTAAGGTGCAGGTGCTGGTGCCTGTATATTAAGCCACTGCAAGTTACGATGAAGTACGTGCTGGTGCCCTGGACATTGAGCCACTGCTGGAGGGTAAGAAGCAAGTTCTGGTGCCCTGGGAAAAAGCTACTGTTGGAGGGTAAGAAGCAAGTGCTGGAGCCCTGGTGTTAAGCCACCGCTGGAGGGTAAGGAGCAGGCGCTGGTGTCCTGGTATTAGGTTTGGCTAAGAGAGAAGCAGCAAGCACTGATGCCTGGACATTAATCCTCTGCTAGGAAGTTAGAATCAGTCACTGGTGACCTGGTATTAATCCCATGCTGGGGAGTAAGAAGCAAGTGTTGGTACACTGGTATTAAGTCTTTGCTGGGGGGTAAGAAGCAAGCACTGGAGCCCTGGTATTAAGCCACAGCTGGAGGGTAAGGAGCAGGTGCTTGTGCCCTGGTATTAGGTTTGGCTAAGGGAGAAGAAGCAGGCGCTGGTGCCCGGATGTTAAGCCACTGCAGGTGGTGATAAAATATGCGCCGGTGCCCGGACATTAAGCAACTGCTGGAGGGTAAGAAGCAAGTGCTGGTGCCCTGGTATTAAGCCTCTGGCGGGGAGTTAAGAAGCAGATGCTGGTGCCTGGGTCTTAAGCCAATACTGGAGGGTAAGGAGCAGGCGCTGTTGCCCTGGCATTAGGTTTGGCTAAGGGAGAAGAAGCAGGCGCTGGTGCCCGGATGTTAAGCCACTGCAGGTGGTGATAAAATATGCGCCGGTGCCTGGACATTAAGCAACTGCTGGAGGGTAGGAAGCAAGTGCTGGTACCCTGGTATTAAGCCTCTGCTGGGGGGTAAGAAGCAACTGCTTGTGCCCTGGGCTTAAGCCACTGCTGTAGGGTAAGCAGGCACTGGTGCCAGGATGTTAATGCACTGCAGGTGGTGACAACACATGTGCCAGTGCCAGGACATTAAGCCACTGCTGGAGGGTAAGGAGCAGGCGCTGGTGTCCTGGTATTAAGTTTGGCTAAAAGAGAAGAAGGAAGCGTTGGTGTCCTGGTGTTAATTCTTTGCTGGGGGTAAGAAGTAAGAGCTGGTGCTCTGGTATTAAGCTTCTGCTGGGGGTAAGAAGCAAGTTCTTGTGCTCTGGAGGGTAAGCAGAAAGCACTGGAGCCCTGGTATTAAGCCACTGCCCTGCTGGAGGGTAAGGAGCAGGCGCTGGTGTGCTGGTATTAAGCTTCTGCTAGGGGGTAGGAAGAAAGTTCTTGTGCCCTGGGATTAAGCCACTGCTGGAGGGTAAGCAGAAAGCACTGGAGACCTGGTATTAAGCCATTGCCCTGCTGGAGGGTAAGGAGCAGGCGCTGGTGTGCTGGTATTAAATTTGGCTAAGGGAGAAGAAGGAAGCGTTGGTGCCCTGGTATTAAGCCTCTGCTGCAGTGTAAGGAGCACGATCTGGTGCCCTGGTACTAAGCCTCTGCTAGGGTGTAAGAAGCAAGTTCTGTTGCCCGGATATTAAACCACTGCAGGAGGGTAAGAAGCAAGCACTGGACCCCTGGTATTAAGCCACTGCTGGAGGGTAAGGAGCAGGCGTTGGTGTATTGGTATTAAGTTTGGCTAAGGGAGAAGAAGCAAGTACTGTGCCCAGACAGTAAGCCTCTGCCAGGGGGTAAGAAAGAATCGCTGGTGCCCTGATATTAAGCCTCTGCTGGGAAGTAAGAAGCAAGTTCTGGTGCCCTGGTGCCCTGCTGTAAGGTGAGGAGCTGGTGCTGGTGCACGGATATTCAGCAACTGCAGGAGGGTAAGAAGCAAGCACTGGACCCCTGGTATTAAGCCACTGCTGGAGGGTAAGTAGCAGGTGCTGGTGTCCTGGTATTAAGTTTGGCTATGGAAGAAGAAGCAAGCATTGGTGCCCTGGTATTAAGCCTCTGCTGTGGGGTAAGCAGCAAGTTCTGGTGCCCTGGGATTAAGACACTGCTGGAGTGTAAGAAGCAAACCGTGAAGCCCTGGTATGAAGCCACTGCTGGAGGGTAAGGAGCAGGTGCTGGTACTCTGGTATTAGATTTGGCTAAGGAGGAAGAAGCAAGCTCTGGTGCCTGGACATTAAGCCTATGGCGGGGAATTAAGAAGCAGATGCTGGTGCCTGGATGTTAAGTCACTGCAGGAGAGAATCAAGCACGCATCATTGCCCAGACATTAAACCACTGCTGGAGGGTAAGAAGGAAGCGCTGGTGCCCTGGTATTAAGCCTTTGCTCGGGGGTAAGAAACAAGCTCTGGAGCCCTGGTATTAGGCCACTGCTGGAGGGTAATTAGCAAGCACTATAAAACAGGATCTTTTACCGCGCTCTCCCTTGGGTGGTCTTTATATGTAAATACTATTTAATTTTATAATGCTGCCTGCAAGAGGATGTGTCTCTTTCCAAAGACACAGATGTAAATGGAAGAAGGTTGTATTTATGCTGGCGCAAATATGAAATTAAAGTAAAATAAATATTGTTGTGTTATACCTCTTGGTGAGTGTAATAAAATGAAAAGAGAGTATAGAATGTAGAAAGATGTTTAATATAAATAAGATGATTTAAAATTATGGGTATATATAAAATGTTATCTTTAAAACGTTTGGTTTGAACTAGGGGTGTGCACCGGCCACTTTTCGTGTTTTGTGTTTTGGTTTTGGATCTGGATCTTTCTTCGTGTTTTGGATCTGGATTGGTTTTGCCAAAACCACCCTTCCGTGTTTTGGGTTCTGGGTTTTGTGTTTTGGATCTGTATTTTTTTGAAAAAAAGCATAAAAACAGCTTAAATTACAGAATTTGTGGGTTTTTCTGCTCCTATGCAATTATTAACCTCAATAACCTTCATTTCCACTCATTTCCAGTCTATTCTTAACACCTCACACCTCACAATATTGTTTTTATGGCCAAAAGATTGCACCGAGGTAGCTGGATGACTATGCTAAGCGACACGAGTGGGCGGCACAAACACGTGGTCCATCTAGGAGTGACACTGCAGTGACAGACAGGATGGCAGTTTGAAAAACTAGGCCCCAAACAGTACATACTGCAAAGAAAAAAAAGAGGTGCAAGATGGAGTTGTCCTTGGGCCCTCCCACCCACCCTTATGTTGTATAAATAGGACATGCACACTTTAACAAACCAATCATTTCAGCGCCAGGGTCTGCCACATGACTGTGGCTGAAATGATTGGTTCGTTTGGGCCCCCACAAAACAAGCTGGCAATTAATGTGTCCCTGCACAAATTGGCTCTACGGAGGCAAGATGTCGTCCTCATCCTCCTCATCCACCGATTCCTTGGATAAAACAGGAAAAAGGGATTTAGGTGTACCTGGACTGCTTACGGTCTTAGCCAAAGTTTCTGAGCTTGACAGTAACTATTTATGAACGCGCTGCAGGTGCCGTATAAGGGAGGATGTTCCTAGGTGGTTAACGTCCCTACCCCTACTTATTTCACTTTTACATATGGTACATATGGCAAGACAGTTGTTGTCCGGATTTGGATAGAAATATTGCCAGACCAAAGAGGTGGAATGTTTGGTCTTCTGCCCAAGCATGACCGTGATGGGCTTTTTCATGCCACGGACAACAACTGTCTCCCCCGGAGCCTGATTTAAACAAACCACATCACCATCAGAATCCTCCTCGCCAACTTCCTCCTCAGTGCCAGCTACACCAGTATCCTCATCCTGTTGTACTTCAACAGTGACATCTTCAATTTGCATATCAGCAAGTGGACTGTGGGTGCTCCTTTCAGCACTTGCAGGGGGCATGCAAATGGTGGAAAGAGCCACCTCTTCCCGTCCAGTGCTGGGAAGGTCAGGCATCGCAACCGCCACCACACTTGGACTCTCCTTGGGGATTTGTGATATCTTCTTAGAACACACAGTTCTTCGCTGTGCTTTTGCCAGCTTAACTCGTTTGATTTTTTTAGTGGGAGGAGGGCTGAAGCTGAACCATGTGAAGCTGAACCACTAGTCATGAACATAGGGAAAGACCTTAGCCGTTCCTTGCCACTCCGTGTCGTAAATGGCATATTGGCAAGTTTACGTTTCTCTTCAGATGATTTAAATGTTTTTTTCAAGGTAATTTTCCTGAACTTTGTCATTTGGGATTGTATGTGCCCTCTACTATGACATTGGGCATCGGCCTTGGCAGACGACGTTGATGGCATGTTATCGTCTATGTCATGACTAGTGGCAGCAGCTTCAGCACTAGGAGGAAGTGGTTCTTGATCTTTCCCTATTTTATTTTTATCGGAGAAAGTTTGGTCCTCCATTTATGTTATATTGATATATACGTGCGGCTAAGGCGCACACAAACACAGAAAATAATTTTTTATTTTTGTTGGAGACTAGTGCACTTTGTGGGTTACACCACCCTTTAAGAAATGAGCCAGCCGGCCCTTTACTTATGGGACACAGGCACACGCTTGGCGCTGCTCCTTTGTTGATGCACGTGCAGCCACAGTGCACACAATTCACAAACAGAATTTTTTTTTATTATTTTGTTTGGAGTGCCCTTTGGGGGTTACAGCACCCTTTAGCGGTCAATCAAGCCGGCCCTTTATTTATGGGACACAGGCGCACGCTTGCCACTACTTTGTTGATGCACGTGCGGCTACTGCGCACACAATTCACAAACACAAAAAAATAATTTTTTTTATTTTGTTTGGAGTGCCCTTTGGGGGTTACAGCACCCTTTAATGGACAAGCCAGCCAGCCTTTTACTTATGGGACACAGGCGCACGCTTGGCGCTGCTCCTTTGTTGATGCACTCGCAGCCACAGTGCACACAATTCACAAACACAGAAAAAATATTATTTTTTTTAGCACTTGGGGGGAGCACACCTGATGGACAGAGCACCCCCTGGACAACACTACAGCGCCTCTTTAGGACTGGGACACTGCACAGGACTTTGGAGTGGACACAGCCCATATGGACAACTGACTGCACAACACAGTCCAGCCAGCCCCTATGGACTTTGAAGTAGTGGACACAGCCCCTATGGACAACAGCAGCACAGCGCAGCACAGCACAGCACAACACTACACTGCACTACACTCAGGGCCGCTATCAGGGGGGGACTGCCGGGCCTCGAGTCCCGGGCCTGGAGAGACCAGAGACAGAGGGGGGCCCGGCTGGCTGCGGTGCTGCATCGGCAGCCATAGAGTCAGGAGCGGAACTAACGCCGATGCCAGCCAACCTGGTCCCGGCTCCACATTACTTAAATGGGTTGAGCCAGAGCGGGCCCGCTTTGGCCGCTCCGGCTCCTACAAGACAGACACCCAGCCCGGCCCCTTGTTATGACACAGCGCACGTGATGTCATCACGTCACGTGCGCTGTGTCATAATAAGGGGCCGGGCTGCTGGAAGGGATCGAGAGGAGCCGAAGAGGAAGTTGCAAATAAGGTAAGTAAGTAGTAGTAGTGGTGGTGGTTTGGGGGGGGAGAGAAAGAGGCTGACACACATGCTGGGGGTGATAGGGGCTGACACACATGCTGGGGGGGGAGAGGCTGCCATGCTGACACGCTGGGGCTGGGACACGCTGGGGATGAGAACAAGGCAGAGACACGCTGGGGATGGAGGGAAAGTGAGACAGAGACGCTGGGGCTGGGGGGGGAAGAAGCAGAGACATGCTGGAGATGGAATGAGGCTGATGGGCTACCCTCTCCTCCCCTCTCTGCGCTGAGCCTCTCCAGCTAGTTCAGCCAGCCTTCCCTGTCCCTCTCTTAGTCTAGACAGCATTCCCTGCCATGCCCCACTTCCCAGTCCAAACAGCCCCCCTGGCCCTGTGCGTCTCCCCCTAGTCCTGCCAGCCGTCATTGTCCTGCCCCCCCTCTCAGCCCTGAGCCTATCACCCCCACCTCCTCAGTCCAGTCAGACTTTCCTGGGTTTTTTTTATGTGGGTCTAGCTTTTTCAACATATTTTATATGGTTACGGCTTAGTTATATATATATAAATCCATCCCCTCCCTCCCCCCGGGGGGGGGGGCCTGTGTACTTTGTCAGTACCGGGCCCCACAATTTCTGATGGCAGCCCTGACTACACTACACTACAACACTACACTACACTACACAGCCCAGCCAGCCCTAACTCCCACCCTCCCTCTTCACTGTCCACAGCCGAGTGAGAAAATGGTGCCGACGCGGGTACCTTATATAGGATCCAAAACCCACGAGACCCGGAAGGCGGGATGATGACGTTTTGCCTCGATTTCAGATCCGAGTCAGGCGGGAAAAGTCGAGCCTGACTCGGATCGGCCTCGGATCGGGGGGGGGGCTCGGGGGGTTGTTGGGTTCGGATTTCAGAAATCCGAACCCGCTCACCCCTAGTTTGAACACATGAAAACAAACGTCAAATATTACAATTGACAGAATAAAATAAATTAAATCACATGCGAGTACAAGTTCAGAATTGTGCAAAAAAGTCACAAAAATATGAAACAGGTAAATAATGTTCACCATGTGTGGTATAAAAGTTCAGGGATTTGCTGGTAGAGATTCATTTGAATAATAAAATGTCACAAAACCATGAAATAGGTAGATAATGTTCACCCTATGTGGTATAGTAGTTCACTGATTTCCTTGTGCACGGGGTATATGCTTAATTGAAAGTCCTGAATTGAATAAGAAAAATTATGAGCACATAGAGGACCTCATTCAGAGTCGGTCGTAATTGGCCGCTCGGTCGTACGCATCCGATGTTTCCAAACCACGCATGCGTACAGTTATTTGTGCGCATGTGCATACGAGACCTTGCGATCCAAAATGCTGTCGATCGTATGGCTTACGAGAGTTGATTGACATGAAAGGCCGTTTGTGGGTGGTGACGGGGGTGGTGGTCTAAAAACGCAGGCGTTCCTCACCGTTTTCCGGGTGTTTTAGGGACGTACATAAATTACCTGCTACGACCGACATAGAAGGCTGGAAGTAGTAAAACGTCACTCTGCGAGCAGGTTAGAGGCCTGGCTGATCGTACAGCTTGAGGTTGGGTATCTGCTCTCTCAAGTATCAATCGATACTATCGAATGTGACTGATGTTTCTATTTTGTGCCACACAATGCAAGCAGCTAATTATCGTTTGTTGTTGCTAATAACTAGGGGTGAGCGGGTTCGGATTTCTGAAATCCGAACCCCCCCGAGCCCCCCCGATCCGAGGCCGATCCGAGTCAGGCTCGACTTTTCCCGCCTGACTCGGATCTGAAATCGAGGCAAAACGTCATCATCCCGCCTTCCGGGTCTCGCGGGTTTTGGATCCTATATAAGGTACCCGCGTCGGCGCCATTTTCTCACTCGGCTGTGGACAGTGAAGAGGGAGGGTGGGAGTTAGGGCTGGCTGGGCTGTGTAGTGTAGTGTAGTGTAGTGCAGAGTAGTGTTGTGCTGTGCTGTGCTGCGCTGTGCTGCTGTTGTCTATAGGGGCTGTGTCCACTACTTCAAAGTCCATAGGGGCTGGCTGTGTTGTGCTGTGCTGCTGTTGTTAATAGGGGCTGTGTCCACTACTTCAAAGTCTATAGGGTCTGGCTGGACTGTGTTGTGCAGTCAGTTGTCCATAGGGGCTGTGTCCACTCCAAAGTCCTGTCCAGTCCTAAAGGGGTGCTGTAGTGTTGTCCAGGGGGTGCTCTGTCCGTCAGGGGTGCTCCCCCCAAGTGCTAAAAAAAAAATATTTTTTCTGTGTTTGTGAATTGTGTGCGCAGTAGCCAAGCGTGCGCCTGTGTCATAAGTAAAGGGCCGGCTGGCTTGACCGTTAAAGGGTGCTGTAACCCCCAAAGTACACTCCAAACCAAATAAAAAAATATTTTCTGTGTTTGTGAATTGTGTGCGCAGTAGCCGCACGTGCATCAACAAAGTAGTGCCAAGCGTGCGCCTGTGTCATAAGTAAAGGGCCGGCTGGCTTGACCGTTAAAGGGTGTTGTAACCCCCAAAGTACACTCCAAACCAAATAAAAAAATATTTTCTGTGTTTGTGAATTGTGTGCGCAGTAACCGTACGTGCATCAACAAAGTAGTGCCAAGCGTGCGCCTGTGTCATAAGTAAAGGGCTGGCTGGCTTGACCGTTAAAGGGTGCTGTAACCCCCAAAGGGCACTCCAAACCAAATAAAAAAATATTTTCTGTGTTTGTGAATTGTGTGCGCAGTAGCCGCACGTGCATCAACAAAGTAGTGCCAAGCGTGCACCTGTGTCATAAGTAAAGGGCCGGCTGGCTTGACCGTTAAAGGGTGCTGTAACCCCCAAAGTACACTCCAAACCAAATAAAAAAATATTTTCTGTGTTTGTGTGCACCTTAGCCGCACGTATATATCAATATAACATAAATGGAGAACCAAACTTTCTCCGATAAAAATAAAATAGGGAAAGATCAAGAACCGCTTCCTCCTAGTGCTGTTGCTGCTGCTGGGAGTTGTTCATCATCCCATAGAGGAAGTAGGAACACCACTACTTTTACTAAACAATTGACCCTCCAACAGTCCCTAGCGATGAGGATGAAGTACGACAGCAGTCATCCTGAAGCAAAACGTATAACTGAGGCCTTGACTGCTATGTTGGTGTTAGACGTGCGTCCGGTATCCGCCATTAGTGCAGTGGGATTTAGACAATTGATGGAGGTAGTGTGTCCCCAGTTCCAAATCCCGTCTAGATTCCACCTGCATCCTCAAAGCAGCAGCGACAAGCGTGCGTCTGTCTGTTAAAGGGTGGTGTAACCCTCAAAGTGTGCTCCACAAACAATAAAAAAATTCTTCTTTTTTTTTCTGTCTTTGTGAATTGTGTGGGCTGTAGCCGCACTTGCATCCTCAAAGCAGCAGCGACAAGCGTGCGTCTGTCTGTTAAAGGATTACATCGGTGACAGCATCCAAGTAGGCATGTCAGACAGTCTGTACCTGTACTGGCAGGAAAAAGAAGCAATTTGGAGGTCCCTGTACAAACTGGCTCTATTTTACCTGAGTTGCCCCCCCTCCAGTGTGTACTCCGAAAGAGCGTTTAGAGCAGCCGGGAACCTTGTCAGCGAAAGGCGTAGGAGGTTGCTTCCACAAAATGTGGAGAAGATGATGTTCATAAAATGAATTATCAACTCTTCCAGGGAGACCAGCCTCCAGAACGTACAGAGGGACCTGTGGTTGTGGATTCCAGCGGGAACGAATTAATACTCTGTGAGGATGAGGATGTACACAACACTGAAGAGGGTGAGGAATCGGTGGATGAGGAGGATGAGGACGACATCTTGCCTCCGTAGAGCCAGTTTGTGCAGGGACAGATTAATTGCCAGCTTGTTTTGTGGGGGCCCAAACGAACCAATCATTTCAGCCACAGTCGTGTGGCAGACCCTGGCGCTGAAATGTTTGGTTTGTTAAAGTGTGCATGACCTGTTTATACAACATAAGGGTGGGTGGGAGGGCCCAAGGACAATTCCATCTTGCACCTCTTTTTTTTCTTTGAATTATGTACTGTTTGGGACCTAGTTTTTCAAACTGCCATCCTGTCTGCCACTGCGGTGTCACTCCTAGATGGACCACGTGTTTGTGCCGCCCACTCGTATCTCTTAGCATAGTCATCCAGCTACCTCGGTGCAACCTTTTGGATATAAAAACACTATTGTGAGGTGTGAGGTGTTCAGAATAGACTGGAAATGAGTGGAAATTAAGGTTATTGAGGTTAATAATAGCATAGCAGCAGAAAAACCAACACATTCTGTGATTTTAGCTGTTTTTATTCTTTTTAAAAAAAAAATACAGATCCAAAACACAAAACCCAGAACCCAAAACACGGAAGGGTGGTTTTGGCAAAACCAATCCAGATCCAAAACACGAAGAAAGATCCAGATCCAAAACCAAAACACAAAACACGAAAAGTGGCCGGTGCACACCCCTACTAATAACACTTATAAGTGGCTTGTAATTGATTCAGTTCCATTTCCATTAGAGAATAATAACAATAAATATATTTCACGGGGATGGCTTATTCTATGGGCCAAATGTAATAGGGTGAGAGTTTAGAAAATGTGAGAGATTAGCAGTAAACTTTCATATTGGTTTAGTTTTATCTTCAAAATGAGAAAACATCTGAATGAGATTTTAAATCGTGAGTTTTTTAAGTCTAAAAAAACATGCAAGTTCGCTCTGTTACTTTGTTTTTGGACTCTATTACATTGGCAAAGTTTAAAAAGTGTCAGAAACTCTCACTTTTCTAAACTCTCACCCTATTACATTTGGCCCTCTGTGTTTTTTTGTTAATTTTTTATGTAATTTGCACACAACACAAGCGGCCGCAACCATCAGAAGAAAATTAACATATAGCGACAGACAATGACTGACAACGATCGACTGGATCGCTAGCTGCTATCACTCGTTAGCTAGAGGAGGTGCATTGTTCACGTATGGGCGTCACTTTGGTTGTGATCGCCGGCCGTGCGATTGTTTTTTTTTCTGATTCTCGATCGTTAGGCGTACGACCGACTCTGAATGAGGTCCACAGTTTGTTTCCTGCTGTTACTAATTGAAACACAATGGAGTCTGTGCTGTTATGGATTTGTTTTCGGTGTGAGCCTGCATTGTAACAGAAATGATAAGCTTGTGCTCGGCTCTTACTTGAGCATTGTTTAAGGGGGCCGCCTGGTCTTTTGTGTGTGTCCGGCGTCTTAATAAAAACAGTGCTCGTTCCGGTCTCTATCTCCAGATCACGGAAGCAAGCACTGCTGCTCTGGTACTAAGCCTCTGCTAGGGTGTAAGATGCAAGTTCTGTTGCCCGGATATTAAGACACTGCAGGAGGGTAAGAAGAAAGCACTGTACCCCTGGTATTAAGCCACTTCTGGAGGGTAAGGAGCAGGTGCTGGTGCCCTAGTATTAAGTTTGGCTAAGGGAGAAGAAGCAAGTGCTGGTGCCCGGACATTAAGCCTCTGCAGGGGATTAAGAAGCAGTTGCTGGTGCCCTGGTATTAAGCTTCTGCTAGGGAGTAAGATGCAAGTTCTGGTGCCCTGGGATTAAGCCACTGCTGGAGAGTGAGGACAGGCACTGGTGCCTATATATTCAGCCACTGCAGGAGGGTAAGAAGCAATCACTTGAGCCCTGCTATTAAGCCAATGCTGGAGGGAAAGGAGCAGGCGCTGGTGTCCTGGTATTAAGTTTGGCTAAGGGAGAAGAAGAAAGCGTTGGTG
Organism: Taudactylus pleione; assembly: GCA_031769625.1. NCBI lineage: Eukaryota > Metazoa > Chordata > Amphibia > Anura > Myobatrachidae > Taudactylus > Taudactylus pleione. The sequence continues at coordinate 8,830,095 of JAUIMM010000086.1, read as the reverse complement.
CCCTGGTATTAAGTCTTTGCTGGGGGGTAAGAAGCAGTTGCTGGTGCCCTGGTATTAAGCCTCTGCTGATGGGCAAGAAGCAAGTTCTGGTGCCCTGGGATTAAGCCACTGCTGGAGGGTAAGCAGGCGCTGGTGTCTGGATGTTAAGGCACTGCAAATGGTGACAACGCATGTGGCAGTGTCAGGACATTAAGCCACTGCTGGAGGGCATGGAGCAGCTGTTGGTGCCCTGATATTAGGTTTGGCTAAAGGGGAAGAAGCAAGCTCTGGCGCCCGGACATTAAGCCTCTGGTGGGGAATTAAGAAGCAGGCGCTGGTGCCTGGATGTTAAGTCACTGCAAGTGGGGATCAAGGATGCTCCAGTGCCCAGACATTAAGCCACTGCTGGATGGTAAGAAGCAAATGCTGGTACCATGGTATTAAGACTCTGCTGGGGGGTATGAAGCAAGCGCTGGTGATTGGACATTAAGCCTCTGCTGGGGGGTAAGAAGCAGGCGCTGGTGCCCGGATGTTAAGCCACTGCATGTGTGGATCAAGCACGAGCCGGCACCTGGATTTTAAGCCTCTCCTGGGGGTTAAGAAGCAGGCGCTGGTGCCCAGATATTAAGCCACTGCAGGTGGGGATCAAGAATGTGCCAATGCCCGGATATTAAGCCACTGCTGGAGGGTAAGAAGCAAGCATTGGTGCCCTGGTATTAAGCCACTGCTGGAAGGTTTAAAGCAGGTGTTTGTGCTCTGATGTTAATCCATTGCAGGTTGTGATGAAGCACGTGCCAGTTCCCGGACATTGAACCACTGCTGGTGGGTAAGAAGCAAGCGCTGGTGCCCTGGTATTAAGCCTCTGCTGGTGGGTAAGAAGCAAGTGCTGGTGTCCTGGCATAAAACCACTGCTGTAGGCTAAAGAGCAGGTGCTTGTGCCCTGGTATAATGCTTGACTAAGGGAGAAGCAAGTGCTGGTGCCTGGACATTAAGCCTCTGCTGGTGGGTAAGAAGCAGTCGCTGGTGGCCAGACATTAAACCACTGCTAGAGGGTAAGAAGGAAACATTGGTGCCCTGGTATTAAGACTTGCTGGGGGGTAAGGAGATGTCGCTGGTGGTCTCGTGTAAACCTCTGTTGGGGTGTAAGGAGCAAGTTCTGGTGCCCTGGAACTAAGCCTCTGCTAGGGTGTAGGAAGCAAGTTCTATTCCCTGGATATTAAACCACTACAGGAGGGTAAGAAGGAAACACTTGTGCCCTGTGATTAAGCCACTGCTGGGGTGGGGGGGTTAAGAAGCAAGTGCTGGTTCCCTGGTATTAAGCTTTTGCTAGAGGGTAAGAAGCAAGTTCTGGTGTCCTGATATCAAGCCGCTGCTGGAGGGTAAGGAGATGATGCTGATGCCCGGATGTTGAGCCACTGCAAGTGGGGATGAAGCATGTGGCAGGTCCTGGACATGAAGACTCTGCTGCGGGGTAAAAAGCAAGCACTGGTGACCTGGTATTAAGCCATTGCTGAAGGGTAAGGAGTAGGCGCTTGTGCCCTGGTATTAGGCTTGACTAAGGGAGAAGCAGCAAGCACTATTGCCCGGACATTACGCCACTGCTGGGGGGTAAGAAGCGCTGGTGCTCTGGTATTAAGCCTCTGCTGGGGGGTAAGATGCAAGCTCTGGTGCCCTGGTATTAAGCCTCTGCTGGGGGTTAAGAAGCAGGCCCTGGTGCCTGGATGTTAAACCACTGCAGGTGGAAATCAAAAATGTGCCGGTGCCCGGACATTAAGCCACTGCTTCATGGTAAGAAGCAGGCACTGGAACCCTGGTATTAAGCCTCTGCTGTGGGGTAAGAAGCAAGTGCTATTGCTCTGGTATTAAGCCTCTGCTGTGTGGTAAGAAGCAAACGCTTGTAACTTGGTATTAAGCCACTGTTGGAGGCTAAAAAGCAGGCACTGGTGCATGTATGTTAAGCCACTGCAGGTGGGTATGAAGTATGTGCTGGTGCCCCAGACTTTAAGCCACTGCTGGAGGGTAAGAAGCAGGCACTGGTGCCCAAGTGTTGAGGCACTGCTGGTGGCGATAACACGTATGCTGGTACCTGGACATTAAGTCACTGCTGGAGGGTAAGAAGCAAGTGCTGGAGCCCTGGTATTAAGCCACTGCTGGAAGGTAAGGAGCAGGTGCTGGTGCCCTGTTATTAGATTTGGCTAAGGGAATAGAAGCAAGCGCTGGTACCTGGATATTAAGCCTCTGCTGGGGGGTAAGAATCAGGCACTGGTGTTCAGATGTTAAGCCACTAGAGGTGGAGATCAAGCAAGCGCCGGTTCTTGGATATTAAGCCACTGCTGGAGGGTAAGAAGCAGGCGCTGGTGCACTGGGCATTAAGCCTCTGCACTGGACATTAAGCCACTGCTGGAGCAAGCTCTGGTTCCCTGGTAATGTGTCTTTGCTGAAGGGAGAGAATCAAGTGCTGGTGCCCAAGTTTTAAGCCTTTGCTGGGGGGTAAGAAGCAGTTGCTGGTGCCCTGGTATTACGCCTCTGCTGGGGGGTAAGAAGCAAGTTCTTGTGTCATGGGATTATGCCACTGCTGGAAGGTAAGGAGCAAAATCTGGTGCCCTAGTATTAAGTCTCTGCTGGAGGTTAAGGAGCAGCTGCAGGTGCTTGTGCCTTGGTATTAGGCTTGGCTAATGGAGAAGCAGCAAGCGCTGGTGCCCTGGTATTAAGCCACTTCTGGAGGGTAAGGAGCAGGCGCTGATGTCATGGTATTAAGCCACTGCTGAAGGGTAAGGTGCAGACGCTGGTGACCGTATGTTAAGTCACTGCTGGTGGGGATCGAGCAAGTGTAGGTGCCCAGACATTAAGCCACTGCTCGAGGGTTAGAACCAATGCTGGTTCCCTGGTATTAAGCCTCTCCTGGGGGGTAAGAAACATGTACTGGAGCCCTGGTATTAAGCCACTGCTGGATGGTAAGGAGCAGGTGCTGGTGTCATGGTATTAGGTTTGGCTAAGGGAGAAGAAGCAAGCGCTGGTGCCCAGACATTAAGCCTCTGCTGGGGGGTAAGAAGCAAGTACTGGTGCCCTGTTATTAAGCCTCTGCTGAGGGGCAAGAGGCAAGTTTTGGTGCCATGGGATTATGCCACTGCTGGAAGGTAAGGAGCAAAATCTGGTGCCCTAGTATTAAGTCTCTGCTGGGGGTGAATGAGCAGCACATTGCTGTATGCACCAAGAGACCTTGGCTACAATGCAGATGCCAGATGACCTTAAAATAATACTCAATGAAGCCATCAAAGTCGTCATTTTTATTAATTCAAGAGCTCTGAACTCTCAACTCTTTTCAATCTTGTGTTCTTAAATGGGCAGTGACCACACCCAACTAGTTACACACTGAGGTAAGATGGCTGTCCTGTGTTAAACTGTTAAAGCAGCTTGTTGAACTCTCTCACGGAAACTACTTTGAACTTTGGAATCGATTTTATAATGAGCTTTGGTTGGCAAAATTAGCATATTTAGCTGATATTTTCAGTAGTTTGAATGACTTTTCAGTTTGCAAGGACCACAAAAACAGCATTCACTGTAAAAGACAAAATTAAGGTGATGATTAAGAAATGCCTTATGATGAAAAGCAGCTTAAAAAATTCGTCTTTTTCAAATTTGGAACACTTTGTTGTTGAAAATGAAATTGACCCTGCACTTCTCAATGTTATAAAATGCCACTGCCAAATGCTCGTTAAAAGCTTTCAAGAATATTTCAATGAAGATTCATCTGAACAGTTATAAAAAAACAGCCTTTATCAGATTCACTTCCAGAAAGTATGTCACTAGACAAGAAAGAAAGCATTGAATGAACTTTTAAGTCTACAAATAGAATTCCAAAGATGTAGATTGTGTGAAACACGGAATACACCTCTTTAGCCATGAAAGCTATAAAAAATTTGATACCATTTACAACAACTTACTTATGTTAAACTGGCTTCTCTTCTATGTTGTCGATCAAAAACAAATACTGAGGGGGCGTGGCCTGGTGATCAGAGGAGGAGGACCTATACCCTAGGAGCTCCTGTGGCCACCTCCTTAAAAAGCAGTTTTAGTGATCCCCACAAAGCTTATTTTGCCCCCCCAAGTGCCTCCCTGTCCCCTCCATACACGTAACACCTCCGGTGTGCTTACAGAGGCTCCCGGTGCCCTCTTGGGACTGAGGCCTGGCAGAGCTCCAGAAGTGGCGGCCTCAATCGTCGCCGCCCGGCTCCTTCTTTTCGCCTAGCCTCCTGCTAGGCATACCAGCACTGGCTGTCTTGCCGCTGACACCAGGGCTCTCCTGCTCTGTTTGGACGGAGGAGGCTTCAATCTCCTGGAGATCCGGAGTTCCAGTTAGCTTAGGCCGCCATTTTGGATAGCTGCTGCTGACAGGTATCAGAGGCTGTGGCTTCTGCAGCTTCTAGGGTTACCTCTGGACTGCTACTGTTCACTCTTGCACCCCCTTAGCCTCAGTATATTTGGGGTGCCTTATATTTGGTACTCCTCCCCACCACCCTTTTTATACCAGCAGCTGCAGAATAGCAGACTCTCCTACTGCTATAAGAGTATATACAGAGAACCTTCCAAACATTGCTACAGTGCTTTCTTAAGATGAAATAATTGCTCGTTCCCCTGCAGATCTGGGTTCTGAGTTCCAGCTTATAATGCTACAGTGAGGGCTGTATACTGCTCCTACTACCTTGCTCTGCCTAACTAACTACCCCCAAAGATACATTCTTCCATTTCTTCCTCCGCTAAAAACATGCCTAAGGGTGGCCGGAAACATGGAGGTTCTGACTTATCACAAAGCCTCAAGAAGTTTGCATACACCGGCAGTAAACTGTCAGAAAACTCAACGCCTCCCCATAATACGAACTCCGACTCAGAGGACTCCGACCACTCTCCATTGACTTACAGAGATTTACAGTCTCTCTTCCATGAAATTCAGGAAACGAGACAGTCTGATCAAGTGGTTCAGGCAGAGGTGCATAATGCTGTGAATTCTCTTTTCAAGCTGAGTTGAACGATCTGGGCGAAAGAACTGACCACCTTGAGTCTAGGGTGGACAAGGTGGTTTCCTCTCAACAGGCGGCAGATGCAGAACTCCACCGTTTGAAGCAGGATATGCTTCTCCTTCAAGAACAGGAAGACCAGGAAAACAAAGCTAGGCATAATAACTTGCGCATTAGAGGTATCCCCGAGGAGATTGAATTGTCCTCTCTGGATGATTACCTAAAGAAGCTTTTTTACCATCTGTCTCCTGCAACCCCTGACGACCATCTCCTACTGGACAGAGCACGTAGGGCCATCCGCACTTGGTCACAGGACTCTTCTCAACCCAGGGATGTCATTCTCCGGTGCCACTACTATACAGCTAAGGAGGACATCCTGCAGGAGGCTAGAAAACATCCCTCGGTGTTGTATGGCGAAGCTTCTCTACAAATTTATCAAGATATTGCTCCAGTTACACTTTTTAAGAGGAAGGACTTTAAACCTATCACATCCATACTTAGAAACAATAACATTCGTTATCGCTGGGGTTTTCCTTTCCGCATTCTGATATGACACCAAAACAGATTTCACCATACCAAGAACTTGGAGGAGGTTCATTGCTTACTTGAGACCCTGGGACTTCCCTCTCCAGCCCCCTTACTGAGTGCTGCGACCTCAAGCCAAGATGTCGTTCACCAGACCCCCCCCTCCATGCCTGGACGAGTCTTGGTTCATGACTGGATGAGGGTATCGTCTGTAAAAAAAATCTGCCAATCCTGGCCCTGCAACTTGACCCCAGCATCCATTGCTTAGAATCTGCTTTACATTTGGATTTATTCCACTGGAGTACGGTGACTGTATCTTTGTTCTCTAATTCTGCATAGGTCTATTATTTTTTTTATTATTTACGAGCATTACAAAGTAGTAGGAAGTAGTTCCTTTCCTTTCAACTCCCCTCCTGTATTATATTTCTATATTCCATTTATTAACTGGGACCCTAGATGGAGAAATTTATCTTTTCCCCGCGACCTAGCTCATGTTCTTAAGTTCTGTTGGCCATGTCCCCATTATGGTGTGTAACACCCCGATCCAGCCTTTGCCACTATCTGGCATCCCTTTTTTTTCCTATGGCCGGCGCCTTAGACCAGATCTTGTAATATATTCCGGTCGTTACCCTGCCCACACCCCCCCTCTTTTCCTTTTTTTATCTTTATTCTTATCTCAGGTACCTAGGGCCAAATGTAATAGGGTGAGAGTTTAGAAAATGTGAGAGTTTGGCAGTAACCTCTCACATTGGTCGAGTCTTATCTTCAAAATGGGAAAAAATAAGGATGAGAGTTTAAATCTTTAAGTCTAAAAACATTCAAGTTTGCATGTTCTTGGACTCTACTACATTGGGCGTGTTTAAAAAGTGTGAGAGTTTAATGCTAATCTCTCACATTTTCTAATCTCTCACCCTATTACATTTGGCCTCTAGTGTTGGATGGTGCATTTATTGTATTAAATGTAATGCTTTGTTTCTCTTTTGTTTTTTTTCAGTTTCTGCAGCCCTTGTAGGGAGACCCAGGGCAGCTTCTGTGGATGAATTCTCTGGCTCTTATGAGTTTTTCGCAGAATGTCAAAGGTATGAACACCCCCCAAAAATGCACCAAACTATTTCTTTCAATGAAACAACACACGGGTGACTTAGTGTTCCTCCAGGAAACCCACTTTAAAAAGCGGCTACATCCGGAACTGAAATCTAGGTTAAATCCCCTAACTTTCCATGCTTGTGATTCCAAACAGAAAAAGGGGGGGTAGCAACTCTTATAGCTTCCCATTTTAACTTTTGAGCTGCTGGACACCCATGCTGACAAGGAGGGCAGGTGGGAGGGCAGGTTGGTGATCCTTGGTCGGTAAACTAAAATATGTACCTTGGTGAATGTTTATGCTCCTAATCAAAATCAACAGTTTTTTTTTTGTAAGATGGACTCTCTCCTTTCCCAAGTTCAGAAAGGAGAAGTAATTATGGCAGGCGATTATAATGGAGTAGTTAACAGTTCTTTAGATAGGTCTTCCCTCCAAGCACCATCTCTGCCTTACTCAAAACGCCGTATTGACTCTTTTTAAACACCATCTTCTTTTTGACTCCTTTAGGATCATTGACCCTACCACAAGGGACTACACATTTTATTTGGCTGTTATGAATTCCTATTTAACCTCTATACCCTAAAGTCGGAGTTTACGTATACTAGCAACCATTTCCTGGACCCACTCTCCTAGACCGGAGAACCATTTCACTGGGTTTAACCAAGAAACGCATTCCTCTACCTTCTCCTCTACTTCAGCCACTGAAGCATTATGGTTCTTCTGAAATTCCCATTTCAGCTGCAGAATTTTGTCCATCTTCTGGTCTATCACCTCCTTGGGGTCACTAGTATTATTTGTAATATACGTGCAGCACTTGACACCAAATTGGGTGGCCAAGGTTACACAATACCCTCCAGTGACAGCTGTTAAATAATTTAACACTAGCCTATGTTGCAAAAGTTCTTTCTTATAAGCTTGTAACTCCCTACCTGTATACCTAAATGTGTCATCATACATCTCGGTGATATTATCTATTAATTTAGCAAGATCTTGAATATACCTGAAATTTAGAGTACCCCGAGCGATCCTGGTGGGATCCAGTGCTACTAAAACTTGAAAGCCACTTGTTTCACTAATCAATTGTGTGGCTTTATGTACATCACCAGGTATCATGTTTCTCTTGTCACGGTGTTCAAAATGCGTATGAAGATATGGGGATGGTGTGTTTTTATGTATACCAAGCATTTCACCATGTGTAAGGGTCATAACTTCTGGAACTACTCTTCCTAGGTAACATAAACCTTCTGAAATTGGAGAGAGCCACTTATACGCTTTCCTTCCACATATAAAATACACATCATCAGGGAGTACATAAGGGATAGTAAACATCATTATCGTCAAACACATTTCGCTAGCCAGTGATCCTATTTCAGGTTCTCCCATTTGATTCATACAAGTTTCTGGTTGTAATATCTTGGCACAGTACCCTTCTGGTACCCTACCAACCATTTCCACAGTGTATATTTATACCGGAAGTGTCTTCCACCTATTCTAATTGTGCATAAAAGTTCAAAATTTATAGGTTCATTATCAGCTCTTAGTGAGAAGGTCATCGTCTGGTTATTCCCAGTCACCTCCCAACTTCCTGGTTTATTGGAGTTGGTGATGTTCAAACATAAACGTAACATATCTACTTGGAACTGGTGGAGTTTAAAGTGAGGTGGTTTGGACATAAGAATATTTTCCATCCAGTGCATCCCTTCTTCGCAGTTCTAAAACCTCAAGACATTCAATAGGAATGGCACTAACCCTACATTATGTTGTCCTTGAGGCACGCAAGAGCATACCCAACAGTCAGTTTGGTTTAAAACTTTGCCCACAATGGTATGATAATCCTCTAAAGGATAGCCACCTCAATACGGGTTATACTTAGGTTGACACCGCTGGATACATCTCTCATCGACTAGGGACCCACAAAACTCGATAGAACTTCGCACTTTCTCAGAGTTTCCAAAATAACAGATCTCTTAACAATTAATGTACTGGGTTTGGACAGATACTCCCCCAATTGGTTTAGCACTCCTTCTCCCAACTCCACTCCATCAAAATCACCATCAGCTCTCCTCTCCATCATCTGTCCTTCGTCACAGAAACCAGAAATCCTGAAACAAACTAGGATGATGAAAACTCTGGAAGAAGACACAAACGTAACCCCAGCATACCACTCAACTGCTGAATCAGTGATCTACAAATTTCTTTAGCTCAGGTGTCTCACTGCAACTTTTAACCCTCCTGGAACAGACTCGCAATTGACAGGTCTACGTTATCTGCCTCGACTCCGCCTTGTCTCTCCACCGGTTGGTTGACCTTCTTACAGTGAGTGGAATGGACCCAGGTATCTCTCTCTGCCACTTTCAAGGAAGTTGTACTCGTCAGCAACACTTGATATGGACCTTCCCACCAATCTGTCAAACAACCTGAACGCAATAAATTTCTGATCATAACAAATTCTCCAGGTTCAACATCCTGACAGTTTGTTTTTGGCATATCATGTGACAACAATTTCAGTTTCTGCTGTTGCTGTTTCAACTGTTTACTCATTGTTATAAGATACTTTACAGTTATGTCATTGTTACTTTTCAAATCTTCCTGTGGACTTACAATCAAATGAGGTTGTCTACCAAACAGTACTTCAAAGGGATACAGATTAAGAGGGAGTCTGGGAGTTGTCCTGATGCTATGAAGGACTAGTGGTACGGCTTCTGGCCATCCCAGTCCAGGTTCTGCCATGATCTTACTCAGTTTATTTTTAATAGTACCGTTCAGCCTCTCCACCTTGGTGCTGGCTTGCAGTCGGTAAGGGGTGTGAAGTCTACTATTAATACCCATCAACTTACACATGTTCTGGAGCTTCCCGACAGCTGGCTCCCCGACTGCTTTATCCCAAGTGGGATAAAGCAGATTGAAGGGATGCCGGGCGCCGTGAGCGGAAAGCCGCGGGGGGGAGGGTTAGGTTTAGGGCACCCGGGGGGGACTTAGGGTTAGGCGCCCCCCCGGTAGGGTTAGTTAGGCTAAGGGGAGGGAGAGTTAGGGTTAGGCACACCCCCGGGGGACAGGTTTAGGCAGCGGGGAAGAGGGGGGTTAAGGTTAGGCACTTACAGGGGGGAGGTTAGGATTAGGCACCCCTAAGGAGGGTTAATGGGGCTAGGTTACATTAGTTGGTACTTTCCTTACCACGATCAAGATTTCCAGGACTGTCGGGCTTCCGCTGCCGGGCTTTGCTGTTTTGTCGGGCTGCCGCTGCCGGGATTCGAACTTCCGGCCATGTGGCAGCCGGGATATCATACCGATTCCGTTCTGGAAGACATCACCTGTGAAATGAGTACCCCTATCACTTTCAATATATCGAGGGATACCGTACCTGCATACAAACTCCTGAACAATCTTTTTAGCAGTAAACGCATCAGTATTAGTGGCAGCTGGATATGCCTCAACCCAATTACAAAACACATCTGTACAAACTAATACATACTTGAGATTCCTGCAGGGTGGTAATTGGATGAAATCAATTTGTATTACCTGAAAAGGTCCATCTGTCGAAGGAACGTGGGATGGCTCGGTTGGTATTGTTTTTCCAACGTTCTTCCTCAAGCATGTCAAACAGGTCATTGCCCTCTTTTTGGCTTGGGAAGAGAAACTTGGTGCACACCAATATGCCCTGACCAACTTGCACATACCTTGCTTTTCCAGGTGAGTCAGACCGTGTGCTGCCTCAGCCAAGCTTGGGCAGTATGCCTTGGGTGCCACCGGCTTACCTTGTCCATCTCCCCAGAGTGAATTAATTTCTGCATATCAATCGTTTGGAAAACCATCATCATTTGATTAATTGGCATGTTTACTCTTAAACCTGCTGCCCATTTGGCAGCTTTGTCTGCCCTGTTATTGCCCAGTGATACCGGATCGTCTTCACATGTATGGGCTTTACACTTAATGACGGCTACTGCCTTAGGCATTTGGATAGCTGTCAATAGTCCTTTTATATGTTTTGAGTGTGCGACTGGTGTGCCTGCTGCTATCATAAAATTTCTTAAACGCCATAGAGCACCAAAATCATGTACTCTCCCGAAGACGTACCTAGAGTCAGTGTAGATATTAGCAGATTTACCTTTTGCTAATTCACATGCTCTCCTTAGTACCACCAGCTCTGCCACTTGGGCCGAGTGAGGTGGACCAAGGGGTTCGGCTTCTATGATGTCTTCATCATTTACAACAGCATAACCTGTACATAACTCTCTAGTGTCAGTTTGTCTATGACAACTCCCATCCGTGTAAAATGTCACATCTACATTTTCTAAAGGTGTATCACGTATGTCAGGTCTTGCAGTAAAGGTCTGATCTAAATATTCCATACAATCATGTGCATCAGTATACCTGCAGAACTCACCTCTCACCAGCGACTCACCTCCCTCCAACCTTTGTGCATCCTGAGGCACATATGGTAAATACGTCGCTGGGCTTAACGTACTGCACAGTTTAATGGTGATGTTTGCAGGTGCTATTAGAGCTAGTTCCCATTTTGTGAACCTAGCTGAGGAAACATGTCTGGTTTGGGCAGAGTTTAGCAAAGCAGATACAGCATGGGGAGAATAGACAATCATATCATGGCCTAATACTACATCCTCACTCTTACTGACCAATAGAGCAGTTGCTGCTACACTTCTTAAACACGTTGAGAGTGATATTGCCACAGTGTCCAATTGTGCACTGTTGTATGCTATGGGCCTACTGGCATCACCATGTTTTAAGTGTGAGGACACCTGCTGTGCAACTGTCAGCTTCCTTACAATACAAATCAAAAGGTTTTTCATGATCCGGTATTCTCAATGCAGGTGCTTTTGTCAGACTATCTTTAAGATTAAGGAAAGCCTGCTCTGTTTCCTCTATGTGTATGACACAATCAGGCTTTGAGGAAGAGACTAAGGACCTCATTCATAGTCGGTCGAAGCGGCCGCACGGTCGTACGCCACCGATATTCGCTATACTGCGCATGCGTAAAGTTTGCAATACGCGTGCGCAAACTAGCCGCTACGATCAGAAATTTCTCTCTCCTTGAACACAGCCAGGTCGGTAGTTTGAGTGACAGATTGAGGCATTTGTGGGTGGTAACAGGGGAAGGTGCTTGAAAACGGGGGAGTGGAGATACGAACACAGGCGTGCCTAATTATGCGAACGGCATTTTATGGGAGTGCATAATTAAGAAAGTAGCATCATGGCACATGTGACATGGGAGGTTTTTACACTGACATGATCGTAGAGCTTAAGAGAGGGTATGGTCAACCATAAGCTCTACGACCAGTTCCGATGGTTCCCGATGGTCTAGATTAATCCTTATATTCCCGAAGATGACGTGCAATGCGTACGAGAAGGGGACGTATTTTTTGGAATTCCGTCCGCTTCCTCCCCTTGGTCGGCCAGCTACCGATCCGAACTTAGGGACGCAACTTGCGAGGGAATCATTTGCATATCCGGCCCCTTTTCCCGTACGACCGTGCAGCCGCTTCGACCGACTCTGAATGAGGTCCTAAATCCTTTAATGGTAAAGCCAAAATAGAAAAACCTGGTATCCACATTCTGTAGTATCCACACATTCCCAAGAAGGTACGGATTTGCTGTTGGTTCTGCGGCAGTGTCATGGTCTGTATGGCCTGGATTCTGTCAGTAGTCAGATGTCGTAATCCCTGTGTTAGACAGTGTCCTAAGTATTTAACCCTGGACTGGCATGGCTGTAGTTTGTCCTTAGCAACCTTGTGTCCTGTTTGTGAGAGATGAAGCAATAAAAGTTTAGTATCATTTAAAAATGACAAACGAATCAGAACACAACAACAAATCATCCACATATTGTATTATAACAGATCCATTGGCAGGTTGAAAAGATTGTAAACAGTCGTGTAAGGCCTGGGAGAAGATACTGGGGCTGTCTATGAAGCCCTGGGGCAATCGTGTCCATGTGTATTATACCCCCCTGTATGTTAATGCAAATAGGTACTGACAGTCAGGATGAAGAGGGACAGAGAAGAAAGCAGAACAGAGGTCAATGACAGTAAAATGGGTTGCATTTGGTGGGATCTGCATTAGAATGACAGCTGGATTCGGCACTATGGGGAATTGGCTCTCTACTACCTTATTAACCCCTCTAAGGTCCTGTACCAGCCTATAACCCCTCCCACCACTCTTCTTTACAGGAAAGATGGGACTGTTGGCTACACTTGCTGTATGGACTAAAATTCCCTGTTGTAATAACCGCTCAATTATGGGATAAACCCCTATATCTACCTCCTGTTTTAATGGGTATTGGGGAATTTTTGGAGCTTGGCTACCACTTTTTAGGTTTACCATTACGGGAGCTACATTTGCCATTAATCCAGTGTCCTGTCCATCTTTGGTCCCAAGTGAACCTGGTATTTGAGATAACATCTGTTCTACCTGAGATGGATTCTTATCTGGAACAGTAAAGTGAAACATTAACCTTTGCGGAGTGTCCAATATATCCCTCACCTTGTGCGCAACTCTCTCTGGGATATCTAAAAATATACCATCCGGGGTACAATAAATGACACATCTCATTTTACATAACAAGTCCCTTCCTGGTAGGTTAATAGGGGCCGCTGCTGCCAGGAGAAAGGAATGCCTGGTATGCAATGTACCGATAGTAACCTCTGCAGATTTGGTTAAAGGATAATGTTGCACTTTACACGTTACACCCATTGCTGGTACTGTTTTGCTGGTCACCTGTAAATTAGATGGAGATTTTATCACTGATCTGGTCGCCCCTGTGTCTACAAGAAAAGAATGTTTAGTACCAGCTACATCAACTATAATTACCGGTTCTTCTCTAATATCCCCAGTTAACCTGACTGGCTGTAGACTACAGGTATCACCTGACCCCTAGAGCTGACTATCTTCTTCCATCATTCACTGCTGCGACATGAGCAGGTGATGGCTGGAATTGACCTGACTGCTGTGGGTGCCCCTTCTGTGGGTATCTGGGTGTTCCCTGGTTTGGCGTTTCCCACTTTTTGGCTTTACAGAACTTACTTATGTGGCCCTCCTTGTTACAACTATAACACCTTCGTGATTGACGTGTTGTGAAAGGTTCTTGTGTGGGTTGGGGAATGAGGAAAGATTGTGGTTGTGTGTAGGGATAAGGGTTTGGAGGTTGTATGGGATGAGTGTATTGTGACTGTGTGTGATAAGAGTGCTGCGGTGTTATTTGCATTCCTTCCAGAGATTGGATACTAACAGCCATTAGTTTTCTTGCTCTGCATTTCTCTCTTCCTAAAGATGTTTTTGTCTACCTTAACCCTCCACCCAGGAAGTGAGGTCTGAACCCTGGCATTTAGAGTGTCCTTAAGACCATCCATAAGCACTGTGATTGTAATTTCCCTGTGATGGGTGTTGTCTTTTATATCCTCTATGCCTGTGTATTGGGTAACAGTCTGCAGCACTCTGGTAAAATAATCTGCTGCAGACTCACTCTCTTTCTGCTTAATTGTGAAAATATTACTCCAGTTAACAATTAATGGAAAAAATACAGCCAATTGGGTAACAATGTGGGTTATATTGTCTTGATTACCTTTATCAGTTATGGGACTATCTCCATCCAATACACAGGACGTGATAAACTTTTTCACATCGGTATTGTGTGGAAGACATGCCTGTAATACCACTCGCCAATCTTTATTGGTTGGCTCATGAGCATTACCCAAATCCTTTACAAATCCCTGGCACTTTGCTAGTTCTTTTCTAGGGTCGGGGAAATCTGTCATTATGCAACGTAGTTCTGCTCTTGTCCATGGATAATGCATCGCTACATCCCTTGTGGCCACTACACCATGTGCACTGCATTCCCATTGGGAACAGTTATTGTCCGGATGGGATGGATGCCTGCCACACTGCTACCTTTGACCTTACTACCTGTTTGAGGGTTCAGCCTATTGCTACTACGTATGGTATTAGTAATCTCCACTACTGTTACAGCGGGTGTTAATTATTTCCTGCACTGGTGGGGCTACCTCCATTTCTGGTACTAGCAGGGCAGCTACCTGTGCTTGCTGTGGTGGTACATTTAACATTTGTGCAACATGGGAAAGAGCGGACATCACAACAGGTTCATCATCTGCATCATAAACATGTTCCTTATAGTTACTTAGAAGAGGGTACAAGTGACTTGTTAAATTTTTATGATTTTTGAGATCGACTGTACCTTCACCCCCATCCGTATAGGGCGGTGGTGGTGCGCGTGCGCTACTAACATTACCTTCTGCAATGCTACCTTGCTGTGCGTGCGCTCTCCCTTGCATTGTGCACGCAATGCTATTTTGCATCGCGTGCACACCACTAAGTTACATGTTCCCCTTGTGCTGCCACAACTTCAAGCAATCATTAAACTTTAACCTTTTCTTCAGACACTTCACCAAACATATACTGTCTCCGAGATTGTTCAGAACCTCCGAATCAAAGCTACCAATCTTAGGAAAAGGTGTTCTACATTACTTGGTAATTTTGACCCATATGTCGCAGTACGCTGTAGCATACGCACCATACTTTTTAAGCATAACATACCTGGCCGATCCAAGCGGCCCTTCCACCAGCAGCACATCATCGACCATTACTAGAGATTGCTTCGCACCCATCTGAGTAAACGCTTAGCAATTTCCAGAGAATTTTGACTGGTGAACGATTTTCTGTGAGCTACGTTCACGCACTCCCTCCCGTTATACACAGAAGACCAGCCTGGTGTAAGTCAGCTTGGATAACGAGGAGCAGAATAACCACCTATTAAAAATCATTCTACTTGCGACGATATTAACTCAAGCTTCCGTCGCTCGCTTCCTACTTTGAGTTTCCACCCACGGGTAGCATCTAGAAGTTCCAATAACTCCTAACTTTGCTAGCAGTTTCACTCCCACGACAACCCACTTCACAATCACGGTTAATATAACCATGCGGTTCGATCGCATTGCCCAAAAAACCTAACTGATCAATGGACTTTGCGATTAATGGGTGTCGGACCAAGAAATGCCTTAGTTTCTCGATAACCACAATGTACCTGCTTTGTACACTAGCCCAGTAGTTTGTACGGCCCCGTCAGGCATCTACCAAGTTTATACTGAGGTTTAACAGACAGTAACCTCCACTATTTAGGCTTAACAGACAGTAGCCTTTACAATCACACGTTTCAATTTACATACACCTTTTCTGCGCAGAAAATAGAACCTTTTCCCTTAATATGGCAGTACAATACAGAGGTTTAACAAGCAATCATGCTATGCATACAATGACCATTTGAACATGTGGCAGCAATACAGGAAATATGCGTACGCTATTATGCGACTTCTCCATTTAACACAAAACTTTATCAACGAAGGAAAACAAACTTTTTCCTTCCTTGTCCCTGGATTCTAATCAGTGCTCCTTGAACTCACACAATAACGCATAGCTGTCTCTCAGCATAAAGTGGTAGCAGGTTTTCGAAGGCAATGCGTTCTTACCTACATATGGCGCCTCCACCCTTTGCTGAGGAATCGATAACTGTGTGTTACTGTGTAAATTGGCAACGTGATCTCACTCTAGGAGCCCCCAACTATGAATTCCTATTTAACCTCTATACCCTAAAGTCGCTGTTTAGCATTGCGTACGCATATGAAATAATCGCTTTCCAGACTTTGAGTGTGGTTCCAAAGCACAAAAGTTATTATTCACATAAAAAGCATATAGTTACACGCCTTGATCTATAATACAATTAGCGCAAAGGTTATACAACATACAAGGTACAGTCGATACATACGCATGCGCTCTGGATCCAGATTTCCCAGCATCAACTATGAAACCTCCGTCAACAGAAATAGAAAGATGACTAACTACCAGATCTAGAGTGCTTGCATATAAACCCTTGCAGAGATAGGCAATACAATAGAACAAGTTGGCATAATCCCATTGGTACTTCTTCCTGGTTCTACGATACAGTTCATAGGTCAGTTCATATTGTAATAGTTCAGCCCTCCAACAGCTCTTTGTGTGTGTTTTCCCACCAAAGAACAAGTCTAAACTGGCTAATAAACATTACATTACAGAGTACATTTCAATGCCTATCTCTATGTTCCATAATTTGCAGACGTATGTTGCAATCTCCTTGCCGATGGAACCGGAGATCTGTAAATAAACAGTAGTTTAGAATGGCACCAAACACCGTCTGCTTATCGTGTACTAAACCATAGATATCAAATACCTGCATTTCGCAACATAATTGATAATAAGTAAAACCTCTAATATTAACCTTAATGCTAGGGAACCTTTTTATAAATTTTGCTATGTGTAAGGATATTGTGTGTAGTCGGCTAATATGCGTTGTGCGTTTCATGTGCAGTGTTTTAATAAACAGCGCAACTGTGCGCCGTGCATCTTGTATAGTATATGTATGATTTAATGTGCGTATGGGGTATGGTAGGACTTTTAACAATATGCAGTAACAATGTAATCGCACAATGCTAATAATAGCATATTAGCATCGCACACAATGGTATCAGGCTGACGATGCAAGATGGTGTTGTTAGGGGCAACATAAAATGGCGTTGTGCAGAATTTAATTTTACAATTTAGTTCTCAGCCAGCCAGCCATCCGGCTTCGACACTGTCCATAATACTCATTCTAGAATTGATATGATCCTCCTCAGTCGTGATCTGACTCTCAAACTTCAAAAGGCCTGTATACACCCGATGATCTGGTCGGACCATTGTCCGATCACTGCTGACCTTTCGAGCTTTGCTTCTCGCCCGCCCCCTTCTAGTTGGAGGATTAATGATTCACTTTTGCATAATCTAGAATATCTCCAACAAATTAGCACCCTCTTAACTGAATATTTTCAACTAAATAGTCATCCTGACATTTTTCCCATGACCTTGTGGAAAGCCATAAGGCGGTCCTATGGGGCCACCTTATCAGTATGGCCTCCCAACATAAAAAGATTAGCGAATCCCAGTTTCTCCTTAAATATTAAACTCCAGGTATTTGAACGGCGACATAAATTTACACCTAACCAGGTGATTTTAGATCAACTGACTAAGGTCAAATCTGACTTGTCTTTACTCCTTTCTGAGTGTATGGCTAGGGCTCTGCCACGTTTGATGCAGACGTTCTATGAGAAGGGCGACAAGGCAGATAGACTTCTAGATTCTAGGCTGAGAGCAGCGGCCTAAGAATAATATATTAGCAATTAAAACTCTCTCTGGCACCCTTACCTATATCCCTAAGACTATTAGCAAGGAATTCCATTCTTTCTACTCCAAGCTATACAATTTGCTCAGAAACAGGTCCTAACCTAGAGGTTCCCAAATGCGGTCTTCAAGGCTCAACAACAGTTCAGGTTTTAGAGATATCCATGGTTGAACACAGGTGATTTAATTAGTACCTCAGTCAATTTGATTTAACCACCTGTGCTCAACTATGGATATCTCTAAAACCTAAACTGTTGGGGAGCCTTGAGGACCACGTTTGGGAACCTCTGTCCTAACCCCTCCGTAGATGCATTTACTGAGTTTCTCCATCGAGCTCAGCTTCTCCACAGGCGGCTACTCAACTAACTTTAGATATAACAGATGAGGAGATAGTTGAGGTCCTTAAGATCCAGAAATCCTCTAAAGCTCTAGGTTCTGACAGATTCTAATGGGCCTATTATAAGAAATGTTCTGCTGTCTTGGTCCCCCATCTTCATTCTCTGTTTAATGCTATTCTACATGGGGCTTCTTTCCCTAAAACAATGTTGAAAGTGAGAATTGTGGTGATACATAAAGAGGCTAAATGACTGTGCCATTTATAGACCGATCTCACTACTCAATTCCAAAATTAAACTTTATGCTAAGATTTTGCCCACACGACTGAATGGTGTCCTTCCTGGCTTGATACATTATGACCAGGTGGGCTTCATTCTGGGCCGTCAGGCCAGGGACATCACCAAAAAAGCAATTGACCTCATTCAAATTATTAATCGTTGGCAGGCTCCCTCGATTATGTTGTCTCTAGATGCTGAAAAGGCGTTTGACTGCATTTCATGGCCTTTCTTATTTAACACCTTGAAGGCCTATGGCTTCTCAGCAGAATTCCTCATGGGCATCTCTGCTTTGTATTCTTCTCCTACGGCTAGAGTAATTACAAACGGGTCCCTCTCTGAACTAATATTGTTATCTAATGGTACTAGACAGGGATGACCGCTGTCGCCCCTGGTTCTCACCCTGGTAATTGAACCCGTAGCTGCTATGATTTGGCAATATGACTCATTGAGAGGAGTGGAGGTGGGATCTCAGGAATTTAAGATATCCTTATTTGCAGGCGATGTTCTACTATCCCTCACACATCCCCAAACCTCTCTTCCTGCCCTATATCATCTCATGGGCGAATATGGTGACCTCTCAGGTTATAGAATTAACTTCTCTAAGTCGGAGGCTATGTTGCTCCATGTCCATTTCCCAGTGAAGACTCTTCTCCTTTCAACCTATACCTTTAAATGGCAGGATTGTAGAATTAAGTATCTCGGAGTATATATCATTTTTCATTATGACGACTTATATCTTGAAAATTTCCCACGGCTTCTGGCCAAGATAAATTGAGACCTTTCAGTTTGGAGAGGACTCATAATATCCAGCTGGGGAGGATCATTGCTATTAAGATGAATCTGGTCCCTAAACTCCTCTAACTATTCCAAACCCTTCCAGTCAGAGTCCCAAGTCAGATTTTTAAAGTCCTTCAATCTTCTTTTATACAGTTTGTTTGGAATGATAAGCCTCCTCGGGTAGCTATAAGTATTCTTAAGCAACCTAGGTCTGGGGGAGGTAGGGGGTTTCCAGATATTTTTATTATTTAGCTAGCCATTTAAGTCAAGTATTAGCTACCTTTGCCTTGCCCAATTCTATTTCTTGGGTAGACCTTGAGGCCGCTTACCTGGGAGAACGATTTTTGGCTTGTATCTGGGACTTATCTCGTAATCATCTAACCTTTTTTCCCTCCTTTAAATTTTGTATCTGTCCACTTCCCCCTCACCTCTTGTCCCACTATGGAACAATCCTGATTTTCCACCTGGTGTCTCTTCTCCCCACTTTAAGCTTTGGCAGAGAAGGGATTCGATTAGTCTATGATCGCCACCTGTAATTCCTGGGTCTCTATGGATATTAAGCAGCAATTCTCCTCCTTCTGTCCTTGCTGTTTGAATTTTTCCAGGTCCGTCATTTTTTTATGTCCCTTCCCCAGTCCGTCATTCTATGTGGCCCCACTCCTTTTGAAATGGTTTGCCTTAATTGCCCACTTCGAAGAGGAATGATCTTTTCTATTTATATTTTGTTGATTGATGTTGTCTCTGTTCCCCAGGGTCACCATGAGCGGGAGTGGGATCTGGGACCACCCCAGATAATTGTTGCTGGGAGGAGGTGAGGGACAAGATAGCCACAAGTTCTATCTCCACACCTATTAAGGAAACTGCATATAAACTGTACTATCTGTGGTATTACACACTGAATAAGCTTTTCCAAAATGTTCCCTACTTCCACTCCAAGTTGCTGGCAGAACTGTGGTCACAGAGGTACACTCCTCCACATTTGGTGGACATGCCCTCATATTGTACCATTTTGGAAGGAGGTTCTCTCACTTGTCAATTCCCTCTCTGGCCTCTCATTCTCATTGGATCCATGGGTGTTCTTGCTCTCACGGCCATTTCCAGATATAGATTTTTCACTCAACAATTGTTCTATCATATTTTGGCTGCAGCAAAATCTATAATAGACAGAAATTGGAAGTCTCCTCATCCACCTGCAATTTCTGCTCTTAAGAATTACATTTGGTATATTGCTAGCATGGAAAAGATTACCTACTATCTACATGATTGCCCTCACAAATTTGTTTGTGGCCCCTGGCTCTTGATAGAGGGTCATGGCTTACCTCCCTCATCTGGTTTTGTGCCTTCTTTGGGTGTGTAGAGTTTTTAATCTGACTGTCTGCATTGCCGTCCTCGGGTCCTCCTCATCGGTATATGTGCTTTTTGGCCTAGTAAGATTTATTATCTGACTTTTTGTGATGTGTATCGCTTGAAATGTACCTGTTTTTTGCTTTTTCCCTCACTCCTCTTGTCCCACCCTATGTTTTCAGTTTATCTTGTTTCTCAAAAGTGAAGAAAAATTGTGGAAACATTTGTGATATATAATTTGTATTTTTTTATGTTGATTTCTATTGTTTTTCTTTAACAAATAAAGAGTTAAAAGAAAACAAAAACAAATACGGATGGGTCCCATGACCTAAGCCATACTCCCATCATTTGCAATTTCCAATTTGTCCTCTCCGACCCTTAAAGGTATTATTTCAACGTGGTATAGATATCATATGCCCCCTAATGAAACAGACAAACTATAAGTTCAGTCTAAATGGGAAGAGGATTTGTGTATTTCTTTATCAGATGAAGAATGGGAGAAGGCATCAACCATTCATAAATGCTTCTTGATACAGACTATAGCTTAGTCCTTTCATCTCATTTCAAAAGTTACATGTTGAGTCTCCCATATCCAAAATGCTTGTGACCAGAAGTATTTTGGATATCGGATTTTTCCGTATTTTGGAATATTTTCATACCATCCTGCTGCCTGTTAATTATGCACACCTCTATTAACTGACGACCTATTTAGTTTTGATATTTTATTGTGTCTATCATGTGTGTTGTCGATCTTCATATTGTCGGTATGCTTTGTTTCGTAGTATATGTAGTGTCGATCTAATGTCCGTGTCGATCTCGTGTTTGTCGCTATAGAGGTGCGGTCGATCTATAGTTTGTCGACCTATATGTAACCCTGGTTAAGGGTTAAATGAAATACAGTATTAAAAGACATACATATTCTGAGGTAAAACATGCTTAATTTGCTCATTCTTTAAGAGATAGGTTTTAGTAAATTATATATATGTACAATTTATGAGAGAGAAAAAAAAGCAATATGTTTCATGTATTAATTTTCTCTGTGGTAGGGGTGGAGTGATATGACTGGGAGTGGTGGGGTTTGTGTCAGAAAAAGAAGGGCAGACACAGAGACAGGTATAAAAGGTGCTGCCAGCAGACTGACAGTTAGTGTGGAGATTACCTTCCTTCCTTCAAAACCCCCGTGCCCTGACCAGCAGCCAGGCGGTAAGGCACAGGGGGGTGGAGTTGGAGAGGGAACAGGGAAGCTGTCACAGCAGGAGCTGTGAGTCTGGAAATCCTGGACAGCAGCACTCACTCTGCCAGAGAGTTGGTTACCTGCGGCATCAGCAGCAGCAGTGTTCACTGGAGGCCAATGGTGGAAGTGAGACTGCCGGTGTCATGGAGCAGGCGGCGGCTACAGTCTGACAGGAGGCGGGGCCTGCAGTAGCCATAAGCAGCAGAGAGGTGCCAGTCATGTTCAGGAGGCGGAGCGGTGGCTGGAAAACAAATCGGACAGGGCAGCAGCTGCGCTGTAGTGAGTAGCTGCCGCTCTTACACTCAATAGGAAGCCCAAGCCTTTATCTAAGTCCCCAAACACAAGCAGGCTAAACAGCTCATGTAGACAATGTTGTGATGGACATAGGAGGTAAAGGGGAATATACTACAGTAGCACTCAGACTACCCAGATAGATTATTGTTGCAGTAGAGTAAAGGAGAGACACTAGTACTATATAAAGCCTTGCTGCATTTAAGGCTTACTATTTATAGCGCCGCCCTAGAGAGAGAGATGTGGGGGAGCATCTATTCTACAGTCAGAGGAGACTATTTGTTAAAAGCAGCAGAATTAATCTATACTCTTATGGCTTCATACAAATAAATCCGGTGACAGACATTTTAGACTAATTGCCTTAAAGTGCCTGAGTAATCATAACCAGGATTATTATAGTGTGAACATATAACACAAGAAGAATTGCAACAATTACCACTCTTTTTGCAAATGGATATTAAATATCAGTCAGAAGTGGAATGAATTGGATTACCATTAATTCAGGTCATCAGCATTTAACTACAAAGTAATTTATTGCTGTGGCCTTCAGGAACAAATATAACTGGGCTATGGTTGGCTTATGTATGCAGAGACTGATGAACTTATACCAAACTAAGGTTATCTACATATATATGGTATCCTGTGTTGCCCTCAAAGTTGTAACAAGAAAAAATATGTACTAGAGTATGTATCCTGTAATGTAATGTTAGTTATAGGTTATGTTATGTAAACCGAAGTCGTTGACTAAATATTTGTTTAGATGATTTTAAAATAATAGAGAAAATATTTTGTCTAATTTCTATTAATTTAAACAATATCAATCTGACACGTCATATAAACATGGTTGAAAAATGCATAACCTTTTGTGTTTATTCAAGTGAAGACAATATTTTGACTTAATAGCTTACAGTTCCATATTACATAACTGGTTTTTCCCAAGTAGACCCATATAATATAAGTATACCTGGGTGGAGGCACTGATAACATTATATGTACCACTTATTGGGAGGATATAGGTGGGTACATTAGACAAGCGAAATGGGTGTTAGTAACCTGGTGACCCTAGAGAGCGTAAAAGGGGGGTTACATATAGTACCTGTCGACCTCGGTGGAGTCAATGTACGGTGGTTGATGGATGTATTGGTCGATCTAACTGAGGTCGATCAGACAACCGGATACCTTTAAATACACCACTTCCACTGCCTCTCCATTGAGTAAATGGTGGTTGTGGTTTGACTATTTTTCTACATTCAAAACACTACAGGTTCAGTTATAGGGAATGTGCCTCTATAATGATTTGTGGTACGTATTTGATCTGGATTCTTATTTTTCTCTCCACCGTTTGTTTTACATGTATGTTTTTATTTGTTAACCATTGTGTATATCACTAGTTCCATTGTCTATAAATTACTCCTTCTCCCCCCCTTATTATTGCCTTCAAATCAGGCTCGGACTGATTTGGGTAATTCCCCCGGTAGGGCCCCATTGCATTGTGGCCATGCTCCTTTCTGTTAGGGGGCGTGGCTTAGCGGACCGCGAAAGCGGGGGGTACGCTGCCATCAGGGCCTGATTAACAAAATTGGGCGATGAAGCACCAGACCCCGGCCTTCTGAAGCCCTGCCCATGTCAAACAAAGCTCCGCACACTTCCTGGGTAAAGTAGGACCCTACAATTTTCCCCGGGGGAAGGAGCCCATGCTGCTGGAGGCGCTCAGTTGCTCACTGCACAGGTCCATCCATTACTGAGAGACATATACTCCCTCTGGGCAGGTAAGTGTAACTGGTGGTGTCAAAAATATTTAGTGTTATCTAAGGGGGTTGGTATTTGGGGGGGGAGAGGGGTGGATTTGTTTTTTCTGGGGGTTGCTGTGTTTTAATATTGTCTATGGTGGTGTATTAATGTTGTATGTGTGTGTCGGGGTGGGGTGTATTAATATTGTGTGTGTGTAAAGGGTCATAGACATCTATATAATGGGTGCAAGGTGTGCGGTGCACACAGGCCCCTGGGTCCAGGGGGCCCACACCGCACTCCCTGCACCCATAGCTAAAATTATACTTACCCCTCTGCAGATCCCTAAGTGCTGCTCCGCAGTGCTAAACCAGCGCTGCAGAGCATCAAACACTCACTGGGAAAATGGCGGCGGACATTTTTCCAGTATTTGTGCGTGCGCAGAAAAGATGTCCCCGGGAAAGTAGGCGCGGGCGCCTTTTTCCCAGTGTCCCATGCACGCGCTGTAGATTCTGGCATGAAGGCAGAATCTACTGCACTAAAAGTGCACTGACAGAGAGGAGGGGGCTCAAACGGAGGCTGCACAAGGGCCCCCTCCTCTCTTAATGTACCCGGTAACGGTTGTATTCATATATGTGTTATATGTGGGTCACTGATGCTCTCTGTATTATATCATGTCCACTGCAACACTCTGTATTATATTGTGAGCACTGCGACACTCTCTGCATTATATGGTGGGCATTTTGACAGTTTGCATTATATGGTGGGCACTGCAGCACTCTATTACATGGAGGGCACTCCAACACTCTGCATCTCATGGTGGGCACTGCGGCACTCTCTGCATTATATGGTGGGTACTGTGATACTCTCTGCATTATATGGTGGGCATTGCGACACTCTCTTCCTGATATGTTGGGCACTGCAGCACTCTGCATTATATGGTGGGCATTACGACACTCTCTGCATTATATGGCGGGCACTGCAACACTCTATGCATCTTATGGTGGGCACTGAGACACTCTGCATTATATGGTGGGCACTGCGGCAATCTTTATTACGTATATGGTGAGCACTGCAACACTGTATTATATGGTGGGCACTGCGACACTGCATTATGTGGCGGGTATTGTGACACTCTCTGCATTATATGGTGGTTTGCGACACTTTGCATTATATGGTGGGCACTGTGGCACTCTGCATTATATGGTGGGCACTGCAACACTCTGCATTATATGGTGGGCATTGTGACACTCTGCATTATATGTTGAGCACTGCAGCACTCTGAATTATATGGTGGGCATTACGACACTGCATTATATGGCAGGCACTGCAACACTCTCTGCATCTTATGGTGGGCACTGAGGCACTCTCTGCATTATATGGTGGGCACTGTGGTAATCTTTATTATGTATATGGTGAACACTGCGACACTGTATTATATGGTGGGCACTGTGACACTGCATTATATGGCAGGCACTGTGACACTCTCTGCATTATATGGTGGTTTGCGACACTGTGCATTATATGGTGGGCACTGCGACACTCTGCATATATGGTAGGCACTGCGGCACTCGGCATTATATGGTGGGTACTGATGCACTCCTTATTATGTATATGTGGGTACTGCGATACTCCATTATATGGTGGGCATTGCGGCACTGCATTATATGGTGGGACTGCAGCACTCTATATTACGTATATATCGGGCACTGTGACACACTTTGCATTATATAGTGATTAATGTGACAACTCTCTGCATTATATGGCGGGCACTGTGGCACAAAGTGTAGCAGGCACTGGCACCTTAATGCAATGAGACTAACATTGGGTTTTTTCCTTCACCATACAAACATTTCAGACTTTACAATGCTGATAGCTGTATCCAAGGTAGCTCAAGGTGACCAGAGCTACAGCTTCTAAACCCTATCCCTTCTGGAGACTGTTCATAAAAATTATTACTTACCTAGTTTTAAACTATAACTAGAATACCTAATTCAGCGTTATTACTGCTGCAAGCTCCCTGCCCTCTGGGAAAGCATCAGTCATGACTGGCAGAAATATATAGGAGTATGAGGCATTGGAAATGGCTGGGGAGTGGTGGTAATTCTCTGACTAAGTGCAACAGCTGAAGTGCAGAATGATTAGTCTAAATCACAGTGCTCCATCAACTGCAAAAGTGATGAAATACTCTTAAGCACTTAGAGGCTGAACAGAGCCTTCAATAGAAGGGGCTGAAGCAGCTGCTTGTGGCCAGATAGGATAATGACCAACATGTCTACAGACTGGTAGCGATCCTGTACACCTGATGGGATACGGTCAATATCCCGACAGTTGGGATGCCGATGCTTAGAATGCCAGCGCCGGAATCCCAACACCTGTCAGAATACTGGTGCCGGCATCCCGATGGTAGGTACTGCAGTTAGGGGGAGGGATAGGGCTAGGCACTAAAGGGGAGGGTTAGGTTTAGGATAAGGGGAGGTAAGTTTTAGGCACTAGGGGAGGAGGTTAGGTTCAGGCACCAGGGAGGGAGGGTTAGGGGACAGATGAAGGGTTAGGATAGTGACCGACAAATGTCGGTATACTAACCATGTCTGGATGCTGTCATCGGGATTCTGACCATTGGGATCCCAAGCACCGGCATCCCATACCTCATATCACCAGTGGATTGACACACAAGGTCACACTTCTCATGAATATGGTAGTTGGTTGTCATGACCCATTCACTGGTTGTAGTCTCTCTAATTGTCCTGGTACATTGTGTCTCCTGTCCCTATCTTTCCACTCTACTTTTTGCTAAGACTAAATATTACCATTTTCAATTCTTGAATCATGAATCTGTCCTTTTCTAACTATTTATTTATTTATTAAGTTTCTTATATAGCGCAGCATATTCCGTTGCGCTTTACAATTGGAAACATTGATAGAACAAAACAGGGTAATAACAGACAGACATAGAGGTAAGAGGGCCCTGCTTGCAAGCTTACAATCTATAGGGAAACAGGCATTGATACACAAGGATAGGTGCTATATATATTGCAATTTGGTCTGGCCAGAATGCAGAGTTTCTTGGTGGGCTGCATGATCCAGTCACATAGGAATGTCGGCAAAATGTCAGGAGTATGTGAAAGAAAGACAATATGTGAGGTTATGTATGGACTGTGAGAGGGGATGTGATAAGACATGGAAGCTATGAAGGTTATGTGGTCGGTTCTGGAATCTGATAAGCTTGTCTGAAGAGGTGAGTTTTCAGGGAACGCTTGAAGGATTGAAGAGTAGAGGTAAGTCTTATTGTGTGTGGTAAGGCATTCCATAGAGTGGGTGCAGCCCGAAGAAATCCAGTTATACATTGCTTAGTTAAGCCGCTTCGCTTGAGGAGGCTACTAATTCAATCACTTTTCCTCTTTTCCTTATTTTCTACACTTTTATATTTTTTTTTAATTCCTTGTCTTTCACACTGTCTAATATTTGTTATGTCATTGTTACTTTCTAGAGATGTGCGGGCTCGGTTTTCTGAAAACCAAGCCCACCTGAACTTCCCGATCAGAATGAATCATAGCGGCGGTTTGGGTGTTCCTGCCTTGCATGGAATCCAAATTGAGGCAAAATGTCATCATCCCGGAGTCGGATTTCTGCGGGTATTGGATCCTATATAAGTCCCTCCCATGGTGATTTGGGTGCCATTTCACACTATCTCCAGTGTGTCCAGTCCAGTCCCCCTGATTGTAGTGTTAATATTGGCCAAGATAGATTTACAGTACAGGCAGATGGCAAATCATTGTTTAATATTTTTATAGTGCAGAAATTATTATAGTAGTCACACAGTGGTGCTGCACTGTGAAATCGCAGTCCATACACCACTGTGAAATAAGCAGTGTGACTCCGCAATTGTCATTTGCCGAAAAAGGAAAAAAAAACAAGAAGTTAAAAAATAAATGTTCTTTATACAACCTGTATGTGCTATCCCCCAGTGCATTTTCATTCACGTACATATAAGCGATGTAAATGCACGCAGTGTCAGCTGAGCTGCACATTTAAAAAAGTGGAAAAAAAAAATTATTTCTATTGTTGTTTGTACTATGTCTGTGCGCTGTCCCCCAGTGCATTTTGTTTGTGTACATATAAGCACTGTGAATGCACACAATATCAGCTGAGCTGCGCATTTAAAAAAGTGGTAAAAAAATATTTATATAGTTGTTTGTACTACAGTATACAGTACGTCTGTACGCTGTCCCCCAGTGCGATTTGTTCACGTACATATAATTGCTGTGACTGCATGCAGTGTCAACTGAGCTGCGCATTTAAAAAAGTTTTTAAAAAATATTCTATTGTTGTTTGTACAGGGATGTAGTTAATAGACCGGTGGACAAAATGCCGCTGGTCTATATCCCAACACCAGAAGACCGGCAAGGGACAGAAGATAGGCATTGAAATACCAACGCCAATTTGCATCCTGATGCCAGAGTGCATAAGGACGCTGGACCGAACGAGGTTTGGTCCCTAGCACTTAGCCGCAGGGGGGTTAGGCAACCCCGGGGAGGGTTAGGCTAGGGGAAGGGGGGGTTAGGGTTAAGCACCCCCGAGAGAGTTAGGTTTAGGATGTGGGGGAGGGGGGTTAGGTTTAGGCACCCGCGGGGGGGAATTAGGGTTAGGCACCACCCCAGGAGTTTAGGGTTAGGCACCCCTAAGGGAGGGTTAGGGGGGGAGAGGGGAGGGTTAGGTGACTTACCTGCCATTGTCAGGATTTCCTCCTGTCGGGTTGATGCAGTCAGGATTTGAACCGCCGGCATTTCAATCCCATTCAGTTTGTACTACGTCTGTGCACTGTCCCCCAGTGCGTTTTGTTCACTTACATATAAGCGCTGTGTATGCATGTAGTGTCAATTGAGCAGCGCATTTAAAAAAGTGGTAAATAATTTCTTCTATTGTTGTTTGTACTATGTCTGTGTATTCTTTGATAACTAATATAAAATAATAAGGATAATGATTATTTGAGAGAAGCAGCAACTAAATGCTAGCGCTACAGCTGCTGTCACCAGTCATAATGATGAACCCGATACTAGTCCTTCAACGTCATCTACTAAAGGCATCTGAAATAAAAAAAAAATCAATGTATAAAGAAAATAAAAAGTTTATTGCATAAATAAAATTGCCAACATACCATTCACCATATGCAGTGGCAAGGAAAGGCTCAGGTCTCGGCCTTTATTTATGAGTGGTGGTTCTGCAACCGCTGTCAGTGAGGAATCTTCTTCTGTCTCATGATGATGACAGCCCTTCTCACTCAGAGGGGTTGATCCAATTAGGATTTTTTTTGTCTTATGCCCAAACATGACAATGGCCTTCTTCTTAACACGGGCCAGAACTGCTTCCACTGGTGCCTCACTTACACAAAGAACATCCTCAATATCCTCATTAGCACCTGCGTCAGGAACACAAACAACCCCCTCATCCTGTAGTACTTCTACCGCAGCATCCTCAATGTCTAGGTCAACAGCTTCTTGACTTGTGCAGCTTATCCCCACATTGGCAAAGGGTGCAGAAATGGATGGAAGGAGGCTTCTCTTTACGGCAGCCCGAATTAGCGGAATTTTGTTTGCAGCCCCGTAGGGCTGCGAGCTCAATTCTGCAAATTTGGGCTCAGAGCAGGCCGCGAAGGGTGCGAGATGCTGGTCCGTTGCCGGCATTTTAATGCCGTTGCAATGGCAACACGCACCCTTTGCGGTTAATTGGATTGATCCCAGAGAGTAGAAGAGGTGTTAAAAAAATGAAAACCAGAAAATCAGTGCAAAAAAATGTATAACCACTAAGACAATAGAATAAACTGTGTGTTCAGAAACGTCAAAATCCCTGAGGAGAGTCTAAGTGTGTCCGTGAGTACTATGGGCCTGATTCAGAGCCGAACACTCTGACCAGAGCGCTCGCTCTGAATCAGTGCCCTCCTCCATGAAAATGGAGCGGCCTCCTGGCCGCTCGCATAGCTGTGGGTGACCACCCACAGCATATGCGAGTGTTCATGATGATGGTCGTGATGGTCTTGACCATCGGGCTTGCGACGGAGACCCTGCGGTAGGGTCTCGCTGCCGCAAGACCTGGAGTGATTTTGGCTCTATCAGAGCCAAAATCACTCCCACTGACATCACTAGTGATGTCAGTGGGGCCGGACCCAGACGGTAGGCGTTCCCATGGGAATGTCTCCGTCTGGCAGGCACGCCCCCGGCACGCCCACCAAAGGGGGCATGCTGTCAATCAACATCGACAACACGCCCCCTTTGGTGCGAGACCCGGAGCGATGGAGAGCCCGTCGCTCGCCGGGTCTCGCGCATGCACACGGCGGAGCTCCCTCCATCGTGCACATGCGCAGTGGGGGAATATCGACCCGCTTGTGAGCGTCCTGCGCTCGCGAGCGGGTCTGAATGACCCCCTATGTGTAAGCCTGACTTTACTGAACTCGGAGAAGCCTCCTTCCATTCATTTCTGCACCCTTCGCCAATGTGGGGATAAGCAGCAAAAGTCAAGAAGTTTCTGACCTAGACATTGAGGATGCTGCTGTAGAACTGCAACAGGATGAGGGACATATTTGTGTTCCTGACGAAGGTGCTATTGATGATGAGGATGTTCTTTGTGTAAGTGAGGCACCAGTGGAAGCAGTTCTGGTCCATGTTAAGAAGAAGGCCATTGTCATGCTTGGGCATAAGCCAAAAATTCACCTTATGTGTGCAATTATTTTTACCCAAAGCCAGGCAACAATTGTCTTGCCATCTGTAGCATTTGTAAAGCCACAGTAGGCAGAGGTAGGGACTTAAACCATCTATGAACCTCCTCCCTGTTACGTCATTTGCAGCGCATGCATGAAAAGATTTTGGCAAAATCAGAAACTTGTGCTAAAAAAGTAACAACAAGCCATCCAGCGACAGCTAGCTTATGAATACCACTTAATTGCTAGAGAGAAATAATCACTGTCCAGACAATTGTGGTTCCAAAGCACAAAAATTCTTATTGCAATAAAAAAGAAAGATACACGCTTTGATCTAGCACTTTAGCGCAAAGACAATTAAATACAGAATATACGATACAGCCCAATACATACTCATGCGCACTGGTCCCAGCATACAGTCATCAGTCCAGAAGCCTGTGGTCATCCAAAGAGAATGGCTACTGACTGGGACCGGGACACGAGCTATATACCCTAACAGATCATGATAACAACAATGTAGACAGACAAACATAATTCCATTGGTTCTTGGTCTTTGTAGTACGCTGCAGTTCGTAGGACAGTTCACTAGGGGTATGTCCCAATTCTCCACAGTCTCTTGAGATTACATTGTCTTTCTTTAATTGGTTTTATACACTACATACAGAGTATACATTCTAACCAATAATTTCCTATGATCCATAACCATCAAACGCAAGATGTGTCTCCCTCGCTGATAGACTCGAATATCTGGAAATAAACAGGGTGTCAGTATAGTACCAAACATGCCATGTCTACTATGTTGTATACCTTAAATATCATATACATACATTTCACAACATAATTATATGCTACTAAAACCTCTTATATTACGTTTAATGTAAAGGAACCTTTTATGAGTGAGTGTATATTTACGTCTACACACAGTGTAAAAGGTGCGCTGTGTGCAGGGGTTGTATACAGTGCAAACATGCGCTGTGTGTGTTTATTTTTACAACAGCAACTGTGTATATGTGTGCACGCGTTGTGGATACACATGCGATTGTTTAAGTGGATGTATATATATAGATTATATGAAAGAGGTAGTACACGGCGCTGACCAAGATGGACGACATTGTGGCAACCAAATGGTCTAAATCCCCTTCATGCAAAGGACCCTAACGTCATCAGCCAGTGTCACTGGTAAAGGACGGGACAGGGAAGTGTTGATTCATTATGGTCTGCATGGAGGGAAAAGTCTGATGGTTTCCAGAAAGTGGACAAATAAGGATTACTGCGATTGTTCTTGCTGTTAATCAAGTGGTGAATTCCACTATATAAGGTACACCCCCATCTGCACAGAGGGTGATTACCTTTGGTGATGGTGACATCATATATTAATTTAATGCACTAGGAGGCGCCCTTTCTCCACCTTTTGTTTTACAGTATATATATATAGATATATATATATAGATGTGTGCAAATGTGCATCAGTGTCATATACATATATTAATATATATATCTAGCTTTATTCAGTAACTGGTATTATTGATATTACTTCTGTCTGAACTAAGTTAAAAAATGACAGACAATGGAGTTGTTCTGATCAGAGATGGCCAGCAGATACTTGATGGAATCACAATGTAATCAAAGGCCTTTCTAGCCTATTTAGAATGTAAATGCTAGTTCCTTTAGGCATACAATGATAGTCAGACTTAAAGACAATGTTTCATTCAAAACACTCGTCTGCACCTCACAGTATGTGTGTGTTTTTCAATTACTAGTCACAGACATGTCCACAGGACTTGTCTCCTAGCACTGACCAAACCTTGCATTTTTAAATATATATAAAGTCTTTAAATACATGTGTATCCTTGCGCATTTATTATGTAAAGACTTTAACAGTGTGCAGTAACACGGCAGATGTACACAACGCAAAATAGCGCCGTACACAATGATATTATACTGACTACACCAGATGGCGTCGTGCAGACAACGCAAACATGGCGTCTTCAGATATTAATTTAAGATCTGGTCTCAGCAAATCATCCGGCCTTGACAGTCCACCCTTTGATAGCAAACAATACGCTATCACACTCTGGACTTAAATTTATTCAGTCATACACTATGAAATATTATCTAATGTTATATTATGGGATGGCACAATGTGGTCATTAAACCATCAATAATGTGCCCCTGGGAGGGACGTAAAACTACCCTTATCTGCACATCGCGGATCTCAGAAGATCATGGGAAATATGTGGGGATGCACCTAACCTATAAAGGAAGTCTTGAAGGGGATAGGGACTTACATTATTTAGGATATTTAAAAATAACATTTAATAATACATTTCCTGCATGGCTAAATCTATACATCATCTGATGGTACATTCTAGTTCAGGATTGTAATGCAGTTCTTCATTTACCCTAGTATTCATACTATTACTACTAACCAACATCATAATTTCATTCTCCCGGTTTACTTTAGCAGTACATTTTCCACACTGCAACACAGCAGGAACACATCTGACACATAAGCAAATTATTAAGATGACAACCAATGTGAGGATCAGGAGTTTACCTATGATAGCAACCATTTCCTGGACTAACTCTCCTAGACCGGAGAACCATTTCACAGGGTTCAACCAAGAGAACCACTCTTCTACCTTTTCCTCTACCTCAGCCAATGAGGCACTATGGTTCTTTAAAAATTCCCATTTCAGCTGCAGAATTTCATCCATCTTCCGGTCTATCACCTCCTTCGGATCGCCAGTATTATTTGTGATGTAAATGCAACACTTGTCACCAATTTGGGTGGCCAGAGTCACACAGTATCCACCAGTAACAGCTGTTAAATAATTTAATACTAGTCTATGTTGCACAAGTTCTTTCTCATAGGCCTGTAGTTCCTTACCAGTGTACCTGAACGTGTCATCATACATCTCGGTGATATTATCTATTAATTTAGCAAGGTCTTGGATGTATCTAAAATTTAAAGTACCCCGAGCGATCCTGGTGGGATCTAATGCTACCAAAATTTGGAAGCCAGTTGTTTCACTAATCAACTGTGTGGCTGTATGTACATCACCAGGCATCATATTTCTTTTGTCTCTGTGTTCATACTGTGTGTGAAGATATGGTGATGGTGTGTTTTTATGAATACCAAGCATTTCACCATGTGTAAGAGTCATAACCTCTGGGAGTACCCTTCCCAGATAACATAAACATTCAGAACTCGGAGTGAGCCACTTGTACGCTTTCCTTCCACATATAAAATACACATTGTCTGGGAGTACATAAGGGATAGAATGCATCATTATCATCGGGCACAATTCTCTAACAAATAATCCTACCCCAGATTTTCCCATCTGGCTGATACATGTTTAGGTTGTACAATAACTACATAGTAGCCTTTTGGTACTCTGCCAACCATTACCTTGGTAGAACTAAGTGTATACCTATACCAGAAGTATATCCCACTGGTAGTAATGTTGCATATAAGTTCACCATCTACTGGTTCATTATCAGCTCTGTGTGAGAAGGTCATTGTCTGATTGTTCCCGGACACCTCCCAATTTTCTGGTTTATTGGAATTGGTGATGTTTAAACATAAGAGGGATCTATCCACCTGGTACTGATGGAGCTTAAAATTTGGAGGCTTGGACTTAACGAAATTCCCGTCCAGCATTTTCCCCTTAAGTAATCCAAGAACCTCAGAGACATTTAACGGGAGTGGTACTAAACCTACATTATGTTGTCCCTGAGGCACATGGGTAATCCTCTAATGGATGCTCACCCAAATACAGGTTACTCTTGGACTGGCATCGCTGGATGCACTTTTCATCAATTAGAGATCCACAGTTTGCACACATACAATATTCCTCAGACAATAGACCTTTACACTGACTCCAGGTTTCTAGAATGACAGATCTCTTAATTACTGTACTGAGTTTGGTCAGATACCGCCCTTGAGACTGTATTGCTCCTTCTCCTGACTCCACTCCATCGGTATCACCATTCACCTCTCCATCATCTGCCCACTATTACAGAAACAAGACATCCTGAACCAAACAAGGATGATGAGAACTCTGAAAGAAAATAATAATGCAACCCCAGCCCGCCATTCTATTGCTGGATTAGTGGGTTGTTGTCATGGCCAGGGTATTTCAGCATGGCGCTAGGCGGGTGTTACCTGTGAGGTTGATGTGGCACGGGCTGTCTGGTGGCAGAGCTGGTGTCTGGCGGGGGCTTTGGCTGCGCGCGTTGTTGTGCGGGCCTGTTGTCACTGCGCTGGTAAGGCCTGGCGGCGTCTCCATTCCGTTTTGGCATGGGCGCCGCCATTTTGCCTTCTGGCCATGTGATGCGGCTGGCCAATCCTGGTGAGTCACATGTTCCCTCTAGCCAGTAACAGCACGGCATGGGGTATTTAGGAAGGTTCAGTGCCTTCCTTCTTTGCCAGTGCAACGTGTATCTCAGCCTAGCTGAGAGGGAGTTCTCTGTGCTTATCCTGTTCCTGTGAAATTCGCTGTCTGCCAGTCAGCTCCTACCTTCCGCTGGACTACCCCGCTTCCTCCACCACCCTTGCCCATACCTGAGTGCCTGAGCCTGCTGACATCCTGCTCATTTGCCTTAGTTCACTACCTGCATACCTGGCTTATTATTTTCCTGCATCACTACCTGCATACCTGGTTGATTATTCCAGTTTCACTACCTGCACACCTGGACAGTTCTAATTGTTTCTACTTGGACATTAACCCATTACTCCCACCACAGAACTCTAGTGCACATTTATATATACCTGGACTTTTATTTACTGCCATATTTTATGTCTACTCAAGCACGTATTAAAAAATCTAGTTTTATATTCAAACCCGCTTCTGTGATCGCTCCTGCTACCACCCCGGGTCCACAAACAACCCAGTACATAACAGTTTGCACTGGCCCCATGGAGCCGGCCACGGATCAGGAGTGGATTTGTTCCGGTGCATTTCTGGTCATTTAGAAAATCTGGAAAACATGCAGCATCAGATGGCTCAATTCCTGCAAGAGATGTCTAAGCGACAGGATAATTTGCAAACTTCCTTTCAACCCCTGGAGTAGCAGCAACTACATCCGCATCAGCGTCTGGGAATACAGGAGGCAGATCACCTCCCCGCTTACATTTTCCTTTACCAAGTAAATTTGACGGCAACCCTAAACTCTGCCGAGGATTCCTAAATCAGTGTGACATACATTTTACCCTGCAGCCTGACAACTTTCTAACTGCAAGAACTAAAGTGGCTTATATAGTCTCTCTGTTATCCGGCCAGGCCTTGGAATGGGCTTCCCCACTCTGGGAGCGCTCAGATCCGCTGCTGGATAATTACGCAGGCTTTGTGTCAACCTTCAGGAGGATTTTCGATGAACCTGGGCGTACTGTATCAGCATCATCAAACATCATGACACTGAGACAAGGGGTCCGTCCCATCAGTCAATATGCCGTGCAATTTCAAATTTTAGCATCAGAGCTCAAATGGAATGAGGAAGCCCTCACCTCGGCCTTCTGGCATGGGTTGTCAGACCAACTAAAGGATGATCTAGTCACTCGAGAGCTTCCTACTAATCTGAACGACATGATTTTGTTGTGTATCAAAGTTGACCTACGCAGAACTGACCGGCAAAGGTCATTTGCCCCCTCCATCTCTACCAATCCCATTCCTTCTCCTACTGAAGAGGAGTCTATGCAGGTGAATCATACAAACCCCTCCAAAGAAGAACGTCTGAGAAGAATGCAAAAGAACCTCTGTCTGTACTGAGAGTCCGGTCACCTGATGATCTCCTGCCCCCGTAAACCGGGAAATGCCAAATCCTAACTGACCCTGGAGACATCAAGTTAGGAGTTATGAGCCCGTCTCCAAAAATTAAAGATTTCACGATTACCCTAGCTTTGGATCTTAAACCCAAACCTGTCTTTGCTACTGCTCTACTTGACTCGGGAGCAGACGGAGATTTCATAGCATCTAGTTTCATAGATAAATTTCAGATTCCTTGTTTGTCTCTCAACCATGCCATCTCTCTGACCTCTATAGATGGACGCCCTCTAACTAATGGGATAGTCACCAAGGAGACTCAACCAGTCTTGGTCCGAATTGGGGCACTTCATTCTGAGTCCTTAATATTCCTGGTGATATCAGAGGCCTCTCAAGAAATTGTTCTTGGTCTACCCAGGATAGATTGGAGTTCTATGCAGATTCTGTCATGGGGTATGGACTGTCAGAAATCCTGTCTTCCAAAAATTCGACCTGTAAGAAAGACAATTCCATTAGTTTCTTCTGCCGTTCCCAAGGAATATCAGATGTTCGCTGACATGTTCTCTGAGCAGCAAGCAAATATCTTACC
The DNA here is from genome assembly GCA_031769625.1 of Taudactylus pleione. Taxonomy (NCBI): domain Eukaryota; kingdom Metazoa; phylum Chordata; class Amphibia; order Anura; family Myobatrachidae; genus Taudactylus; species Taudactylus pleione. The sequence goes on along the minus strand of JAUIMM010000086.1, from coordinate 8,793,242 downwards.
TCCTCATAGGGAATGGGACTGTCCAATTGATTTGATACCTGATAAGATACCACCTCATGGTCGTACTTATCCGCTGTCCTTGCCTGAGACTCAAGCCATGACCGAGTACATCCGGGACAACCTGGCAAAGGGGTTCATTCGCCCCTCTACTTCACCTGCCAGAGCTGGGTTTTTCTTCGTTGGCAAGAAGGACGGTGGTTTAAGACCATGTATCGATCATCGAGGCCTTAATGATATTACTGTAAAGAATTGATACCCTCTTCCCCTGATTACTGAGTTGTTTGATAGGGTCAAGGGCTCTGTCATTTTTTCTAAATTAGATCTGAGAGGGGCTTACAACCTCATTCGTATTCGAGCTGGCGATGAATGGAAGACCCCTTTTAATACCAGAGATGGACATTTAGAATATTTAGTAATGCCTTTTGGATTGTGCAACGCCCCTGCTGTCTTTCAGAGTTTCGTTAATGAGTTTTTCTGGGACCTGTTATATGTTTCAGTTGTTGTCTATCTGGATGATATACTGATTTTTTCATCCTCTGTAGCTAAACATCATGAACATGTTATAGAAGTTTTGACCAGTTTGAGAGAGAACCACCTTTACTGCAAACTGGAGAAGTGTGTCTTTGGAGTGCCCAGTGTACCTTTTCTCGGCTATATAATTTCTGGCTCCAGTTTGCAAATGGTCCCCAAGAAGGTACAAGCAATTCTGGATTGGACCCGGCCTCAGACACTGAAAGCCATCCAGAGATTGTTGGGCTTTGACAATTATTATAGATGTTTCATTAAGGGATTTTCTACATTGCTGGCTCCCATTACAGCCTTCACCCGCAAAGGTGCTAATCCTGCCCAATGGTCACCTGAGGCAGAGTCTGCTTTTCATCTTCTAAAACAGGCCTTTATCTCAGCACCTGTTCTTCGAAAACCAGATCTGGACAGGCCTTTTTTGTTGGAAGTAGACGCATCATCTGAAGCTGTGGGAGCAGTCTGGTCTCAACGTTATGAGGACAATCGAGTCCATCCTTGTGGGTTCTTTTCTAAAAAATTCTCACCTGCCGAAAGGAACTACGCCATAGATGAGCAAGAACTACTAGCTGTAAAGTTGGCGTTGAAGGAATGGAGATATTTGCTAGAAGGCGCTAAGTTTCCATTTACTGTATTTACGGACCACAGAAATCTATTTCTCAAAAACCTTCAATGTGTGAGTCCTCCTTTGGCCCGCTGGGCAATATTCTTTGCCAGGTTTCAGTTCACCCTGACCTTCCGGTCTGGAGCACTTAATGAGAAGGCTGATGCCCTATCGAGATCTCTCCTCTGTGATGATCAATCTGAAAGTCAAAGCAATACCCCTGTCTTGGAATCAAGAGTTTTCGCCGCATTACAGGTTCAGCCTCCTACAGGAAAATCGTTTGTGGCCCCGGAATTAAGGAAGCGGCTTCTCACTTGGGCACATTCCTCTCGCTTCGCAGGGCACTCGGAAGACCTTGGAGTTACTGAAAAGACACTATTGGTGCCCTTCTATGAAGGCAGATATAATGGAGTTCATCTCTTCCTGCTCCTCCTGTGCCCAGCATAAATCATCACGACAAGCTCCAGCTGGGGAATTGCTTCCACTACCTACTCCATCACGTCCATGGACGCATCTCTCCATGGATTTCGTCACAGACCTGCCAGTCTCTTAAAGTTTCAATACTATCTGGGTTGTAATAGATCGATTCTCTAAGATGGTCCACTATATATATTTGAAGAAGTTACCTTCTGCTCCTGACCTGGCACAGTTGTTCGTTCAACACATATTTCGTCTTCATGGCCTTCCTGCTGAAATTGGCTCTGACCGTGGTGTGCAGTTTACTGCAAAATTCTGGAGGGCTTTGTGTTCTGTTCTTCAAGTGAAGTTAAACTTTTCCACGGCCTACCATCCGCAAAGCAACGGCTCCACCGAGTTAATCAAGATCTAGCGACTTTCTTAAGAATCTTTATGACATCTTCCCAGGACAATTAGGCTGCCTTGCTGCCGTGGGCCGAGTTTGCACATAATGCTTCCTACCACTCGTCAACTAACCAAACGCCAAATCAGGTTGTTTATGGCCTTCATCCTCGTGTTCCCGAATTTCGAAGCCTGCCTGTTTTTGATGTTCCGGCCGTGGAGGACACGGTGCAGAAGTTTGCTACCATCTGCACTCAAGTACGGTCTGATTTGCTGAAGGCATCCTCTTGCTATAAGACCCAGGCCGATAAGAAGCGTAGAATAGTTCCACGCATGCAAGTTGGAAACCAGGTTTGGTTGTCCACCCGGAATCTTCGTCTAAGAGTTCCTTCAATGAAATTTGCACCCCACTTCATTGGTCCCTTCACCATAACAGAAGTCATTAATCCAGTGGCCTATCATTTATAGTTACCATCATACCTAAAAATTCCTAATTCCTTCCATGTTTCCTTATTAAAGCCCTGGTTTTGAATAGGTTACATAATGCTCTACCTGCTTCTCCTTGAGTCCAGATGGAGACAGGAGTTGAGTTTGATGTCGCCCAGGTCTTGGGCTCTCGTCTATGCAGAGGTCATTTACAGTATTTGCTGGACTGGAAAGGTTACGGTCCAGAGGAACGTTGCTGGACCGATGCTCATGATATCCACGCTCCCACGCTCATCAGATTTCATTCTGCCTATCCGGAGAAGCCTGGTGAGTGTCCTGAGGCCACCCAAAAGGGGGGGTCCTGTCACAGCCAGGGTATTTCAGCATGGTGCTAAGCAGGTGTTACCTGTGAGGTCGTTGTTGCGCGGGCTGTCTGGTGGAGGAGCTGGTGTCTGGCGGGAGGCTTTGGCTGCGCGTGTTGTTGTGCGGGCCTGTTGTCACTCTGCGCTGGTAAGGCCTGGCGGCGTCTGTTCCGTTTGGCATGGGCGCCGCCATTTTGCCATGTGATGCGGCTGGCCAATCCTGGTGAGTCACGTGTTCCCTCCGGCCAGTAACAGCACGGCATGGGTTATTTAGGAAGGTTCAGTGCCTTCCTTCTTTGCCAGTGCAACGTGTATCTCAGCCTAGCTGAGAGAGAGTTCTCTGTGCTTATCCTGTTCCTGTGAAATTCACTGTCTGCCAGTCAGCTCCTACCTTCCGCTGGACTACCCCGCTTCCTCCACCACCCTTGCCCATACCTGAGTGCCTGAGCCTGCTGACATCCTGCTCATACCTGGTTGATTATTCCAGTCTCACCACCTGCACAGTTCTAATTGTTTCTACTTTGACATTAACCCATTACTCCCACCACAGAACTCTAGTGCACGTTTATATATACCTGGACTTTTATTTACTGCCATATTTTATGTCTACTCAAGCACGTATTAAAAAACCTAGTTTTATATTCAAACCCGCTTCTGTGATCGCTCCTGCTATCACCCCGGGTCCACAAACAACCCAGAACATAACAGCTGTAAATTTCCCTAGCTCAGGTATCTCACTGCAGTCTTTAACTCTCCCGGAACAAGCTCGCAATTGACAGGTCTGCGTTATCTGCCTCGACTCAGTCTTGTATCTCCACCGGATAGTTCACCTGCAGTGAGTGGAATGGACCCAGGTATCTCTCTCTGCCACTTTCAAGGATGTTGTACTTGTCAGCAACAATTGATACGGACCTTCCCACCGATCTGTCAGACAACCTGAACATAAGAAATTTCTGATCATAACAAATTCTCCAGGTTCAACATCATGACAGTTTGTTTCAGGCATATCAGGTGACAACAATTTAAATTTCTGCTGCTGCTGTTTCAACTGTTTACTCATTGTTATAAGATACTTTACAGTAACCTCATTGTTACTCTTCAAATCTTCCTGTGGACTTACAATCAGATGAGGTTGTCTCCCGAACAATATTTCAAAGGGGTCAAATTAGAGGGGGTCTAGGAGTTGTCCTGATGCTATGAAGGACTAGCGGTAAGGCTTCTGGCCAACCTAACCCAGTTTCAGCCATGATCTTACTCAGTTTGTTCTTAATAGTACCATTTACCCTCTCCACCTTGGCACTGGCTGGCAGTCGATAGGGGGTGTGAAGTCTACTATTACACATGTTCTGGAAGACATCACCAGTGAAATGAGTACCCCTATCACTTTCTATGATTCTAGGGATACCGTACCTGCATACAAATTTCTGAACAATCTTTTTAGTATAATTATGGAAGTACTGAAGCGCTACACCATGCAATGTTGCTATCTAATAATGATCAATAATGTATGTACTAAACACACACTGATGTATCAAAAAATAGTAAAAATGTTTTACTTAATCCAACAGTATTCGATAATTACATAAACATATATGATAGGAAACATGAAACAAAGGAAAATAGAGAAGCAAAGTACTTGAATAAATAAAGTCAATGTAAACTATGCATTATACTCAATGCATGCAAACAATGCAATTGAAGGTGAGGGGTTGTGGATGGGGGATATAGTGACAAATAGCTGGGAACACTATGGTCACTAATCTCCTTTGTTGATACTGAGACAGACTGAGAATTCCGATTAATGTTAGTGTGTCAGATTTGCGGCGTCCCGCTATCTGGCTGGATGAAGTAATAAAAGTTAATGGTGGTGTATATGAGAGTGAGGCCCCGTGGTAATCTTCCCAGGGCAGGAGTACGGCTCTAGTCTGGGTGTGCAAGGTAGGAGGAAGGCCGAGAGGTGATGCATACCCCCCTGTACAGAGCAGTACACCGGTGCTTGGGCTAGGCGTCCCAGACCAGCACCAGTGAATGCGCTGGAGACAGGTAACAAACACGTCCGGGGAGTGGATGTGACGGTGTGGGCTCTCACGGAGCTTGCTGCCATTGATCCTCTCCTGTACGGCACTTACCTCCCCTTGCGTGTCCCAGATGGCCGCTCCTGTCCCTTGCCGGCTAGCGGTGTCTTCAGTCTCCGTCTCCAGTCTCTGCCTCCGTCTTCTGTCTTCCGCATGCAAGTGCTGCCTCTGGTCACGTGGTCGCAATCCGGATGAGTGTGGTAAAAGGATTGAGGCTTGTAAGAATAAGTCCAAAATAGCCTGTGGGAATTCTTCCGTCTGTCCCGTGTAGATGCTGTGGATCTTCAACGCGTTTCAGCTTCCGCCTTTCTCAAGGAGCAATCTTTTTAGTAGTAAATGCAGCAGTATTAGTGGCAGCTGGATATGCCTCTACCCAATTAGAAAACACATCGGTACAAACTAATACATACTTGAGATTCCTGCAGGGTGGTAATTGGATGAAATCAATTTGTATTACCTGAAAAGGTCTGTCTGTCGGAGGGATGTTAGATGGCTTCGTTGGTATTGTTTTTTCAACGTTTTTCCTCAAGCAGGTCAGACAGGACATTGCCCTCTTTTCCGCTTGAGAAGAAAAACCCGGTGCACACCAGTACACCTTCACCAACTTGCACATACCTTGTTTACCTAGATGAGTCAGGCTATTCGCTGCCTCAGCCAAGCTTGGGTAGTATGCCTTGGGAGCCACCGGCTTACCTTGTCCATCTCTCCAGAGGACTCTTGCCCACATCCCTTGGATCTCCAGACTGCCTTTTCCTGAATGGAACACACATTTTGCATCTCAATTAATTTCTGCATATCAATAGTTTGAAACATCATCATTTGATCAACTGGTATGTTAACTCTTAACCCTGCTGCCCATATGGCAGCTTCGTCTGCTCTATTATTGCCCAGTGACACCGGATCATCCTCACATGTATGGGCTTTACACTTAATGATGGCCATTGCCTTTGGCATTTGGATCGCTGTCAATAGTCCTTTTATATGTTTTGAGTGTGCTACTGGTGTGCCTGCTGCTGTCATAACATTTTTAAGATGTCATAGAGCTCCAAAATCGTGTACGACCCCAAAGGCGGACCTAGAGTTAGTGTATATATTAACAGATTTGCCTTCTGCCAACTCACACGCTCTTCTTAGTGCCACTAGTTCCGCCACTTGGGCCGAGTGAGGTGGACCAAGGGGTTCGGTTTCTATAATGACCTCGTCATTTACAACAGCATAACCTGTACATAACTCTCCAGTGTCAGTTTGTCTATGACAACTCCCATCCGTGTAAAACGTCACATCTACATTTTCTAAAGGTGTATCACGTATGTCAGGTCTTGCAGTAAAGGTCTGAGTCAAATATTCCATACAATCATGTGCATCAGTATACCTGCAGAACTCACCTTCGCCACCGACTCACCTTTCTCAACCCTTTGTGCATCCTGAGGCACATATGGTAAATACGTTGCTGGGTTTAACATACTGCACCTTTTAATGGTGATATTTGCAGGTGCTATTAGAGCTAGTTCCCATTCCGTGAACCTAGCTGAGGAAACATGTCTGGTTTGGGCATAATTCAGCAAAGCAGATACAGCATGGGATGTATAAACAATACTACATCCTCACTCTTACTGACCAAAAGAGCAGTTGCTGCTACACTTCTTAAACATGTTGGGAGTGATCTTGCCACAGTGTCCAATCGTGCACTGTAGTATGCTACGGGTCTACTGGTATCACCATGTTTTTGTGTGAGGACACCTGCTGCGCAGCCATTAGCCTCCGTACAATATAAATCAAAAGGTTTTTCATAATCTGGTATTCCCAATGCAGGTGCTCCTGTCAGACTATCCTTAAGGTTAAGGAAAGCCTGCTCTGTTTCCTCAGTGTGTGTGACAAGGTCGAGTTTTGAGGAAGAAACTAAGTCCTGCAATGGTAAATCCAAAATAGAAAAACCTGGGATCCATGATCTGCAGTATCCACACATGCCCAAGAAGGTACGGATTTGCTGTTGGTTTTGCGGCAGTGTCATGGTCTGTATGGCCTGCATTCTGTCAGTTGTCAAATGTCGTAGGCCCTGGGTTAGACAATGTCCCAAGTATTTAACCCTGGTCGGGCATGGCTGTAATTTGTCCTTAGCAACCTTGTGTGAAGCAACAGTAGTTTAGTATAATTTAAACATGACATAAATAAATCAGAGCACAACAACAAATCATCTACATATTTTATTAGAACAGATCCATTGGCAGGTTGAAATGATTGTAAACAGTCATGTGAGGCCTGGGAGAAGATACAGGAGCTGTCTATGAAGCCCTGGGGAAACCGTGTCCATGTGTATTGTACCCCCTTGAAGGCGAATAAATACTGACAGTCAGGATGAAGAGGGACAGAGAAGGCAGAACAGAGGTCAATAACAGTAAAATGGGTTGCATTTGGTGGGATCTGCATGAGAATGACAGCTGGATTTGGCACTACAGGGAATTGGCTCTCAACTACCTTATTAACCCCTCCAAGGTCCTGTACTAGCCTATAACCCCTCCCACCACTCTTCTTCACAGGAAAGATGGGACTGTTGGCCACACTAGCTGTAAGGACTAAAATCCCCTGCTGGAGCAATCTCTCAATTATGGAATACACCCCTAGCTCCACCTCCAGTTTTAGAAGGTACTGAGGGATTTTTGGAGTCTGTCTTCCCACCTTTAAGCTGATCATTACAGGAGCTACATTTGCCATTAATCCAGTGTCCTGTCCATCTTTGGTACAAAGGGAACCCGGTATTTGAGATAACATCTCCTTTACCTGTGATGGACTTTGCTCTAGCATGGTAGAGTGAAGCATTAACCTTTGTGTAGTGTCCAATATATCCCTTACCTCGTGCGCAACTCTCTCTGGGATATCTAAAAATATACCATCAGGGGTACAATAAATGACACATCCCATTTTACACAACAAATCCCTTCCCAGTAGGTTAGTAGGAGCCGACGCTGTCATGAGAAAGGAGTGCCTGGTATGCAATGGCCCGATAGTAACCTCTGCAGATTTGGTTAAAGGATAATGCTGCACTTTACCCATTACACCCATTGCTGGTACTGTCTTCCAGGTCACCTGTAAATTAGATGGAAATTTTAACACTGATCTGGTCGCCCCTTTGTCTACAAGAAAAGTATGTTTAGTACCAGCTACATCAACTGTCATTACAGGTTCTTCCCTAATACTCCCAGTTAACCTCACTGGCTGTAGGCTACAGGTGTTACCTGACCCCTAGAGCTGACTGTCCTGCTCCAATAAAGCATTTACTGCCCCTACGCGAGCAGGCGATTGCTGAAAGTTTCCTGCATTCTGGGGATGCTTTGGAATCCCCTGGTTAAGTGGTCCCTGTTTCCTTGCTTTACAGTCCTTAATTAAGTGTCCCCTCTGGTTGCAGTTCTAACACTTTTGTGGTGGGTATGGTTTGAAAGGTTGTTGTTGTGTGGGTTGGGGAGTGTGGAAAGATAATGGCTGGTGATGTGGATATGGGGGTTGTGGTTGTGTGTGGAATGTGTTCTGAGGCAAGGTATGTTGATATGTGTCTTGTTGCCGAGTGTGATATGTGTGGTATGGCTGTGTAATTTGTGACTGCACAGGATGATGTGTATTGAGAACTTGTAGCTGCGCAGGTGAGTAGGTGTCTGGTGGCTGTAAATGCATTGTTTCAAGAGCTTGAATGCTAACAGCCATTAGCTTCTCACTCTGTTTCACGCTTCCTGAGGATGTTTTTGTCATGTTCAATAGCAGTTTCCCTGAGGGTGTCTACCGTAATTCCCCTCCATCCAGGATGTGATGTCTGAACCCTGATCTTTAGATTGTCTTTAAGACCATCCATAAGTACTGTGATGACCATTTCCCTGTGGTGTGTGCTATCTTTTATGTCCTCTATCCCAGTGTACTGGGTAATAGTCTGCAGCGTTCTGGTGAAATAATCTTCTGCAGACTCACTCTCCTTCTGTTTAATTGTAAAAATTTTACTCCTGTTAACTACCACTGGAAAATATACAACCAATTGGGTGATTATGCGGGTTATGTTGTCCTGATTACTTTCGTCAGTTAAGGGACTATCTCCATCCAATACACAAGCCATGATAAACTTTTTCACATCGGTATTGTGTGGAAGACATGCCCATAACACCACTCGCCAATCTTTGTTGGTTGGCTCATGAACATTACCTAAATCTTTAATACATCTCTGACACTTTGCTAACTCTTATCTAAGGTCACGGAAATCTGTCACTATGGAATGTAGCTTCGCTCTCGTCCATGGACAATGCATTGCTACCTCCCTTGTAGGCACACCACCTGCATCTGGATTCCCATTGGGAACTGTTACTTTCTGGATTGGATGCATGCCTACCACACTGTTACCTTTGGCCTTGGTATTTGGGGGGTTCAGTCTATTACTGCAACGTATAATAATACTTCCACCAACCACAGCTGTTGTTTCAGTTGGTGGCGCTACAGCTGATGGTATCACTTCTGCTGCTATACCTGGTGGGGTCACTCCCTGTGCTTGCTGCGGTCGAATAGCTAACATTTGAACAGCATGTGAAATGGCAAACACTACAACAGGTTCATCATCTGCTTCATAAACATTTTCCTTATAATTACTCAGGAGAGGGTTCAAGTTACTTGTTACAATGTTATCATTTTTGGTATGAGCTGTATCTTCACCTTTCACCACATAGGGCGGTGTAGGTGTGCCTGCGCTACTAACTGTACTTCTGGCAACGCTACCTTGCCGTGCGTACGCGCCCTCTTGCGGCGCGCTTCCTTGCGTCGTGAGCGTGACGCTATTTTGAGCCGCGTGCACGCTGCTAAGCCACGTTTCACTCATGCTGCCACAGTTTCAAGCAATCATTATATTCTACTCTTTTCTTCAGAGATTTCAGATCACAGATGCTATCTCTAACATTGGGCCTGATTCAGAGCCGTTCGCTATTTGCGGTCGTTCGTTCAAAAACAAGGGGTGGCTATTCAAATGATCCGTTCGCAAATTGCAGTCTGTTCACACCTCTAAGTCTGAACGAGCGTGCAAAACATACGCTCGTTTATTTGTTAAAAACGCCCCCTGGCCGCTCGCACCATACGTCATGTCCGCTATTTATTAGATTAATCGAGTACATCGAACAGCGTATGAACTGCTCGCTATTCTTGTGGTTGGTTTTTTCAACCGCTATTTTGCGAGCAGTTCTGAGTTAAAAAAAACCAAGTGACGTGGTCAATGACGCTGCTGTATTAATTATGCACTCCCTTAAAACGCCCGTTTTGACCTTTAAGCACGCCTGCGATCGGATCTCCACTCCCCATTTTCAAGCACCTTCCCCTGTTACCACCCACATACGCCTCATTCTGTCACTCAAAATAGCAGGCATTCGCTATATTGCGAGCACATGAATTTCGGCCGCACTGACTGGTTCGCGCATGCGTATAACGATCCGTACGCATGCGCAGATGTGCGAACATCGCTCGGAACGAGCGTACTGCCGCTAGCGAGTGGCTCTGAATGAGGGCCCTTGTTCAATATTTCCATATCAACTACTACCAATCTTTGGAAAAGGTTTTACGCACTTCCTCGTCATCTTAATCTATACATTACAGTGCGCAGTTGAATACACTCCGCATTATATGCCGTTGATATATGTGGACCAGTGGACAAATTAACAAGCTGCATCCACTCACCTTCACCCGCTGTATACAACCAACTCGCTAATCATTACAGTCAACCTACACAACGAGCAGCAGAATGCCGCCTATACAATATCCTGCCTTCCAGATAGGGAACACACAGTACCCCACACAAAAAAAAGAAAATCCCTTTTCGAGTACTCTCCACTGCTAGCAGTGATTTCCTCCACCACAACTAAGTTCACAATCACGATCTGCCACAACCGTGCGGTTCAATCGCAATGCCCAAAGAACCTAACTGATCAATGGATTCTGCGATCACACTGAGAGCCGAGTTCACCTCTAGGGAACACACAGTACTCCTTTTAATACACCTGCTATTTGTATTCTAGGAAACACTCAGTACTCCTAGTAATAGGGAACACACTGTCCCCCTATTCTCACCACAAATATACGTCTATCATGCATCTTTTCTGCACAGAAAATAAATTAAACTTTTTCTCAGATATGGCAGTATGATTAAGAGACCTTAAACAATGTAATCACGCTATCAATACAACAATGCAATCTTAAACAATTTGCTTGTACACGTGGCAGCAATACCGGAAAAACCTATACGCTATTGTGCATCTAGTCGCATACACAATAATGCGACTGATACACAAAAGCGCGGAAATAAAAATTACGCTATTGTGCGACTAGTCACATACACAATAATGCGACCAACACACAAAGCACGGACAGACAATAAAAGAAACAAACCTTTCTCTCTTGTCCCCAGATTCCTAATCAACGCCCCTTAAGATCACACAATAAAGGACATAGATTCCACAACACTGAATGGTAGCAGGATTTCGTACACAGTGCGTTCTTGCCCACTTATGGCGCCTTCCATCCTTTGTTTGCAGAATTGAGGGCTGTTCGCTATCATGCGAATCATGGTGGCGTGATAGCAACTGCGGGCCCCCATCTATGAATACCCCTTAATTTCGAACACAGTGCGTTCTTGCCCACTTATGGCGCCTTCCACCCTTTGTTTGTGGAATCGATGGCTGTTCGCTATCGTGCGAATCACGGTGGTGTGATATCAACTGCGAGCCCCCATCTATGTATACCCCTTAATTGCTAGAGAAATAATCACTGTCCAGACAATAATTGTGGTTCCAAAGCACAAAAATTCTTATTGCAATAAAAAAGATACACGCTTTGATCTAGCAAAATTAGTGCAAAAACAATTAAATACAGAATATACGATACAGCCCAATATATACTCATGCACAGCGGTCCCTGCATACAGTCATCAGTCCAGAAGCCTGTGGTCATCCAAAGAGAATGGCTACTGACTGTTACCGGGACACAGGCTATTTACCCTAACAGATCATGATAACAACAATGTAGACAGACAAACATAATTCCATTGGTTCTTGCTCTTGGTCTTTGTGGTACGCTGTAGTTCATAGGACAGTTCACTAGGGGTATGTCCCAATTCTCCACAGTCTCTTGAGATTACATTGTCTTTCTTTAATTGGTTTAAGACACTACATACAGAGTAGAAATAAACAGGGTGTCAGTATAGTACCAAACATGCCATGTCTACCATGTTGTATATCTTAAATATCATATACATACATTTCACAACGTAATTATATGCTACTAAAACCTCTAATATTACGTTTAAATATACACTCACTTTTATGAGTGAGTGTATATTTATGATTATATGTAAGTATGCGTTGTGCGTCTACACGCAGCGTAAAAGGTGCACTGTATGCAGGGGCTGTGTACAGCGCAAACATGCGCTGTGTGTGTGTTTATTTTTACAATAGCAACTGTGTATATGTGTGCACGCATTGTGGATACACATGCGATTGTTTAAGTGTATGTATATATATATAGACATATATATATGTGTGTGTGTGTGTGCAAATGTGCATCAGTGTCATATACATGTATTAATAATATATATATCTAGCTTTATTCAGTAACTGGTATTATTGATATTACTTATGTCAGAACTAAGGGCCTGATTCAGACCCGCTCGTAAGCGGGCGCTCGTTCGCTCTGAGCGATGTTCGCACAACTGCGCATGCGTATGGGTCGTAATGCGCATGCGCAAACCAGTCATTGCGGTCGGAAATCGTGCGCTCGTAAAACAGCGAGGGGCTGCTAATTTGATTGACAGAATGTACCGTTTGTGGGTGGTAACAGGGGAAGGTGCTTGAAAACGGAGGAGTGGAGATTCGAACGCAGGCGTGCCTAATGGTGAAAAGGGCATTTAATGGGAGTGCATAATTAGTAAAGGAGCGTCATCGACCACGTCACTTGGTTGTCTTTTAGCCTGAACTGCTCGCAGTGATTGAGGTAAGAAAAACCTACCACAAGCACTGCGAGCAGTTCAGATGCCTTTCGATGTTTCCGATTAATCTAATAAATACTGGAGATGACGTGTGATGCGAACGGCAAAGGGGCGTCTTTACAAAATAGCGAGCGCATTTTCGTTCGCTCGCTCAGACATAGAGGCGTCAACAAACCGCAAAGAGCGAGCGCTCAATTTAAATCACCGGCCCCTTTTTTGAAACAACCATCCGCAAATAGCGTCCGGGTCTGAATCAGGCCCTGAGTCCTTCCCTATCCAGGATTCCTTGAGCATTAGGCCTGCTGCTGCTGCTGTTGCGGGTGGATCTTCATCCCAGAAGGGGACCAAGAAGACTACTAGTAGTAGTTTCAAAAAACAATTGATTGTGAAACAATGTTTTGATAGAGGAAGCAAGTATGACCGCTGTCACCCAGTCGCACAGCGGATCATTGACGTCATGATGTCTATGCTAGCATTAGATGGTGAAATAATAGAAATTGAGGATGATAGTGTGGAGGAAGTGCAACAGGAGGATGATGGGGATATTTGTGTCCTATCTGACATTAATGAAGATGTTGATGATGAGGATGTTGCTTGTGCAAATAACCCACCAGTGGCAGCAATTCTTGCTCATGATAAAAAGAAAGCCATTGTCATACCTGGTTATAAGACTAGAAAAGCCATTTCTTGGGCATGGAATTATTTTAACCCAAATCCTGACATTTGTGATGGCATCTGTACCATTTGTGAAGCCAAAGTTAGTAGAGGTCGGGACGTTAACCACCTCCTTTCTGTTACGTCAGTTACAGCGAGTTTATGCAATTTATGTAACAAAATGATTATTTGTCAAATAACAAGCAGTCCAGTAACAGCTTCCAGCAGTTTGGACCAGCACATAAAATCTCCACCGCCAACATTCTCATCAACAACCTCCTCCTTAATGACTAGAGCTAGTCCTTTCAAAAAATAGTTTGTTGGGGCCTAAAAAAAAACAAGGACTTCAATCACAAAAGTGCTTGTCCTTGTCGCTAAAGTTCTTGATTTGTTAAACTGTGCATGTCCTTTTTAATATCCTACATAAGGGTGGGTGGGAAGTCCCAACAACAATTCCATCTTCCACCACATTTCTTTTTATAATGGGCTGTATTTTCGGGAGGGATTAGGGAAGGTCTTTTATGCATAGGCACATTTTTATTGGTTATTGCTCTAATAGCTGAACGTTACAACATATTTCTAAAAAGAAAATAATAATAATAATACAATGTTAATAGCCAAGGATTCCCGACAAGGGTTAGAGAACACGTCACATTGTGCCATATTAGGAGGCTGACCTGCTGGCCATAGTACCCCCCACCCCTCCTTCCTCATAAATTTTCTTAATCAAACAATTACATTAACTAACTTAACAATCCTTTTTTCCTTTACCTGCTTTCCACTACATACATACTCCACCTCTATTTCTCTGCACTGCCCTCAGGCCTCTGATCTAGATCTTGATTAAAGAGAGCATTCTTTATCATCGTATAACTTTTCTTAAACTTCAATCCTGTCTGCCACTACAGTGCCACTCTGTTTCATAGATGTGCCATGTTTGAAGTTGAACTGCCATGTGTTTGTGCCACCCACTGCTGTCGCTTAGCTTAGTTAGCCAGCTAGATTGGTGCAACCTGATGGAAAACAACACTAACCCTCTCCTTGCGCAGCCTAACCCTAACACTCTCCCTAGTGCCTAACCCTAACTCTCCCCCTGACCATAATACTTATCTCTGCAATGTGTTGAGATTCTGACAGTCAGGATGCAGCTGTCGGTATTGTGACCATCAGCATCCTGTGGCAATGCTGACTTCATCTCGAGTCCTATGCAGCATATCTATATTCTGTGTGCGACTGTGGGTATATCTGCATACAAAATACTACGTTGCAGTGTCAGCGGCTGTGACACTGCAACGTAGCATTTTACTTGGAGATACACCCGCAGGTTGCACGCAGAATATACTGTAGACATACTGCAAACATTTTAATCAGCAGAAGTTGCTTGTGTGTCCTAATAGTAATGCTGTGCGAATAAGATGCATTTGAAGGTAAAAAGTCACACAAAATGATGCTCGGCGCTACAGAGTCACACTACAACATGGCACGACTAGAAGGGCTGTTTAATGCGCAATGAGGCTAGATGTATGAGGACACATCTGTAGATGTTTCTGGGGAACACCTTTGAAAGAGTGCCAAACTCTGTAATAGATGCGGGCTGAGGAAGGCTTACATGCTCTGAGCATCGCCTGGACCACAGAGCGAGAAAAACCCTTGTCCCTTAAGAAGGATGACTCAAGAGCCACGCCATCAAAGATAGATGTGGCAGGTCTGGGTACAGGCAAGTACCTTGTGATAATATATCCGGCCATAGAGGAAGTGGAAAATGAGTGTCTATGGTGAACCAATGGTGTCTGGGCCAGGCTGGAGCTATCGGTCACAAACTCTCGGATGAATTGTGGATGCAGCCCGTATTAAGGGAATTGGCTAGACTTATGCCTGAGGCGCGCAGTCTAATGTGTCGGCAGTATTCACCAGAGACCCTCGCAAGAAGGTTTGGACTTGGCCAAGTCCAACACATAGGTTGCGGCCCTCAGGTTAGGTTCCCCTATATAGGTGCTGGTGAGTACGTGATGTCGTGCAGAAGTCGACAGGCTGGGTCAATACCAAACAGACAAAATGGTACCAGGGAGCAGACGTAGAATGGTCACAGGGAGTAGCCGAGGTCAGAACCAGATATCAGCAGCAGTACAAGGGATCAGGTGAAATCAGAGTCACATACAAGCCAAGGTCAAGATCAGGATAACAGGTGAGTACTTGGAACGCTGGAGTATGGTATGGAGCCTATACTCTGGCACAGGAGTGTTCCCAGCAACTTCCTTTTAAAGGCAGGGCTAGCATAGATGCCTCCGGTGATGTCATCACAAGTGTTGCACTGGCCCTCTAAATCTTCTGCAGAACGGCGCGCTGGGGGAGCCGCGGCCGCCTGTACACAGCCGCAAAAGCAGGAGCCGGAAGCAGCCAGCGCTGGGATCTCCCTGCTGCCGTCCACCAAGGGAAGGAACAGAGAGCCGGAGGAGGCTCTGTCGGCAGCGGGCACCGGGTTCTTCCCGCCCGCCGCACTCTGGAAAACCAGTGCTGCCGGACCCGATAAGAGATGTCCGGCACACTGTGACATTACACCCTCCTCTAGGGGTGGGCACCGAACATCCCACAAATGGCTCTTTATGAAATTTCTGATGGAATTTTTGAAGTTGCGGTGCATGAATGTCTGAGGCCTTGACCCAACACCGTTCTTCTGGGCCATATCCCTTCCAATCTACCAGGAACTGTACCGATCCCCTTGAAAACCTGGAGTCCAGGATTTGCTTCACCTCATACTCCTCCTGATGATCCATTGAAATCGCAGGAGGAGCACTGCAAGGTGTAGAGAAACGATTAAGCACCAAAGGCTTCAGGAAAGATACATGAAACACATTAGGTATCCTAAGTGTACCTGGTAATTTCAATCGGATTGATTACTTGAAGTATTTGTATAATAAATAATAAAGAATGGAGAATGCCTCGACGCTTCATGGCACAAATTATTGTGGGCAAACTCAGCCCATGGCAACAGAGAAACCCAGTCATCTTGATTGGCAGAAACATACATCTGAATAAACTTTTCTGATTCTTTGTTTATTTGCTCCTCTGACCATTGCACTGTGGATGGTAGGCCGAAGAGAAACTCAAATTGATGCCAAAGCACTTGCATAATGCTCTCCAGAATCTAGTGGTAAACTGTACCCCTCGATCACAAACAATATCTTTAGGAAAACCATGCAACCTAAAGATTTCTCCAATAAACACTTCCGCCAACTTAGGTGCCGAGGGTAGTCCTTTTAATGGAACAAAGTGAGCCGTCTTGGAGAATCTATGCACCACCACCAGAATAGTATTGAACCCTAGGCATGAGGGTAGATCCGTCATGAAGTCCATGGAAATGAGAATCCAAGGACAATCAGGCACAGGAAGTGGCAACAAAGGGCCTGATGGAGAGTGCAGAGGGATCTTGGGCTGAGCACATATAGGACAGGCTGCCACAAAATCCTTAACATCTTGACGGACCGTCAACCACCAGTACCCCCTGAGGATTAATTCCAGAGTTCTGTTAACTCCTGCATGCCCACTAAAACGTGAAGAATGTGCCCACTAAAGCAATTTGGACCGGAATTCATGTGTGTCACGCTGGGAGGCGGGTCTTTGAAAGCTGAGGCCTGAGGCTGCGGGAGGAAACGAAGGCGAGGGGCCTGGATGTACGATCTCTGCATCCACGGGTCTTGGTCGTTGGCAAGACCTAGTCAAAGGTGCGGAATCTAACCCACGAGGTGGTGTTCACCAGTGACCCCTCCAATCGGGATGTGGGCTTTAGCTGCACCCCGTAAGCAGGTCACGGTCCTTTGACTAGGTGACCAAAGCCCGCAGGAAAAGGAGAAACGAACACTTGTGGCCCAATGGGTCGGTGCCAGTAAGAGGCACGTAGTAACTGGGGTGGAACCCCTAGTTCAGGATACTGTACTTGAGGTACAAGAGAGTGTGCACTGCGGACACACTCTACCGGGTTGCCGGTCAGAAGGAGTGCACCACAGTGTAGTACTGTAAAACGTAGGTAGGGACCACGGAGTCCAGTAACGAGGTGGGTAGTGGTATTGGACCCGGCCAGAGATGATAACACTGGAAAGGTGGATATGTTTAACTACACTCAGGCTGTGATGGTAAAGCACTGGTGAAATAGATAGTATACTGCACACAGGCGACAGTGGTAACGCACTGGTGAAATGGAGATATACTGCACACAGGCGAGGTGGTAATGCACTGGTGAGATGGACGATATAGCTGCACACAGGCTGAGGTGGTAAAGCACTGGTGAGATGGACTATACAGGTGCACACAGGCTGAGGTGGTAAAGCACTGGTGAGATGGACGATATAGCTGCACACGCTGGGATAGCTCACTGAAAGCAAAGGAACCTGGAACGAGAGACCACTAGTAACACTAGCAGCAACAATGGTTGTTCAGGCAACTAGCTGATACACAGGAGCCGGATGTATACCCCTGGAAGCCCGCTGATTGGTCCACTGCGTCAGCTGACCGGCCAGACTGTCAGGGAAGGAAGGCAAGTCGGAAGAGGAAGTGTCATGGTGGCGCCCATGATGGAGACTCCGATCCCCGTGCATCAAGCCACCCGACACACCAGCATCAGGGAGAATGCTCAGCACCTCCCACGTCGCCGTACCAGCCGCCCAACTGCCCGGGAAGTCAGAGGAAGCCGGCGGGACGGTAAGGAACGGCCGATCCCGGCTGAACTCTGACAGTACCACCCCTTTCAGGGTGGACACCGGACACCCACCAGGCTTACCAGGAAATTTAACATGGAAGGCTCGAACCATTAGAGGCATGTGAACGTCTGTGGCTCTGATCCATGCCCTTTCCTCAGGACCATACCCCTTCCAGTCAATGAGATATTGGAGGTTGTTAGACTTGGTAAACCGAGAGTCTAGAATCTTCCCCACCTTGAACTCTGGGCCTGACTCAGACCCGCTCGCGAGCGCTGAGCGCTCGCAAGCGGGTCGATGGTGGCCCACTGCACATGCGCACGATGGAGCCGGCTCTGTCTTGCGCATGCACGAGACCCGGATAGCGATGGGCAAACCGTCGCTCCAGGTCTCGTACCAAAGGGGGCGTGCTGTCAATGTTGAGTGACAGCACGCCCCCTTTGGTGGGCATACCGGGGGCGTGGCTGCCCAGATGGAGGCGTTCCCTTGGGAATGCCTACCATCTGGGGCCAGCCCCACTGACATCACAAGTTATGTCAGTGGGAGTGCTTTCGGCTCTGTTTGAGCTGAAAGCACTCTAGGGCTTGCAGCCACGAGACCCTACCACAAGGGTCTCGTCGCAAGCCCGATGGTCGTGATGGTCTTGACCATCACGACCATCTTCCTGGCAGCTCGCTATAGCTGTGGGTGGTCACCCACAGCTATACGAGTGGCCAGGAGGCCGCTCTAAAAATCAAGAAGGACGGCCCTGATTCAGAGCGAGCGCTCTGTCAGAGCGTCCGGCTCTGAATCAGGGCCTCTGTACCTTGAGAGGTTTGCACTTCAGGTAACTTGGGAGAAGTCTGAAAACGATTCAACACCAGAGGACGCAGCAGAGAAATATGAAACTTATTGGATAATCTTAGTTGAGGAGGGATTTCCAATTTATACACAACTGGGTTGATGACCTTGTGAACACGGTAAGGACCAATGAAGCATGGGGCTAGCTTCATAATGGGTACTTTTAATCGAATGTTCATGGAGGACACCCAGACTTTATCTCCAACTCTCAGCAGTGGAACAGCGACACGTCGTCTATCTGCAAATTTTTTGTAGTTCTTAGACGACTGCTTCAGAAAAGAATGAACCCTCTTCCAAGTGGTTGCAAAAGACTCCACCAAGTTAGAAACTGCAGGAACCTCTACTGCGGGTAAATTTTGAAAATCTGGGACTCGAGGATGTCTCCCGAACACCGTTTAAAAAGGAGTGGCTTTGGAGGAAGTGTGATATTTGAAGTTGTGCGAAAATTCTGCCCAAGGTAGTAGATCCAGCCAGTTATCTTTTGAGGAAGAAACAAAGAGTCTTATGAAGGTCTCCAACTCTTGGTTAACTCTTTCGGTTTGCTCATTAGTTTGTGGATGATAGGCAGATGAAAATTTTAACTTGGTTCCGCAAGTGCTACATAAGGCTCTCCAAAATTTAGCTACGAATTGGACTCCGCGGTCGGAATTGATCTCTTTAGGAAGCCCATGCAACCTGAATATCTCCTTAACAAAAACTTTTGCCAACTGAGGAGCAGAAGGGAGACCCATCAATGGAATAAAGTGTGCCATCTTTGAAAAGTGATCCATCACTACCCATATGGTATTGTATCCTTTGGAGCATGGGAGTTCAGAGATGAAGTCCATGGATATATGGGTCCAAGGAGTATCAGGAATGGATAGGGGTCGCAGGAGACTTGCTGCCTTCTTACGGGGAGTCTTATGCTGAGAGCATTTCACACATGATAGAATAAATTCTCGAATGTCCCCTTTCATTGTGGGCCACCAATAGGAACGCTGAAGGAATTCGTAAGTTTTGAGGATACCTGAATGACCGGCGGACAGAAAGCTATGAGCCCAAGTTAGCAATTTTTTCCGTAGTTCCGGGGTCACAAAAATTTTCCCTGGAGGAGGAGTCAAAATTTGAGTAGAGGCGAAGACCATAGGAACTAGAATTGGTCGGGAACATTGATGATCCTCTTCTTGAGTGTTGAACAAAAAAGACCATGAGGGCATTAGCCTTTTTGTTTAGACTGCCAGGACAAAATTTAAGTTTTAAATTGAATCTTGAAAAGAACAAAGACCAACGGGCCTGTCTAGCATTTAAACGGTAAGCCGTTTGGAGGTAGATTAAATTTTTATGATGCGTGATAACGGTAACTGGAAAGTTGGCTCCTTCCAACAAATGCCGCCATTCCATTAAAGCCAACCGCATTGCTAGAAACTCTTGATCGCCAATTCCATAGTTTTTTACGGCAGCGGAAAATTTATGAGAGAAATACCCACAGAGGTGGTTCTTTCCATCACTTGAGATTTGAGACAGAACAGCCCCTACCCCTACCGAAGAGGCATCTACCTCAACTGTAAACGGTTTGTCCAATTGGGGTTGGCACAGAATAGGTGCAGAGGAGAAAGCTTCTTTTAATTTTTGGAAGGCTTGTATGGTAGTATCTGGCCAATGGATGGGGTTGGCACCCTTCCTTGTGAGGCTAGTAATAGGTGACACCAGTGTGGAGAAATTTGGTATAAATCGTCTGTAATAGTTTGAAAATCCTAAGAAGCGTTGAGTAGCTTTCAAGGATTTGGGTAGCGGCCAGTCTGAAATGGCTTTCAACTTCTCCGGATCCATCCGGAGGGTCTTCCCAGAAATTCTATGTCCTAGGAAGGGTACCAAGGTTTGTTCAAAGAGGCACTTGAATATTTTTCCATAAAGATGATGCTTCCCGAAGACGTGACAAGACTTCACGAACATGCTGGCGGTGGACTTGCAGATTCTAAGAAAAAATTAGAATGTCATCCAAGTAGACAATGACAAAACTGTAGAGGACATCCCGGAAGATTCCGTTCACATAACCCTGGAATATCGCTGGGGCGTTGCAGAGTCCGAAGGGCAGTATGAGATATTCGAAGTGGCCGTCTCTGGTATTAAAAGCGGTCATTCACTCATCTCCAGCTTTAATACGTATTAAGTTATATGCCCCCGTAGAACTAGTTTGGTGAACAAATGAGCACCGCGAACCTTGTCAAAAAGCTCCGGGATTTCAAAAGGCAGAGGGTATCGATTTTTTACCATAATATGGAGTCAATACAGGGCCGGAGCCCACTGTCCTTCTTGCTAACAAAGAAAAAACCTGCCCCTGCTGGGGAGGTAGAGGGCCGGATAAATCCCTTAGCTAAATTTTCTTTTATATATGCCGCCATGGCGGCTGTTTCAGGAACTGACAAGGGATAGGTCCTACCCCGAGGAGGGTTCTTCCCTGGCAGGAGCTCAATACCACAGTCCCAGGAACGTTGAGGTGGGAGTTTATCCGCAGCCTGTTCGCAGAATACATTGGCAAAGTCTGGATAAGCTGCCGGTAGACCGGAAACAGAGAAATTCTTTGGCTTGTCAGACGAGGAGGAGCTTACATTTCCACTGGAGAGAACAGCGTTAGTGCGGACAGGGAGTACTTGGGTGAGACATCCATGGAAACAACTTGGACCCCAAGATAAAATTTGCATACTGGACCACTCAAACGTAGGATTGTGCTTTCTTAGCCAGGGGAGGCCTAAAACTAACTCATAAGCTGAGTCAGGGAGAACGA
This sequence comes from Taudactylus pleione, assembly GCA_031769625.1. Lineage (NCBI taxonomy): Eukaryota > Metazoa > Chordata > Amphibia > Anura > Myobatrachidae > Taudactylus > Taudactylus pleione. The sequence goes on along the minus strand of JAUIMM010000086.1, from coordinate 8,771,513 downwards.
AAAATTCAATTGTTTCCTGGTGCAGACATCCAATCTGGAGGAACACAGGCAGGGTTTTTGAGGAAATAGATTTCCCTAGCACGGTCTTGCCATCTACACCAGAGAGCAGTAATCTGTTTGGCAACTAAACCACCGGAATGCCTAGGGTCTGAACCAGTGGTTTGGAAATGAAATTGCCGACAGCCCCGGAATCTAAAAGGGCTTTAATCGTCCTTGTCCTGGACTGTTAGGAGAGCGACACGGGCAATAAACTGTCAGTTATCTGGGAGGAGTCAGTAATAACCCCTAATTGAATGCTCCCAACATCAATTAGGGTTTCGCGTTTCCCGCCAGTAAAGGACAATTCCTTAATATGTGCTCCGGTGCAGCACAATACAAGCACAATTTATTCTGAAAACACCAGTTCCGTTCGGCTGTACTTAACCGGGACCTGTTATTTGTATCAGCTCCTCGCTGCTAGAAGGGGAAGGAAAGGAATGACTTCCCAAGGATGGGCGATCCCGAGAACGATCTCCACGCCCCCTATTTCCCCACCGCTCTCTATGGCGAAGATCAATTTTTATACAGAGGGATATAATATCCGAGAAAGCGGGAGGTAAGTCCCTTGATGCCAATTCGTCCTTCATCCTCTCAGATAAGCCATGTAGGAAGGCTGCCTTAAGTGCTTCCTCGTTCCACTTTCGTTCGGACGCCATGGTTTGAAATTGTACTACATATTGCCCGACGAACCGGGTACCCTGATGGACACGAAGCAAATCCGAAGAAGCAGAGACAGACCTTCCGGGTTCATCGAAGATCCTTTTGAAAGCTGCTACGAAATCTTCATATCTAGATACCACCGAATCCGCTCTTTCCCACAATGGGGAGACCCAATCCAGAGCTGCCCCAGTTAGTAATGAGATTACATAGGCCACTTTAGACCGGGAGGTAGGGAAGTTCTGGGGAAGGCATTCGAACTGGATCTCACACTGGTTTATGAAACCACGACACCGTTGAGGACTACCATTGAACCTTTCGGGAGTAGCCAAGTGCAAACGGGACTTTGTGGAACCCTGATGGTAATGGTGAAGAAACCGTGGGAGCGACAAAAGGCGGAGCAGGAGACATAGCTGTTTTGGATGGCTGTTTTGGATGGCCATGAGCTGACTGGATAATTCTTGTAGGTACTGGGCCACATGTTGCTGTGCTGCCTCTTGATTATCCATGCGAGTCGTTAGCTCCTGAAGAGTCCCAGTACCTGGGGAGCCTGCAGCCTCCATTTGGCCTGAACATACTGTCACGCTGGGAGGCGGGTCTTTGAAAGCTGAGGCCTGAGGCTGCAGGAGGAAACGAAGGCGAGGGGCCTGGATGTACGATCTCCGCATCCATGGGTCTTGGTCGTTGGCGAGACCTAGTCAAAGGCATGAAATCTAACCCACGAGGTGGTGTTCGCCAGTGACCCCTCCAATCGGGAGGTGGGCTTGAGCTGCACCCCGTAAGCAGGTCGCGGTCCTTTGACTAGGTGTCCAAAGCCCGCGGGAAAAGGAGAAATGAACACTCGTGGCCCAATGGGCCGGTGCCAGTAAGAGGCACATAGGGACTGGGGTGGAACCCCTAGTTCGGGATACTGTACTTGAGGTACAAGAGAGTGTGCACTGCGGACACACTCTACCGGGTTGCCGGTCAGAAGGAGTGCACCACGGTGTAGTACTGTAAAACATAGGTAGGGACCACGGAGTCCAGTAACGAGGTGGGTAGTGGTATTGGACCCGGCCAGAGATGATAACACTGGAGAGGTGGATACGTTTAACTACACTCAGGCTGTGATGGTAAAGCACTGGTGAAATAGATAGTATACTGCACACAGGCGACGGTGGTAACGCACTGGTGAAATGGACGATATAGCTGCACACAGGCTGAGGTGGTAAAGCACTGGTGAGATGGACGATATAGCTGAACACAGGCTGAGGTGGTAAAGCACTAGTGAGATGGACGATATAGCTGTACACAGGCTGAGGTGGTAAAGCACTGGTGAGATGGACGATATAGCTGTACATGCTGGGACAGCTCACTGAAAGCAAGGGAACCTGGAAAGAGAGACCAGTAGCAACAATGGTTGTTCAGGCAAGTATCTGATACACAGGAGCCGGATGTATACCCCTGGAAGCCCGCTGATTGGTCCACAGCGTCAGCTGACCGGTCAGACTGTCAGGGAAGGAAGGCAAGTCAGAAGAGGAAGTGTCATGGCGGCACCCACAAGACAGAGACTCTGATCCCCGCGCACCAGGCCGCCCGACACACCAGCATCAGGGAGAATGCTCAGCACCTCCCATGTTGCCGCACGAGCCGCCCGGGAAGTCAGAGGAAGCCGGCGTTTATGGACGATCCCCGGCTGAACTCTGACAAGGTGCTACAAATGTTTTCCCCAACGGAATCTTGACCTTCTTGGTAAAAGCTACGAAGCAAGCAGGGTTTAGAATGGCCTTGTACTCCTTTAATTCCTCCATTTCAGCAGAACTGAATGCTCAAGATAGTGCATCGGCCTTGACATTCTTATTACCCGGCCGGTAGGTAATCACAAGATTAAACCGATCAAAAAATAACGACCACCTGGACTGACGGTAATTTAGACAATGGGCCGTCTTGAGATACGTTAAGTTCTTATGATCGGTATATACTGTCACCAGAAATTTAGCTCCCTCCAACAAGTATCGCCATTCCTGGAGAGGCAACTCGATGGCCAGCAGCTCCTTGTCTCCGACAGCATAATTTCTTTCTGGCACAGAGAACTTCCGGGAGAAGAACCCACAGGAGTACCACTTGTTTTATTTATCCCTCTGCGACAGCACTATTCCCACAACAACCGTGGAAGCGTCCACCTCCAAAAAAAAAAGGTAGATCACAATTCGGTTGCCTTAAAATAGGCGCTGAAAGGAAGCATTGCTTCAATTGACTGAATGCTTCCTCTGCCTCAGGCAGCAATACACGAGTGTCTTGACCCTTTTTGGTAAGAGCAGTGATGGGGGCTGCGATGGACGAATAGTTCCTGATGAACTGATGGTAGAAATTGCAAAACCCCAGGAAACGTTGTATAACTTTCAAACCGACTTGACGGGGCCAGTTTACAATGGCGGGAAGCTTCTTTGGATCCATTCTAAGACAGGAACCCGAAATGATGTACCCCAAAAATGTTAAGTTCTTTTTGTTCGAAGGAGCATTTCTCAAGCTTGCAAAAGAGCTGGTTAGCCCAAAGTCGTGACAGTACCTTACACCCATGTTGGCGATGACTTGCCATATCCTCTGAAAATATCAGGATATCATCCAAATATACCACCACGCACTTGAAAAAACAGGTCCTGGAAGATATGATTTATGAATTTTTGGAAAACAGCTGGGTCATTACTTAATCCAAAGGGCATGACTAAGTACTCGTAGTGGCCGTCACGAGTGTTAAAGGCTGTCTTCCACTCACCTCCTGACCGGATTCTGATTAGATTGTAAGCCCCACGCAGATCCAGTATAGTGAAAATCTTTGCCCCTTTTATTCGGTCAAAAAGTTCAGAAATCAGCGGTTGAGGATACCAGTCCTTAATGGTAATTGCATTCAAGCCCTGGTAATCAATACGTGGTCTCAATCCTCCATCCTTTTTCTTAACAAAGAACAGGCCAGCTCCAGTGGGCGATTTAGACTCCCTGATAAACCCCCGCTCCAGATTCTCCTTAACGTATTCGGTTACAACCTGGGATTCTGGAAGTGAAAGGGGAAAAATTCTTCCACGGGGTGGCACCTTCCGAGGTAGTAAGTCTATAGCGCAATCCCACTCCCATTGAGCAGGAAGCGTCTCTGCGGCCTTTTTACTGAACTTGTCTCTAAATGATTGATATGGAACTGGAAGTTGGTCTTCCGGAGAGATGATGGAGCTTTGAATGACACGGTGTGGAGGTTTAACAGCTAATAAACAGGACCCATGGCATTGGGAACCCCATGAGAGGAATTGAGGTTCCTTCCATTCTAGAACAGGAGCATGCCTGTGGAGCCAGGGAAAGCCTAGACTGATCAGACTCTCGGCTGACTGAAGAATATAGAATGTTATTAATTCTTGATGAAGAGCCCCTACTTGCATGGTGACTTCGGTTGTCCCCAAGTGAATGGTAGCCGTAGGAAGTTTATTCCCATCCACTCCAATGATGCAAAGGGCATACTCACAATCCTTAACTCTTGGACCTTCTTAGCCATAATGAAATTGCCATCGGCACCTGAATCTAAGAAGGCCTTGATGACTTCAGAAGAATTTCCCACGACCAGAGTTACTTCGATGGTAAACGGGAAGTAACACTGTTTTTTGGGGTGTATTGGAAGGAATGCACCTAACCTGACCACCCCTTGATCAGTTAGGCCTTCTCGTTTCCTGGACGCTTTGGACAGCCAGAGAGAAGATGACCTGGTTCGCCACAGTACAAGCAAAGTTTATTATTAAACCTCCTATCCCTCTCTGCGGCAGGGAGGAGCAACTTCCCAATCTGCATGGGTTCCCCTAGAGGCTCAGTAGGTGCTGTGAAACTTGGAGCAAGCTTAAAGGTGAAGCAGTGAGACTGTTCCTTTCATGTGGTCTTTCTCTGTGGCGCAGATCCACACAGATACACAAGGAGACTAAGTCGTCCAAAGAAGTCAGCAATTTCCTAAATGCAAGGACATGCTTAATTTCATCCGACAGCCCCTGCATAAAGGCGGCCACTAGGGCTTCGTTGTTCCACCCGAACTCAGAAGCAAGGATTTGGAACTGCACGGCATACTGTCTTGCAGATTGATTTCCCTGTTTCAGCTGTAAAATGGCCGACCCAGCGGAGTATACCCGTCCAGGCTCATCATAAGACCTTCCGAAAAGTTTTCAGGAACTCAGCACTGTTGTTGACCAGTGGGTCATTCCTCTCCCACAATGGAGAGGCCCAAGCCAATGCTTGACCTGACAATAGCAAGATTATATAAGCCACCTTTGTCCTGTCTGAAGGGAAGCTTGCTGCCTGGACTTCAAACTGGATCGAACACTAGTTCAGAAATCCATGACAGCCTGTAGGATCCCCATCATACTTTGTTGGATTCGGAAGGCTGGGTTGCAGTTAAGGCTGGGTTGCAGCCTTAATAGCTGGTATGCACTTGGCTAGTTGCAGTCTTGAGGACTGGTATGCACTTGGCTAGTTGCAGCTTTAATAGCTGGTATGCACTTGGCTAGATGCAGTCTTGAGGACTGGTATGCACTTGGCTAGTTGCAGCCTTAATAGCTGCTATGCACTTGGCTAGTTGCAGTCTTGAGGACTGGTATGTACTTGGCTAGTTGTAATCTAAATAGCTGGTATGCACTGAGGAATATCAGGAATTGCTGTAAAAGTTTATTGCTTGCTTGAACATACAATAAATTGCAACTGAAACTGAGGAGTTGTAAAGTGCAGATAGTGCACATAGCACTCAAATGCAGTGCAGACATCTGGATTTTATTTAGTTGATTAGCCACGCAGACACAGAAAAGCTGCTGAGTGCTGGAATGAATAAACAAAAGTTCACAGTACTGAAATGCAACTGACACTGCTTTAATGTACTTGCAGAGAGTACACAGATGCTGAGGTGTGCCGGCACTGCTCTGATGTATTTGCAGGTAAATAACACACACGCTGGGAAGCGGCAGCCACTGCTTAGATGAAACTTGCAGGGAGATTGTCACGTTTGTCACTGAAATCGGAGGCGAGGGGCCTGAATGTACGATCTCCTCATCCATAGAGTTTGGATGTTAACGAGACCTTAAAAAAGATGTGGAGTCTAACCTGCTGGGAGGTCTTCACCAGTGACTCCCACCAATCGGGATATGGGTATTTAGCTGCACCCAACAGGCATGTCATGGTCCTTTGATCTGGTATCCCTACCCCATGGCAATAGAGTCAGACAGACGGTGGCCCGAGGAATATGCCTTACCAAGAGGCACAGTTACACAAAGAATTGGTACTTGAGGTACCCACCGAGGGAGGACTCCTTGGTATAGGACACAGGCAGAGGTGTTATGATGCACTGTAGCTGCGGAGGGAGACGCTAAGTAATACACAGGCGGAATTGAATGACGCACTGTTGCTCCGGAAGGAGACGCTAAGTAATACACAGACTGAGGTGTTATAATGCACTGTTGCACTGAGGTAGAACAGAGTTGTCTCATTGGCAGAGATGACAATACCGAGTAGCACACAGGCTGAGAGGCACTGTTGCACTGGAAATAGCACAGGTAGAACTCCGGCGGAGATGGTTAAATGCACTGGAGAAGACACGGAGGTAATCGCAGGGGAACATGGAACAAGGAGCAAACTAGTGTACTCTAAGAATGACAAATGTTGTTCAGGCAACTTCCTGGAGACCTGGAGCCGGATATATACCCAGGGGTAGCAGCTGATAGGAAAACAGTGTCAGCTGACCGAAATCCTGCTACCATTGGTTGGAGATACTGTTATGTGAGGAGGACTGTCATGGCGGTGCCCATGACAGAGACCACGATCCCCAAGATACAGGGCCGACCATGGAATACTCAGCGCATCACCCACCGCCGCACCAGACGTCTGACCGCACGAGAAGTCAGGGGAAGCCGGCGCGGAGGTAAGAGATGGCCGTTCCTAGGCTGAACCCTGACAGTACCCCCCCTTTTCAGGGTGGACACCGGACACCCACTAGGTTTAAGAGGAAACCTCCTATGGAGAGTTCGAACAAGTTGAGGGGCATGGACATCAGAAGCTTTTATTCAAGCTCTATCCTCAGGCCCGTATCCCTTCCAATCAATGAGATATTGCAGAACATTGAACCGATGACTGGAATCCAATATCCTTTCAACTTCAAATTCAGTACCCTGTTGAGTCTGTACCTGAGGTAGCTTTGAGAAAAAACTTGAAAACGCACCAAAGGACGTAAAAAAGATATGTTGAAAGTATTGGATATCTTCATTTGTGGAGGAAGTTCCAACTTGTACACCACTGGATTAACTATTTTGAGGATGCGGTAAGGACCAATGAAGCGTGGTGCAAATTTCATGCTCGGTACCCTCAGCCGAATATTCCTAGAAGACAACCAAACTTTATCTCCAAGTCTCAGCAGTGGAACCACAAGGCGTTTTCTGTCCGCAAATCTTTTTTAATTTTTTGAAGATTGCTTCAAGGAGCAATGAATTTTCTTCCACAGAACTGAAAAAGACTCTACCAGATTGGTTACTGCTGGAACCTCTACTGAAGGTAAATCCTGAAAATCTGGGATTCGAGGATGCCTACCGAAGACACTGAAGTATGGAGTAGATTTGGAAGAAGAATGGTACTTGTAATTATGTGAAAATTCTGCCCAAGGTAAAAGATCCACCCAGTCATCCTAAGAAGAGGAAACAAAGGCCCTCATTCAGAGGTGGTCGTTAAATGCAAGCGGTCGCACTGAATCAGGGCGGCCGCTTGCATCCTGAACGGCCACCTCCTTGTTGATCGTTAAGCTGTGGGTTACCACCCACAGCTTAACGACCGACCAGGTTGATAGTCGCGATGGTGATCACCTTCGCGACCATCGGGGCTTACTACCAGACCCTAAGGTTGGGTCTGGGCACTCGTAAGCCCCAGGTAGCTTTCTGCTCTGATGGAGCAGGAAGCTCCCCACTGACATCACTGATGATGTCAGTGCGGCCGCCCACAAAACGGTAGGCGTTCGTAGAGGAACGCCTCCATTTTGGAAACCACCCCCCCGGCCCGCCTACCAAACGAGGCAGCATCGATCAACATCGACAGCCGCCCCTTTTATAAAGCGCACACATATTCCGCAGTGCTTTACAGAGAACAATTGGCTATTCACAGTCCCTGCCCCAGTGGAGCTTACAGTCTATATTCCCTATCGCATGTGCACACACATAAACACTTGGGTTAATTTCGTGCTGAGAGCCAATTAACCTACCAGTATATTTTTGGAGTGTGGGAGGAAACCGGAGTACACGGAGGAAACCCACGCAAGCACAGGGAGAATGTACAAACTGTGCAAAGGTAGGGCCGTGGTGGGAATCGAACTCATGACCTCAGTGCTGTGAGGCAGTAATACTAACCATTACACCGTCTGTGCTGTTTTGATTGATTCCCCGATAGTCAATGCAGGGTCTGGGTCCCCCGTCCTTCTTGCCTACAGAGAAAAAACCTGCACCGGTAGGAGATGTCAATGCCCGGATGAACCCTTTGGCCAGATTCTCCTTAATGTATTCAGCCATGGCGGCTGTTTCTGGAACCGAGAGAGGGTAAATGTGGCCCAGAGGAGTCGTCTTTCCAGGAAGAAGTTCGATACCACAGTCCCAAGGCCGATGCGGGGGTAGCTTATCAGCAGCTTGCTCACAGAACACATCCGCAAAATCATGATAGGCCACAGGTAGACGGGAATCAGAGGAAACTTTCAAATCTCCAGAAATAGAGGATTTTACAGCCGGACTGGCAATGAATCGGATGATTATGCAATGTAATTACTTGGGTTAAACATCCATGAAAACAGTTTGGTACCCATGACAGAATCTGCATGTTAGACCATTCAAAAGTAGGACTGTGTCTTCTCAATGAAGGCAGCCCCAGGACTAACTCATATGAAGATTTAGGAAGCACAACAAATTCCAGCACTTCCTGATGCAAACATCCTATTCTGAGAGACAGGAGCTGAGACCTAAATGAAATGAATTCCCCTAAAATGGTATTGGCATCCACTCCGGAGAGCAACAACTTGTTGGGTAATGGGGTAACTGGGATAACCAGGGTTTGAACGAGTGATTCAGAAATAAAGTTTTCGGCGGCTCCGGAATCCACCAAGGCCTTGTCCTTCCTTGCCTTGGACTTGTGGGAAAGCAACACAGGTAAGAGACTATCCGTTATTTGGGATGGCTTTAGGATAACCCCTAACTGAATACTCCCGACTTCAGTTAGGGTCTTGCATTTCCCACAAACAGAGGACAATTTTTAAGGACATGTTCTGGTGTGTTACAATATAGACAAAGCTTATTTTGAAAGCGCCGGTTATGTTCAGCCGTGGTCAATCTGGACTTAATGACCTGCATCAGGGCCGGTTCTCCCATTACGCTCGGTACTCAGCTGTGTAAGGCGCCACATAGTGAAGGGCGCCTCAGCTGCGTACCATGCGGGCCGCGGGCAGACTGTGTCTCTGTGACATAGCTGCACCGCGTGTGTAGAGCTGACCGGACGGAGTTCGGTCAGCGCTACACAGCACAAACACATAGTGAAGGGCGCCTCAGCTGCGTACCATGCGGGCCGCGGGCAGACTGTGTCTCTGTGACACAGCTGCACCGCGTGTGTAGCGCTGACTGGAAGTTCGGTCAGCGCTACACAGCACACGGCGCCGGCAGCTGTGTGTTTGCTTTAGCAGCTGATGAGAGTCAGACAGACTCTCATCGGCAGCTGCTCCCACTGCCAGAGCCAGACAACTTCCGTCTCCCGCAGTGGGTAACGGGAGTGACGTCATGACGTGACGTCACTCCCATAATGCAGAGTGGCAGACGGAGGAGCTGATATCGGTGGCGGAACCAGGAGCAGGAGCGGGTTTCAGGTAAGTGTTTTATTTTTAATTTTTATTACGTCTCTACCTACGGGAAGGGAGGGGAGAAGGTGGGGGCACCACAAGGGGGGGCTACTACTGGGGGCACTACAAGGGGGGGCTACTACTGGGAGCAGTACAGGGGGGCTACTACTGGGGGCACTACAAGGGGAGATTACTAGGGGGGAATACTACTGGGGGCACTACAGGGGGGAATACTACTGGGGGCACTACAGGGGGGAAATACTACTGGGGGCACTACAAGGGGGGGAAATACTACTGGGGGCATTGCAAGGGGGGGATTACTACTGGTGGCACTACAAGGGGGGGGATTACTACTGGGGGCACTATATAAAGGGCACTGCATAGGGGGTACCACTACTGGGGGCACTGCATAGGGGGGACCACTACCGGGGGCACTGCATAGGGGGTACCACTACTGGGGGCACTGCATAGGGGGACTACTACTGGGGGCACTATATAAGGGGAATACTACTGGGGGCACAAGGGGCACTGCATAGGAGGGCGCCAAAAAATATACTCGCTTACCAAAAAATTTGGGCTAGGGCCGGCCCTGACCTGCATAGGTGCATCTCTGCTGGTGGATGGAGAAAAGCAACTGCCACCCAAAGATGGTCGGTCGATAGTCTCAAATAGAAACAAAATCTCCAGTCTGAGTCTGTTAAAGAGGACTATACTGGAGTGAGTATTTCTTCTATACATCATTACATCAATTATACTCCCAAAAAGGATTATCATCTCAGTGCATTTGCACTCTATTTAAACAGCTGTGGAACTCATAGTATATCTCTTCTGTTACCATTAACACTGGAGACTTTGGTCTCATTCAGATCCGGTCGCAAGCGCAGTATTTCCGTTTAGTTTTGACTCCCTGGCGCCTGTGGTGGGCCGCCATAACTGCCATTATTTCGGTTAAGACCTGAGGGGCTGTTGGTAGACCAAAGGGCAGAGACCGAAACTGGTAATGTTGCTGCAGAACAGCAAACGCAGGAACCGTTGCTGGGTTGAAGTAATAGGCACACGCAGGTATGCATCCTGAATGTCCAGAGAAACCATGACGGGCGACTACCGAGGTTGCAGATGCCTTAGAGGGCAAGGAGTCCAGAATCCAATGCAACTTCTGCAAAATATGAGGCCACCAGTTGTTCCTAAGTTGTGTCTGATGGCAGGCTGTCTTCCAGTGCCTCTGTCAATCCTTCGATAGCCTTAGCTACCCAGGCTGCAGCCATAGCACCAGAAAGCGAGTAGACTGACTTGGGGCAAGTTTCCAGTAGCATCCTTAAAGGAGGATGTAGACAGTAAAGGCAGAGTAGAGCTTCTGTCTAAGCATGCCACATGTGACTTCCCACTTAGGGCCTTATTCAGACCCGCTCGCGAGCGCATAGCGCTTCCAAGCGGGTCGATGGTGGGGTACTGTGCACGCGCGGCGCGCGCAAGCCCAGAGCGAGAGAGAAATTCTCTCGCTCCGGGACTCACTACAAAAGGGGCGGCTGTCGATGTTGATCGACAGCTCACCCCATTTTGTAGGCGGGGAGGGGGGGTGGCTACACAAACGGAGGCGTTCCCGAATGCCTGCCGTTTGTGGGAGGCACCACTGACATCACCAGTGATGTCAGTGGAGAGCTTCCTGCTTTGCTAGAGCAGGAAGCTCTCTGGGGCTTGCGATGGACGAGACCCTACAACAAGGGTCTCGTCGCAAGCCCTGATGGTCGCGATGGTCGCGACCATCAGCTGGCTGCTCACAAAAGCTGTGTGTGGTCACCCACAGCTTAGCGAGCGGCCAGGGGGCCGCAACAACATCAAACAAAAAACGCTCTGATTCAGAGAGAGCGCTCATAAACAGCGTCCGGCTCTGAATCAGGCCGTTAGTACACTCACCAGTAGGGAGAGGGTAAAAAGACGCCTCATCAGATGATGCATCAGAATCCAAAAGCTGGGTGGACAAAGAGGATGATACAGTCCGCCTATATGCTTTGGTGGCTAACAGTCTGTCCGCCTGTAACATTTGCTGATAGGCAGAAGACGTTTGAGCCATATTCTGAACTGAGTGGGCAAAAACATCCATGCAAGGAGGATGCCTAGGGGGTACCAACATAGTAGGCTGTAATAGCTGTGGGTACCCCATTGTGGGAAGCAGCGTAGGGGCTGACAAGCGGTCCACTAGCTGCGCCATAACCTGGGATAAGGAGGACACCCAAGGTGGCTCCTAAACAGGGGCTGGTATGGTGGGCCGAAGAGGTGGTACATAACAAATAGCACACAGACTGTCCTGCGCTGAATCCTGAGGGGAGAAGCCTGCTGAACAGGATATGCAAGTAACCAGTACAGGGGCCGCTACCCTTTCCTTTAGAAGACATAGTAATAACCAGCCAGCAGCACACAATTATTGTAAAGCTAATAATGCAATGTGACACCCTTCACAAATACAGGTAAATGTGAAGTAATAATGAACCCCCCATAAACCTGGTAGTTGAGGGTTAAGAAAGAGCAGCAGGGATTGATATAACTGACAGTCAGAAAGTTTAAGACAGTATATCACAACAGCAGAACTAGCACTAGTCACATACAATGCATATATATCCTGGGAGCTAAAGCTTTTGACTGTTTGGTGCCCGTATAGCTCCAACAACACACACCCCATAGTATCCCTGTGGATCCCTATGGACCATGAAGAAGAAATATACTTACACCCATTTTAATGAACCCCTAATTTAACTACAACATTTATTTTGACCAAAAAATATTGCTCTCTCTAATTTTTTTCACTGTTTTTTAAAAATACTTTTCTCTTTCATCCACTAGGGGACAGTGGAGGCTATTACACTGGAGTATAAAGGCATGGATAGTTGGATCTGGTACTTTAAATAATTTAGAAGTGTTCTACTCCCCACCAGCCTTCAGTTTAGAAAAATGTGCCTAGGAGCTGGACACTAATGCTGGGCTCCAGCACTATATATATATATATATATATATATATATATATTTTATTATATTCTTTATTTTACAACAAGGGACCCTTTGCCACCTCTCTAAAGGTAGGGGTCCGGGCCCCTGACTCAGAGACAGGCAGGAGTGCACAGGGCTTATGCTAAAAAGCACCTGACAGCTCCTCACCGCAGCACCTACAGACTACAGAGTGCTGATAACCGGAGAGAGACTTCTAAGGTAGCGTAGTGAGTATGTAAACCAGCTGCGCATTCCCTGTCTCCCGCCCCTCTTCCCGACACTGGCAAGAGAGCGACGCTACAGCACAGCTCTCACTAGTCTCCCCTCTCTCCGCTGGTTCAGAGGCATCGCGCCAGAGATTAAACAAACAGCAGGAGCCATTTTACAAACAAGGAGGGTGACTTCTATAAAAGGGCCAGTGATAGCAGCTATCTTGGCGCCAGAGGGGAAGATGAAGAACGGGCCGAGTTTGACAGCGCGGGCTCTCTCCCTGTGCGGCAAAGCGGCTGTTACAACAGCTTTGCTGCTGCATATTCACACTACTACCTGCATCTCTCCTCCCTACAGGCAGAGTGCAGGAGCCATTTACAAAGAAAAGGTGGCTTGATTCTCCTGGCACCCATCCCTTCTACAACAGTATCCTTTCAAAGGGGCTGGGAGTACACTGGGGTGTTATAAACTGGTGCGTGCAGGGAATCCAATAATTAGGGAAGGGAGTGGTGTGAATCTCCCCCTCTGTCTCCCAATTAGCCTTCTGATTTCTGTTATATAACTGTATATTTCTGAATCTGGTTGAGTGGGCTGTGTGACTTCCATGACAGGCAGAGCAGCCACCAAGGCTTCTCAAAAGATGTTTGCTGAAAATGCAACAACAAACAAACACAGCTAAATGTTACTGGCTCCACACTATGTGATGCTTGTATAGTATTAGATCCACCTGTTGTTATAACTACCTCGCCTACTCCTCCATGGGCCTCTGAAATAGCAGGAGTTATGGCGGAATTAACGTCAAGAGTTGGCTGAGGCTCGTTGGTCACAACCCTCCTGGGTGGCAGGATTGGCCAAATTAGTGGAAAGCCTGGTACATATTATGGGTTCCACTAGTAGAATGCCCTCTATCAAAGGCCGTCACAAAAGCGTCCTCTACCAATTGTCCTCCAGTCGGATGATTCGGACGAGGAACACGGGTCCGTACCGCAAGATTTAGAATCTAGCTTTCAGGGGGTGGAGCCATTGATCCTGGCGGTCAGGCAGGTCCTTAATTTGCCTGAGGACATAGCACCTGCAGATCAGGAGTTTGAGCTATTTGGTAAACAACAAAAGAGGTCGGCTGTTTTTCCATTCTCACAACAGCTTCAAGACCAACTTTCAGTGGCCTGGAAGCAACCGGATAAGCGTTTCCAGAGTCCACAACGCTTCGCCTCCAGCTATCCATTTCCATTATCTATGATGGAAAAGTGGAAAACACCTCCTACAGTGGATGCATCCGTTTCTCGCATATCAAAGAAAACAACGCTCCCAGTTCCTGGTGCTATGTAAATTCAAGGACCACTCAGATCGTAAGCTGGAAACAACACTGCAATCTATGTACACTGCAGTGGGAGCTCAATTAAGACCAACGTTTGTTAGCACCTGGGTTAACAAAGCTGTGGCCTGCTGGGCGGAGCAGTTGATAACGGGTCTGGACTCCGGTACCCCCAGAGCAGAGCTAAGACTACTAGCAGAACACATCTGTGAATCAGCAGGTTACCTGGGCGAGGCTTCCAAGGATATCAGCTAGATCAGTGCACGTATATCCGCTTCTGCCATTGCAGTCAGCAGGGTCCTCTGGCTGCATTCTTGGCAGGCAGACACAGAATCTAAAACAGGCGGTTGAAGGCCTGCAGTTCTTTGGTGATATGCTTTTTGGTCCAGAGCTGGACAAATGGAAATCCCAAGCCACAGGGGGTATGTCTACTTTCCTCCCTTCAACTGCCCCAACACCCAGGAGGACTTACACAGGGCCCACGTCTCATTCCTTTTGTCTCCCGTAGAGCCAGAGGTGCTTCCACGCAGGCTAGAGGTGGCAGCAGTAGAGGTCGCCCACAGACAGTCGCACGTTGACAGAAACAAAAACCAGTTGAGAAACAGGTAGCATGACAATTTCCCGTCCCACCTGGGATCTCCTATTGTAGGAGCTCGCTTAAAGACTTTTCAACAGGTTTGGAACCAGACCTCTTCGGATCCGTGGATTCGAAGATTGCTTTTCGTAGGGTACAGAATAGATTTAGAAGTTTCACCTCCAGATCGTTTCTTCACTTCGGTTCAGCCGGTGTCGGCAGACAAGGCCAAGGTTCTGCAAGGCAATTCAGTCTCTCCAAGAATTGGCAGTACTTGTTCCAGTGCATCAACGGGGTCTGGTGTTCTACTCAAACCTTTTTGTGGTACCAAAGCCGGATGGGTCGGTCAGGCCTATCCTAAACCTAAAGTCTTTAAATCAGCATCTGATGGTTTATCGCTTCAAGATGGAGTCGATTCAATCAGTCATTGCGATCTTGGAACCAACAGAGTTTCTAATTTCTCTGGATATAAAGGATGCATATCTACATGTCCCAATTTGGGAACTGCATCAAGCTTTACAGCGTTTTGCGTTATTGCAAGATCACTATCAGTTTCGGGCGTTGCCGTTCGGTTTATCCTCGGCTCCCCGTGTCGTCATCAAGGTCATGTCTGTCATGATTGCACACCTTCGGACATCAGGTGTGACCATAATTCCTTACTTAGATGACCTGTTTATCAAGGCCCCATCGTAATATCTTCTTTTGGACCACACCTTACTAACACAAGACTCTGACGAAGCACGGCTGGATGATCAATTTAAAAAAATCCAACCTAATTCCATCCCAGAGACTCCAGTTTCTGGGCATGATCCTGGATACGAGATTACAGCGGGTGTTCCTTCAGAAACAAAAAGCACAGGACATTTGGCTACTTGTTCAGCTAGTTCTCAGACCAAAGGTGTCCTTACTTCTTTATCTTCGTCTCTTGGGAAAGATGGTAGCTGCCTTCGAGGTAATACAATTTGGACGATTCCACTCCCGTGTGTTCCAGCTGGACCTACTAACACAGGGATCAGGGTCTCACCTACGCCTACATTGGATGATCCGGTTTGCCCCGACAACCAGGATGTCTTTGCTCTGGTGGATGCAACCCAACAACCTCTTGGCGGGTCGAAGTTTCGGAGTGTGGGATTGGATAATCGTGGCAACAGACGCCAGTCTCCGAGGATGGGAAGCAGTGGTCCTAGACTGTCAGTTTCAGGGTCATTTGTCTCCACAGGAAAGATGGTGGCCCATAAATGTGTTGAAACTCAGAGCAATTTCCAATGCTCCTCTAGAAGCCACACACTTACTAAGGTCTCTACCGGAGAGGGTACAGTCGGACAACACGATGGCCGTCACTTATATCAACCAGTGATCCTGTCGGCAGTGTTCATCCTGGGAGTGGACAACTGGGAAGCAGATTTTCTCAGTCACCAGGATCTCCATCCTGGGGAATGGATGCTTCACCAAGATGTATTCCAAGCCTTGGTCCTTCATTGGGGTTGGCCTCAGGTGAACCTCATGGCTTCTCAGTTAAACCATCAGCTACCAAGATACGTGTCCAGAACTTGGGATCTGGCTGCAGAGGCAGTGGACGTGCTAACAGTTCCATTGACCTCTGACATGGTTTACTGGTTTCCTCCAATTCCACTACTTCCTCGTCTACTAAAGCGGATAAAGCACGAGTCGGCCTCTGTCATTTAACAAGGTGGCTGTTGAAACCAATATTTTGAAACGCAACGGTATCCCAGAATCTGTTATCACCACCATGCTTTGCACCAAGAAACCGGTTTCGGCTGCGCATTACCACCGCATCTGGCGGTCTTATGTAGCATGGTGTGACAGTCGGGACCTTCCAACTAGGACTTTTCGGTTATCTAGACTTTTGCTTTTTCTCCAGACGGGACTAGACTCTGGTCTCCATTTAAGCTCCTTACAAGTGCAGATATCTGCACTTTCCATTTTTTATGAACGCAAGTTGGCCCTTGTACCTGAGGTGCAGACTTTTCTTCAGGGCGTGTTGCGGGTGCAGCCACCTTTTGTTCCACCTATAGCTCCCTGGTACCTGAATTTGCTGCTTACGTTTCTTCAGTCGTCTATGTTTGAACCACTTGATGAGATTGATATCAAGTATTTGTCTTGGAAGAAGGTTCTCCTCCTGGCATTGGCTTCGGCCCGTCGGGTATCGGAGTTTGGGGCCCTATCTTATAAGTCCCCATACCTTGTTTTTCATGATGATAGGGCAGAGCTCAGGATGCAAGCCGCTTTCCTTCCTAAGGTTGTGTCAGCTTTCCACATGCCTTTCCACATAAATCAAACTATTGTGGTGCCTTACTTGGTTGAGGACTCCGGTGTCTCCTCCACTCTGGATGTCGTTAGAGCACTCCGTATTTATGTGCTAGGACAGGGTCTTTCCGTAAGACTGATTTGCTCTTTGCCCTGTATTATGCTGTTTGGCGGGGTTGGCCAGCATCAAAACAAATGTTGGTGAGGTGGATTCGACTGGCCTATGTCAGCAGCGATAGGCAACCTCATCCGTCTATCTCCGCACATTGCACACGCTCTGTGGGTACGTCGTGGGCAGCACGTCGGGGTGCCTCCACCTTGCAACTGTACCGTGCGGCTACTTGGTACTCGGTACATACCATTGTGAAGTTTTATAGGTTTGACATGTTTGCAGCTTCAGCTTCACGATTTGGCCGCCTTGTTCTGCAGGCTCCTCAGAGAGCTCCTGCCCGTGGGGAAAACTTTGGGATATCCCCAGTGTAATAGCCTCCAGTGTCCCCTAGTGGATGAAAGAGAAAATGGGATTTTGATACTTACCGGTAAATTCTTTTCTGATTCCACAGGGGACACTGGACACCCACCTCAGCGCTTTTCGCCTGCCTGTTCGGTTGGTTTTGTGTGTTTATGTAGTTCTGTTTGTTGTGTGACCTTCTCTTCTCTTTACTCCTGTTGTTCATCATCTCCACTCGGTC
Source organism: Taudactylus pleione (assembly GCA_031769625.1). NCBI lineage: Eukaryota > Metazoa > Chordata > Amphibia > Anura > Myobatrachidae > Taudactylus > Taudactylus pleione. Next base: position 8,753,928 of record JAUIMM010000086.1, on the reverse strand, counting down.
TTCATTTTTCTAAACTGAGGGCTGGTGGGGAATAGAGGGGGAGGAGCTTCACACTTCTAAATTATTTAAAGTGCCAGCTCCAACTATCCACGCCTCTATACCCCAGTGTAATAGCCTCCAGTGTCCGCTGTGGAATCAGAGAAAAGGATTTACTGGTAAGTACCAAAATCCCATTATAACAGCCATTTGACACAATTTAAGAACCCGACCACTTTGATTATGTCCACTAACATACTACTATAATGTTACCCAATAATAGATTACCTTTATTTGGGGTGCAGGCTGATTTCCCTATTTTCACCTATACTTAATGCCTGTCAATCCTGCAAGAATAATCACGCGAATGCGTTAACGCCAGTTTTGCAATAGGATTACCTGATAAACAGGAGCGCGCATACATGTGAAAAGCTCTATAACCGTGCGATATGTGCATAAACTTTACACCGATGCAAACTTTTCGTTATCGCGGTTAATAGGATATCCCCCTTATTGTGTTTGGGAGGGCATTTCACAGAGTGGGTGCAGCCTGAAAAAAGTCCTGTAACTGTGAATGGGAGCAAGTAATGGGTGTGGGTGAGAGACGCAGATCTTGTGCAGAGCGGAGAGGCTGGGTTGGGGGATATTTTGAGATAGGTGAAGAGATTTATGTTGGTGTAATTTGGTTAATAGCCTTATTGTAAGTTATTGTATTTTATATTGAATACGATAAGAAACAGGTAACCAATGGAGGGACTGACCAAGTGGAGCAGCAATGAACCCTTAGCGAAGAAGATTAGCCATGCAGCCGCATTCAAAATGGATATCGGTGAGAGTCTGTTTTGGGGAAGACCAGTAAGGAGACTATTGCAATAACCAATATTCTATATAATAATCTGTGTATATTAATATAATATATTATATATAATAATATCTATATTTATAAAGAGCACATGTTAAGGGAGCCATACAAATGGTGGCATTGTATTGATACATTTTGCTGCCATCCTTACATGCCTTGCGATGACATATGTAACCATTGTTTCAGCCAAGGGAAACCAGTACGGAAGTCTAGATCACACACAGTAACTTCCTTGAGAAAGGCTTACCGCCAGTACGCTTCAGAAGAGCATACCACTCAGGATCCAGCGCCTGCAGCTATACTGAGCTGTCAAGCCGTGATCTACCAATGCCACACCGGACCTGCCAGTGGGCACTTACTCCCGGACTATATGCTGGACTAGTCAGCTGTCACCCACACACAGCGGCCACAGCTGGAACCCAGGTACAGACACCACCGGGGAATACCACAATGGGCACAGCACTCCGCAGCAAAAGAGACTCCCAATTGAAAGTGACACAGGACACCCCTCTAAATATATCTGTAAGAACAGCGTCTACCAGGACCACTACTTGAGCCAGTGAGCACTTGGACAATCCATCACCCCAGTCCAGACAATATGGAACAAGGGGCTCCCTGAAAGGTCCAACTAATACCCCTTCAGGTACTATCAGTGAGAAGTGTAGTGGCTCATCACCCCTACACTCTTATAGGGTATTCCCTAAGGAAGATCGCCTGATTTATCTTCACCTGTGTCAAAGTTCTATTTTACATTTTTTTTTTTTTCAATTACTTGAAAAGGTCAGTTATCATCAACTTGATGGTGTCTGGTGTCTACAATGTATTGCTTTAAATATATGTACAGGGTACAAGGGTACAACGGGGGCGTCAGTGGGGAATCCTGACAGCAGAAGCCCGGCAGAGGTGAAGATCCCGAAGCTAGAAAGGTAAGTATTAACTAACCTATTTTTACCCCTATCCTTAACCCTCTTTTAGGGGTGCCTAACCCTCCCCCCCAAGTGCCTACCCCTAACCCCCACTTCCCCGCAGCCCCAAGTCCCCCCCGGGAGCCCCTAACCTAACACCCCCCCCTCTCGCGCGTCTGGCTTACCTTCGATCGGTAAGCCGGATGTCGGGCTCCCGGCGTAGATCTAATGACAGGTGGCGGGATTTCGACGCCTGTCATTTGTACCTTGCCGGAATTAGACAGTCGGGAAGCCGGCGGCCGAGATTTCGTCAGTTGGCTTCCCGACTGCTTCCGTGGAGGAGTATCATCTGGCAGTGCCAGAGGGAATGAAATGAAGTGTTATGATCAGTTATCACCGTTCAGTTAAGCGGTGCTGCGGCTCCTTATTAAGCCTGCTCAGTGTGTGTCTGTTGACACACTGGCCGTGCACATTGTGCAAGGAGCCAGAGACAGGAGAAGGGAGCTGGCCGGACAGTGTCATGCTGCTGAGAAGCCACTGTATGACCAGAGAGTGAACCATTGAGAGACCTGACTGCTGGCCCTGTATTTGAAATACTGGGAATCTAAATTTGGTATAGGGTTTATCAGCCAATCAATGAACACTACCAGTGAGTGAATATTTTCAGGTTTAATGCAGTAATCTTGCATTTGAGCGCATATAATCTTAGGTTAGATATACTGACTACGTTTTATTGATGTAAGTCATATTATTCATTTACTGGGCTTGACAGTGTGCTAGCATTGTGCGTTCATTGGTAATTTCTACACATCTCCTGTTTTTTGGTTATAAAATTCTAATTATTCCTTCCCTCTTTAAAACAAAAATGTATTTTAAAAATATACATAATAATAATGATGGCTCATGTCTCAAAATAGTTTTGTGTTGTATTTTCTACACACACCACTTAAATATGATAAATAAGTGCAGATCAAATAGCAATAATAGTAGCACACCTTGGGTCTTTAGCTGCTTCCGTGCTTTCTATTTGTCAATAGGAAGTAAACAATAAAATATGTGGGAAGCGCTTAATGAATTATTGAAATAATGTGTGACTGTGGGATGTGTATGATAATGTATATATGTTGTTAGCTATGTATGTGTGATAATGTAACTGTGGGTTGTGTGTAATAATGTATAGATGGTGTTAGCTGTGTATACTGTATGTGATAATGTAACTGAAACCACTATTTAAAGAAAAAAACAAATGAATAAAATGAATAAAACTAATAAACTAAAAATAACCGTGCAACTGTGAAAACAAATAAAATAAATGCAAAGAATAAGAAAGTGCAGTATATAATGTTTAGGCTCTTTTATTAGGAATATTTGGGTGCCCGCTGCTGTGATGCAATGCTGGCTCTGGCTGTGTCAGGAATGTCTATGACAAAATGACCCAAATTATCCGGATAAAAGAGCCTAAACATCATATACTGCACTTTCTTATTCTTTGCATTTATGATAAATAAGTGACTTAATTAGTGCCTCAGTCAATTTGATTTAACCACCTGTGTTCAACCATGGATTTCTCTAAACCTGAACTGTTGGGGTGCCTTGAGGACCGCGTTTGGGAACCTCTGCCCTAATCGATCATTCACTGCAGGAATTACCCTATATATGGTAGTTTCAGCAAGAAAGTGGGGAGTCTGAGGTCAAGGTATATTTACAGAGACTCCAACAGGAAACGGTATGATTTACCGCCGGACCCCTGGCCGGAGGTTCAAATCCCGAAAGCGGCAGCCCGACAAGGATGAAAATCCTGATCGTCCCTAGGTAAGTATTCACTAACCTATTCTACCCCCTAACCCTCCCTTAGGGGTGCCTAACCCTAACCTTCCCCCCAGTGCCTAAACCCAACCCCCCCTTCCCCGCTGCCTAAACCTAAGTCCCCCTGGGGGTGCCTAACCCTAGCCTAACCCTAAGTCCCCCCCGGGAGCCCCTAACCCTCCCCCCCCCGCGCGGCTGTCCACACTCGGCATCACTTCGATCGGGATGCCGGGCACCGGTCTCCCGGCATCGGTAAAATTACGCCTGCCATTTAATCCTCGCTGGGATTAAGCAGTCGGGAAGCCGGCTGTCGGGATTCCCGACTGCATACCCTCCAACATGACCCCTTCCATCCGATACAAAATGTTCTGCTCATGGATTTCTCTCTTAATTGATGATTGCAGCCACCTGTGGTGGAACACCTGCCTCATCTATTAACTAGTTCAACACAGGTGGCTGCAATCATTAATTAGGTGGGAAGTCGAGGAGCAGAGCATTTTGTACCGGGTGGATGAGGTCATGTTGGAGGGTAGGCATTTACTGTTTTATTTTACTGTGTAAAGTACTTCCCTAATCCGAAACTGTACTCCAAAAATCTCCATAAATACATTAAATCACCTGTTTACGATAGCAAATGGACTGACAAATACCCCCAATTCACTGCTAGAACAGTAGTCTATGTCAGCATTGGTCCAGAAATTTAAGTCGATCTGGTTGATTCAATTGGAATTGGTATGAATGCGGCCGGCGGTTCGATTCCCGTCAGCGGCAGCCCGACAGGAGCAGAGTGCGACGCAGCGGAAGCCCGACAGCGCTGGAAATCCCGATAGTGGATAGGTAAGTATCCACTAACCTAAACCCCCTAAGGGGTGCCTAACCCTAACTTCCCCCCCAAGTGCCTAACCCTAATCCCCCCTCTAAGTGCCTAAACCTAACCACCCCCTTCCCCGCTGCCTAAACCTAAGTCCCCCGGGGGGGTGCCTAACTCTAAGTCCCCCCCGGGGGTGCCTAACCCTAACCCTCCCCCTAGCCTATCCCTCCCGGGGGGGTGCCTAACCCTAAGTCCCCCCCGGGAGCCCTAAACCTAACCCTCTCCCCCCGCGGCGCCCGGCATCACTACGATCGTGATGCCGGGCGCCGGGGAAATGCGGGCGTCTACATCTAGACGCCCGGCATTTCACCCTTGCCGGGATAAGACAGTCGGGAAGCCGGCTGCCGGTATTTAGGAAGTCGGCTTCCCGATTGCCTCCCATTCAATTATACCCCTTTTACACCAGAGCTAAAACACGGGTTATTGCAGGGTTAACCCGGGTAGCTCCTTGGTGTAAAAGGGGAAAGGGTTGGATTGCCAGGTCGAGTGACCCGGCAATCCAACCCAAGTAACTTGTAGGGTTTAACACGGGAATAACCTGTGAAACCCTGCAGTGTAACCGGCACGATCCGGGTCACGGTGACTTGGATCGTGCCGCATGCCTGCCGATTGGCCGCCTTCAGTGGCGCTTGGAGATTATGTCATCTCCAAGCGTCCACTTCAACGCCGGAAAAGCTGGGTCTCTGCAGACCCAGCTCCAGTGTGAACGGGGAAATTCCGGGTCTGATCCGGATTTGAACCCTGTTCCAACCACCGGGTCAGCCCCGGAATTTTGGTATAAAAGCGGGTATCAGACAAAACATAGTCGCAGCCACGAGTAAGTCTGGTTATATGCCACAACTACGGTATTGCTGGACTTGCAGATTTTTGTTTAATTATAATATACATATAATAGTGTCATATGCAGGCCTCAAATTCGGGTGCCCAACGCAACTATTCAATTGTTGCTCCAATCGGGTATGAAAGCCACCATTTCTGCTTGCACCCTCCAGAGGTGGCGAACATAAATGTGTTAAAAGTATGTGGTTTGGGTACCCTTAACAGGACTTTAGCCGCTTTACGCGATGCCCAATAATTAATGGGCACCCAAAATAATTTAATTGTTTCATTGGGTGCCCATTAATTATCGCAGTCCAAGAAACAATCGAATTCCTCTAGTTTCGCAAAAAAAATGTGATGAACTCTACATGAGACCCAATGCTGTGATATGAAGCCTGAAATTAATTAAATCAAAAGTCAGCAAATTAAATTTCATTGGTTCTTAACTTCTAACAAAATGTGTGTACCTTTCTTGCTGCCTCCAATGAATAAGGAAATAATCCACTTTTGCAGCTGCAAAAATTCTGCTAGCAAATAAAGTTGTAACTAGTAAGAGGCTGAGGTGAGGGGGCCAGGGGGGCAGCACGGTGCCCACCACAGTAACATCAGCAGTGGGTGGTGATGTAGTGACTATGATGAGCCTGGCCCTGGCTGGGAGTCGGGAGCGCGCCCGCCGTGATGTCACCACCTCTCAGTGCGACGTCACGTCAAGTGCGGGAGCGCGCATCCTGAGGAGGAGGGAAGATGGCGACCTCAAACAATCCGCGGAAATTCAGCGAGAAAATCGCACTCCACAACCAGAAGCAGGCGGAGGAGACGGCGGCGTTCGAGGAGGTGATGAAGGACCTGAGCATCACCCGGGCGGCACGGGTAAGCGAGGCGCCGGGCAATGGGGGACCTGGTAGGAGATGCAGCTGCGGAGCCTGAGACACGGCCAACTGGCAGCTCATTAGCGGACACCCCCGGGGCAGAGGAGGGGGCGGCCACCTGTACCGGGGAGGGGGCAGCGGGCCGGGCAATGGAGGGAGACGGTTGCTGGAGGTGACGGGATAGCAGCTGCGGGCCTGTCACATAGCCCGGTGTCACCACATCGCAGCATCACTGACATGCCCACACCGGGAGCTCTCCCTGCGCCCACTCCCCGAGCTGTCACCGGCCTCAGCATCTTTCCTATGTACTTAGGCTCAGATGCTGGCTGTCGTGCGTGCCCTGCTGCCGGAGTGCTGCTGGCCAGGCCTTGCAGGTGGTGCTGGTACATGCAGGGTACACGGGTGACTCCTGTGCAGCGCCGCAGCGACTTGTCTGTGGCATCTGCTTATTTTGGCCGCAGCCTCACATTTGTTATTGTGAACTTTGCCATGTGGAAATGTACTGCTGTGCCTGCTTCTACCGTGTACATATTCACATGGTTTCTTGTATCAGTACAGGGGTTGGTCTCAGATAATGTGGAAACTCCGACTTTTGTTGTTGGGTTATTAGTGTTAATATTTTAAATACTCTGCTTTTATCTATAAATAAAAAGTGACTTAGTTTTCTTTTTTAATATGCTTCATTCACAATTCTGCACTGAGGGTTGCTAAAGAGTTCAAGCATTTTTCTTACAAAACAGTGGAGTAGCAGTCTTGTCCAAGTTTGTTTGCAGGCCTCCTTAGACTGTACCTGATGGAATTTGGGAAAAATGTATTTGTACTTCTGTGGATGAAAGATCCATTCAGTGATAAAAATGCTACTCTAAAACAGCAGTGCTAGATAACTGTCACTCTTTAGAATAGCTTACCTTATTGTCTTAAATATGTCGCTGATTAAACAGTTTGACTCCTTTGCAAAAATCATCAGAAGGTTTATTTGTGGGGTGTTTCAAACTTTTATGTACAAGTTTTCTTCCCTCCAGTGATTTGCAATCACTTTGCATGAACTAGTATTACAGTTCAACTAATTTTTGATGTACTGTCTTATGTAGCAACTTATTGTGCGTATCCACTTGCCGACTGAGGAACGATTATGACAAAGTAATTGTTCAGTCGTTCCTCACCCTGTAGGTGCCTACACTGAATGATCAGTCGTTCAGTGCAGGCACCCTCCCTCATCCCCGAACATGGCCAATCTGTCGTTATTGGCAGATTGACCGGTATGTTCGGGCGATGATTGATGTTGGAAACGACCAGCAAGAGCGCGCATCGCTGGTCGTTTTTGACATGTTCATGCCTGATTCATGCACGATTAATGAGCGATTGAACGATAACTATGTTGTTACATTCAATCACTCATTTTAATCGGCAAGTGGATACGTGGCTTTATAGTGCATGAGTTTGACTTCTTAAATGTAAACATCGTGGACAATTTATTCTCTCCCATGTTTGATCGGTCAAGGAAATGGTGTATCCATTGACATCAGTTGAAAAGTTAGAAGTAAATTTGGGATTTGTCCTGTTTTTATATATACAGGTTGAGTCTCCTATATCCAAAATGCTTAATACCAGAAGTATTTTGGATATCAGATTTTTCCGTAATTTGGAATATTGGTATACCATAATGAGATATTTTAGGAGTGGGTCTAATGTGTCTAAACACAGAATGCATTTATCAGGCTGTTTTTTGTGGGGGCACCACCCGGCAAGAATCAGCCACCACCCGGCACTTTGGGAACCTGCAAGTGGGGACAGTATCTGGGAGCTGTATAAAAAGGAACAGATCCTACAGACTTTGCAGCTTTTTCATAATCAGACGACTGGGCCTCTAATAAGAAGAGAATTAATATATAAAATGTTATTTCAAGTTTAAATCATTATAATGTCAGGGTTTAAAACATTATATTATTTAGTGTTCACTCTAGCTCCGGTGGCAGGCAGGGCGCCGGAGCTAGAGAGGGCACTTCAGTGTGCGTCCGAAAAGGGGGTGTGGCCATTGAAAAGGGGCATGTCCATAAGGTGCGTCCCCTTTTCGTCACTCTGGGGGGCGTGCCCGGCACTTATGGACACGCCGGGCAGCCCCCAAGCGCTGTCGACAGGGAGACTAGATGCCGGGTGCATGCGCCCTGCGTCTATTCTCCGACGGTGACCGGGTCACCGCACACTTCCCCACTCGCGGGACACTGCAACCCGCATGTGAAGACGGCACCTGCAGGCTGTGAGGGGTGCTTTTTGACCTCCTTCTGGAGGGCAGGATGCTTTTTGTAGCCTAGCGGGAACGCTATTATTGCGAAGGCCCCCACCCGGCTACTTCTTGATGTCACCGGCTGGAAAACTTTTCTGGGGAGAACACTGCTACCCATCCACTAGACGATTAAGTTGAGCGATTGAATGATAACGATCGTTCAATCGTTTGCAAATCGTTCGCAAAAGTGTCTAAAACGACCAGCGATGCGCGTGCCCGCTGGTCGTTTAGACATCTACCATCTTAACAACATGCTGGTCAACCTGACGATAACGTCAGGTTCAGCATATTGCCAGATGATTGATTGAGCCTGCACTGAACGACTGCTCGTTCAGTGTAGGCTTATCACAGACATAGAAACGACTGCACGATTACAATGTCATAATCATGCTGTCGTTTCTATGGTCTGCTAGTGGATGGGCAGCTTTATTTAGAGTGCAGAACATTTTCAATCCCAAGTACACAGTCAGTGGCACATAGACTGTCCTCCATATAGCCGGCTGTTCTGCAGGACTTGATGTTGTACTCAGTGGGTGCTACTTATCAAACATGAAAGCATACATTATATACTCCAGTGAGATTCCCAAAAGACTGAAATTACTGAGTCCCAAAATACAGTGTTCTCCCCAGGTTGTTTTTTGCGGGTGCACCACCCGGCAAGAAACATCCTACCACCCGGCACTTTGGGAGCTTGCAAGTGGTGACAGTATCTGAGAGCTGTATAAAAAGGACCAGATTCTACAGAATTTGCAGCTTTTTCATAATCGGATGACTGGGCCTCTAATAAGAAGAGGATAATTAATATATAAAATGTTATTTCAAGTTTAAATCATTAGACGGTCAGGGTTTAAAACATTTTATTATTGTGAAGGCCCCTACCCGGCTACTTCTTTATGCCACCCGCTGGAAAAAATTTCCTGGGAGAACACTGTTTATATTATATCATATACACCTTATACACAGAACCTAAAGGTAATTTAACCACTTAACTGACAAATTATTTTTCCAAAAAATGCTCAGACATTGTCGGTATTTTTTATGGTTGAATTAGGTTAAGAACATCTTTTTTTAAAACTATATTATTATTATATATTTTTTTAACACGGTATACCATAAAAATATCAATTTTTATGGTATATTGTAATGGTAGCTATTGACAGGTGTACCATCGATGGTCAATGGGGAAACATCGATAAAATGTTCATTTATTATTTGAGACTGCAGCCACCGATGGTGCCATAACATTGGTTGCGGCTGCCATTGATGTGAAGCATCGGTGACTGTCAGCAGCAAAACCACTTTTCCCCCTCACCATCGATGGTTTGCTAAACATCGATGGTCAGTGGCAATCCCGTGTGTATATTCACATATTCACATACACATATACTGTGTGTTTATATATAGTTACAGACTGTATATATAATATATACACACTGTGTGTGTGTAAAGACACACAGCAAATATATATATTTGCTGTGTGTCTTTACTGCCCGATCAGTGTGGCCAGCAGTGATCGGGCACAAGGGAGGCAGAAGAGGCGGAGCAGCTCCTGGCCAGAAGGAATGAGAAGGAGGAGGAGTAAACCCTGGCCAGGAGGGAGATGGCTCAGCTGCCTGACAGAAAGCACCTGAACGGGGGAGATAAGGCTGGGTGCTGTCAGGTGGTCACAGCAGTAGCCGTGGCCGGCTTCCATGAGCAGCTGCATTCTGTGGAGGTGACGGCAGCCCGGCTTGCAGCCGCGTGGAGAGGGGGATGTCGCCGGCCAGAGTCTGCTCACACAGCAGTGGCCGCGACTGGCTTCCAGGAGCCGCGGCTGCTGCTTACGGTGAGATATCGGCTGCCCTGCAGCTGCGTTGCGAGGGGTGATACTGGCATCCTGATCACTGCTGGCCACAGTGATTGGGACTCAGCAGCTGCTGCTATGGAAGCCATGGCTGCTGCTAGCATGGATGTCAACCACGCTAGAAAGGGGGTGATACCATGTGTGTGGCCAGCAGTGATCTGGACACAAAGGAGACTGAGCCGTGGGTGTAGAGGGACCAGGAGGTCCCTCTGATATAGGCGACTGCGGGAAGATTGGCTTCCCGCAGCCGCCCAGTGGGCATTTCTGACTGGTCGTATCAGATACGACCATGTCAGGTAAAGCCCAGTCTGGTATGGTTGTATCTGATACGACCATGTCAGGCAAGTGGTTAATACAATATTTCTAATAATTTTGTGCATCAAACAATGTTTGTGTACAAACACTACATTCTTTTGTTTCATATACAGCTTATGCACAGCCAGAAGGTAATTTTATACAATATCTTTATTCATTTTGGGCTTTAAACACACCATCAGAAAGCAAAGGTGTCACTATCTCAGTCGTGCTTCAAAAATTCCGCATTTTGGTATATTTGGATATGGGAGACTCGGAGGCATATGTATCAAAGCTTGATGAGAGATAAAATTGTGAGATATAAATCACCAACTAATCAGCTTCTAACTTACATTTTATAGGCTGTTTGAAAAACTACAGGAGCTGATTGGTTAATACTTCTCTCACAATTTTATCTCTCAAATGTTTGATAGGCCCCTCAATCTGTATATAAATACAATTTTTTTTTTTTAGTTCTAGTATTTTGATTCTCATATTTGTATTATTGTAAACTTAGCTTCTTGTGATATGAGATATTGATTTGTAATTGGCAAGCTAGTTTGTATATTTGTGAAAGTAATCAGTAAACTAGTAACAATGTACTATAGTTCTTTATACTAACCTATTGGGACTTTGTCTAAAGCTGTACTAGAATGGATATAATGTAGTTTGCACAACTCAGCCAATTTTTTATATATATATATATATATATATATATATATATATATATATATAAAACAAAGTTTATGAAACCTTGAGAATTGTCCTAAATTCTGCATAAACGTGAACTAAACTGTACAGATTAATTCAATCAGCGCTAAGGTAAGACGCAAAAATTCTTAGGGGCTGCCTGTATAAAAAAGGGTCCCACCTTTGAAAGTATTAAACCTAAACCGTATATGCGGTGCTCACTTCAGATGATGATTATGACTAGGTGAATTCCCATATTACGTAGTGTGATTCATCTCAAACTGCAAAAACATTATTGGGTCGGCCACTGACTCCAACTCACTTTGCTGCTGAACGACAGATGGAGAGACCAGCACAGAAGAAATCGTATGGGTAAGTAAATACAAGTACAACCACTGTGTGCAACATAGTGTCATTTGGAACCTGATACTGTCTCTATTCTTTTCCATGAGGTGCTGTATTTTGGTGTAAGCATTGGTTAGCACATGAAAAAAGGAGCATTAATTTACAGTGGGCCCATTCTGTGCTGTAATTCAAATTGTAATATTTAAGACTTTTTGGGAGTCATCCCAGTGATCGCGCTGAGCTAAATAATTTGTGGGTCCGAGGGACCTCTCACTTTAAAAAATGGGGATCCTCTTCAACTTTTTCTGGGTCCCATCACATATTATGGTACAATGCTGGGGGCAGGTAGCAGTTGGGGTGGAGGCGGTTAAGGGTAAGCTCTAGTTGGGGTAGAGCTGGAGATAGAGGCAGGGAGAAGTGATGGATTAGGGCAGGGAGTAGGTAAGTGCAGACAGCAGTTGAGAAAGTGCTGATGGGCAAGGACAGCTAGGGGCAGACAGTGCTAGGGGGGTAATGGTAGAAATCTGCTGGGGTAGCATTGGAGCAAGGAGGGGTTAGGGACAGGCACTACTAGGGACAGTGCTGTGGGGCTAGGGAGGAGGTAGATATCGGTTAGGACAGTACTGGGGGGGCAGGGATAGAGTTAGGGGTAGGGATGGGGCATGGGTAGATTGCAGCTGGGGCAGGACTGGGGGGGGCAAGGATGAGGTTAGGGGTAAGGGTAGATTTCACCCGGGGCAGTACTGGGGGAGGGGGTAAGGATAGATAGTAGCTGGGGCAAGCAGGTGCTTGGGGGCAGGCAGTACTGGGGGTAGGCTCTAAGGCACTGCAGGCACAGGGGACACACACTACTGCAGGGGAGACACACTTCTACACTTCCCTACCATACAGGGTCACAGCCATAAGGCTAACAGTCTGTCCGGGCACAGATGCAAGGCAGGGGAGTGTAGGCAGACATGGGGTGTCACATTGGTTCACTGCCCATACACAGAGCACACATCATGGGGCAGTGAGAGAGAGCAGCACTTACCTTTGCAAAGGAGGAGGGTGGCTGCACTTGTTGAGTAAGGCCAGTCTATGTGACATAGGTACATGCTGCTAGCGGTGGCTCCCAAGGTCAGTGCGCCATGTAGAGGATGCAGAGGCACCGCTAGAGACTGTCACTTACCTGAGCTGGAGGATTGAGCCCTAAGCTGATCAGAGCGCTTTCAGCGTGAGAAGGGGGAGGGGAGACACTGCGTACTTCTGATTGGCTGGGGAAACGGGTAGTGAGCGATTGGCTGGAGGTGCTGCTGCTGCTTCTCCCGGGGAGTGGGCGGAGTCTGGCAGTTCCGGTGTATGGCTTTTCGGAGCTGCCTGCAGATTGGGTAAGGGGCGGGCTATAGATGAGGAAACACCGCCGACTGCTATTGGTTGTGAGGACACCGCTGGCTACGATTGGCTGCTGTGGCACTGCATACAGTGCGTCCTGCAGGACGCACTTAGTTTTTAAAACTCGGTCCAGATCAGCTTGTAGCGCGTAAAAACGCAGTATAGCGCGTATTTTGCGATTCCTGATCATCCCATAGATTTTGAAAGTGAGGGATAGATGAGAATTATTTTGTGATTTGATTGCTGCCGCTACACTCCCATTTCATTACCTCCGGTCAGGTCATCGGTGCTCTGGTGATGTCCTCCATGGCTCCAGTCAGCTTGTCTCCCATCCTGCAGCTGTTTTATGCAGCAGCTGACCGGTTCACAGTGCAGGATGGAAAACCAGCTGGCCGGAGCACTGATCCCTGGACTCAGGTAAGGTGTTTTTTTTTTCCCAGTGATCAGCTTGTGGACTGTTTAGATCACATAGCTGATCTCTGGGGCCTGGCCCCCGGCTCTGCCTGTTAGAGCAGGGCAGGAGTTCGGTAACCCGGGGAGACCCTAGATAACGCCACCTGCAGGGCTTCCCTTGGTATTTTTTCACAATTTATTTTTAGTAAACCCCAAGCAGATCACATTTCCCATTACAATTATGGGAACTGTGATCTGCTTACTAAAAATGTATGATAATTAGGGTTGGGAGTAGAATTTTTTACGAATTCTACTCCAATTGCACTTTAGTAAGTTTAGGTGAAACTAAAAAGGGTAGAAAGGGTGTGAAAGCAATGTGTTCAGAACTTCAAGTCCTGAAAATAGATTACAACTTTATTTGATATATTTTTTTAAACTTTTCATTAATTTGTTGATCAAAATGAATCAACATGAAGTTTGTCAGCAAAAGTGTGTGAACCTCTAGGGTTGATTCAATTCAACACGAACTGAATAGCGCCGGGAGCGAGCTCCCAGGGCTATTCAATTCAGTGCGCTGTGAGGTCGGAGAATGCAGGTTAACTGGCATTCTCTGACCAAAGTGCTGGGTGCGCGGCTGTTAGCGCCGCGCTAAGCAGAAAAACAGCTACGCGCCCGGCACTTTGGTCGGATTTCACCTCTCATCCCCAGGCGGGTGCGAGAAGAAATCCTTAGCGTGCCCAAACAACGCGGTGAATTGGATAGCTGCGGGAGCTACCTCCCACGGCTATTCAACATCACGTTGAATAGAATTCCCCCCCTAATATTAATGGGATAATGAGATTTAGGATTGTCAATAGATGACATGACAATCAGGTGTGGGTTTGGTTGACCCTGCCCACACATGTTTGTTAATGCATGCTATTCCTTGATCAAAGGAATTTTCAAAGGATTCCAGAAAAAGTTGTTGATTTATGTAAAGCTTGAAATGGCTACAAAACATTTTCAAAAGACTTTGGTTTTCACCAAAACTACTGCAGGAAAAAGAAAATGCAGGTGCACGCTCTAAGCACTAAGAATACTGAGAGTCAAAATAATTTTAATAAACACTACATTTAACTTGGACTAAGTAGTACATGTTTGGCCAAAAATGCTTGCCTATCCACTGCTTCAGGGTGAACCCCATCAGATGGGTCCCTAAAATCCCTAATAACACATTGGGGGCAATTCAATTGTCTCTTAAGTTGTGGTAATCAATAGGCACCCAATGTTGCAATTCAATTGTTTTTGGGCACCCATTAATTATCGCGCTTGTTGCACCCAATTAGGCCGGGTTTAGCCGCATAAAACTGCTAAACCCGTCTAAAGTCCAGGTTAGGGTGCCCAAACCACTGACTTGACACATTCCTGCTTGCCTCCTTAGGAGGGGGCAAGCAGAAATGCCAGCGGCTGTTCGCGCGAGAATGGATCAACAATTTAATTGCTCTGTTGGGTGCCCGGCACTGACAGCCGCCGGTGAAAATAATGGAATCACCCCTATTATATCAAGTTATTTGTGACTTGCTTATAATAGTGCCTATTCTAATATGTAGACCGTAATGTAGGAACCTGTGCTGATTAAAATCACCTTAGGGAAGGTGGGAGGGTTGCTAATAACAAGCGAAAGGAGTCTCTGCCTTCAAGTGTATTTTACAGATGTGCCCACATACATCTATCCTACATGCGCTACAAGTCGTTCCACACATAATGCGGGAGCTCGGTGTGACTCAGTAGCGCCAAGCGTCTTTTCATCTTCAAATGCGTCTTATTCACACAACGATGCGAATAAATAGCACAAGCAGCTTCTGTTTGTTAAAATGATATGCAGCATGCCTATGTTCTGTGAGCGAGTGCGGGTGTATCTGCATGTGAAATGCTACATTACAGTGTTACAGCCGCTGACCCTGTAACATAGTGTTTCACATGCAGATACACCCGCACTCGCTCACAGAACATAGGCATGCTGCATATCATATTAATCAGTAGAAGCTGCCTATGTTCTGTGAGTGAGTGCGGGTGTATCTGCATGTGAAACACTATGTTACAGGGTCAGCGGCTGTAACACTGTAACTTAGCGTTTCATATGCGGATACACCCGTACACGCACAGAGAACATAGGCATGCTGCATATAAATTTAATCAGCAGAAGCTGCTTGTGCTATTTATTCGCATATAGACTAACTCATTTGAAGGTAAAAAGATGCATGAAAAGATGCTAGGCGCTACTGAGTCATGCCATGGCATGGCGCGACTAGAAGGGCAGTTTCTAGCGCTAGGAAGCTAGATGTATGTGGACCCATCTGTATATCCAAATATAGGGGGAGGGGGATTAGGCTGCACACCCTAATTGTAAACATAAGAGGTGCTACCATGCTGAGACTTGTAGTAACATGCAGTAAAGTACCTGAATTATACTACATGTTAATTGTAGAGTTTTTATCAAAATTATTTTAACTATCAGTATTCTTACTGCTTAGAGTGTGCACCTGCATTTTCTTTTTCCTGCACGGTACCACAAGTCTCAGCATGGTAGCACCTCCTATTGGCGTTCCTGCTAGGCTCTTTTAGCAGAATGCTATGCCCTGCACGATTTCAAAAGGGCAGATTGCGCCCAGCCCTTCTTACGGTGCTCCGCTAAAACAACGGGTGCCGACCCCACCCGCGGGCCGCAGCGTCCCGCGGGGTGGAAAATTGTGGTGCAGTGCTCACCGCCGGTGACTAGATACCATGCGCACGTCATCTATTCACAGTAAGGTAAGAGCTTGGGAGTAGCCCAGCACACCCCAAGAGTGATGAAAAGGGGTCGCGTCTTCAAGACACGCCCAGTTTTCTCGTTTTGTGGCCACATCCCTTTTCCATCCAAGTGCCCTTTCTACGGTCCCTGCACCAGACCCAGAATGTACACTATCCTATTATGTTTAAAATTAGGATGTGCTGTTCAAGTGCCCTCCATCCCATCTGTCTTCTCCAATCCACTGTCAGGTAGATAGTGTACAAATGGAGAATATGCAACACCATTGTTAAACTCCCGATTGGTCATACCACAGGAATCACACCAAGAACTAGGCTTATAATATCCTGCTAGATCACACGGAACCCCAGGCTAACGTCACAGGATCTAAAGTCAGTGTTTATGTACCCACCATCAAGCAAACACTGAAGAATAGTTGTTCATGAGAAAATAGCAAGCTATTGCTGTCCATAAGTAGTTTACTAAAGATGAGCTTGATGAGCCAGAATACTACTGGAAGGATGCTCTATTGGCAAGAGAGCCTAAAATATATATTTTTTACTTAAAAAAAAAAATTGTATATTGGCTGAAAACCAAACCATGCATTGCTACATAAGCATTTCATCGCAACTGTAAAATATGGTGATGGAAATATAGCTGTGAGGCTGTTTTGCTGGTACAAAATCAGGATGGCAAATTCTACAGGAGAGTATCTGGGTATCCGTCCATGAACTGAAGTTCGACAGAGGGTGAGACTTGCTGAAAGACAATGACCCTAAACACAGAGTCTATAAAAGCAGAAGAAAGTTTGTGTTTTGGAAGGACCCAATGAAAGTCCAGACCTCAGCCACTTGCCAGAGCTTTCCCTGACATGGTTGCATCTGATATGACCAGTCAGAAACGCCCACTGGGCAGCTGCTGGAATATAATCTTCCAGCAGCCGCCAATATCCGAGGGACCCCTCTGGATCCTCCCCCAACATGTGCAGAGCGCTGCAGTGATTGTGCAGCCCGGCAGCATCTCCTCCCACTCCCCACCTGGCGGGAGAATGTAACTTTCACTGCTACCTCTACTGTGTCATCTGCAGAGAGCAGCAGCCGGCAGGGAAATGTAAATAGAGTAGTGCACTGCCCCCAGTGAATACCTTGCGGCTGCAGAGAGAAGCAGCTGCTGAAGCTCTGATGAATATATCAGAGCCTCAGCCCCCCAGTGTGTCCTTGATATGTGATTAATATCAATATTTCTGTGAAAATCAATGTTTGTAAATATCTGTAATAGAATATAAAATTATAGCGACCATGCTTTTTATAGTATGCTACATTTTAAAAAAAATAAAATAAAACAAATTGTTGGATCATTTTTAAATGGATGTTGTGAAGCTAATTCAGTCATTTTAAAGATAATTTCTGAGTCCATTTTTGGGAAATATTAGCCAGTTAAGTGGTAAATCCAGTAGAAATGTGGCATACAAGTGGCCCACGAACATCCATGAGTTGAAGTACTGGTAGGTTAATTGGATTCTGTCAAAAAAATTAACCCTAGGGCTCGATTCAATTCTTCGCGAATTGAATAGCGCCGGGAATGAGCTCCCAGAGCTATTCAATTCAGCGCGCTGCTAAGCCCGACTAAGGATTCTTTCTCTCGTCCCTCCTGGGATGCGAGCAGAAATCTGATAAAAGCACAGTTGCGATGCTGTTTTCTGCCCTTGGAATTCCCCGACCTAACAGCGTACAGAATTGAATAGCTCGGGTAGCTCATTCCCGGCGCTATTCAATTCGCGTTGAATTGAATCGAGCCCAGTGAGTATATATTTGTACATGTATTGGCAAATACAGATTGTAAGCTAATTTGGGGAAGGGACTGATGTGAATTGCCAAATATTCCTGCTGCGGAGTATGTTTGCCCTATATGAATGTAAATAAATGCATACAATGAAGGAGACAAAACCTCTTATAAGGCGTTAAACTACATATGCAATTTGGTCATTATAAGAAGGCATAGTATTACAAGGAGATACTTCAATAGTTTCAGGAACTTTTTAAACTAGAAGTGTGTGCTGCAGAATAGAGATACTATAGTAAATGCATCAGTGATCGCGCTGAGCAGAAAAAAAAGTTTGGGTCCTACTCCACTGTTTTGGGGTCCCATCACATATTATGCGTGGTGACGGCAGGTGGTAGTTAGCAGTTGGGGTAGAGCTGGGTGTAAAGGCAGGGAGAAGTTTGGGTAGAGCTGGGGTTAGAGGGGAGTAGCTGCAGGCAGAGCTGGGGGTAGGGAGGGGTAAGTGCAGACAGTAGTTGTGACAGTGCTGGGGCAAGGAGGAGGCTTGGTCAGGTAGTGCTGGGGGTAGGAAGGGGGCAATGGTAGATAGCAGCTGGGGCAAGGAAGGGGTTAGGGGAGGCAGTATTAAGGGTAGGGAGGGCTAAGGGTAGATAGCAGTTGGGGCAGTACTGGGGGCAAGGAGAAGGTCAGGGGCAGACAGTGCAGGGGGTAAGGTGGGGTGGGTGCACACAGTTAACAGTCAGGGTAAATGGGAAATACACACAGCTACACAGTCAGAGCTAGTGAAGGAATACACACACAAGCAGGGAAAGGGGCCCACACAGCCGGCCAGTGACACCAAGGACTGGGGCCTGACAGCTGGCAAGTAACACCAGGGATAGGGCCACATAGTTGGCCAATAAACACAAGCTACTGGCCATGCAGCCAGCCAGCAACACCAGGGACTGCCAGGGAGCACACAGCCGGGCAATAATACCAGGGACAGCCAGGGAGCACACAGCCGGGCAATAATACCAGGGACAGCCAGGGAGCACACAGCTGGGCAATAATGCCAGGGAGCACACAGCCGGGCAATAATACCAGGGACAGCCAGGGAGCACACAGCCGGGCAATAATACCAGGGACAGCCGGGCAATAATACCAGGGACAGCCAGGGAGCACACAGCCGGGCAATAATACCAGGGACAGCCAGGGAGCACACAGCCGGGCAATAATACCAGGGACAGCCAGGGAGCACACAGCTGGGCAATAATGCCAGGGAGCACACAGCCGGGCAATAATACCAGGGACAGCCAGGGAGCACACAGCCGGGCAATAATACCAGGGACAGCCGGGCAATAATACCAGGGACAGCCAGGGAGCACACAGCCGGGCAATAATACCAGGGACAGCCAGGGAGCACACAGCCGGCCAGTGACAGATGCCCTTACCTTTCAGGGCGCTCCTCTCCACCAGCACCGTGTGCACCTGAGGGTCAGACAGGAACTTCCATCTGCTCCACTGTGTTCTTCTTTTCCAGAGATTGCCCCAGGAAGGCTGGGGCCTCGCGGCCATCTTCCAGCAGCAGCGGTACCAGCTTCCCGGTGTGTTTCTGCACCCCGAGGCCGACACCTCCAAGCCGATGCTGCCGTCATTTCACCCGCCCGCGTCCGACATCGGAGGCTGAGTGACCGGAGAGTGGCTGCAGCTGAGGCTGGAGCAGAGTGTGGCTGACTTTCTGCGTAAGCGAGGAGCGGGGACTCTCTGCGTAAGCGAGGAGCGGGCAGCGCAGCGGCAGAGGGTGGACAGAGGGAGGAGGAGCCGCAAGCTCCAGGGGAATTCTGGAAGTTGTAGTGAGGAGAAACCTCTGGTGGCTATTGGATGAGAAGCCGCCGCCGGCCGTGATTGGCTTTTTTTTGGCAACGCACACAGGCAGCACACACAGTGGGTCCTGCAGGACCCACTGAGTTTTAAAAACCGGGTCGCCAACTTCCTAAAACTCGCTATAGCGCTTATTTTACAAACTCTGTCCATTAAACACTGCAGGTGACCGTTGGGTGCCTCTTAAGAAGAATTACAAGAGACTGTTATTACAAACCTAATTAATAAGTATGCATGCACTGAGCTAATTATTTTGCACAGTTTTCAGTATCCTATTATAAAATATGAATTTTAAGATTGAAATTCAGTTGTATTCTGGGAGCCCTGCATATAACGGAGCAATTTAATTGTTGCTCCGTTTGGGTGCGCAAACCATGGGTGCTCATTATTTCTATTCGCTCCCTACTTCGGTGGTGAACAGAAATGTGCGAAAAGCCCTGCCTTTCGCACATTTTCTGTTTTGTGCCCAGTAGTTTAGACTGATTTAGCCGTTATACGCGGCTAAACCCGGTCTATTAGGGTGTGACCAGTGCGATAAGGGAATGGGCGCCCAGAGCCGGGACAATAATTAAATATTACCACATCTAAATTGACCGACGATGGGGTGTGCAAAAACAATTGAATCTCCCTCTAAAAGCAGTCTTCAATCATTTTTCTTGAATATTCAATTTATGGTAGCAATTCATTGTTTTGCAAACTTTGAGAAAGTTAATTTATAACAATATTTTTGGAATGTTCTATATATAAATGTTGCCTGTCTTTTATATTATCAAGTTCAGAACAACTTGTGGTAAGCTTGATACATTTTGCCATATCTATAACTTGCACGGTGTGACCATAAAATTAACTTGACACTTGAGAATATCAGATGTGCATACTTCCAATTGCCACTGTTGTCCCATAATGGGTGTGGCCATGTAATATCTGCTCTAAAGGATGTCAATGGGATGTTGGTTTGTGTTAATATTTCTGTGTCAGAAGTGGCCCATATGTAACTAGCATTACTAATATAACTATTTTGGTAAGTGGGAACTTCAGTAAATGGTCTAGAGCTCATAGTAAGGTTTATTAACTTTGGTTCACAAGTGCTGCTGTTTTGAGTGTTTTGAGCTGTTTTGATCCCAAATAGTTCCAGAGTTAAATTCTCAACCACTGTGTGGGTTTATAAGGAGTAATATAGGAAAAACCTGCTCTAGAAACTGTGCTGAGCACAGACTACATACCATAATGCTAAAAGTATGGAAACTAAAAAAAATTCCGACTTCTAACAGAACTTTGCAAGCACTTAATAAGCTATCTGACAACACATGGACATACATATGGATTCCAACACAATGAATTTATTCTGAGGAAAGTGTTATTACATATTTGGCGAACGCTCCATATGATGTTTGTGATATATTTTCTCTAACATTAGAGTGCATTACAACTGAAAACACACCAAGTTTTAGTCCAGCATCTTAATGGCTTCAAATGTTTTTTTTTTCCTGTGGTATAAAATAATTGTGTTTCTGCAGAAAGCAGCATGTTGTCATATTAATTATTAAAAATTAATATATCGGCGTTTGCAGAAGACCTGTTCTTTGTAAGATGTTGGGTATTAGTGTTATTGGTTATAGTTAAGAGACTTGGCTTGAGTTGATAGCAGTGTTATGTGTGATTGACAGCACAGTACTTTCCCGTCACAAGACAGTGCTTTTGATTCTCAGTTAGCTCCTTGTGTGTAACTGTTAATATAGCTGCTTCCTGGTGCTGAATTACCTATCAAAGAGCATAAAGGCGGGTTGTATGACCATATTGAAGGGGAAACACTGCCCTTAGCATAGTGGGATTACTGCCACCGAGACCTGATACAGTCAAACTTCAATTCGGTATTCTGAGCAATATACAGTTACTTTTCATGGGTCACAGTGACATTGAGTAGAGAAACCCAGGCATGAAAATCAGGACCTGAGGCAGTCATCCAGGAGCAGGCTATACAGACCTTGGCCAGCACACAAATAATAAAAACATATTGCCTAGTATAATGGTCAAGAGCATCTTAAGCTACATTTCCAAGTGAGCATACTGCAGGTGTGAGAATAGATGAGGGGATAATCAGTACTGGAGATTGCATGTTTAATCTTAACCCAGAAACTTTGGACATGAGAACATACCCATAAGAGATGCCAAAAAGTCCCCTGGGAGTATTAACATTTAGAACACATTTTGGTGCAGAGGTTCCCAAACGTTTTTGAATCATGGCGCCTAGAGTATCAGCATTGTTTTCACTGCACCCCTAAGCCAAATGTTTGCTATTGAGAAATTCAGAATTTTTTTTTGTAAAGTAATAGTGCGGTAAACTGCTTACCTGTCATCCTTAGGTTCAGTTATGTGGTGTTGGACAGGTTTGAGCTTCTGTTTGTCTACTTATTTATATTACATTGACCATAAATAATATGATTTAGTGCTGGACCACCAACCTGAGGCACCCCTGCAAGTATCCCGAAGCACCCCAGGTTGCCACAGTGCACAATTTGGGAACCACTGCTTTAGTAGGTTGTCCTAAAATATCTAACAAATGCAAAGAGGTCAGAGATATTATGTAATAGAAATATCAGAATTTGTTGAAATCTGACTGATGGAAGCTAGTATTGTATTTTAAAATGTTATTGATGTGTTTACATTCTAGAATTCAGTTTACCTATTTGCCTGCTGTAAAAAAAAAAAAGGCCTTAGGTGTTCATACTGTTGTGACATATCCAGTGTTCTCCCCAGGCTGTTTTCTGCAGGCTCATCGCACGGTGGAAACAGCCTACCGCCCGGCATTTTCCCCCACCGACCCCAGCTGTGGAACGTTGGCCTCTGAAGTGACCGGAGGCTAATGAAGCCTCCGATCGCTTCAGAGGCAAGCGTTCCCAGTGATGCACGTCACCCCCAGCGTGAGGAGCCTGCCCAGCGCGCCTGCTGGATCTAGTTAGATCCAGGCAACTGGAGGGGGAGCGTGAGCGGCCAGCAAGTAAAGGTAAGTTCAGGGCTGGGGCCAGGACCAGTCTGGGGGTACTGCCTAAGGGGCACTATTTAAGTCTGGGGGCACTGCATATGGGACCAGCCTGGGGCACTGAATAAGGGACACTATTTAAACCTGGGGGCACTATTTAAGCCTGGGGGCACTACATAAGGGACCAGTCTGGGGGCACTACATAGGGGCACTACTTCAGCCAGGGGGCACTGCATAAGGGCAAAGCTAAACTACAGGGGGCACTGTATAAAGGGCACAAATACAGGGGGCACTGCATATTGGCACTTTTAACTGAGAACCAGTGGGGGAGCAGCCTGAGACCTGTCGGGCTGGTTTGGTAAGGGAGATGCCCCTTTTCCCGGCACACGCATAATTGCAAAGGCCCCCACCTGGCTAGAAAAAATTTCTGGGGAGAACACTGCATATAGAAGGAGGAGATGTGGTGCTGGATCAGTCTATGGTTGCTGTTAATTTCCTGATTTTAAATATGAATGGATAAAAATGTAACTTAATTTTGCTCAGTTGCAAATTTCAGTTAGAATAGGTTTTTTGAAAGTTCAAATTGAACTGTAGTCTTTGATATCTAATCTAATTGAGGCACAGATTCTAACTGGGTCTGGCGAATGTTGGACTGTTTTTTTTTTGTTTTTTTTTAATCACTTATACCTCTTATCCCCAACAATTTTTCATTTCAATTCAAGTGCCTGCAGTTTCCTGTAAGCGTCTGCTTCGTTATGACGGTCAACAAGTCGCAGGGACAAACGCTTAGTGCTACAGGTGTAGATCTCAGGACCTGCTGCTTCTCACATAGTCAGCTTTACGTGGCTTGCTCACCAATTAATAACCCCAAGCTTCTTTGAAAACAATATTTGCAGTTTTTCCTTCAGGGATCAACACACAGACATTTTGTGATCAATGTCTACAATATAAAATATACATCAGAATATTTGCCACTACGGTCTTTGTAATATTAGTACTGCTGAGCAATAACAGACATCCAAGCGAGCAAAGCTGCAGACAAACGCTAGTTCATCATAAGTGGCGTATTTATCACAATCCGTAGTTTAGATGTGCATGGGATGTGATGTGATGAAATCGCCAAATTTGCCATGCAATATTTTAGTACATCGCAAGGATGTATCAAATATCGCATACAGGTGTTGCGAGAAAGCTCTGTACCTGCGAATCCCCTTCAAGCACCTCTCAGTATTTTTTGCAAAACATACCTTAAGACTGCCTGCCCATGTGTCGCATTCTCTTCTCAGCTTACACTTGCCTCCATTCAGGTGATCTGTGATCCGGTCATATGATGGCTTGGTCATACATTGGTCATCTGATCCCTGCAGTAAACTGAGATGCCACCGGGACTTCACAGCATCTGTTTACCGATTAGATCACTGAATTGATGTAACTGTTTTTTTTTTTCACTGTGATCAGCCTGTGGTCTATCAGACACACACCGCTGATCACAGAAGCCTACTCCATGAGGCTCAGCTTTAACTGTCAGGGAAAGGCTGAACTAGAGCAGGTGAAATGGGGGAGAAGCCTGCATAATACTGTCTCCGTTATTTATGTATTTATTTATTTTTTTACAATTTCTTTTAGTAAATCTGAAACCGTTCGCATTTCTCATTACAAGTAGGAACTGCTGCTGGACCCGCCATTTTCATATATGACCCTTGAGCATGTGCATTGTCAAAGATCAAGATGGTTACAAGTATGGGAAATGTGACTTGCTTACTAAGAGAATTCTAATTTAAGGGCTTGGAGTATAGTAGTTTTTTTTTTTTTTTTTTTTTTACAAAAGTCAAATTAAAATTATGTGAATACACCCATTTTCAAATTTTTAATACAAAAAAAGATTGATAAATAGGCCCCTAAAAGTTCAATGAATAGCTGAAGGTTTTCTGAAATTAATACCACCTTCCCTTTTGTATGCGCATTTATTTGTCAGTATGTTTTTCTCTATTGTAGTGATGTATATTGTCTGTCATACAAGACAATATACCTATTAAGAGACCTCATTGTTTGTGGGTCTGCCCAAGTTACTTTTATTTAGTTTATTCTGGTAGTATACAGCAAATAAAGAGAAAAAAAACACTCCTGAACTAATTTTATTACTATATAGCATTGATTTTCAACTCGAGGCACACTACGCAAGATTTTAAAATTGCCAAGGCACACCATCCGGCGATACGGCGTGCGCAACCTATGGAAAAACATATACAATGTCTGTCTAAAAAGTTTGGTGACTAGTCTGATATATCTGTATGCAATGCTTTCCACAAGGTCGTTCATGCGCGTTTATATGAATGGACATGTCTGGACCTGTCCCCAGTTGGGGTTTGCCGAGGCCGCCACCGCACTGCCATTGCATTAATTTCAACTGAGTGTCTCGAGCAGTGTGCGTCAAACAGCAATGGAGCAACAACACAACATTAAGTTTTGCTTCAAATTGGGTAAATCGGCGACGGAGACGCACAAAATGTTGGGGAAAGTGTATGGGCAGGATGCTGTGAGTAGAAAATGTGTGTACGATTGGTTTGCACATTTTTGCAGTGACAAGGAATGGGTGGAAGGTGAGCTTCATTGCTGTTCGACACACACTCTGTTGAAATGAATGCAGTGGCAGTGCGGTGGCGGCCTCGGGCAAACCCCGACTGGGGGCAGCTCCAGACATGTCCGTGTATGTCAGCGTGCATGAGCGACCTTGCTGCAAGCGTTGCCTACAGATATATCAGACCATTCACCAAACTTTTTATACAGACTTCGTATGTTGGCTCTCACATAAAAAAAAACACACCCATTGTCCTCCACAGGAATAAAACACGCTACATTGACCCCAAAGAAATAAAACACACTACATTTAGCCCCCACAGGAATAAAACGCACATACATTGGCCCCCACAGGAATTAAAACGCACATACATTGGCCCCCACAGGAATTAAAACGCACATACATTGGCCCCCACAGGAATTAAAACGCACATACATTGGCCCCCACAGGAATTAAAACGCACATACATTGGCCCCCACAGGAATTAAAACGCACATACATTGGCCCCCACAGGAATTAAAACGCACATACATTGGCCCCCACAGGAATTAAAACGCACATACATTGGCCCCCACAGGAATTAAAACGCACATACATTGGCCCCCACAGGAATTAAAACGCACATACATTGGCCCCCACAGGAATTAAAACGCACATACATTGGCCCCCACAGGAATTAAAACGCACATACATTGGCCCCCACAGGAATTAAAACGCACATACATTGGCCCCCACAGGAATTAAAACGCACATACATTGGCCCCCACAGGAATTAAAACGCACATACATTGGCCTCCACCGAAAAAAAATAACATTGTTTGGCCCCCACAGAAACAAAACACATTGCTCCCCACAAAAAAAAAAAAAAAAAAAAAAAAAAATCATTGTCTGGCCCCCACATGAAAATATCAAACACCAAAAAACAAAAACCTGTCCCTCACACAGTGCAAAGCTGACAGCAGCATGCGGGCGTGTAGGGAGTCACTTGGGCGTGACTCGGGAGGGAGAGCGACCTGGCTGGCTTGCAAGGCAGGTCATGGCCAGGGCACGCCTGAGCCTCCCAGAGGAGCTCAGCAGCAGCCTGGTCTGGACTCTGCTCTACTATAATGTGTGACCGGCGGCTCTGACCTCCACAGCAGTTGAAATCCTCTGCTGTATAACAGTGATTGTGCTGAATGAAAATAACTGTGGGTCCCAGGGACCCCTCACTTTAAAAAATTGGGGTCCTACTTGATTGTTTCTGGGTCCCATCACTTATGACGGTGAGGGCAGGCAGTTGGTACCGTGCTGGGGGCCGGTAGCAGTTGGGGTAGAGGTGTTTAAGGGCAAGCAGCAGTTGGGTTAGAGCTGGGGATAAAGGCAGAGAGAAGTTGGAGTAGAACTGGTGGTAGAGGAGAGTAAGTACTGGGGGTGGGTAGGAGGGGATAAGTGCAGACAGCAGTTGCGACAGTGCTGCTGGGCAAGTAGGGGACAGGCACTGCTGGGGGCAGGGAGGGGGCAAGGGTAGATAGCAGCTGGTGCAGCACTGGGAGGCAAGAAGAGGGCCTGGGGATTTCACTGGCATTGCACAGAAAGGTCCCACCACACACTGGCAGCACCCTGACACTGCACAGAAGCCTCCCACTACACAATTGCACCACCCTGGCATTGCACAGAAGGGTCCCAACACTCATGGGCACAACAGAGCAGGGTCCCACCGCACACTGGGAAATGAGGGTCCCACAACACAATGGAGAACACCTGTGCAACACAAAGGGCCTCAGTTTACCCTGGTACCCCCATGTACCACACAGAGCAGCACCACTACACACTGGTAACACCCTGCCACTGCATAGCAAAGGAGTGCCCCACCACACATGGACAGGTAAGACAGCGGACACGGGTTCTGTCAATGGTGACAGTATCATATGCAGGGACAGTAGACATGTCAGAAATTGTTGCCAGGTCCTTCAGTCCGGACCAGATGTCCAAACTTGGTCCTGCCTGCCCTGCATCACCGCCAGCGGGTTGCTTAGGATACCTAAGTTTTTTCCTGGCAGCCCCAGTTGCGGGAGAAAATGAAGAAGGAGCTGTTGACGTGTCACGTTCCGCTTCAGCTGACAGTGTTTTCACCAGCAGGTCTTTGCACCTCTGCAGGCTTGTGTCGGCCGGAAAGAGAGACACCACATAGGCTTTAAACCTAGGATCGAGCATGGTGGCTAAAATGTAGTGGTCTGATTTCAACAGATTGACCACCCTGGAATCCTGGCAAAGCGAATGAAGGGCTTCATCCCACCTGCCGAGCGGAATCGCTCCGTCTTAGCTCCTCCTTCACTTTCTCCAGCTGCTTCTGCAAAAGCCTGATGAGGGGAATGACCTGACTCAAGCTGGAAATGTCTGAACTGACTTTTCAGAAAATTCTGTACTACCAAATTTATTGTGTGAGCAAAACATGGGACGTGCTGGAATTTGCCCAGATGTAATGCCTGCACAATATTGGTGGCGTTGTCAGATATCACAAATCCCCAGGAGAGTCTAAGTGGGGTAAGCCACTGGGCGATGTTTTCCCTCAGTTTCTCTAAGAGGTTGTCGGCGGTGTGCCTCTTACTGAAACCGGTGATACACAGCGTAGCCTGCTTTGGAACGAGCTGGCGTTTCTGAGATGCTGCTACTGGTGACGCTGCTGTTGTTGCTGCGTAAGGTGATACATCTACCCAGTGGGCTGTCACAGTCATATAGTCCTTAGTCTGCCCTGTTCCACTTGTCCACATGTCTGTGGTTAAGTGGACATTGGGTCCAATCACATTTTTCAGGACACTGAGGACACTTTTTCTGACGTTTCTGTACAGTCTCGGTATCGCCTGCCTAGTGAAGTGGAATCTAGATGGGATTTGGAACCGGGGACACACTACCTCCATCAATTGTCTAAATCCCACTGCACTAATGGCGGGTACCAGACGCACGTCTAACACCAACATAGCAGTCAAGGCCTCAGTTATACGTTTTGCTTCAGGATGACTGCTGTCGTACTTCATCCTCCTCGCTAAGGACTGTTGGAGGGTCAATTGTTTAGTAAAAGTAGTGGTGTTCCTACTTCCTCTCTGGCATGATGAACGATTCCCAGCGGCAGCAGTAGGTGTTGCAATGCAGGATCCTCCGGAGGAATCCCGGATTGGAGAGTCAGTCATGCCAGAGACATGGCCTGCAGGACTACTTCCGATCCCGACTAAGGAGGAAATTGACGAGGAGGGAGTTGACAGTGTGGTTTGCAGGCACTTGGATACAACAGGACAACGGGATTTAGGTGTTCCTGGACTGCTTACGGACTTAGCCAAAGTTTCTGAACTTGACAGTATCTTTTTATGAACGCGCTGTAGGTGCCGTATAAGGAAGGATGTTCCTAGATGGTTAACGTCCCTACCCCTACTTATTTCACTTTTACATATGGTACATATGGCAAGACAGTTGTTGTCCGGATTTGGATAGAAATATTGCCAGACCAAAGAGGTGGAATGTTTGGTCTTCTGCCCAGGCATGACCGTGATGGGCTTTTTCATCCCACGGACAACAACTGTCTCCCCCGGAGCCTGATTTAAACAAACCACATCACCATCAGAATCCTCCTCGCCAACTTCCTCCTCAGCGCCAGCTACACCAGTATCCTCATCCTGTTGTACTTCAACAGTGACATCTTCAATTTGCATATCAGCAAGTGGACTGTGGGTGCTCCTTTCAGCACTTGCAGGGGGCGTGCCAATGGTGGAAAGAGCCACCTCTTCCCGTCCAGTGCTGGGAAGGTCAGGCATCGCAACCGCCACCACACTTGGACTCTCCTTGGGGATTTGTGATATCTTCTTAGAACGCACAGTTCTTCGCTGTGCTTTTGCCAGCTTAACTCGTTTGATTTTTTTTAGCGGGAGGAGGGCTTCCATCGTCATGTGAAGCTGAACCACTAGTCATGAACATAGGGAAAGACCTTAGCCGTTGCTTGCCACTCCGTGTCATAAATGGCATATTGGCAAGTTTACGTTTCTCTTCAGATGATTTAAATGTTTTTTTTTAAGGTAATTTTCCTGAACTTTGTCATTTGGGATTGTATGAGCCCTCTAATATGACATTGGGCATCGGCCTTGGCAGACGACGTTGATGGCATGTTATCGTCTGTCATGACTAGTGGTAGCAGCTTCAGCACTAGGAGGAAGTGGTTCTTGATCTTTCCCTATTTTATTTTTATCGGAGAAAGTTTGGTCCTCCATTTATGTTATATTGATTTGATATATACGTGCGGCTAAGGCGCACACTCACAAACACAGAAAATATTTTTTTATTTTTGCTGGAGAGTAGTGCACTTTGTGGGTTACAGCACCCTTTAAGAAATGAGCCAGCCGGCTCTTTACTTATGGGACACAGGCGCACGCTTGGCGCTGCTCCTTTGTTGATGCACGTGCAGCCACAGTGCACACAATTCACAAACACAGAAATTATTTTTTTATTTTGTTTGGAGTTTAATTTGGGGGTTACAGCACCCTTTAACGGACAAGCCAGCCGGCCCTTTACTAATGGGACACAGGCGCACGCTTGGCACTACTTTGTTGATGCACGTGCGGCTACTGTGCACACAATTCACAAACACAGAAAAAAAATATATTTTTTTGCACTTGGGGGGAGCACCCCTGATGGACAGAGCATCCCCTGGACAACACTACAGCACCCCTTTAGGACTGGGACACTGCACAGGACTTTGGAGTGGACACAGCCCCTATGGACAACTGACTGCACAACACAGTCCAGCCAGCCCCTATGGACTTTGGAGGAGTGGACACAGCCCCTTTGGACAGCAGCGCAGCACAGCACAGCACAGCACAGCACAACACTACTCTGCACTACACTACACAGCCCGGCCAGCCCTAACTCCCACCCTCCCTCTTCACTGCCGAGTGAGAAAATGACGCCGACGGGAGTACCTTATATAGGATCCAAAACCTGCGAGACCCAGAAGGCGGGATGATGACGTTTTGCCTCGATTTCAGATCCGAGTCAGGCGGGAAAAGTCGAGCCTGACTCTGATCGGCCTCGGATCGGGGGGGGGGGGTTCGGATTTCAGAAATCCGAACCTGCTCACCCCTAGTTTTAACCCTTCTTTTTGAAGACCTCTGCAATTTGCTCTGGCTTTATGTCAATCAACTTCTGGGATGATGGCCGTCCATTCTTGCCTAATCAATGCGTTTGTCAGAATTTGTGGGTTTTTATTTGTCCATTAGCCTCTTGAGTTCTCAATGGGATTAAGGTCTGGGGAGTTTCCTGGCCATAGACCCAAAATTTCAATGTTTTGTTTCCCGAGCCACTTAGTTATCACTTTTGCATTCTGGCAAGGTGGTGTATGTAAATATACAGTATATATGTTGTACAGAAGTGACAGCCATGTGGTGCGGGTCACACAGCTCCTGCAGCACAGCCACCTGGGACACTGTGACCCTGCTGGCAGCAGCTCAGGCTGTCATCAACACTCACCCTGTTTCTTCCGTGGCTTCATGTTTGGATGTAGCGGTGGGTGTGCAGTACAGGGCACCAGAGACATTACATCATGGGTCTTCAACCTTTGCCCCTCCAGCTGCTGTGGAACTACAGATCCCAAGATGCCCTGCCACAGTTTTAGCATGCTGTTATATCAAACCGGTGGCAGGACAAGCTGGGATGTATAGTTCCACAGCAGCTGGAAGGCCAAAGGTTGCAGACCCCTGCGTTACATAAACACCAGCCGCATGTGTGTACGGCATGAGAGGAGGGTCAGACTGTGCTGCCTGCAGCGAAGCCTGATATTAACAGCGCCCGTCATGGGACAAACCTCAGGCTCAGAGGAAGGCGCAACTGGTCTGGCAGCTGCGGTGCGCACATACAGCGCATCCTGCAGGACCCGGCCACTTCTAAATACTAGGTCCCTTAGAACCTGTAGCGCGTATTTTGCGACCACTGTGTATAGCCTCCTTTAAGACTAAGTGCATAGTAGTTAAGATACAATGTTACATTGCCATATCCTTGGCTACCCAGTCTGCTGCTGCTTAGTCCCTCCGCCCACATGCACATATAATCCTGTTTAGAACACAATATGACATCTCCTTTTTTGTGTGTATGTGGAGTTTCAGAATATGAAACATTGGGGGGAATTCAATTCAACGCGATGTTGAATAGCCGCGGGACGGAGCTCCCGCAGCTATTCAATACACAGCACTGTTTGTGCGCGCTAAGGATTTCTTCTCGCACCCCCCT
Organism: Taudactylus pleione; assembly: GCA_031769625.1. Classification (NCBI taxonomy): domain Eukaryota; kingdom Metazoa; phylum Chordata; class Amphibia; order Anura; family Myobatrachidae; genus Taudactylus; species Taudactylus pleione. The sequence continues at coordinate 8,722,387 of JAUIMM010000086.1, read as the reverse complement.
GGGGATGCAAAGAGATATCCGGCCAAAGTGCCGGATGCACGGATGTTTTTCTGCATAGCGCGGCGCTACCAGCCTCTCGCCCGGCACTTTGGTCAGAGAATGCCGGTTACCGCGCCTTAACACCCTTGTTGTGGCACGACATTCTCCGACTACACAGCTCACTGAATTCAATAGCTCCGGGAGCTCGCTCCCGGTGCAATTCAATTCAGGCTGAATTGAATCGCCCCCATTGATTGCAATGGGCAAAAGCACCTCTTTAAAACCCTTTTGCAAAATCAATTGCAATAGATGGCATTTACAATATGTTGTATTGAACATTTTGTGCACATAAAGCTCAGCAATTATTTTAAACCAGGAGTTCCCAACTCCCGACCACAAGTACCACCAACAGGTCATGTTTTGTGGATTTCCTTAATCATGCTCAGGTGAGTTAATCTATTTTGCTGGGTCAGTGTTTTTCCCATTTTATTCAACAGACAGAAATCCTCAAAAGATAACCCGTTTGGGAAACTTGAGCGTTAAGGTGTGCAAGGGCGCAACAATTGGATACCACCCAAAAGATACAATTTCCACACAAAAAATTGGAGCAGTAAATGATGGTACTTAGTTTACCCAATTTAGTAACAATGTCAAGTTTTAGGTAGTTTCAGAAGGCTTTCTGTCCTAAAATGTGAATTATTAATTTCAGTCTCTGAGAGATAATTAAGTATTTTAAGTTTCTTTCCATTTCAATCACTTATGCTCAATTGGATTAAAATGCCATGATTGGGAGAGCTATTCTGCTATGTTTGTTGAAGGCAGTGATCTTCAGGATGTGCTTGGGATCATTGTGTTGCTGAAAAATACATTTCTTCCCAAGTGCAGCTCTTGCATTGATGGCCTCACTTTTGCCTTTAGATTACATTTGTTTTCTTTTGTCATTATTTCTTCAGTTGTAGAGTTGTTGCTAGGCGATATGGGATCATGTGCTATCTAGTTAGCTGCTGGATAAGTACATAGTGGTTTTATTTGTTAATTTTTCTTCAAGCTGCTATTGATGATATCAAAATATTATGCGGCAGAAACATGATGTAGTGAACAAAGGTACTAATGAACGTCCATCTCAGCATGCATGCTCACAGCACAAGTTAACCCTCACTGGAGATTGGTTGACACTGCACAACACTGAGAACATCAAGGGCCTGAATCAGAGGTGGATGCGAATGTGTGCGCGGTTACAATTGTTTGCTGAGTTGCAGCGGCAGTAATATGCAAGTGCTAGTTTCAGCCTTCCCCTAGTGGTCTAGTGTGCGCCGGATAGTGCAAGCCCTGAGGCGTCCACATTGTATGCCAGTGGAAAATGCAAATCCGTGGTTCCAAACACTCACCCAATGGCACACCGTCGTGTTCTCCATTGACCCTTGCACCAACCTCCGACTGTCTCCTTCTGAAATTGTTCTCAACATGGCTTCTGTGGCTGCAACTCTGTGTTTGGAAACACAAGTGTGGTCACTGACAGACCAGTGACTCTCCCATAGCACACCATGGAGATTGCTTTTTTTTATTTAATTTTTTTGCGTTCACCTCCCAGTTACCGCCCAGGAACGCCCATGTTTCTGCCTCGCTCATGCCAGTGCCTCCATACGCAACAGAGGTCTCTGTGTACACTTGGGAATGCATGCGCCGTAGTGGTTTTCAGGACTTTTCGTCCATGCATCAGTTGTGCAAACATTGGCATTGTGTCCACATCTGAATCAGGCCCTTAAGCTGGGTACACACGGTACGATGTATACCCAGCGATGCGACCCGACGGCTGAAATATCGGGCGGTCCCCACACACGAAGCGAACCGGTGTTCGGCCACCAGATATGCTGGCCCCTTCCCACCCCCGCATAGCCAGCATGGCATCGTACATCGCTTCTCCAAATCTCTTGTGCAAGCCGAAAGATCTGGAGGCGCGACAGATGACCCCACGGGAGTGCACAGTGGACGTTGATATGCCCACACACTGAACAATGTACCTGCGATATCATTCCAATCCGACTGATTGCCCGCTATATCGCTCCGTGTGGGGGGGCCTTCAGTGTTAAATATTTATTATTGTTAATTAAATGTCAACATATTACGATCATTGAGGGAATCTTAATACAAATAAACATACAATGACCTGAAACAGAAGGCAGATATGGCCCTGTCTAAATTAGCTTCCAATGTAAGAGATGTGAGGAAACCTTGATATAACTACTGAGCAGATGCGGCAGCTATATCAGAACGATTTTGTAAAAACAAGACACATTATAAGATGACCACCTTAAGAAAACTGATTCATGTTTGAGAAGTACAAAATTTCCTGATAAATAGGAAAAAAAAAAAGTCAATGTGAGGTTGCTGCGCTAAAGGCAATATTGAAATTGAGGTAAAGGTTTACGGAATTATGGTATCGCCGGATTCTTTTGATCGCAGTCCCATCAGGCTACGTACAAAAAACCACAAGTCTGGGACGAGTGAGTGGGTGAGTTTAGCTGCCATGCGAACACCTCCTTAATAATAAAGTGGGTAAGTAATCACTAATATTGTATTAGTAACTCTGTGGAGGTGCTGCTATGCTAGCTTGTGTCAAATTTGAATAAATATTACTATATGTGACTCGTATCCTATACTCGCTATTATCCTACTTATCAAATTTTTCCTTTAGGTATTGTTTCTCTTCTGCTAGAAGTTGGATTACCTTAAAGTTCAGTGATAGGTCATCTACTTATCACTACAACTCTTCTCTTGGAAAGTGTCTGCCATTTCATCTTGGGTGTCCTATCGCCACATGAAACTCAAATATTTTACTAAACACGCTAATAATCCCACCGGTTATCAGACTGCCTACCTAATACATCGATCTGTGGACTGTGAAATTAAAGCCTACCTCTCAAGCTTAAGGTTCCATCCTTGACTCAGAGCTGTCCTTTTTTCCTCACATCCAGTCTGTATCCAAATTCTTGTGCATATTTGTTTGATAGATGCATATCTCACATGAGGTGCTATAATATCTGTAACACCTGCATTCATAATCTTCCACATCGACTATGGTAATTCCCTTACCTTAATCAGATTTTCATCCATACAATCGATTTTTTTTTTTGAATGCTGCACTAATTTTCCTTGCAAATTATTGTTCTTCTGCCGCTCCTCTCTCTGTCCTTGCATTGGTCATCTATGTATAAAATACTTCTTAGTGTTCATTCTAGCACCCTGCACCTATCACAACCCGTGCAGTTCCTCTTTCCTGCCTGGGGTATTGCTCTGGTGCTTCTAGTGCACTCAGCTGATGCAACAAACTTCTGATATACAGACCAGGGTGTGCTGGAACTACCAGAGCAGAGTGACACCCCAGGCAGGAAAGAGGAACTGCGCGGGTTGTGACAGGTGCAGAGTGCTAGAATGAAGACTACTTCTGCTAACCTACAAAGCCAGATAAATTAAAAGCTACTACTAGATCGTGTAAAATGCAGCTCCTCCTATTCCCTCTCTTGCATAGGTAGGTCAGAATGTGTGTTTTTTTTTTTTTTTTGTAGTGCAGAGGCTTTACTATTGTAGGTCTCAGTTACACACCATCTGCTTCAAATCAAGGTCAGTGCTGGCTGTAAATTCAAAAGCATGCTCTTGGGTAGACCCTGGTGTTCAGCACATGTGCGTGCACCAGACATTGCCTGGAGAGGCAGAGTGTGGATGTGGAATAGCTCTTATTATTTATCAATAAAAACTAGAGATGTGCGTGTTCGGTTTTACTCTGTTCTTTTGCCCACATTAGCGCAAGTTCAGATTTATCGCATTGGCTGTCCAAAACACGCGAGAGCCGGATAGCCAATAAAATAAATACGAACTTGCGCTAATGTGGCGAAAAGAACAAAGTAAAACCAAACACACAGATCTCTACAAAACAGCACATTACTAGGAGCTGCACATGTATGTAACCACATCTGGAAGCAATATGGAGCCTAAACCCAAATAGCTGAAAAACACTTGAGGTAATACCCTAAAATAGGGTTGTTTTTATACTGTCAACTTGTAAAATCAGTTTAGTGACTGACTGTTTATTTTAATTCAGTACTCTTGTAAAGACTGAATGTAAGATGCAACAACATAAAGTTTTTGTCCAGTTTATAATAAACCTTTTTCTGCTAAATATGAATGTGTCTTGTTTTAATACAGTTCTAAAACTAAAGTCAGCCTCCAGTGCAGTTTAAAGAATTTAAGGCATGGATGAAAATATCTTTGGTCACTAAGGCCCGTATTCAATTACCTGCGATAATTTCTCCGTCGCCGAAATGTACTTTTCGCCTATCACGCATGTTTTTTACTAAATCACTTTTTTCGTGCTCGCCCCAGCTTTTCGCCCTATTCAATTCCAAAAGACGCGTAAACGTGACCCGGCGAAACACAAACAGGCAAAAAGTGCAGTCAGATTTGGGGAAATCAGCCTGACACCCCCCAAAAGATGCACTAACATTGGGGATCAATGTAGTTGCTCCCGAATAGCCCTACTGAAGCTATTTGGGGTACTTAAATGCTCTCAATAGCTGCTAATTTGCGTCTTTGCACAAGTGATGAAGAATAGCATTTAGCAGGTTTTTTTGGTGAAAATAACTAGTCCCAGCTAATTTGGGGTACGTGAAAATGGGTGCAAGCATGGTCCAAAATCGCAAAATTGTAGTTTAAAAAAAACGTGAAAAACACACCTTCAGCATGCATCTGCAATCAAAAAAACACCTCCCTCTTACATATATATAAGTTGTGAAGAACTAGAGTGCGCAAAGAGTGATAGAAGCAGCTAAGGTATTCTGTGTCTAAAGGAGTTCCTCCTCACCTCCACCAAACAGAATATACAAAAAAAATAGGGTAGACACAGCTCACCAGCGCAATCACATAAATTAAAATTATATAATTTCAAACCCCATTGAAAAGGTAAGTAATAATAGAATCAAATCCTTTTATGGTGGTCCTCAAAAGGAAGGGGTTCTTGGTCCGATCCTTTTCAGTAGTCAGTCATCATAAACCCCCAAGAAAAGAAAAAAAAAGGGGTGTATATACAGTGTAACACAATTTTTGAATCCAATTAAAACATGGTACAAACAACAAAGAATTGCATGGACTTCAAACAGTTCCTTGGGAACAGTGGATGGTGTATTCACCAACAGGTATCCAGGATCCACAGCCGGCTAGGAATCCTTTTCTGTCACCGGTATTCAATCAGCGGGGTCCTCTGTCCATAAACACCTGTTATATATACCCCTTTTTTTTCTTTTCTTGGGGGTTTATGATGACTGACTACTGAAAAGGATTGGACCATTGGATTGGATATAATTTTAATTTGTGGTTGCTCTGGTGAGCTGTCTCTACCCTATTTTTTTGTACCTTCCTCTTACATGCAGACCCCCCAAAAGCTTATTTAAATAGTTTTTAAGTTTGTACACCAACTTGTTGTTTTTTTTTTTTTGCCCCCTTTTTCAATGGCAGTTTTAAGGGTGTTACTCCTTTTTTTTTTTTTTGGGCGCAGTTAACCTTTGGGGACCGGTCCCAAGGGTGCAGGATGGTTTCCCCACCTTTTGCACCCCAAAACCGCAATTCTGCACTTTTTTCCGCCTATTCATAGGCGAAACTTGTCCGCCTATTACATTGCATTGACCTTCCGCTTACGTGAAAAGTCTTTGCAATTGAATGGGGCGAAAAATTTCTGCCTGGCGAAATTACGTCACCCGCGATACTTTTCCGCGGATTCGGACTTATCGTGGCTAATTGAATACGGCCATAAGGAGGCAATTAAAGAAACGGCTATAGAAGGTTTAATCTGGATAATGTGGAAACCTTGCTCAAACATCTATTTACTGTAAGCCCATGGGAAGTTTGGTCCCTAGTGTACTGTACATGCAGCTGCAACTAGTGTCTGCTAGTGCTATAAATCCTCTTAAAGGTGGTGGTCCTCTAGAGATCTAAATGGATTGCTGGATTGAGAATTAATTCAAAAAGCTTAATATTTTTTCAGGAAACACTGTGAGAACACTGTGGCTATGGCACTACCTGATTTCATAGTCCTCAGATTGAGGATAGATGCACTCCAAATAACCTAAAGAGGCAGTATCTGTAAAGAAGTCCTCTTGAGGTGAATCACCAATCATTTGTCACAAAAGTGAAGGTCTATGAATTTTCCTCCATCTCATCAGCAATTGAAGACACAAGAAGTTATATACTAAGACAATACAGTAGGCCAGTGGAGGTACTCCTGGAGGCAATGGAAGCATTGGCCTCCAGGCGCCAACTGCCAGGGGTCACTGAGGAGCAGGCTTGACGACAGGTGGATACAAGGGGTGCAATTGTACTGGACCCTTAGGTTTCAAGCCCAGAGATAAATCCATCTGTGAGGCTAATTCATCTTAGGACGGAATTGCAGAGCTGCACGCAGGCAGCTTTGCAATTCTGTCCTTGTTAATATGCAGATGCAGCAGGATGTGTATGACACCCCCTACTGCATTTGCAATCCCAGCACTGTGACCACCATCGTTGCCTCAGCTTACTCAGGCTGGTGGCCGGCTTGCGAGGCCATGAAACTGCGCCCGTGGATGCAGCCCCTAGCCTTGCCACTTCTGGAAAACCGGACAGACACGTCCCCGTTTCCTGAAACGCCGGCCGCCCCCGCACCGCCCCTCAAATCATAGAAGGGGATGTGTGCGATCACGCAGGAGCCGTTCTGCACATTCACAAAAGGGTCCTGCGCATGCGCACATTCCCAATTAATCTTTAATCTGCGATCAGCCCATATAACCACTGCCTGCACTCAGCTGATCACTGCATTGGTGCAGTCAGTGGTTATAGATGGATTTCTAGAAAGGTTGTATGAGATTCTGACGGGACCTCAAATGGTCATGCTCCTTCCATGCAAACTATTTCTATGTTGCTGATCAGATGGCCTCATGTGCAGGGTTTTGGTTGCTGTCAAACTTTGGTTCTTCCTCTTTACATGTTCTTGCAACACTGAAAGCTCTGAATGTATAATGGTGCGTACACACTGTCAGATTTGTCAGATGTGTCAAATGAACGATTTGACCAACGATTTGAACTATGAACGATTTTTGACTGCAATAAAATGACTGAAATCGTCCAAAACTGACTGCAAACACATGAGATGTCAGATATCGTTATCTGACCATCTGGAACGCTCATCGTTCATCGTTCAAACATGTTAGATATGTCAGATTTTCTTTCAGATATGAACAGTTGAACGATTTTTAAAATAGTTATCGTTCAGATCTGAAGAAAAATTTGACCGTGTGTATGCACCATAACACCGTTTAGTTTATTTCATGAGCTACAATTTGTCCAAATCACCAATTTTCTGAAGTTCAAGTCGCACACTTTAAAGCAACAATTTACAGCAAAAGCCAGTGTTTAGGACTGATGTATACATAGTCAGGTGCATAAATATTGGGACATTGACAGAATTTTTATATTTTGGCCTCTATTCACCACCACAATGCAGTTAAAGCACATCTTGTTTGTTTCATTTCAAAGCCATTGTGGTGGTGAATAGAGGCCAAAATATAAAAATTCTGTCAATGTCCCAATATTTATGCACCTGACTATGTATACATCAGTCCTAAACACTGGCTTTTGCTGTAAATTGTTGCTTTAAATTGTGCGACTTGAACTTCAGAAAATTGGTGATTTGGACAAATTGTAGCTCATGAAATAAACTAAACGGTGTTATGGTGCATACACACGGTAAAATTTTTCTTCAGATCTGAACGTTAACTATTTTAAAAATCGTTCAACTGTTCATATCTGAAAGAAAATCTGACATATCTAACATGTTTGAACGATGAGCGTTCCAGATGGTCAGATAACGATATCTGACATCTCATGTGTTTGCAGTCAGTTTTGGACGATTTCAGTCATTTTATTGCAGTCAAAAATCGTTCATAGTTCAAATCGTTGGTCAAATCGTTCATTTGACACATCTGACAAATCATTTGTCACAAAAGTTAAGGTCTATGAATTTTCCTCCATCTCATCAGCAATTGAAGACACAAGAAGTTATATACTAAGACAATACAGTAGGCCAGTGGAGGTACTCCTGGAGGCAATGGAAGCATATTTTGGCCTCTATTCACCACCACAATGGCTTTGAAATGAAACAAACAAGATGTGCTTTAACTGCAGACTTTCAGATTTAATTTGAGGGTAATTACATCCAAATCAGATGAACGGTGTAGGAATTATAATGGTTTCTATATGTGCCTCCCACTTTTTAAGGGGCCAAAAGTAATGGGACAAACTAAACAATCCTAAATCTAACTTTCACTTTTTAATACTTTGTTGCAAATCCTTTGCAGGCAGTTACAGCCTGAAGTCTGGAACGCATAGACATCACCAGACGCTGGGATTCATCCCTGGTGATGCTCTGCTAGGCCTCTACTGGAAATGTCTTCAGTTCCTGCTTGTTCTTGGGGCATTTTCCCTTCAGTTTTGTCTTCATCAAGTGAAATGCATGCTCAATCGGATTCAGGTCAGGAGATTGACTTGGCCACTGCATAACATTCCACTTTTTAGCCTTAAAAAACTCTCTGGTTGCTTTTGCAGTATGCTTCGGGTCATTGTCCATCTGCACTGTGAAGCGCCGTCCAATGAGTTCTGAAGCATTTGACTGAATATGAGCATATAGCCCAAAACACTTCAGAATTCATTCTGCTGCTTTTGTCAGCAGTCACATCATCAATAAATACAATGGAACCAGTTCCATTGGCAGCCATACATGCCCACGCCATGACACTACCACCACCATGCTTCACTGATGAGGTGGTATGTTTTGGATCATGAGCAGTTCCTTTCCTTCTCCATACTCTTCTCTTCCCATCACTCTGGTACAAGTTGATCTTTGTCTCATCTGTCCATAGGTTGTTGTTCCAGAACTGTAATGGCTTTTTTTAGATGTTGTTTGGCAAACTCTAATCTGGTCTTCCTGTTTTTGAAGCTCACCAATGGTTTACATCTTGTGGTGAACCCTCTATATTCACTCTTGTGAAGTCTTCTCTTGATTGTTGACTTTGACACATATACACCTACCTCCTGGAGAGTGTTCTTGATTAGGCCAACTGTTGTGAAGGGGTTTTTCTTCACCAGAGAAGTAATTCTTCTGTCATCCACCACAGTTGTTTTCAGTGGTCTTTCGGGTCTTTTGGTGTTGCTGAGCTCTCCGGTGCGTTCTTTCTTTTTAAGAATGTTCCAAACAGTTGATTTGGCCACACCTAATGTTTTTGCTATCTCTCTGATGGGTTTGTTTTAATTTTTCAGCCTAATGATGGCTTGCTTCACTGATGGTGACAGCTCTTTGGATCTCATATTGAGAGTCGACAGCAACTGATTCCAAATGCAAATGTCACACCTAGAATCAACTCCAGACCTTTTACTTGCTTAAATGATAATGAAATAACGAGGGAATAGCCCACACTTGTCCATGAAATAGCTTTTGAGTTGATAGTCCCATTACTTTTGGCCCCTTAAAAAGTGGGAGGCAGATATAGAAACCGTTGTAATTCCTACATCGTTCACCTGATTTGGATGTAATTACCCTCAAATTAAATCTGAAAGTCTGCAGTTAAAGCACATATTGTTTGTTTCATTTCAAAGCCATTGTGGTGGTGAATAGAGGCCAAAATATGAAAATTCTGCCAATGTCTCAATATTTATGCACCTGACTGTATTTTACAAACAAACATGCCTGCTTTTGCTTTGAAAAAATTTGCTAAATATCATGTTACAAAAACACTGTGACTTGTTAAACACCTGCGTGTATATGGTGCCGTTTCCTTATTCTGATGAGGTAGATGTTCTGAGTAAACGAGGCCAGCCACTTTGATCACTATGTGAGAGATGTATCAAATCGTCTAAAGAGAACAAGTGGAGAAGTTGCCTGTAGCAACCAATCATCTTCTAGCTATCAAGTACATTATTTAAAATATGTAGAAGCTAATTGGTTGCTATGGGCAACTTCACTTGTTCTCTTAAGATTTGATACATCTCCCCCATAGTGATCAAATGTCCTTTTTTAAATTGTTTGATACATCTCCCCCTATATGCCTGCAAAGGATGTTAGGAATATTGGGGGAAGGATTTCTTTGAAGTTAATATTAGTGGTATGCAGGATTATCATTATTCTGAAATTCTGGGTTAACACTTAAAAATTATTTTGGCATCTACTTTAAAGCAGTCCACTCCAACATTTCTTTGTGATAACCTGTAGATAGGCATTTGGCCATCCTTATATGCATGCTTTCATGCAACCTATGGATTAGTTACAAGAAATTACACTTTTACAGAATTAAACATATATGTAGTTTGCGAAATATCTGATACTTCTGTAAACTAGATTGATATGGACTGTTCACTGTTTTATATTTAAAAAGTAAAGCAGTGCATTTGCTATTAAATAATACTCCCACTTTTTATTGTGCATTTTATAATCTGTTAAAATGGTTCAGCATGAAAATTTTTATTTTTTAATTCCTGCTGTCTTTTTTGTTATTAAAATTAGGATAATACATTTTGTAATATTCATGCATAACCATTACTTCTTCAGGTTCCATAGGCTCCACATGGAGACCTTGGGCTGTAGCTGATGGAACTGAATCCGGGCACCACACAGTTAAAGCTTTCAGCTCCCAGGATGCACTGGGTCCACTCTCCCTATACCCCGCCCCTGAGGCACCTCGGTTTCATTGGTGCCCGGCCGGAGTTGGTCACCATTTCACGGGGGGCTGTTTAGGCAGCCCTAAAGCTTTTTATTTTATGATTTAATTATTTTATTTTTTTTACCAACTTAGCGCACAGCAGCAGACTGTCCGTGGGACGTCTGCGCTGCCGCTCCGTCAACTCTCCGGTGCCGCAATGCCAGTACATATCTGGGGATCTCGGCGGGCATCCCGGGGTCCCTGCTAGCCGGCCCGTGGACGGACCCAGACTGCAAGCCGGACGCCAGGGGACAGGTAAGAGCGGGTCTTCACTTGCGGTGACCCGCACTGCAACAGTCATACCTCCGGTCTCAGGGGACAGACAGGAGATGCCAAGTGTGGGCGCAGGCTCCAGCCACCGTGATCCACTAGACCACCAGTGTACACATGTTGCGGGAACCAGCTTCCCGGTGGGTAAAAAATCGTCAAGGAGAGGTCATCTTCCCCGTTAAAGCGGCCCCTCACCTCAGCTCAGAGTGCCATTCCACAGAGGTCTCTCTTCCCTGAGCTGCTCTTCTCCTCTGACCACGCCCCTTCTGAGGTCTCCGGCCATTTTCTCCAGGCAGAGCCACAGCACTCACAGGGATATGCAGGGTCCGGTCCCACTACATACCTCTCCCTAGAGTCTGCGTATGTAGCACTATAGTCTACCAGACACTCTGTAGTTGATTGTAGTGCCAGTTTGCAGTTATGGTGTTTCTGCATTGTATGTGACTAATGCTAGTACTGCCTGTTTGTTTTCTATTTTTCTATTCTACTGTCAGCATATATCTCCCTTTTTTCTGACTTTGCCCTAATAAACAGTTCTATATATGTGAGGTACAGAAAAACCCCTGAATACACCTAAGTATTTGTGAGGTTTGTCACATAGTTGTTTGTTGCACTGTGCCATATTTGGGTTGCATGCTCTTGCAGCTTACCCAAGCATAAGACAGGACCAGTATATTGCATTCCTACTAGTATCCTACATACACGGTGGTTGCATTATACCCAGTGCCATATTGTGTCTAGCAAAGGCAGGAGTAACAATCGGGCATCTGCACCCATACTGCTATCATGCAAATTATGTGCTGCAGAGTTAAGTGAGGAGGATTTACTAAATGGGTATGTAGTATATGTTATACTCCACCAGGCCCTTCAGACAACCCAACGCCTGTACTAAAGCCCCCCATGGCTTCATTTTCTCAGGTTCTGGCTACTATTGCGGACTGCCTGGCGGTTACGGCTGTCATTCCCCCTATGGGGTTATTACAGCAGGCCGTAATTCATTCCCCCTTTGGGGTTGCCACACCAGGGCAATATAGGTACATCCTGTGCCCCCACCATGGGTAGACATACTCTCTAACTCTGTGCAGAGTCTAATGGCTACATCTAATGCCTTTCAAACCATGTTGCAAGGTAAAACTTACCATGTCTGGACGACCTCCTGCTCCTAGCAGGATACCCAGTAAGCCCTCTAAGCGTTCTTTGTAATTGGCTACATCTAATGCCTTTCAAACCATGTTGCAAGTGTCCGACTGTTACAATATCTGGACGACCTCCTGCTCCTTAGCAGGACACCCAGTAAGCCATCTAAGCATCCTGTGTTATCGGCACAGTCCACGCAACTGTGATTCTGAATTATCATCTGAGGAGGCAGTAGATGCTGATCTCTCTATCCCAGACTCCCCTCTGGAGGAGGATGAGAATCGGTCAAAAATGTATATTCCTGCCTTGGTACGAGCTGTCAGTTCCATCTTCTATTAATAAGATGACAGCCAGCCCCTAAATCCAAGCACCCTCTGTTTAAATGACAGAAAGTGGCTTCAGCAAAATTCCCTCCATCCGATCAACTAGCTGAACACATGACTGCAGCCTGGTAAGAGGTTTCAACCATAAAACCGTCTGACCTTATGTTAGCCTTTTCCTGTAGCTCAGTGTGCAAAATGGGAAACACCCCCTGCAGTGGATTCACATGCTGCGCATTTAATTAACAGCGCTACGTTGTTTATTCCTACAGTTACTTCCTTGAAGGATCCTACGGATAGGAAAGTGGAAGCTTGCCTGAAATCGATATACTCTTTCAGGGGCTTTTGCCCGTCCAACCATGGCTATTGTATAGGTCTCTAAAGCTATAGAGAGCTGGGCTGATGCACTTGAAGATATTTTTTTCCCTCAAATGCTTTCAGGGATCAGATGTCTTTTGTTACTCACATTTGACATGCAGCTTCCTATAGTGGAGAAGCGACATTGGATGCCAGTCTCCTAACCTCCAGGGTTTCGGCCCAGGCTGTGTCTGCCCGCCGTACCCTGTGGCTAAACTCATGGAAGCCAGAGGCGGATTCCAAGAAAGGCCTAGAAGGGTTACCCTACAATGGGGAAATATTGTTTGGCCCAGACCTTGACAAGATTGTAACCACGTTGGCAGCATCAAAAACTGCATTTCGGCCTTTAGCAACTACTTCTACTAGGCCTCAGACTACATCATTTAAGTCCTTTCGTCCTCAGGGAAAGCCTGAAGGTCAATCCTTTCCTAGGCAGCCTGCTTCCACTAGGGCCGCTAAACCCAGGACCAAGCAAGATGCCCTGCTTCAAAACCCGAGGGAAAACCCTCAGACTGAGTGGGAGGATTTCCCAGAGTGGAAGGCCCACTTTTTTCAGTTTTCCCAGTGCTGGTGTCAAACCACCACGGATGCTTGGATAAGAGAAGTGGTCTCTCACGGGTAAGCCCTCTCATTTCTAAGACTGCCTTCCCACCAATTTTTCTACACAGGCCCTCCTTCAGACCTGAACAAGGCCTTACAAATCCAGAAAGCCATACAGTCCTTGCTTCAAGCAGGGGTAATTGTGCCAGTCCCACTATCTCATCGAGAGACTGGTTTTTATTCTATTCTCTTTCTGGTTCAGAAGCCGAATGTGTCTCATCGGCCTATCCTCAACCTCAAAACCTTGAACAAATTCCTTAGGGTACCCAGGTTCAGGATGGAACCCCTACGCTCTATCATCCTAGCTATGGAGCCTGGGGGACTTCTTGGTATCTCTGAATATTCAGGACGCGTACCTACATGTACCTATAGCGTCCTCACATCATTGATATCTCCGGTTTGCTATACTACAGCAACACTTCCAATTTCAGGCTCTGCTCTATGGACTATCCACAGCGACACTGGTGTTTACCAAAATTATGACTATCATGGCGGCCCACCTATGTGGTCAGGGTGTCCGACTGTTACCATGTCTGGACGACCTCCTGCTCCTAGCAGTACCCCCTGAAGTGCTTCACCAACATCTGCGGTTAACCATTGCTTTCCTGCACAAGCACGGATGTTTAATCAACTGGAAAAAGTCCTCTCTGAATCCCTCACAAAGAATGATTCGTCTGGCAGCCCTGCTGGATTCTCAGGATCAGAGAATCTTTCTGACATCAGAGAAGATCTCCACACTTCAACTACGAGTGCGCAGATGTTTCCAGTCGCCGAGTGTCGATCCACTCAGCATTGCAGGTTCTGGGAACCATGGTGTCCACCTTCGACATGGTGGAACATGCTCAGTTCCATTCCAGGCCTTTGCAAAGGCTGATCCTCTCTAGGTGGTACGGGTTATCCCATCGGATCAAAGTTCAGACGATGGTGCTCTCTCCAGAGGTGCGTCTGTCTCTATCTTGGTGGCCACAGACATATCATCTAACCAAGGGTTGCCCCTTTTGGATCCCGGACTGGGTAATCCTAACGGACGCCAGTCTCTGGTACTGGGGCGCAGTGACCGGTCCGCACTCCTTTTCAGGACCGCTGGACATCAGTCGAATCAACCCGGCCAATCAACAAATTGGAACTTCGAGCTGTCTGCAGGGCCCTCAACATGGCCTAGCACATACTTCACGGAAGACCTGTACAGGTTCAGTCCGGCAATGCTACAACAGTGGCTTACATCAATCATCAAGGACGTACTAGGCAGCAATGACAGAAGTGTCACCTCCCGGCCATTTCGGCAGTGTTCGTTCTTGGAGTTCTCAATTGGGAAGCAGAGTTCCTCAGCTGTCACGACGTGCATCCAAGGGATGGGTCTCTTCACCAAGAGGTGTTTCAACTCCTAGTGAACAAAGGGGGCCTCCCAGAGGTGTGGAGCTCATGGCCTCCTGACACCATCACAAATTACCATTGTATGGGTCCAGAACAAGTGATGCCGAGGCAACCTTGGTGGTCGCCCTGTCAGTGAAGTGGACCTTCCAGTTTGCGTACCTTTTTCCTCCTGTCTCCCTTCTTCCTCGAGATCTTCGGAAGTTCAAACAAGACTGAGGCATTGTCCTACTGGTAGCTCCCGCCTGGCCCAGGCGTCATTGGTACTCAGCTATTCGGAGTCTCTCCATCGACACTCCGTAACTATTACCTCAACATCCGGACCTGTTGTCTCAGGGTCCTTGCCTTTACCAGGACCTGGATCGTCCATCTTTGACGGCATGGCTCTTGAGACATCGCTCCTAAAGTCCAAAGGATTCTCTCGCTCTGTCGTCAACACGATGCTTAGAGCGCGTAAGCCGGCTTCTGCTAGGATCTACCACAGAATGTGGCATACATATTTCCAGTGGTGTCGTCCTAGGAATTATGACCCCCCAGGTGTTTCGGATCTAAAGAGTCCTGGCCTTCCTTCAAGCAGGATTGGACCTTGGACTCCGTCTGGCCTCGCTGAAAGTGCATATCTCTGCACTGTCAGTATGGTTCCAACGTAGAATTGCGCCTCTTCCGGATATTCACACTTCCTCCAGGGTGTCCTCCCGATTCAACCTCCCTTTGTCTCCCCCAGTGGCTCCTTGGGATTTGGCAGTAGTTCTTCGGGCCCTCCAGGGTCCTTCATTTGAACCACTAGATCTGATAGACCTCAAGTGGTTAACAGCTAAGATTTTCTTTCTTCTGGCGATTGCATCGGCCAGGAGAGTGTCAGAGTTGGGGGCGCTCTCCTGTCGCTCCCCCTGCCTGATATTTCATCAGGACAGGGCTGTGTTTCATACTCTCCCTAAGTTCCTGCCTAAAGTTGTTTGTAGTTTCTATATTAATCAGGAAATTATAGTCCCGGCCTTCCAATCACCAGACCTCTCGGCAGGTAAGGCCTCCTTGGATGTGGTACGCGCCCTCAGGATTTTTGTGGACCATACCAGTTCCCTTTGGAAATCAGCCTCGTTATTTGTGCTCTATGGATTTTACAAGAACGGATGGCCAGCCAATACGCAAACTTTGGCTAGATGGCTTCGCATGACTATCTCTGAGGCTTACACGCAGGTTGGCCTGCCTGTTCCGGCTACTGTTAATGCTCATTCTACTCGGTGGGTCCCTCGTGGGCAGCTTGCCGTGGCGCCTCGGCTGTTCAGCTGTGTTAGGCGGCCACGTGGTCTTCTGTCCAGACCTTTCTAAGGTTCTATGCCTTTGATACTTTCGCCTCTCAGGATGCTTCCTTTAGGATGCTGGATTCTCCTCTCAGTGCAGGTGCGTCCCCACCCTTAAAAGGACTGCCTAGGGACATCTCCAAGGTCTCCTTCTGGAGCCTATGGACCCTGAAGAAAAAAATTAGTTATGGTAAGAACTTAGCTAGGTTAACGCTTTCTTCGAAGTCCATAGGGCACCCGCCCTGATGCACCTGGCTTCATATGGGCTACGTTGCTGGTCAATGGTTTTCTGTCTCCTTCTGTGTGAGAATGTGATTCTTGAGTGTGCCAGTCTTCCTTCTCTCTTATCCTCCTCTGGCCTTTGGCTTATTATGAACTCTGGTTGCTCGGGCGCGAGGTATAGGGAGAGTGGAGCCCGCCGCCACTTACTTAGCGCCTCCGGTCTATCCCCAGAGACCGGAGGCAAGAGGACTGCATTTAGAGGCACATACCCATGGGTCACCGCAAGCAGTGACCCGCGGCTTACCTGTTCCCCAGCATATCCGGCAGCAGTCCAGGGAGCGCCCAGAGCCCGTGCTAGTGCAGACTCTGGGGTCCCGCCGCGATCCCCAGATCTGTACTGGCGTCGCGGCGCCAGCGGGGTTGAAGGAGCGGCAGCTGACACGTCCAATGGACAGTCTGAAGCTGCCACTCAGAAATAGTATAAAAAATTAACAAATGAATTAAACTACAAAGAAGCTTATGGGCTGTCCAGCAGCCCCCCTGCGCCAGGGTGACCCGACTCCGGCCGGGCACCAACTAAAACTGAGGTGCCTGTGGGTGGGGTATATAGGAGGATGGACCCAGTGCATCCTGGGAGCAGAAAGTTACCCGGATTCAGTTCCATCACCTACACCCCAAGGTCTCCCTGTGGACCCTCTGGACTTCGAAGAAAGAGAGTTAACAAAGGTAAGTTCTTACTATAATTCTCATTTTTTGTAGCAGGGGAATGAAAAGCACTATAGTTTGGTAACTTCTTCTATAATTAATTCTGTCCACATTTGTACAGAAGCTTGGATATTTTACCTGCTTTTTTTTGCCCTCAACTCATGTCACCACTTTTCTTGAAGGTGGATGCATATTAGACGATCAGCAAACAAAGCGATTTGTCGTCCAGATTTCCCTTGAACTCCCTGACAAACGATTTAGTGCATACACTGTGCAAACTTCCAAACGACTGAACAGTATATCTTGCATCGTTTGGTTAGGTCATTAACTATATAGGGCCATATTCAATATGGGAGCGGAAAGTCCGTGCTGGACTTTTTGCTCCACATCTGAGGTTAGAGAGGGGATAAAGTATCGGGGCGCGTGCCCACTTATCCCCGTATTCAATTTAAAAGGAGCGAAAACGGGACCCGGCGAAATTGGATTTTCGAAAAAATAAAACAGGAATTTTCGGGAAATGTGCCTGGGATCCCCCTAAAGATGTCTAGACATGGGGGATCACTATGGATACCCACGTTTTTGCCTGCTGAAGGAAATCGGGGTTTGTAATAGCCGCGGCAGGTGCATATTTGCGGCTATAAAGAAGTGGCGAAGAATAGCGCTTAGGACTAGTTGTTTCCCCCCCCCAAAAAAATTATCAAATTTGGGGTACATGAAAATGGGGGTAAGAATAATTTTAAGTCCCTAAAGTTATTTGCAAAAATGCACCTGCTGCTACCTCCCGCATTCTTGGGAACACCCCCTGAATTAATTTTATTTAAAAACGTGTTCTCCATTTACATTTTTTTTTACCCCAAAATAAAAATAAATTTTTTTGGGGCTGTCCCAATTTTTTTTTTTTTTTTCTATGAACTTTTTTTGACCGTTTTATTTTTAAATGACATTTTCAGGGGTGCAGGCTTTTTTTTTTTTTTAGCCTGAACCCCTAAACCCCGATTCTGCACTTTTTTTTTCGCCACCTATTTCAGTGGCGAAGAGTTATCCCCTTTTTTTTTCGAAGATTTTTCGAACCTGCGAAAAGTCTTGAAATTGAATATGGGGATAATTGAAATAGGCGAAAATGACATAATTGAAATTAAATTTCGCTCCTAATTGAATATGGCCCATAATGTTAACATATTGTCTGGTCTTTCCGGTAGTGCGTACAACTGCATGATATGCTGGAAATCTTTAATGAGATTGTCAGATTGAGCTTGCATGTAGGATTGACCTGAACATTAGTTATAATGTAACATTTATGAATTCCTTTTTTTTTTTTTTTTAATTTATGGGCCGTGATGCAGCCTTGGGGCCGGAATGCAGCCTTGAGGGCCGAGGTGCGGGCGGCAGGATGCGACCTTAGAGGTCATGGTGCGGCCTTGAGGGCCGAGGTGCAGTCCAAATACTATGATGTGGCCTTGAGGGTCAGGGTGCGACCTTGTCTGCAGCGATGCGGCCTCGAGGACCGAGATGCTACATTGGTGATAAAGCTAAGTAGGCCGCAGTCAAGCACTGCAGGTGACTGCAGCATGAGTGGCATTGGTAGATAGCTGTTAGCCAGGGATGGAGTGGATGCTGCAGGTGTGGAAAGGCCGCAGGCTGAGGATGTCAGCGGGATGGTATAGATGGCCAGGGATACAGGCTAGGCAGTCTGAGGACACGAACTGGCTGGATACCGGCAGACAGAGATTTCGACAGGCTGACAGGAACCAGGATTTACACAGAAAGTGTAAACTATCAACAGCAGCAGCGTTGTGCCAGTCCAGACAGACTAAAGAAAGATCTTCCACCAATGAGTGCAGGTGCACAGATTGATTGATGGCTGACAGCTCTGACATTGCACGTCTATATCTGTGGCCGTCCAGCGTCTTGGTCTCCCAGCAACTGTGGGAGCCATTCCAGATCTGCAGCCATGTTGCCTGGTGACTGGGGAGGTTGTCAGACCCCCTGAGGCCAGAGGATACGGTGTGAAGGTAACAAGCCGCGGTGACAAATTGTTGTTGGTGTTTTAATTTCTTCGTAAAAATACAGTTCATTGGGACAGCTTTGGTAAGCACAGCTTTGACGAACTTGTTAGAAAGGTGGATCTTAAGACAGTGGCACATAGAAAATCGCTGAGCTCATATGTATGACATAATCTTCAGCTAATGTTTGACTATGTAGAATTGATTTTATGCACTGGTTAACAATGGGTGTGGCTGAAAAACCTGAACACACCAATTAGTAGGGCATTCCACATACATTTGGATATAGTTTATGTATGTGAGTTAATGTTTGCAAATCGGATGAAGTTTCTGGGAGCTGCCTAGTCTACCATGGGATCCAGTCAAGATGGTGGACGGGGCGCTGTACGTCAGGATACCGGGTTGGGCTTAGTGTAGCTGGGGATGGAAGGGTTAGGTTTAGGGACCTGGTGGGTTAGGCACCAACCGGTGGGGGTTAGGGCTAGGTTTAGGGTGCAGGAAGGGGGGCATTGGGTTTGGGCACCATCAGGGGGGGGGGGGGGTTAGGTTACTTACCGGCTTCTGTCTGGATCTTCATCATCGGGATGCCACTGTCTGTCTTCTGACCGCTGACATCCTGTCCGTTGGTTTATCATACCGATTCCTCTACCACTTACGCCTCAAAGTCTTAGCGCTTATTTACCTGGTATTATTGTTCATATCTGAATTGTATTCCATGGCATTCAAGAGTTTAATTCAGATACTATAGGTATGATTGCATAGGTTCATAAGTAGCAGGGCAGGGGCAGTGTAATCTGGCTGGACACATACAATTTTTAAAGAATCTTGCAGATATTGCCCACATGCTGGCTGGGATACATATATAAATGTGCCCAGCAATTCGAGCTGCGACAGTACTGCATTTTCCATCTACCCTCTCTGCAATGTTCCTGCCATCCAAACCGTGCCCTGCCTCTTAAAGACGGAGGAGGGTTTTCTATTACTGCACCTGTCAGTAATATAAGAGCAGGGCAACTCTGATTTTGGCTGTCATACCCCTGAAACAAAAGCAGAATATATTCCTGGGCAAAGAAGAAAGCACCAATCGTATTGGTGCATTCACAATCGCAAATGCTTTGTAAGTGCTGGCAACCAAATAATAATTTTCTCTGCATACATGTCTGTGACTTGGTCTGCATGTGCCCACAGTCGCACAGTCATACCCTTACTGTATTCTCCCTGTGCTGATGCAGGCTCTCATAATGCAAATCTGCATAGGCTTGTGCCCACTAATCTGAGCATGTGCACAGCAATTTTACTTAAGATATGCTGGGTATACACTATCCAATTATCTGTCCAATCTGGCTGGTTGGAATGAAAACCTGCTTAACGTATGGGAGCCAATGACAATCGAACATTTGTTCACAAACACTGGAAAACAGACAAAAATGGACATTCAGCCAAATTGGTTAAATAAAACAAATTTAACCAATTTGAACAATCGTTTTCGTCTGTTTTCCAGTGTTTAAAGCCATATAATCGATTGTCATTTGCTCCCATACATTACCAGATTTTCATTCCAACTAGCCAGATTGGACTGATCTCTGACAGATAATTGTATAGTGTATGCCCAGCATAACAGGCATAGTAGTTACTTTAGATCACTCTTTGTGCGTGACAAAATGAAAGTGCTGCTTATTATTGGGGGGAATTAAATTCCCACCGCCGCAATGTAGTTTTTGATTCAAGTGCCCATAGCTATTCAATTGACAGCATTGTGCCCTGCACTTAAGTCAGGAGATCACGTTTAGCGCAGCTAATGTCCAGGAGCTTAACCATGGTAAACTGCATTTTCGGACTTGCCCCGAGGCACTAGTCAAGTTGGGTTTCTGTTCGCACACTCAGGAGGGTGCAAGCAGAAATTGGTAGTTGGGGTTTTCAGCACAAGCAATTGGATGGCACTGGGCCCTTCACGTGGAAGCAACATCGCCTTAATATCTCTTATTGATGACTCAGCACATACACATTTCTAGTTCAGGGATCTTGCTATGAAAAAATGTGTTATATTTGGAAAATATGGGCAATTTAAGGCTTAAACATGTTCAACAGTTTGTTTTATTCTGCAAGAAATGGTTTGCATGTAAATTGGCTTGAAAGTTTCCTCTCAGATATAATTATATTTTTGCTCTAGTTGTGTTGCCACAAAAAGCTTTTAGTCATTACTGTCCATTACTTTAATAGTATACTATTTTTACTGCAAAACACTTCGTTCATTTTCAGCTATAATCTCTCCTGTGGTTGAGTCTTATTCTCTTGTAGATGTGCTTGTTTTTTGTGATTCATGTAAACATTTTTGTTTTGTTTTACTTAAGGGGAGAAATAGCTTAAAATAAGCTCGCATTAATAACGATTAGTAAGTTTTCTGCATATAGATTTTGTACATTAATCAAACTAGCACTGAAGGATGGTGTTTCTCTGATGCATTCAAGCACTGTTACATGAACATAAACTTCTGAAATGTACAGTAATTTTACTTTCTATTAAAACACTAGGTACATCTGTGGCCATTTCTTGTCATTCTTGTGTGAACAAGATTAGTAATTATAAGGATCAAAATTTTCTTTGCTACATGTACTATTCATGTCATTAGCACACTCAAACTGTACTACATGTAAAATATGTATCCAAACAACCCGAAACTTGTCCTTTCAGGGATTTGCTCTTATCTTAAGGATATGTGCTCATTCAAGTGATGCCAAGGTGTAAATTCCATATAAAGAATATCCCATTGCCCCATGTCTTGTCTTGAATAAAAGCTTTATATTCCATGTTTTTATACTGTCCATTATTTAATCTGAGAGAATATTTATACTAGCCTGTATATATATTTCTATATTCCGTGCAATGGTTTGTTTATCAGAAACATTCTTGTGAATTCAGAAGCAAATAATATCTATTGGACCTGGATAGACATGACAGCCATGGTTTATTGAATCTCTGGAATTTGGTGACTATGGGGGGTATTCATGAAAGCTTGGAGAGAGATAAAATTCTGAGTGATAAAGTACCAACCAATGCGCTCCTAACTTTCACTTTGCTGTCTGTTTGTTTGAAAAATGACATTTAGGAGCTGATTGGGTGGTACTTTATCTCAGAATTTTCTCTCTCAAGGCTTTCATGAAAATCCCAATTAACCAGCACTAGCCAGACTATTTTTTACATGTAATCGGTACATGTTAGTTTATAATTTTTACATTCTGATTTTCACTGTAGACATGCAAGACCGATTTCCCCGTCTATCCAGGACCCTCATTAGTCACCAGTGAGGCAGCGTCTAAGTTGATGCTGGTCTTTGTTGCCAGTTCCCCTTTATTCTTCAATTTTCTTTATACTCAGTGGGTGCGATTCAATTGTTTAGCTAGGGTTTTTTTTTTGGTTTTTTTTTAAGGCGCCCGACTGAGCAATTCAGTTGTTGCTTCGTTTCAGCGCTATAGTTGCTGGCGCCAGCTTTTCCACAAAAAGTGCGAGAAACACATGGTCAGGGCATCCTAACCAGGACTTTAGATGTGTTTAGCCGTTTTACACTGATAAACCCGGTCTAATGGGGAGTGAAGAGGGCGATAATTAATGAGCGCCCAGAACAATTGATTTGCAAAACTGGGCGCTCAATTATTGCCACGCAACAATTGAATCTCCCCCACAAAGTGGGAAACAGGACAATGTCTATTATAAAATTTCACCCAAAGAGCTTTAATTATAAGACACAGCAGCAGATTTTCTGACCAATTAATGTAATCAAAGTACCATTCTGTTAATTGTTCTGAGCTATAAGACAATGTCTATAAGTCCAATGTACAGAACTGGGAAGTATTTGGTGACTACTTAACAACATAGCTCATGGATGTTACTTGTCATCCTCAGTTGAAAATGCCCACCTGTGCATCATCCTGAAGCTCCCCCTTGCTAAGCTGAAATCTTTCACTGTCCTCTAGAGAATGTATGGGCATGTTCTCTTCTGGCTTTTTGCTGCTATTCAGACTGACCATTTTTATCAGTATAATTACTAAAAACACTTACAACCTTTATTTTTTACAATTCATCCTGGTGCATTTTGTATTAATGAGCATTAGCACCTTTTAGAATAGTATCCAAAGCATTTTGAATCCACTTATTGGTTTCAAAGAAACCATTGGGAGCAATTCTGTTGGAGGGCGCTATTCCTGCCGAAGGGAAGTAGTTAAGTCGGAGAATGCCGGTTTTCGTTGCGAGAACCGGCATTCTCCGCCTAAAGTGCTGGCCGCGAGTTGGAACCAGCCTCGCGGCCGGTACTTTAGTCTGATTTCTCCATACACCCTCAGGAGGGTGTGAGGAGAAATCATTGGTCAGACTTAACAGCATGCTGAATTGAATAGCTCCGGGAGCTCCCTCCCGGCGCTATGAATTGAATTCCCCCCCCCCCATTGAATATTATTTATAATGCACATTTTATTTAAGGCAATTCTGCTACAAATAATAGAATAAATCTATTTTAAATGCCTGGGCATTGCTGATAAAACTTTTTAGTATTTGCCAGTGTATTAGGGGTTGTGAGGATCCTGGGTTTCTGTGTGCATTATTCTCGTCCTCTTGACCGTTCTCCGCCTTGAGAAAGGCAGAAAGAAAGGTTATAGCTCTCTCTCACACAGTACCCCGGGTCCTTTATGAGTCCCTTTTAGATTGCACAGGAAATGACACAATAGCAAAGGTATAACGATGCCTTTATATTAAAATACACACTACTTCTACATGTAAAATCAGAAACTACAACTAAATACAATATATACAGAAATGCAGGTAGTATTCGCTAAACTTTGGGGAACCCAGACACATGTCACTACAGCAGAGGTCCCTTTGGTGTTAGGTGGACAGTTACTCCGTCTCACTTACCCCCCTTGGCAGCATATCTTGCCCCAGGCCTTCTCTGTACAGCCAGGTCTGCGGCTCGTGGTTCCCGGCCGATTGGCCTGATGGTCCTCTGCTCGCCAAGAGCAGGGCGTGCTGACCAGTCACCCAGCTCCGGCTGGCACACCAGTCGTACGCCACGGGACCGCTCCGGTGGGAGCGTACTAGTGGGATTCCGTGGAAGACAGGAGCTCACGACTCCTGCCCCTCCGGCTAGGTACTCCACTCCACTCAGATCTCAGATCAGCACTCCTCAAAACCTCTTGCACGTGCCATTATGAAAACTCTCATTTTCCCATGATTTGGTGACACCCCTGAGCCCTGCTATTGGGTGATTTGAATGCTCTGTACAGTTAGTGATCATATCATTCCCTGCTCTCCCCCTGTGGACATCGGCCAGTCTCACAATGTCCACTTTGGTACAAAGGAAACTTAATCATGTTGATAAGAGGGCTGGCTCCCCTGGGGCTACAGAAGGAGTCCATATTAACCCCTTGTCATCATTTGTGATGTCAGAGACCTTCCAGCTGATTCAAGCTTCCTGGCTTCAGCTTAGAGAGGGGGGCTATGGGGGTTATCAGCTTTGTAATTTCCTGAGGGGGATGTCTCCCCTTGCATCCTTACCACACATTATAACATCATTACATATGTCATACGCATCGTATACGTAGCATATCAGACTTTAGGTATATTATACACTGATAGGCACAAACACTTGTATACACAGTTTACCTACATATTACACACAGTAACACAACATGGTCAGACCCATTTATATAAGGTCATATTAATGTCCAATACGCAGCTCTGTCCCCAGCATAATTTGTGGTGTGCACACACTCCATTTGCGTTATAAGGGGCCACGTTTCACTCACACAAAGAGTGTGCTGCCTCATCTGGGCCCTCTCCTGTTTACAGTACATGTCCTTCCTGCCCTTATACACTGGAAAGCAGGAACAGGCTGTAAAAAGTACACAATTTTGGGACGACCCAAGCTGCAGGCTTGTATCACGCCCCCTGGGTTTGTACATAGGTCGTCACAGGGTATATTTACTAAAGGTTGATTTTGTATTTCAGGAGTTCATACATTTACTAACATGATTTTTGACATGATTTTTAACATTGTTTACAAAAATAATCTGTTAGTAATTGTGTGATTTAGCAGTGTATTTACGGAAACTTTCTTGGTCAAGTTGGGTCGATTTTTGGTTGATTTTTGTGTTTCAAGGTCTAAATCACACATTCACTTAGAGATGATTTTTTTTGTTTGTTTACTTTTTTTTTTTTTTAATAAATCATCTGTTAGTAAATGTGTAATTTAGACCCTGAAATACAAAATCGACTAAATATATCGACCAGAATCGACTTTTAGTAAATATACGCCTTAAAGTTGTGTGTTTTTTCTTTTTTCTTTTCAAAACATAAATGTACTTACAAAAGCATCATAGCTCAGTATTTCTTTGTTTTTATCCTTTTGTCACATTTATGCTTAGTTTAGTGGTTCCCAAACTTGGGGGGAGGTGTGCGAAACGGCATCAGAACACGTTATGTGCGCTGATACCGCTTCTCCCCCATATATGATTGGGGGGCTGGTCGGTAAATGACTGGGGCACTATGCGAGATTGTATGTGTGCGCGTATATATGTGTGTGTATATATTATGCTGCGCCGATAGCCTGGGCTATGTATAAACGGTCAGTTCGCCTGACTTCCGCCAGCTGTCCCTATCAACAGCTACAGCTGGGGATGCCCTATCCCCACCGCGGGGACAGCGATGTCCCTACTGCGGGGGCTGCCGGCCCCTGGGTTACACGCGGGATCTTGCGATACTTGCGAGAACCTGTGCATGCTCAGTGGAGCCGGCCAAGACTGAGACACAGCGCATCAGCACTAGATTGATGCGCTGTGGTCTCTAGAGGGGATCGCCGGAGTGCCGATGAGATTTTAATAAAGAGGCAAAGAGGCGAAGCAGGAAGCGTTATAGCGGCACGTTACGTGCCACTATAATACATCAACCCCTTGGTCCTCAAGGCACACTAACAACAGTCCAGGTTTTAAGGATATCCGTGGCTAAGAGCAGGTGGTTATATCAAAGTGAATGATTCACCTGGCTCAAAAAATGGATATACCTTTAAAACCTGCACTGTTAAACTGGGTACACACTAAATGATGTGTGCACCCAGTGATCCGACGACAAACCCCCAACTCCCCCCCCACCTCCCCACACACCTCGCCCCTGCCGAAGATTAGTTGTCTGACCCACCGGTATGTCTTTCCCTGACGCAATGTAGGGCCGTCCTGATGTTGCGGCTGACTACCTCACAGGAGCGCGCACCGCCCTACATAGTGGGTGAACACTGCATGATTTGTTGTTCCGATCCGTCGCAATCGGGCAAACCGTTCCAAATATATAAGCGAAGTGTGTACTCAGCTTTAGGGTACCTAGATGACCAAATTTGGGAACCGCTGACTTAGTGGTTTACAAAACTGATGGTAACTGTTTTCTTTCTTTTATTTGGGCCGGTTTTGTGGAAATGTATGTACTAAAATGTAAAATAAAATAAAAAATACTGCTACAGAAAAAAAAGAGAGAAAAAATAAAACATACTACTAGTTATATTATGAGTCAAACCAACGTTACTTTTTTTTTAAGAGTAGATATTGTCTATTAGGTGATATATGCAGTACTTTGCAAGTAAGGTGCGTTACCAGCTACTATAGTGTCGTTACATGACTTGGACCTAATGAATGAACTGGGATCTTTATTTATATATTACATTTGTATTTCACCATGATTACCAATGTTAGGGAGCATTTCAGTTGAAGCAAATTTATTTTTGGGTCCCTTAAATGTAGAATTGTGTCTTGAAGGCTCTCTGCACATCAGGTGATGAATGTCACTTTTAGTTACAGCTACAGAAGACCCAATATTTGCAGTTGGGACAGAGTCGGGGGCAGTACTATGGAGGGTCTCTGCCAAACGTCAATCAGATTGGGAACAGTGTTATTGATCTGCCTTTTCAGGTGAGTATCCACACCTGCGTGTCTGTATGTCCATAGACAATTGGCTGAGCATATTGATTTATTTTTGCTGCCTGGTAATAGACTTCTTTTTATTTTTATTGTAATCTTAATGCTTATGTCTTTTTATGTATAACTACTCAAGTTATGGGTACTTCAGGGTACATAGTCATCAGAATGGAAATATAAACACATACATAGGCTTGAAAAATATTCAACCCCCTTAAGTCAACAAATTTGTATTACAAATGACACTTAAGGTGCGTACACACTAGACTATGTGCTCACGAAGCGATTACCCTTTGAACTCTCCCCGGCACTCCAGGACATGATATGGTGCTAAAGTGTCCAATCTGACTAAAGATCTATCGTGCACAAAATCGTGTATGGGATTGGCAAATCTTGCCTGCAGTAGTCAAGATCTGAAGATGCGATGTACGACCAGCGGGTACGCGCATCGTGAGTGGACACTATTTGGACATATTTTACCCAATTTGTCTTTCCGATGCGTCGAAATTGGGTGAATCGTGTAAAATATTGTCTAGTGTGTAAGCATTACACAGATTGTTCCAGACAGTATTATGTATTATGAACCAGTATGCTTTTAAAGTACATTTTTAAACTGTCCTTTTCGCAAACCGCAGCTGTGAGTACCGGGAATAGGCATTTTTAATTGGATTGGACAGTTCTCTGGTGCACGCATTTGTGCGAAGTCTGCGAGTTTCATTAGACTCGCAATTCACACCTAATTGGGTAGACCCCAAAGCTTGTAGACTCTAACTTGGTCTTGTAGAACATCCACCTTTTTGTTGTTAAAACACTGCTTTGGCCTTGTGCTTGGGTCGTCCTGTTGAAAGTTGAACTTTCTCTGGGCTTCAATTTTCTAGCAGACTGAAGCATGTTGTATTGCAGTAGCTTCCTGTATTTTGCCCTATTAAACGATCCTTCATTTTTATCAATATGGCCAGTCCTCTGCTGATAAAAAGCATCCCTATAACATGATACTACCACCTCAATACCACACTGTTGGGCTAGTGCTTGCTGAGAAATGGACAGTTTTACGTTTGAGCTACATACAGCATTTTGTATTGGGGCCAAAACTCTCCCTATTTGTCTCATCTCAGCAGAAAACCTTACCTCACATTTTAGCTGGGTCACTAAAGTTTTCTGTCAAATTTCAGACCTTTTATTTTGTTTTTTCTTACGTAATGACTTCTTTCTAGCCACGATCTCATACAGACCAGTTGTATGCAGAGCTCATGATAGTGATACTTGGCCTCTGAGGCTTTCTTTTCATGTCTCCTCCTTGCTCAGATACTACTTTTTGAGGGGTTGGCTTGTCTAAGCAGTACCTGTGGGATATGACACCGGTATTTACCACTAATTCCTCACTATTGATCCAACAATACTCACTGGGATTTTGATATACTTGGATATTGTTTTGTAGCCTTTTCCTGTCTTGTGCATGCCTAATACTTTATCTTCTTAAGCTGGGCACACACGGCCAGATAAAATGTCTTTCAGACCGACAGACATTTTATCTGGCAGCCTGCCAGCTGCAGATGTCCGCAGCATACACTGTGAGATTTCTCAGTGTATTTGGCTGACATTGAGCACCACCCCCGGGGGGAGGAGACATTTCCCTGTTCCTTCCATGGGAAGGAACACAAGAAATGTCTGTCTGTCGGCTGTGGCTGGGCATACACTGCCCGATGCGGCTGACAGGTTACCCCCTAAATATCGCATTGGAGGGGCATGCTGGACAATCCGGCATGCCCGACCGAGCAATATTTAACCCTCGGGCGGCCGCGCACGCACTACAATTATCGGGGCGATCCGCAGATATCGGTCGGATCGCCCCTATGATTTGTAGCATGTATGGCCAGCTTTAGAATGTTCTTTTAATTTTCACAGCCTTCTTTCAGAATCACAGTATTACCAATGGCATTTGAATTAGGGGGTCTTTATCTTTAAAAGTAAAATTTATTTTTTTTAATAATTCACAGGTAGAGGCTAATTGAAAGCCAGTTGTTAAGACAACATCATGCATCTGTGTAAATTTGGACCGTCCAGAACATAGTGGTTGAATATGTATGACAAGCAGCATTATTTTTTTGTTTTGTTTTTTTATATTATTATTTAAAAGTTGCAAGTATTACCGTACATTATAAGTTTGATAAACCCACTAGGTCCTAATAAAAATCTGTATTTTTTTTTTTCAATCCACTAACAGAATTGTATTTAAATTTGTCTTCAAATCTTTTTAAAAGTTAAAGGAAACTATATTATATAATATTCATACTGCACAACCCATTGTTTCTGAATATAGTGTCTCTGCTAATAAAAATACATTTAATTGAATAAGAATTTAAGCTTTAAATATGGAATTCTAGTCAACTATTTTGTGTAGCTTATTGTATTTACATAATGTATTGCACATAATAGTGTTTGATGTCTATTTAATATTTATTCATTCTTAATGTCTTTTTGCCCCCAATGTCCAATAGTAATCTGAAGAAGTTTGATAATTTTACTATAGCTATATTGTCACTTGGGAAATGTTATCGTGCAATCGCTTGCAAATCGCGCATGCATCGGGCATGTTTTGGTCGGAAGCGACCAGCGATGCTCGTGCCCGCTGGTTGCTTCTGACATCCGACATCGCCCGTACATGCAGGTCAACCTGACGATCTCGTCAGGTTCAGCATGTCCGGGGATGAGGGATGTGCCGGGACTGAACGAGTGAACGTTCAGTGTAGGCACATCACTAGCTATACAAACGAGAGCACGATTGCAATGTTGTAATCGTGCTCTCTATTGTATATCTACAAGTGGATACCCCCCTTAAGTGGCCTCAGTGAAATGTGAAGCAGTGTCAACTTCAGCCACCTACAGTACTACATATGTAGCTAAAATGGACAATGAGGATTGGGTGTGTGGCCTGCATTAGAGTTTGATAAACCACCAACTTCATTCTTACTGTTGTAAAAAGCCTTCGTAGAGTAATAGGTGACCTGTACAGAGAACAATACTAGACCAAAAAATATAGTTAAATAACTAATTTAGTAGAGTTTGCTGTTAAGTTGTTTAAGCTAAAATCCAAGCTCTTTCTTTCCTGGGCTGTACATTTCCCAGATCATATGGGTCTGTGAAGTCTTCAATGGTACATCGTTGTTTTGCTTAATATATCTTTGCTTACTGATTTTATGTTCACATGGTGAACTCCACTCCAAATAATCGGTCATAATTTTTTTTTTTATTGTTGTGTGAATTACCATAAATATGTGACGGTACAGTCAGTATGGTCAAATGTAGATGGCCTTATTCTTTGGCAATCCATTTAGGTAGACTGAAACTAATTGAAATGTGTGTATTATATAAAAATGATCTGACCGTGCCTTATAAATGTTTTGGCGTGATTGAACTCTTATCTGCATGTATCAAAGTTAAGGTAGGTAGTTTTATTTTTTTTTATTTTCACAGCAGTGCATAATCATTTTGCGGTTTCATTAATAAGAACAAATAACTTTTTCTTCTTCAGGGTCCATAGGGATCCACAGGGATACCATGGGGATGATGTGGTTGGAGTGATCCAGGCACCAAACAGTTAAGCTTTCAGCTTCCAGGATGCCCCAGGTCCACCTCCACATATTCCCCGCCCCTGGCCACAGGCATTCAGTTTGTTTGGTGGGGCAGGATTCAGAAGCACCGTTTTAATAGGGGGACTGCTCAGGCAGTCCCAAGATTTATTTTATTTCTATGTCATATGGCCCGTACACATGGGTCGATCAGATATCGTTGTCTGATCGTCCTGCATGTGCTGGATGTTCGATATCGAACATCCAGCACATGCACCAACCCTCTAACGACTTAGAGATCGCTGGTCCCTAGAACACACAGGCTAACCTGGTCGATATCGACCAGGTTGGCCTGCATGCATGGGCGATGGTCGATATCGACCATCCGTGCCCGCGCATCGACCACCTTTTGGTCGTTAAAGGGGTTGAAAAAAAGAACGATATAAACGATCTAACAATATCATTGTTTATATCGTTTTTAAATTGGACCGTGTGTATGCACCAATAGTTAGCAGTACTGAGCGTAATAAGACGCCTGGAATGCGACTCGGTCTACCTCCGCTGGGCCGCAACATCAGTACCGTAACGTCTCTGGTGATTTCGGGGGGTCACGGCAAAGGTTGCTAGCAGCGACGCCGGGGCCCGGATTGCAACCGGTTGCACAGAGATGTCGAGTAAGAGAGCATACACACGGTCAGATTTGTCAGATGAACGACTGAACGATTTGAACGATTTCACCAAAGTTTTGAATGATTTGAACGATTGAACGATTTTTGACTGCATTAAAATGAATGGAATCGTCCAAGTCTGACTGCAAACCCATCAGATGTCAGATATCGTTATCTGACAAACGGGAACGCGCATCGTTGATCGTCCATCGTTCAGGCATGTCAGATATGAACGATTTTCCTTCAGATATGAACGACTGAACGATTTTTAAATCGTTATCGTTCATATCTGAAGGAAAAATCTGATCGTGTGTATGCACCATTAGACTATGCCTCGCTTACGTGGAAATGCGCGTGGCAGTCCATGCTTCTGGCGTAGGAGACCTACCGGAAGCCGATGCATTGAGGGCCCGGGGCTGTCCGCTCCGTCACTAGACCACCGGGGCCTTTTCGTCTGATGCCGGGGATCGGCAGTAGATGCTTCTGCTGCCATGAGGCCAGCGTACCCGGCTGGTTAACGCAGCTTAGGGGGAGGTTAGCTCTCCCTGTCAGCTCCTCCCCCGACGTAGATCCATCAAAGGTTTTCCTGCGTCTGGGTCGCTCCCCCTACCCTCCTCGTGCATATGAGACTCTTTCAGTCCACTATCGGTGCTTTCCTAAATCAGTTTGGTCTCAGGAGGTTTTGGGGTCAGTCTCCCTGTATACCACTCCCCTGGGTCAGGTATATGGTGCTCTATATCCCATCAAGATTTGAGTAGTTGATTCAGGGGCCATTGCAAATGAATTACATATGCATTGTATGTGATTTTTTTTTTTGCTAGCTGCTGAGTTGATACTGCCTTTTATTAACTACCACAGTTTTTTTTTCTCCTCATCCCTCTGTTAGAGATGGGTGGGGGTTTTCCTTTGTACTTCACATTTACTAGTTATTTGTGAAGGCTATTACATTACATTGCTTTGTTACCTTTTATACTTGATATGTCAAAAGGTAAAGGGAAACATGAAGTGGAGGTCCCGGTGCTGGTTTCATGTAAATCCTGTTTGGTGGTTTTGTCCCTTCAGGACTTTATACAGGATGGTTTGTGTGCTGTCTGTTATAAAAAAAAAAAACCAACCCACTTCACCAGTCCAGTCTGCCAGCCCCATGTACAGGAGCCATCTTGGATGTCTTCCTTGTCTTAGGTGATGGAACAGCTAATGGATCGTTTGGCTACTCCCACGCAGCCTCCTTTAATGGACTACCCACAGCAGTTTCAGCATCTTTCCTGGATGGATGTTTATGCCCACTTAAGTCAGAATATGGCTGTCGGCTGTTAAAAACAAACCGGTAGTCACTAAGGTGCCGAAATGGACGTTCTCTTTTTATCAGTCTGCTCAGCATGTAGATTCAGATGAATCATCAGAGGAATCAGATGATGCGCCAGGTACTTCTCCAGCGTCCATCTCGGGAGAGGAGGACCATCCTTCTACAGTGGATGTCCCTCAATTGGTGTGGGCGGTCAAATCAATCCTAAATATACAGGGTGATGAGCCGGCTCCTAGACAATGTCTCCAGTATTTAAACACCAGAAGGTGGTAAAAGCTGAGTTTCCTAAATCTGAGCAGCTCACTGAACTTACGGAAGAGGCATGGCGTAACCCGGATAAACTATTCCATGTTACGAAAAGATTGGCATCTTTGTATCCTTTCCCAGTTACTGAATGTACGAAGTGGGAAATCCCTCCTCCTATGGATGCTCATGTGACACATTTAGTCAGGAGTGCTACGTTGAACCAAATTTATGAACAAATATAACGTTGAACCAAATTTATGAACAGATGTAACCTGCGTGTTTTTGGTCCTGCTGCCAGAGTTCAACTCGGGATCACCACACCTCTTACAAATTAAGCAAAAAAATATGAGATGGCCAACTGGTGCTGGAAATGTGTCAGTTTATTTACAGCTTACAGGGACTGCCATGGGCACCAGACTGGCCCCCAGCTATGCCAACCTTTTTATGGCCCTATGGGAAGCAGAATCTGTGTGGAGTGGACATGGCTTTGGGGGACAGTCTGGTGTCCTGGGTACGTTATATTGATGACGTGTTTTTTATCTGGGAAGGGAGTCAAGCATCCCTAGATACTTTTTGCACATATTTAAATAACACGGATAATAATTTAACTTTTAATAAGAGTCAGGTGGAAGTTAACTTTTTAGACTTAACAATATGTATTAAGGAGAATGAGATTTTAACAATTTTTATGAAACCCACTGACTGTAACTCTTTTATTGATTGGAAAAGTAATCATCATCATAATTGGCTTACTAATATACCGAAAGGTCAATTTCAGCGTATAAGAAGGAACTGCACCTTTTATGATGATTACTATGCTCAATCTGAGATTCTTAAACAGTTAATTTCAAAAGGATACAATGATGAACTAATTGAAAAAAACAGACAAGAAATGGGAAATATAGATAGAATTGGAATGCTATCGGAAAGGGAACTTGATGAATCAGATTTTTATTCTAAAGTCCCTTTTATTACTCAATAAAATGGACAACATCGACAAATAGAAGGCATTATCTATAAACATTGGGGGGGGGGGGTCTTCTATCAGGATCCTATGGTAAAGGACTGTTTAGATCCGAAACCATGTTTTATATACAGGAGGGCCAAAAATCTAATAAACCAATTGGTAAAAAGTGTACTAGAGAACCCCCAAAAAATGATAATAAATCAAAAGGTTTTTACCGCTGTGGTCTATGTATCCCATGTAAATTTTGGAAACATACCTCTAATAAAATGACAGCATATAAGTCTAATAATACAGGAAAGGAGTACCCTATCACTCAATTTATTATGTGCCAGACAAAAAATTGTGTATTTGTTGGAGTGTTACTGCGGAAAGCAGTATGTAGGTAAGTCCAGTCGCGTGTTAAAAGTTAGACTTGCCGAACACCGCAGGAACATCCAAAAGGGGGTCGATACATAGTGTCTCCTCACATTGTAGAAAAGAACATCAGTGTAATTTTTCTGATTTAATCTCCATTTGTGGCATTAAGGTGGGCAGTGCCCAATTGGAGATATGATATGGAGGGCACTCTAGCCAGGTTAGAAATGCAGACCATTTATGAGCTACGGACCCTAATACCAGGGGGCCTTAACTCAGATTTTGAAACTAAATGGTTTCTATAAGTATAACTAATTATTGGATTGTAATAAATCAGGTCTGCATATAAATTTAGATCAGTTTTTGTATATGTTTGTAGTTTTATAAACCATCCAATTAATGGTCGTTTTAAACTATGGCACATATAAGTAATGTTGTTACTTAATACTCTGAAAACAATGTATGTATATATGACGATTCTCATGAACTTTCATTTTTGTTTATATTTTTATCACGCATTGTTGAGGACCGCATGATGACTCAGTATGTTCCAGGAGTTCTATGAGACCTCATTTTCAGACACCAGTTCCGCTTTGCGCTTCACGGATACTTCCGGTTTGCGTGTCACCCACCGGCAGTCCATTGCGATGACAGACTGGATGCTAAGTGGCTTCCTATCCGCGTCTCTGACATCATTGGAAACACGTGAATGTCTGAAGGATGTTATGAATATATCCAGGACTGGCATAAAAAGACTAATAATGCTGCCCATATAAGGATATGTACAACTTTGGGAGGACTGCTTCCGGGATTTGAGACTGAGCCGTATTTATGGACATTTTTTTTTAAACTATGGTATTTAATTATTTATTTTAAATAGAAGTATTGCGACACTTAGAAAAATGCTGCTTATTTTATAGAGTTGAAAATTAGTTGTTTCTTGTTGGTTTAAGATATATTTATGGGAATTTGTGCAATTTGGGTTTGAAGGTCACATGACCAATTAGAGAGGTTGAAGGGTATAAAAGGGGAGTCTTTGGCGCATTCACTATACACCTTGAAAAAGGACAGTTTGTGTCCGAAACGTGTTGGTGGAGGAGGAATGCTACTAAAGACTTGGTGACCTGTTCCAGTGAAGAATACGTCAGGAGTGAGGTGTTTTACCTGGGTATTATCCTCTGCTTTTGTGTTACACCCTACACCGTGCCTTTCTGGAAAGGCCATTTATGGTACAAAGTAATTTTATAGTTTTTTTTGTTTGTAATAAATGTGATGCTTTTAAACACTATAATTAGTTTCTTCTGGTTATTTATGGAGAGGATTCATCGGGTATAACAAAGAGGACTGGAAGGAAGGGGTCAAAAGAAGAATTATAAAGATACCTTTATATGCATACATCTCACTTAACCAAGGTGAGAAATCATCTAACACGGCCGTAAAACGGATGTTATTGCTAAAGTGATTGTAATACTATTTAGGAGTGCTACATTGCCTATCCCATAAGCATCTCTCTTAGGGCTCTATTTACTACAATCCGCATCTGTAATGCAGATTGTAGTGTGATATTACCGACTGAATTCGCATTGCGAATTCAGGCAATATCACAGGGATTTACTAAAAATCCCTTGCAGAGACAGAGCTTTCGATAAAGCTCTTTCCCTGCGAATCCCCTCTGCAGCCTTATCACGGTATGTTCGCAAACAATAGCGTGACAAGTGCCCGCGCATGCGCTGGCCGCCGCTGCTGCCCCGGCCCCTGTGATCGAAGACCCCACCCCCTTAATTGCACTTACCTGCATGATCCGGGCTCTGGTGATGTCCTCCATTGCTCCGGTCAGCTGTCACCTGATGACTGGGCTGCAGTGCAGTATGGGAGACCAGCTGACCGGAGAGAGGACATTACCGGAGCCCCGAACTCCGGTCCCTGGACTCAGGTAAGTTAATTTTTTTTTTTTTTTACTATTTTTTTTTTGCAGTTTATCAGCGTGTGGTCTTTAGACCACACAGCTGATCACTGGGGCCGGCTCTGGGCTCTGCTCTGCACAGTGGCGTTATCACAGGGCCTCCCCAGGTATTTTATTTACAATTTATTTTTAGTAACTACCAGGCAGATCGCATTTCCCATTACAATTATGGGAAATGCGATCTGATTACTAAAAATAAGTGATACTTAGGGGTTGGAGTAGAATTTTACGAATTCTACTCCAATTGCTCTATAGTAACTAGGTGAAACTAAAATAATGTGAAAAAAATGTGATAACATCCTTTTTCACTTTATTTTAGTAAATATAATGATAATAAATAGAGCCCTTTAAATATTTTACAGATAGAAAAAAAATTGAAACATGTCTTATAGCAGTATTTTCATTGTCTGAAGCTGTTACTCGGCCAGCTATGGCTGGGGCTTTGGTATCCAAGGCTGTTGAAGAATGGATGGGAGCATTGGAAGAGACTCTACCAATGCTACCAGAGAACAGCTGACACTGGAATCTGCCTCCTATTTGGGAGAAGCTGCAATAGATGTGGGGCTTCTAAAGCATCGACAGCCTCGGTTGTGGCTCGTATTGCCCTTTTGGTTAAGGTCCTGGAAAGCAAATACAGTGTCAAAGAAGGCTCTGGATTCCTTACCTTTTTTTGGAAATATACTTTTTGGAGCAGAGTTAGATAAGAGAGTGGCTACTCTGGCAGCTTCAAAATCTGCAGGTCTACCATCAACAGCTACGTTAAAGTCTAGGCAAGTCGTCTTTTCGGTCCTTTCGCCAGACGTCCAGCTTTTAAGTGGACGACAAACCCTCTGCTTGATTGGGCGGGCCTCCTCCTGGGGGATCCCAGGGTGGGAGGCCGGTTTCTTCAATTTGCAGACTACTGGCATCAAACAACAACAGATGCCTGGGTCTGAGAAGTGATCTCTCGGGTATGCTCTCATTTTCTGGAGGCATCCTCCCCAGAAGTTTTTTTGCACAACTCCCCCATCTGAGCCTTTCTGGGCCGTGACCGTACAGGAGGCCATTTACTCTCTGCTGCAGGCAGGGGTGATAATCCCGGTTCCTGTGGTTCAACAAGGAAAAAGTTATTC
Source organism: Taudactylus pleione (assembly GCA_031769625.1). Lineage (NCBI taxonomy): Eukaryota > Metazoa > Chordata > Amphibia > Anura > Myobatrachidae > Taudactylus > Taudactylus pleione. The sequence goes on along the minus strand of JAUIMM010000086.1, from coordinate 8,685,216 downwards.
CAATCTATTTTTGGTTCAGAAACCAAATGGGTCTCATCACTCTATTTTAAATCTGAAAACCCTTAAGTTTATCCATGTACCCAAGTTCCGTAGGGAGACTCCCCGATCAATTATTTTGGCAATGGAACCTGGGGATTTTATGGTTCCCTGGACATTCTGGATGCGGATCTGCATGTGCCTATTACTCCACCAAGAAGTTCTACGGTTTGCTGTCCTGCAACAACATTACCAATTTCAGGCACTGCCCTTTGGTCTATCAATGGCCCCTCGGGTCTTCACCAAAATAATGGCGGTAATGACGGCCTTCCTCAGGCGTCAAGGAATCCGAATACTGCCATACCTGGACGACCACCTGATATTGGCACAAGCTCCGACTATTCTACAACACCATGTCCAACTGACCATTGCTTGCCTACAGATGCACGGCTGGATAATCAACTGGAAGAAATCTTCTTTGTCTCCAATACAGCAAATGGTACATCTGGGGGCACTTCTGGATTCTCAGGCCAAAAGAGTGTTTCTGCCAGAGGACAAGATTGCAGCCCTATTATTGCGAGTACGCAATCAAAGGGTATCCATTCTATCAGCGATACAGGTTTTCGACATGGTGGAATATGCTCAGTTCCACTCCATGCCTCTGCAGCAATTGATCCTCTCCCGTTGGAATGAACCGTATCATCTAATACGGTCCCAGAGGATCCCTCTCACTCCGGAGGTTCATCTCTTTCTCGTGGTGGCTGCAAAAGGATTATCTGGACAAAGGTCGCCCATTCTGGATTCCCAATTGGGTGCTCCTCACCACGGACGCCAGTCTTGCGGATGGGGCAGGGACAGCGTCAAATCTTACAGGGAAGATGGACAAATCAGGAAAGTCATATGCTCATAAACTTTCTGGAACATTGATCAGTATACAAAGCATTTATCATGGCACAGAACCTGCTCCTGGACAGGCCGGTCCAGATCCAGTCCGACAATGCTTCTGTTCATTAATTTTACATTTTTGTTAATTGATAAAAATATTACCACTTCTAATTTTGAAAGCATTCTTACTCTGCAGCTTTTTTTCCACACCTGCCTAAAACTTTTGCACAGTACTGTATGTGTATGGAGATTTGTAGCATGCAAAAAATTATAGATTTAGCAGGACTCCAATTTTCAAAAGCTGTCCATGTTCACTAAACTATAAATCACCAAAACATTCTATTTAAAATACAAATATAAAATACAAATATCACATTTAATGAATAAGAAATGTAAGGCCTATATGTAGTGTATAAAAAAATATACCTAGTATAATAACTAGTTTTCATTAGATTGGACACTATTGTATTTGTACGTTATATTGACATTTAATATCTATAGGAATAAAATCATTTCTCTTTGAAAGTATTATTTGTAGATGTTCATTATATGATGGCAGTTTTAAGCAGCTGATATGAATTACAGCCGACCCGTTGTTGTGAAAGTGAAGTAAGTGTTAAGGTGCGTACACACACGATTTTTTTGAACGATTTAAGTAGAATTTTATAGTTTAAACAAAAACGTTCAGTTTCAGATGTACAACGATGAACGATCGTTCATGCGAGTTCACGTTTGTAGTTTATCGTCCATTCTGACTGTCCAACTGAACGATTTTCATTAAGGTAAGTATCTAAATTCGTTCATAGGTTGTAAAAATCGTTCATTCCATTTGGTAAATGAACGATTTTAATGAACGATTTTCAAGGGAAAAATGTTTACTAAAATCGTTCATTTACCAAATGTAAACGATTTTCGTTCATTTTTCCCTTGAAAATCGTTCATTAAAATCGTTCATTTAGCAAATCGATATGTGTGTATGCAGCTTTATGCTGACAGGCACTTTTATTTCATAAAAGCAAACACAGCTATGTCCATAAAGTTTGTAAAAACATGACAGGGTTTATAACCACTCTAATCAATATAAATTAGAGCGAACATCAGAGGACAAACTTGGGAATACATTACTCTGTAAATTCACAAGCAGCTCATTTAAGGAAACAAAGTTATCAGCACCTTATGACGAACTCTAATCTTTCTTTTTAATTCTAAAGCTCGTCCAGCCCTCCCCACTACATTAACAACACTTGTTGACTGTACCCAACATATGCCCGAGTCACTTTAGTCTCCGCCCCGCCCTCCACTGTCAGATACTGCTCCCCTCTCTTCTGTTCTGACCCCCGTTGTTCTGTACCATTGTTTTGCCCACAGCTGCTCATGGTGCTTCAAATAAGGGCACATTTCTCTGTTTAAAGAATTGACTACACAATATGTAACCTATATTGTTCCATGTTTAAAGAATGTAAGCTCTTTCGAGCAGGGCCCTCTACCCTCTTGTGCTTCTCCCTACTGTAATTTAATTTATCTCTTACTAGCCACTAGGCAACTAACACTTGGCTGCTTATGCGGGCGTTAATGTCACTAAAATAGCATTGTTTATCCATGTCCTGTCCTGTCCTGTATTGTATTGTATTGTATTGTAAGTCAATGGTTACTTTTTTGTCTATGTACTTTGTAAGGCGCTGCGGAACACTTGTGGCGCCATATAAATAAATAATAATAATAATGTAGGAACAATGTATTTTGTAGGATACAACGTATAGTGTGTACCCAACAATTTGAATCTCTTAAAAATAGCATTAGTATGCCTATTTTCTACTCAGATGGCAAAGACAATCTATCCAAAATGGTCAATTTTTTTTTTAAAATTGAGATTACAAGAAAGAGAACTAAAAGCAATTATGTGGATTTTTGTTTTCTAAAACACCACCAATAAATGCTATGTGATTCTTGCTTCGGCTTTAAACAAAAAAAAAAAAAAAGTGAATTCTACGCGTAGCTTTTCATAAATTCTGCACATAAAAATGATGCCGTTTTTTTAACGTGTTTGAATGAAATGCATAAAATATGAAGGAATAATATGGTAGCCCAGTAAGACAAGACATTTTGAATAATAGACAACCTACTGCATCAAATGAAGATTATCCTTGTGTTCATTGATGCCTCTGTGGGGGAAAGCTAGGTGTTAGAACATTCTCTTTGGATCTCCTACCATTTTCTTTAGTATAGGACAGGGCTCCACAAATTTTTAGTAAAATCTAGGAGCTAGCTTAAAAGTTTGCGAGCCAGAATATCGTCAGTGACTAAAATATATGAAAACTTGTATAGCCCATCACACATGCCTCTTCAGTGCCCCTCAACCTCCCCACATGCTGCCTCAATGGTCATCAGATTTTTATTACAAAGATGGCCAAATTAAATAGTGTCCATTCTAAGATTTTTTTTTTTTTTTTTAGAACGGGATGCTGATCACTGAGGACACATTTCTTCTTCAGGGTCCATAGGGATCCACAGGGATAACCATGGGGTGTAGGTGGTTGGAGCTAACCGGGCACCACACAGTCAAAGCTTCAGCCCTCAGGAAGCTTCTGGCCTCCTCCATTTATAGCCCGCCCCCAGCTAAAGGCAGATCAGTTTGAGTTTGGTGCCAGAAGGAGCCGGTTGCACCTTTTAGACGGGGACTGCATTAGGCAGTCCCAAGCTTTATTTTTATCATTTCTTCATTTTTTTTCCATAGCAAGCAACGTGGGCATCCTAATGGGTACCTGTGCTGCTGCTCCAAACAGATGATGCTCAGGGCGCGTAAGCCTTCCTCAGCACCGCATCTATTACAGAGTTTGGCACTCTTACTTTCAATGGTGCTCCCCCAGAGACTGTGACCCTACGGTTTTTAGAGTTTCCCGGGTGCTTGCCTTTCTCCAGGCTGGGTTAGGCCTCCTCCTGTCTTCCCTTAGAGTTCAGGTTTCTGGTGAGTGGCTCTAAACTGCACACCCTAATACACAGGTTGAGTCTCCCATATCCAAAATGCTTGGGACTAGGGGTATTTGGGATATCGGAATATTCTTTTTTTTTTTTTTGTATATAAATTTGCATGCCATTATGAAATATCTTGAGAAAGGGACCCAAATCTAAGCACAGAATGCATTTGTTTTGTATACACCTTATACACACGGCCTGCAGGTACTTACCTATCTCATCTATGCAATATTTTCAATAATTTTATGGTTTAAACAAAATTTGTGTACATCCTTTAGAATGTAAGCTCTCATGAGCAGGGCCCTCGTCCCTCACGTGCTTCTCTTCCCCCTACTTATAGTATCTTTTACTCCTAACTCCCCAATTGGCACCTAACATTTGGTTGCTGAGGCCCTGCTGCTTGTGTTATGCAGCTAGGTTTATAAACCATGTCTTTGTCCTGCATTGTTTTGTATTACTATTAACTGTTTTTCTTGTGTGCTCATTTATGTACTGTATAATGCGCTGTGGAACCTTTGTGGCACCATATAAATAAAGGCTAATACATGAAATTAATTTGTTTTATATACACCTTCTACACACAGCCTGAAGGTAATTTATACAATATTTTGAATAAATTGGTGCTTTAAATAAAGTATGTGTACTATGAACCATCATAGAGCAAAGCTTTCAGTATCTGTCATGCTAAAAAAAATTAAGTTTTTCACAATATTTCAAAATATTTGGATATGGGAGACTCAACCTGAAGTAATGAAAGGTGCTATCAAGCTGAGATTATAAAATACTATGCACAGGAAAAGAAATTGCTGATGCACTATGCAATCATCACTGTTCAAATTTAAATGTATATTGTAATTAAATATAATTTCAGAGGTAGTTAGCATATCGGTAGCCAATGATACGGGCCTGCCTACCAGCGTCCATGTCACCTCGTCGAGCAGGTTCCTAACACTCTGGGGTTCATGTCACCCCAAAAACAGCCCAGCCAAGGACCCCCACAGGGCATCAGACTGTGTAATGGTTAGCGTTACTGCCTCACAGCACTGAGGTCGTGGGTTCAATTCCCACCACGGCCCTACCTGTGTGGAGTTTGTATATTCTCCCTGTGCTTGCGTGGGTTTCCTTCGGGTACTCCGGTTTCCTACCACACTCCAAAAATATACTGATAGGTTAATTGGCTCCCAGCAAAAACTAACCCTAGTGTGTATGTGTGTGAGCATGTGATGGGGAACATAGATTGTAAGCTCCACTGGGGCAGGGACTGAGGTGCATGGCCAACTGTACTCTGTAAAGCGCTGCGGAATATGTGTGCGCTATATAAATAACTGGTAGTAATAATAATCAGACGAAAGAAAAGTGACAGTGAAGTGTTATAAAGTATCAGGTGTGTGAAGGTAGGTAATGAGTTTGAAAATAGTAGCAAAGCTAAAGAATATGCTTAAAAACATATAGAGGGAGGTGGGGGAGGGGTGCCAACCTAGACTGAAGTAATCTCAGACTTCAGATGTGTGTATAGATAGACATAACATAGTCTAGATTGGCACCCCTCCCCCACCTCCCTCTATATGTTTTTAAGCAGGGAAACTAGCATCTGACTGCATTTTGTAACAGGAATAATTCAAAGTAAGTTCTATCTATATGTATGTAGAGTCAGTTTATTTGGGGTGAGCATTTGGGTGTGGGGCCCCCTGAGCTGTTCTGGCTGGGCCTCTTCAGGGCATCACCACTTAATACACAGTCACTTTTTATATCACTTTTTACGTTTATTATTCATGTATTTCACATATTCTTTACCTTTGCTACTATTTTCAAACTCATTACCTACCTTTACACACCTGATACTTTATAAAACTTTACTGTCACTTTTCTTTCGTGTGATGCTTGGGGGCGGGAAGGGGTCCTTGGCTGGGCTGCTTTTTTGCCCCGGACATGAACCCCAGAGTGTTAAGGACCTGCTCAACGAGGTGACCTGGACGCTGGTGGACAGGCCCGTATCATTGGCCACTGATATGCTAACTACCTCTGAAATGATATATAATTAAAATATACATTTAAATTTGAATAGTAATGATCGCTTAGTGCATCATCAATTTCTTATTTTCTGTGCATAGTTTAAGTTTCTGCACTGTCAGTCTGGTTCCAGTGAAGGATCGCTCCCCTGTCTGATGGTAAAACATTCTTTCAGGGTGTTTTCCACCTTCAACCTCCCTTTGTCCCTCCAGTGGCCCCGTGGGATTTGTCCTTGGTTCTCCGGGCTCTACTGGCTTCTCTGTTTGAACCTCTGGACTCAGTAGACCTCAAGTGGCTGACGGCGAAGATGCTCCTTCTCGCTATCTCCTCTGCCTGCAGAATATCTGATTTGTATTAAAGTAAAATAACGGTGAAGTCCAATCGGCTTACTTGGAGTTCCAAAGTCCAAAAGATTTATTTGCACAAAGAAATTCAAAGAGTACCGCCCCTACAATGCGCATGTGCGGTTGGCACCAACACAATGCTTCAATTCTGAATGCACTGACTTCCAAAAGTCACTGCAGTACAGTTTAAAGGTTAACATTCAAGTAGTCCTTAGGGAATAAAATCATTGGGTACAGGCAGGGATCTGTGTATACTCAACGTTGGATACGTCAGGATCTTCTCCTTTGTGTGAGTTGCCGGATCTTCATAAAGCCTGTTGGCCCCGCCGATGAGTATCCCATGTTGGATTTCTTTTTGTTTTACAGTATCATGGGTGGGGGGTGTATTGAGTATCAGGGGCAGGACATTACATTGCTTAACTGCTAATAAATGGATCTAGAAACCTTACATCTACAATATTACATTTATATTTACAACAGAAATGCAGTATTTATTTATAAAACAAAACATATCAAATGCTGATTAAATGAGACTAAACATCAGTATACAATTATACAAATTTAATAGAAATAGGAAATTACGCCTATAATGAAAATAATATAATAACGTACAGAAAGTGTCGTATTTTATTGTACTTCATTCAGTTTTAATATTTGACATTTGGTATCGCTCCCCCTTCTTGATATTTTCATCCGGACAAAGCTGTCCTCCGTACCCGGGCTGGTTACCTCCCTAAAGTGGTATCACGGTTCCATTTGAATGAAGCGATTGTGGTTCCGGCCCACCAGTCCTCGGATCTCTCTGCTGAACAGTTGTGCAGGGCAGCCATATGGTCTTCCGTCCACACCTTCCTCAGGTTCTCTACGCCTTTGACACTTTTGCCTCTCAGGATGCTTCCTTTGGGTGACGGAATCTCCTTTCTGCTCCGGACCTTCCGCAGTTTTAGGGGAAACTGCTTCAGGAAATCCCCATGGTTATCCCTACGGACCCTGAAGAAGAAAAAATAAGCGTTATGGTAGACTTACCTTTGGTAACTCTTTTTCTTCGAGGTCCATAGGATCCACAGGGCGCCCACCTTGACGCACTTGGCTTCTTTGGGTATTTTCCTCTTGGTCACTGATTCCCTCATCTTCTGTGAGTTTCTCGTGTGTACCGTTCTTCCTTCTACTCTCTCCTGCTTTGGGCTTGTTCACAAAACTGATCTGCCTTTGACTGGGGACGGGATATAAGTGGAGGAGGCCCTGGGCATCCTGGGAGCTGAAGTGACTGTTTGGTGCCTGGTTAGCTCCAACCACCTACACCCCATGGCTATCCCTGTAGACCGTATGGACCTTTGAAGAAAAAGGTAACAAAGTTTGTCTACCATAACTTTTATTTTTTTTTTAAGTGATGCTTTTGCGTCACTAAAGATACAATGGGTAGTCAGCGTGCAATGTACAGCACCTATATTCATTGTTCTCATACACATGTGCCTCTAGTGTATTCTATACACCCACATACATATACAATATATTTTAAGGTTTTTCCACTAATATAACACAGTATTCACAATCCACAGTTTTGTACATCTGCAGCACTTTATCACCGCATTTCTCTGACTACATTACATGCATACCCTGGTCCATATTTAGTGACACAACACCAATATTTTGTGGCTGATATGACACCTAATGGCACAGAACTTAGCATTACCCTGTCATTCAGAAGAGAACCACGGAGCCAAGCCTGTTATGTACTCAGCGTGCAGCTTTGCGGTGATTCTTCCAGGCATGTCTTGGGAAGGAGACTGTTTACACAAAGCTTCTTTCCACTTTCAATTCCATCAATCAGGACTGAAATGCGGCCTCATTATAAAAACAAAACTTCGTAAGACACACACAAATTCAAACCCATTTCGTATCATCCCATCCAAAAAGGAAGGCCCACCTTCTTAAATAGGTTTATCCTGCAGATAATGGGTGCCTGCCTGAGAGTGTGTCAGCACTGTACTGCCCAGGGTAATACAGAAAAAAACCTCCTCCAACGATCCTCCATTTCTCCATTCAAAGACTGCTAAACGAAGCTAGCATGAACACTAGCTAAAGACCATATACACTTGTAGCCTTTTGTTGCTACTTGTAAGCTCAAATTTTCCATTTAAATAGTCTTATAATTTTACTATATTAAATAATGAGGTCTTATTTGTTAAAAAGGAGAGGAATTGCCTTATATTACTGAAAATAAATTAGTTCAATTCTATGAACTACTGCCCTTCAAATATTTAAATTGACCTGCCCCTGAAATTTTGATTTCAAGGCCATAGTCCTTTTTTTTAACCGAGATCTTATAAGATTGCCATGTAGATCACATCAGTGTTTCTTACTCTTGACGTCAACACGAATAGATTGTTTTGATGTGACACGCAAAACGACCACGTAAAGTTGTCCATGAGCAAAACAGTCTCCACTTAGGTCTATTCCAGCCACGTTAATTGTCTGTCCCTGTATTTGTCCTGCCAAACCAGATTCTAACTGGGAATCGTATGAAATGAAAGAATCGTTTTTCACGCAAATGAATTAGGAATGGTAAAAAAAGGGAAAAACTGAAATTTTGTATCAGTAAACTGTACTTGTGTACTTTACGGACTCATTGCAGAGAGAACCCAAGTGTCCTACACATTATTATTATCAATCATGGTAATGTCTAAATCCCCTTCACGGAGCGGACCCTGACGTCGTCAGCCAGTGTCCAGTATTATTCCCAGTGTCCAGCGACATTCCGTACCATCCAAGTGGGCATAAAATGGGAATATAACCTAGTGGCAAGCGTTGCGAGCCACCGAGCCCGAAGCGTGGCGAGCGCATCGAGCCCACAAGGGGACAACTTTCGGTACGTAAAGTACACAAGTACCATTTAAAACATTCATTGGGTTTTCTCTGCAATGAGTCCGTAAAGTACACAAGTACCCAGTAAACATGGCTGACATCAATTTTTCTGGAGAAACCGGATAATACGTATCCATCTCTACATGGTATAAAATAAAGTCTATTGTGATATATCTTTAGCGGTTTAGGCAGCGTAAGCCAAGAACTCAGACGTCCTTTTATTTTTCATTGACTTGCTTTACTGAAATCGTCACTGCTCGGCTACCTGTTGTAATACATTAATGTTTCATACACCTAAACCTTCCTCGGCAAATGCTCTATAGAATAGTAAAAACTGCATCAAAATCCATCCAGTGGTTCTCAAGATTAGCCAAACACAAATGCCAACCAGGGACTTTATTTTACACTATGTATAGCTAAGATTGACTATAAACATTGTATCTGTTTTTTACTAATTACATTATGGGGTTAAACACACTTGGTTACAGAAATGAAATTGAACTATGTTAAAAACTATAATGCATATTTGTTCAATATATCCTTGTAATTAAATAAAAGGACTACAGGGAGATGGTCTTCAATCTATGTGCATGTATTTATTTACTTGTTTATTCATCTTAATTGTTTTTGCTTAAGTAAATTGTAAATGTTTGTATTGATTACAGTTGTGCAATTTATTATTTTTGAAGACAAAGAGTGGTCACACCAAATTTTGATTTGAATTAGATTTCTCTTCTGTTCATTCACTTTGCATTATGTTAATTATTAAAAATAAACTATTAACACTTCTATTTTTGAAAGAACTGTTACCTTGCGGCATTTTTTCCACACCTGCCTAAAACTGTTGCACAGTACAGTGTGTGTGTGTGTGTGTATATGTATGTATGTGTATACATATATATTCTCTCTCTAGCCAGTGCGATCGGGTAAGGGTAAGCAGACCCTTCCGATATTGATTGATGGGAAGTTCCGTTTGTGAGTGGTTGTGCGAACGCAGGCGTGCCTGTGTGTTGGGATGCCGTTATAGGGGCGTGCATAATTAAGGCAGTGCGGTGGCATACGCAGCCAGACTACTCGATACACGCAGGAAGTGTCCAAAATCCTGGACGACATCAGGTCATACTCTATTGTACTTATAGTTCCGATGGTTCTCAAAATTACCAGTTTTCGCTGTCTTGCGGATTACTCGGACTTTGAGTAAAGGGAAGTGGGCGGCATTGTGTATTGCTTGGTGTCTGCATCTTATGCTGCGGCTGCCGTGCATATGCATTGATTAGCATATACACGCAGCGGCCGAGTGTGTGTGCGCGTTCTCTCCCTTGCGTTCCTTGCTGAATCAACCCCATGACTCAAGGAGGGGCTATTGATCCAAGGCATACTTGGAGGATTGCCAAAGAAAACAAATTCTATGAAATTTCAGAGGACATTTCTGTTTTGTAACATAAAGCGATCATGAGAAACAATATTATTCAACAGACCAATCCAAACAGAAATGGCACCTGATGAGCTATCCATTGCCTTGCTATGCAAACTCTGGCTAACATAAAATAAACATTAATGTATAGTTAAAGGCAGTAATTCAGATTTTCAGCAAGACCCAAGCTAAATAGGCACTGGCAAGGATTTCCACCACACATCTCACCACTAGAAGCCAAAATTTAGCAATCAATGGGGAAGAGACAACAGCTGAGTGCTAGAAGCCAGCCTCAGAGGCTCCACATTTTGAACAGGGGGTAGAGAGCTGAGTTTCAAGGCGCACGGAGTCTAGTACACACTATGCAGTAAATAAAATTTAATATGCTGGAATCTGGCATGAGATCAAAACTGAAAGCCCAATCCTCATCTGACAATGACCCCAGGTCAATCTCCCGCCTATATCTCTATGGGGGCGAGTCAATTCAGCAAGAGTTGAATAGCCCTGGGGGAGGGAGCTCCCGGAGCTACTTAATTGACCATGCTGTTAGGGCAATTAATTACTTCTTGCAACCTCCTGAGAGTGGGAGGAGAAATCAGACTAAATTGCCGGCTGCGACGAGATTTTCCAAATTAGCGTGGCGCTAACAGCTTCGCGGCAGGCACTTTAGTCAGAGAATGCCGGTTCTCACGACTAAACACCCAGGTTAGGTAGCGAGAATAGTCTTTCTCGGACTTAACTTGTAAGTGTCAGACGAAACCGCGCGATGAATTGGATAGCTCCGGTACCAGCTTCCCAGCGCTTTTCAACTACTGCTGAAATGAATCGCCCAAAGGACTGCAATGCTTCTTCCCCAAAATTGAGCGGGGAGAGGAGTAAATAGTAGAGAGATTTCCTAGAGGGAAGATTCGCAATAAAGTACGTTCATGTGATACTGATATAACACGGACACTCCTCTCCCACTGTGCACATAGTGCATGCTGCATCTGCAATTATCTATAAAACAGAGTGAGGAATGCCAAAGTCAATGCTAAGTTGGGCAAAGATCTCCAATCCCCATTCTGATAAAGCTGATCCACCTTGGTCGCTTCAGACTCACCTGCCACATTTTTTAATTCGGAAAACAGTATTCTACAACAGAGAGCAATAACTGAGTGACCCATTCGTTTTTCAGCCTCCTGCCAAACTCTATGCACCAGCATAGGGGTGACAAGGGAGGACTCGGCAAGGAGAGAAATTGGAGTGAAGTAAATGCCAACCTTTGGAGGGTCCGTGCCAGAGTCTTGAGAAGGAGCAGTGCGGGAGAACTTTTCAAGCCTGGTAGCAGCCCAGGCCTGGGATTTCCGTCTCATGAGAGGACAAGGTGTGAGGAGTATATCCAGAAGCACAGTAAGGGAGGTACACCATCAGAGAGGAGAGGTGTAGAGGTCACAGCACAACCAGGCCAGATGAGGGTAAGAACACAACAGTGGGGAAGTGGGACAGGAGACAAGTCATTAAGTATATCATCAGCACCAGAGTATGCACACTGAAAGCAGATGTTAATACAGGAGAATATCCAGGCAAGATCACGGCGGGTCGGAGTCTCAGCGTCCTGGAGCACAGTGTTTTATCACCAGCGTGGGGCAATAGGCATAGTGTGCCTTCGAGGAGCAGATGCTTGACCAGCTCTCAGTACACCAGGGCGACACTGTGTTAGGACCAGCTGGACTGGAGCTGCAGCTAAGACTGAGTCACACCAGACAGCCCCCACTGCACACTGCGACCCTCATAAACTGGCGCCGAGCACAGGAGACAATGGAGACACCATAGATGTTCACCCTACTGTCTGAAGAGCAATAACTGAGTCACCCCATTAGTTTTTCAGCCCCCTACTAAACTCTATGTGCCTACACCAGCATAGGTTTGACATCCCACACGAGAGAAAGTAGAGAAATTGGAGTGGAGTAAATGCCAACCTGGCCTGTTGAAGCAGTTTCCATTTTGCCGTGCACTGACCCACTCCGGGAGATGTTAGCTGAGCAGCCAAATAATACAACCTCATGTTGGGAAGCTGCAGACCCCCATTCCTCTAGACCTACCCAGTTTTGTAGGCAATAGGGGCAGATTTATGACCCCAAACAAGAGGTCACACACCTTCCTATGGTAGAGTAAGCGTATATTGGGTGGTAAACTGGTGAAAGATGTAGTACATAAGTAACTTTGTTTGGGATAATTTATTTTCTCAAGATTTACCCTTCCTATGACTGATGAGTGAAGTTTCTGCCAAATTTGAGACTTAGCTTTTAGATAAATTATTGGAGTTGGATATTTAAAAGCTATATACTTAGTCGGAGAATATGAAATCTGAACCCCTAAATACGTGAACTGCATGCACCACCACAGGAGAAAGGCATAAGCCTCTGGCATCAAGAAAGTGGGGAGCAAAGGAAAACCCACAGACTTATCCTAATTAATCTTCACTCCTGAAAAGGAACCAAATGAGTCTTATTGCCAAAAGGGATTGCAGTGAATGCTGCATTCTTGTAAAAAATATGTCTTCAGCATAAAGTGCGATCTTCTCCTCACAATCCGAGACCATCAGCCCAGAGACAGCAGGAGAAGCTCTAATTGCACAAGCCAAGGGCTCAATGGCAAACAGTGTGGTAAATACTTGTGACAATAGCACAGGCCCTTGCAGCATGGTAAGAGTACACAAGTCGGATCCAGGCTATAAAACTATCACTCACTCCAAACCTAGAAAATACAGCTAATAAAAATTTACATTTAACCATGTTAAATATTTTGGCTGCATACAGAGAGGCTGAGGTAGGAGTCCACCGGCAGCAGCAGGATAGGCCACAGGCTATTTATACCCCTTTTCCACCTAAATTCCGGGTCTGACCCGGAGTTGGAACAAAGTTCCTATCCGGATCAGACCCGGAATTTTGCCGGCGCTGACTCGGGATATTCCCGAGTCAGCGCCGCTCACACCGCAGTCGGGTCTGCATAGACCCGGCTTATGCGGAGTGAAAGTAGACGCTTGGAGATGACGTCATCTCCAAGCGCCACTGAAGCCGGACCAATCGGCCGGCTAGCAGCGCACTCCAGGTCTTCGTGACCCGGAGTGCGCTGTTCCCATAGCAGGGTTTCACGGGCTACGCCCGTGTTAAACCCTGCTAGTTACCTGGGTTGGATTGCCGGGTCACTCGACCCGGCGATCCAACCCTCTGCCCTTTTACACCAGGGAGCTGCCCGGGTTAACCCTTCAAAAACCCGGGTTTTAGCTCCGGTGTAAAAGGGGTATTAGTCTGGAGAACACTGTGACTTGCTTACTACTCCATGCCAATCCAGGCTACGCCCCCCACAATTAAGCCTTATTTAAAATATTATGTAATTAAACATGTTTCATCTTAAATAGATTGAGCTAACTAAGAGATGTAAAGAGGAAAACCACACCCTTTATATTCTATTAATAACTGAGATCATTCCAGGAGAATTTTATCTTGAAATATTTTAACCCCAAAATGAAACGCTTAAACACTAGTCTCCTGGCTCACTTTAATTTCTTTTGCAAACACTGTCGCACTTTAAACTAGGCAGATTTGACTTTAAGCAAAGCGGAACCATCAGTGCTTGCAGCCTGTTCCTATGTCCAGCCAGACTACAATATCAATCATCTAGGTATACACTTCTGAATCAGCAGTAAGGAAGACTGTACTACCACGGGGATCAGACTAAGGTGAACTGCTGTATTGTCCCCATTCTTATGGCAGAGGTAATGGGACTATATGAACTGATCCAAATGAGGAAATTCTACAGAACTTAAGTTTCATATACCATTGTTTATGCTGCTGTATATCTACAGGACTCTGTTATTCATTGCATGCTATAAATCCTTTTTGAGGGCTGTATTTACTAATGGGTTTGGTACGGGAAGCTAGCACTCGGAATCCCGGGGGTCAGAATCCCGACGCTGACATCCCAACAGGGTTAGGATACCGACGCCAGTCGGTAAGTATCCTAACCCTCCCTCCCCTCACACTAAACCTAGCCCCCTCATAGCGCCTAACCCCAGTACATACCGTCGGGGCCTTCTGAGTGCTGCATCCCGACAGTCGGGATTTCAACTGCTTCCATTGCTAATAATCTGATTAACTTTGTCATCTGTGTGCCTGTATACTTTAAACGTAATTAACCACAGTACTAATCAGTTATGTAAACAGTAACATTGCCTTATTGTTAACATATTTTTACTTTTGTTTTTCATTTTATTAATATCCTTTACGGCTGATGATTGTGTTTCTTATGTTATCAAATCATTTTGATATATAAATCCGTCTCCCTATACATGTGAGTTCTGTTTTCCAGAAGAACTATAATAACCATTTGGAAATGAATGTGTGTGGAGTCTTGAGTCGGGCGGGAAGATCCATGCTGCCTCTGGGATCTACTCGGATTCCCAATTTTATGGTGTGTTCAGATTCCAAGGAATCCGAACTGCTCATCTCTAGTTTTTACATAATATTTAGCACAAGACTTCACCTCTCAGTCTGTAGCGGGGGGTTATGGATTGAAAGATCTACAGTAAAAAGGTAGACAATGTCTAGATCAGGGTTAGCCAACCTCTGTCCTCAAGAGCTACCAACAGTTCACGTTTTCCAGGTCACCCAGCAGGTGCACAGGTGTATTCATTACTCACTGACACATTTGAAAAGATCCATAGGTGGAGCTAATTATTTCACTTGTGATTCTGTGAGGAGACCTGGTAGCTCTCGATGACCAGGGTTGGCTACCCCTGGTCTAGATAGACACCAGATTTTAGACAGGCAATAGGTCGACGGGTACAAAAGTTCGACATGAATATGGTTGACGCTTGTTTTTTTATTTTATTTTTTCTAACCCTAATCTTCACCCTAACCCTCCCATTGGTGCCTAACCCTAACCGTCGGGGTAGGTGCCTGGCCCTATCCGTCCGGTAAGTGCCTAACCCTCCCTCCTGGTGCCTAACTCTAACCATTGGGGTAAGTGCCTAATCCTCCAGTAGGTGCCTAAACCTAACCCCCCCAAAAAATGTCGACCCATTTTGTCGTCGACAATTTGCATATTGACCTTTTAACCCACTTGTACCAGTCGAACGTCTTACATGTTGACATTTAGCGTGTCGACCTTTTGACCCTGTCGACCTATTGCCTGTCTAACATCTGGTGTCTATCAAGACATTGTCTACCTTTTTACTGTAGATCTTTAGACCGGATATCATAGCAGGAAGGTTTTATAAATTCAACGATTGTTGTGCTAGTTTATAGTACAGATGCTGATTGGACAAACATAGTTTTAAACTAGCATAGTATGCTATGTACTTGTTGCCAGGGCATGTGGTGTATAGATGGAAGGGTTTGTTTTATGGCATGTTGGAGCCGTGACATAGTGCCTATACAGTTCTGTTTGCTGGGGGTTATATTTTAATGTTCCAATGTAATCTCTTTCCAACAATTGTTTAAGAATCAGCTACTGAATCCAGGTTATTTAAATCATCTTTTACTAACTAAAGGACAACTGGTTAAAAACAATAATAGATATGTTTTCTCTCTCTCTCTCTCTCTCTCTCTCTCTCTCGTAACTGGTGCTGTGGGAAGAGTCACAAAATAAGATTTCTGAATTAATGCACTGTAATTAGATATTTAAATATGCTACCAAAGACACTTCTTAAATAGGGGGTTGATAGAGAGCATCCTGTATCTGTTAAAAGTAGTAAAAGTTTAAGGGTTTTAATAGCCCTCAAAAGCGGTCCAAGTTATTTTTTTTTATTTAAAGTGGCTGTCTGGTGATTTGATTTTTCTCCAGGAAATGCACTTTTGTAGTTTTTGCCACCCTGACCTCCGCTCCTCAAGGTATCCTGCTGTATTACTTGCCTGTGTGATCATTCACAAAAAAAGGGGAATGGCGGTTCTAATTGCTAGTCATTTACAATTGGTACCGGAATCGGTATACAGAGATAAGAGGGGTAGGTTTATTATTCTAGTAGGTATGTTAAATAATACCCTGGTTACATTGATTTACATTTGGGGCATAAATATTAACCAATCTTTTTTTCTTTTTTTTTGCTGATCCTGATTCAATAATTTCTCATTATTGTAAGGGGGAGGTCATTTTAGCATTGGATTTCAATACAGTCCTTCATCAAAATATGACAGATCCCACCCATTGCCTCCTTCACTGACCTATATTGGAGAACGTAATTCTAAAGCCCTACTATCCTTACTTAAAAACCATTTACTGTTTGACACCTGGTGGGTGCAAGACCTTTTTGCTAAAGATTATACGTTCTTCTCCCAAGTGCATAAAATTTATACTAGAATTGATATGATTTTTGTTGGTCAAGCCATGACTCCTCATGTTAATGGGGTTAATATACATCCCATCACATGATCTGACCACGCCCCAATTTCCTCTACTTTGTCGGGTCTTTCCCCTATTTCTCTTCCTCCTTCCTGCTGCCTAAATGATTCTCTTTTACAAAACAATGATGTTTTAGTACTGATTTCCCAGTTACTTAAAGATTATTTTTCCATAAATCAAACCTCTGATATTAAAGATATGACTTTGCGGGAAGCCCACAAAGCAGTTGTTCGTAGTCATTTTATTCAAATAGCTTACAGAATTAAACGACGAAGTACCCAAGCCATCTTAGATCTAGCCACACAGGTCCACCAACTAGAATTAAAACACAAATCTACTCTTATTCAATCCGGCCTAGATCAGTTTATTAAAATTCGAGGAGAACTTAATATGTTATTGTCTCATAAAACAGAATTCTGCCTCCGTCGTTTAAGTCAGAGTTATTATGAAAAGGGGGATAAAGCCGACAAGCTACTAGCCTGGAAATTACGAGCTAAAGTTTCAACTAAAAATATTTTGTCAATCAAAACTGGAGTGGGAGATTTAACACAGGTATACATTCGGGAATCCCGACAGCCGGCTTCCTGACTGCTTTATCACGGTGTGGGATAAATGACCGGCGTCTATATCTAGACGCCTGTCATTTCCCCGACGCCGGGAGCCCGGCATCCCGATCAAAGGGATGCCGGGCGCCGCGAGCGGACAGCCGCAGGGGGGGGGGGTTAGGTTTAGGGCACCCAGGGGGGGACTTGGGGTTAGGCACCCCCCCGGGAGGGTTAGGTACCCCCGGGGGAAACTTAGGGTTAGGCACCCCCCCCCCCCGGGGGACTTAGGTTTAGGCAGTGGGGAAGGGGGGGGGTTAGGGTGTTAGGTTAGTTTATACTTTAGCGACGATCGGGTTTTCCAGCGCTGTCGGGCTTCCGCTGCCGGGAACTCTGCTTTTGCAGCCGGCGGTATTTCATACCGATTCCTTAACACGCGACCCCGGGAAGATAGTGAAGGAATTTGAAATTTTTTATCAAAATTTGTATAACTCTAACCACAACTCTGTTCCATCTCCTTCTTTAGATAAAGACATTGATTCTTTCTTGGCAAAGTGCCATCTCCCTAAATTAAACCGCTCTAAGGTTGCTCAATTAAGCGCAGATATTTCTGTAGAAGAATTAGTGGAGACGTTAAAAGCTTAAAAATCTGGTAAAGCCCCTGGTCAAGACGGCTTCTCCCTACTGTATTATAAGAAATTTAAATCTATTTTAATTCTCCATTTGTGTAGACTTTTTAATGGATTTCTTAAGGGGGAGACTATCTTCTTGTATTTTGAGGCTAGAATTGTTGTTATACATAAACCTGGGAAGGATCCTAATGTTTGCTCAGGTTATAGGCCTTCATCCCTTCTCAATAATGATATAAAGTTCTCCAAAATTTTGGCGGCTAGACTAGGGGAGGTACTTCCACAGCTTGTCCACCCTGATCATGTGGGTTTCATCCCGGGCCGACAAGCCCGGGATAATACAAGAACAGCAGTTGATCTTATCCATATTATAAATAAAAGAAAGCTGCCTTCTCTGCTTCTTTCACTAGATGCGGAGAAGGCATTCGATAAAATTTTCTGGCCTTTTATGTTTGCTACTCTTTGGAGTTTTGGTTTGGGAGGTAACCTTCTCAGAGGTATAGGGACCTTGTATTCCAACCCGACAGCGAGGGTTCGAGTAAATGGAAGGGATTCTGATCTCTTTGGAATTGGTAATGGCACCAGGCAAGGCTGTCCCCTTTCCCCTTTAATCTTTGCCTTAACTGTAGAATCTCTTGTTTGTTTAATACGGTCTTCCCCTGATATTAAAGGGATTCAAGTTGGTGAGAGGGAATATAAAATGTCACTCTTCGCGGGTGATGTATTACTCTCACTTTCTTCCCCTCACATTTCTGTCCCTATTCTTTTTCAAACTTTATCCTCTTCTTCTACCCTGGCTGCTTACCGAATTAATTATTCTAAATCGGAGGTCCTCCCCTTACATGTATCCCCAGACACCAGTTAACTCGTACAGGGCTTGACAAACTTTTCTAAAATTTAAGAGCCAGGATGAATTTGTAGGAGCCAGATCACTGCGAACCCCCCCTAAAAAAAAAAAATGACAGGAGTGAGTGAGGAGCACAGCTCTGGGTGTTATGCAACAGTTATACACACTATACTAGTCCACAAAATGGTCACAGTTGAATAGATACAGTAAAATGGAGTCCCCCTCACTGCTCTGCACAGCTCCCCTGCTCCACCCCCCATCCTCCAGTAATAACGGACCACATTTCACATAAAACAACGGTGCCAGAAAGTACAGCAAAACCCCCCTCCCCTCATGATCACACCACTATCCCTCTGAAGCCGCTCCGCAATCCCTGGCCACACATAGACCCTACTACCGGAGAGCTTTATGCAGCCGGAGATAGGAGACAGTAGACAGCCAGAACATACAGGAGGATCAGCGTCGACTGGGACATACAACAGGGATCAGAGCAGGCCAGGATGGAGAGGAGTCGTCAGTGCAGGCCGGGTCAGACACAGGCACAGCAGTCACCGCAGACGACACTCAGCACATGCACTCCTGTGCATGATATGAACCCCGCCATACTATAGGCACGAATCTCCGCCAGACCTGATGAGGATCTGCATCCTCCCTCACTGCAAAATCTGGTAGCCATGGCGACCTGGCCCCTGGGATTTCTTGAGCCCTGAACTAGTAGAACATAATTTTCAATTTGCTTGGCGTTCCAAAAAGATAAAATACCTTGGAATTTACATCACTAGTTCATATAGTTCTCTCTACAAGGATAATTTCCCATCCCTTTTTGCTAATATAGAATCCGATTTTAAAACCTGGAGGGGTCAGATAACTTCTTGGTTTGTCAGGATGACTGCAGTTAAAATGAATGTTTTACCCAGAATTATTTATCTTATGCAGACTATACCAGTAAGAATTCCTAATGAGGTTCTGAGTCGTGTGCAAGGGGCAATAATTAAATTTATCTGGCTTGGTAAGCCACCTAGAGTGAAATTCTCTACTCTTATAAGGAGTTCCCTAGAAGGTGGACGTGGGCTCCCTGATTACCTAAATGAGTAGCAAAATAATACTTTCGCACAAGCACTTACCTGGTTTACACCTACAAGTAATCTACCATGGGTACACATTGAAACTGCTGAATCCTCATTGTATTCTCTGTCCTCCATTCTCACTCCCTCTATTCCTAAACAAAGTGCTCTGGGGCTTGGTCCAACTACTAAACTGACCCGATCTATATGGCTTTTATGTATTAGGCAATTTGACCTTTCATCTTATCCATCCCCCCCTGACTCCCATCTGGGATAACCCGGATTTTCTTCCTGGATTATATACCAATCGGTCACACTCGTGGTATAATCTACCATCATGTCCTAGGTTTCTGTATGATTTTATACAGGGCAGTACCTTGTATTCACTGGAGGAGTTGGTAAAGAAATATCAAATTCCTCGCCCAATTCTCTATGAGTACTTTCAAATTAGATAATTTCTTAATTCTTTCTCTAAAGATTCTATTTGTAGACCACTTACGCTTCTTGAGAGGCTTTGTTATTATACACCTACGAAACGGTTTTTCTATTTTATGCCGCCTACTCTGTTCCTCAGTTTCTGCAGATACACTTTCCCATGAAGTGTAATGGAAAAAGGATTTGGGCCCTCCTCCTAGTGAGGAATCATGGGAAATCATTAGAAGTAATGTGGCAAAATCTTCTATCTCCAACCTGATAAAAGAAAACTCTTATAAAATTTATATATTTATTATAATGGTATTTGGTTCCCACCAGATTGTGTAAGATTTTCCCATCCTCTTCCCCGTGGAGTTGGCGGGAATTGTGGTCTGCGGGGGGATTTTATACATATCTGGTGGTCGTGTCCCAAAATTATTCATTACTGGAATGCGATAAAATCCCTATTAAATAATGTATTTCAAACCTCGGCCCCTTTAAGCCCATGGACTGCCCTATTGGGACTTCCTGTCTCTGGGCTAAATTCCTTCTCAAACAAACTAGTTTTTCAAATTTTACATGCAGCAAGGTGTAGTTTGGCCAAGTCTTGGAAACAACCTTCCACACCCGCTATGCATTTAGTGCATTCCAAGATTTGGTTTATTGCTAATATGGAGAAAGTTTACTTTTGGTGTTATGGATCAGTCAGATAAATTTAATAAGATCTGGGACCCATGGTTTAATTACGCAACCACTACTGTCCCTAGGATCTGCCTCCTTGTCTAACTAAATACTATATATAATGGAAAAAAAAAGCTATGTTGATATGTGTTTAAGTTGGGTTCTAATGCGACATTATTATACGATGCCCCCCCCCCCCCCCTGATTTTGTTTGTTTGTCTTGATTTTTTTTCTTTTTTTCTGTTTATTCAAACCTGATATGAAAATGTAAGGTGCGCATATATATATATATATATATATATATATATATATATATATATATAATATGTTGTTTGATATATTATGTTTTTGATATCTTTAACACTTTGTCGATAATATTGTATTCTCGTTTTCTCTGAATAAAAATTATGGTAAAAAAAAAAAAATAGTAATAGTTTCCCCGTTATTGTCTGTGGGATCGCAGTACCAACTGCAATAGACACATACACCAATATACCGCCAGCATTCAGGGGTAAAAATTATTCCTCAGGAAATATTTCCAAGAACTGAGTTTCGACACTGGGATCTCTGGAGCTGACACACTGTAGCCTCAGTTTCCTGTTCTTAGATGACAGTTAAGCTTTGTGTAGTCTTCTGCTGTTGGTTCGACATGCTGTGCATTCATGAAAGCTCTGCTTTATTTCGCTGTTGTAATGCATGTTTTACTGAGTTGCTGGTGTCTTCGTGTCATCTTAAACCAATCTGGACATTCTCCTGATCCTTCATTATAGAGGATGGTTCTGTGAGCAAACATTTCCTTGTTAAACTATAGAGTAGTGGTTCTCAAATCCTGTCCTCGGGACAGAGCATGTTTTCCATATCTCCTTGATGGAACACAGGCGTATTCATTACTGACTGACACATTTTGAAAGATCCACTGTTGGTTCTAATTATTTCACTTGTGGTTTTGTGAGGAGACCTGGAAAACATGCACTGTTAAGCTGGGTACACACTAAACAGATATATCTGCAGATCGAGTGATCTGCAGAAATATCTGCAGATGATGGTTGTTCGTACATACCAAACAACCATCATCTGTGTTCAGTGTGTAGGAGGGGGCGGGTCCGCTCCCCTACCCGCAGCTGCTGCTGCATGTGTACAGGCGGTCTGCAGACAGCCTGTACACACCTGCCAATGAACAGTATATATCTGCAGATACACAAGTCCATCGGCTGTGCAGCACAGCCAATGCTATATGTCTGTGAACAACGTCTATATCTACTGCCCGTCGGGTGCACACTGGCCGACGGGCAGTAGATATATTGGGCGATCAAGTGTGGCTTTTAGTGTGTCCAGAGGACTGGAATTGAGAAGTCCCCTGAGATAAGCTATTTCCAGGATAGTCATATCACCCTGTCTAGCACCAACAATCATTCCACAGTTAGTCACTTAAATCACATTTTTTCCCCATTCTTGTGTTTGGTCTGAATAGAAACTCTTGACCATGTCTACATGATTTTCTGGTTGTATATTTGCATTAACAAGCAGGTCTGTCTAATAAATTGTATGTATTATATATTTATTACTGTGTCAAATTAATTTTTTATTCTTACAGACTCCCTTCCAGTCTTCTGGATTAGATACAAGTAGAACAACTCGGCATCATGGTCTTGTTGACAGAGTATATCGAGATCGAAATCGCCTTGGATCCCCCCATAGGAGGCCTTTGTCAGTAGACAAACATGGACGACAAATATCCTTACTAAAAATGTTACTGAAATGTTAAAGCATACTTTTTGGCTGCCCCCTCCGGGAGGGGGTAGCTAGGTCGGCTCTCTACCTACAGCAGGGGGTTGTGGTGGCTCAATTGTGTCATTGTGGCTTCGCCCCCGCAATGCAGAGCCAATAATACAGGCACTGTAAAGCGGGGGGCAGGGCTACAATGTCACTCCCACTTTTGCACAGTAAGTGGGCGGTCACAGGGGGGAGTGTGGACGGCAACGAGGGGTGCGGGCTGGCGGCTGCTGATTCCGGGAGACTTGCCTAGTCTTCCAGGTGGTCGGAAGCGCAACCTGATTTTCGGGAGGTCCCCAACCATTTCGGGAGAGTAGGTAAGTATGTGTTAAAGGCAATTAGAGCACTCACTATAAAGATTCACGTTTTAGACTTTCTTTTTTTTATGAATGTGTGCTAGTTTTAAATCATGTTAGTTCCACTATTTGTTACTTATTAAGAGGAAGGAAACCCCATAACCCAATTACATGTTCTGATAAGAGCATCCCCCTCCCTATTTTGCCATTACCACCTACTGATAGGTGCTACTAAAAGGAAAAGCTAATCTGAATGCTACTATACTTTCAAAGTCGGTATGATTGTATTAGAATAATTGTTAAGCTGCATACACACGGTACGATCTTTACCACCACCAACAAGAAAGATATCTTTCAAAGATATATCTTTCAGTGAAGTCATCCTGCCACATCTCTGAACAGGCAAAGTTGACGATATCGTGTAAGTTGGCCTGCATGTACAGACGATCATAGATATAGTTATCGTTTATGCGGGAACGCGCATTGTTGATCATTCACTGCATAAAAATGAACAATATATATCGTTTAACTTTTTCGTTCATAGATATTGTACCGTGTGTACGCTCCTAGGCTGTGAATTATTCTATATTAAAAGTTACAATATTAAAATGGATTAATCCTTTTAATTACTATGTTTTTGATCAACACTCTAATACATTTGGGAATATCTATGAATGTACAGACTAAGTGCTGTAACCCATGGCAACCAATCAGATCTTTAAGATTCCCTAAGGAGGAGGAGCTATGTAAAGGTATGTTTTTCCTTCTCCTTGTTTCATTGGGTTAGGCTTACAAAATGTCTTTCTCCTTTCACAGTATAGCTGATGTCTTTCTCACATCAAAGCTTTCAATTTGTAAGAAGTGTATTTTTATTATTGCTAATCACCTTTTTATACTGTTCTGATGGACAGCACCACTGTCGTTATTTACTCTCCTTCAGTTGCTAATCATTACATAATGGGGATATCCCTCTCTGGTGACCCCTTTCCTTTGTGCTGGGAACCTCTAACGTGTAAAGCTTGTGACAGTGAGGTGTAACATTGCCTCCTGACATCTTTGTTATGCTGTGATGCTACTTCAGTCTCCAGTCACAATCATGCTTAAAACTGTTGATGCTTTTCTTGACATCAGGTTATGAATACCCTTTTTTTTTTTTATCAGAATGGAGCTCGGAGCAGGTCCTATTCTTGTTCAATTGTAGTACAGGTTGAGTTTCCCATATCCGAAATGCTTGGGACCAGAAGTATTTTGGAATATTTGCATACCATAATGAGATATTTTGGGAATGGGACCCAAGTCTAAACACAAAATGCATTTGTTTCACATATACCTTATACACACAGCCTGAAGGTTATTTTATACAATATTTTTAATACTTTTGTGCCTCAGAAAGCAAAGGTGTCACTATCTCAGTCACGCTAAAACAATTGTCTTTCAGAATATTTGAATATGGGAGACTCGACCTGTAGTAATGTTTAATGTAAATAAAAACTGTAGTCATGTTTAACATGAATGATAAATATTTCATTGCGAAAAGTGGACATACTTTTAATTATATTTCCTAAATGTTTCTAATGGTGCATATACACGGTCAGATTTGTCAAATGAACGATTTCATCAACGATGAACGATTGAATGATTTCTGACAGTATTAAAATGACTTAAATTGCTAAAATCTGACCGCAAACACATCAGATTTCAGAGATAGTTATCTGACATGCGGGAACGCGCATCGTTCGTCGATGCATGCCCCACATGTCAAAGATATGAACGATTGAATGATTTTTACAATTGTTATCGTTCATATCTGAAACAAAATCTGACCGTGTGTATGCAGCATAAGGCATATACAGCCCCCGAGCCAAGGGTAATCCAGAAGACCGTTTGTGCATTCCCGTCGAGCAGTTCATTTACCCTCTTCCTGTTATGGTTGTTTTTTGCAATGTGGTATTGTCCATTAAATCAGGTGTATGGTGATGTGAGAAAGTGGTGTGAATTGTTCAATAATGGACAAACAAACATGCATGATGAAGATCGACCGGACACCCATATTTTGGGTGGGAGGTTTTCGATCATACACCCTATAGTCCGAACGGTATGCAATCGGGAAGCCGACTGACATTATACCGACAACCGGCTTCCCGACTGTCATATCCCGGCGAGGGTGAAATGACCGGTGTCTAGATGTATATGCCACTCATTTTACCGACGCCGGGAGACCGGTGCCCCGCATCCTGATCGAAGAGATGCCGGGGGGGGAGGGTTAGGTTTAGGGCTCCCGGTGGGGACTTAGGGTTAGGCACCCCCCCGGGAGTTTAGGGTTAGGCTGGGGGGAGGGAGGAGGAGGGTTAGGCACACTCGGGGGGACTTAGGGTTAGGTACCTCCTCAGGGGACTTAGGTTTAGGCGATGGGGGGTTAGGGTTAGGCACCCCTAAGGATGGTTAGGGGGTTAGGTTAGTTCATACTTACCTAGGGACGATCGGTATTTTCAGCCGTGTCAGCCTGCCGCTGACGGGATTTGTATGTATTCCGTCAGGACCTTTCTCCAATCGAGTTTCATCTTTTCACTAAGCTCAGAGTTCCTTGATGGAAAACGATTTGGAAGTGATGATGAGTTGAAGCTTGCCGTCAACAACTGGTTTAGTAGACTGGAGGCAGCTGAGTACAAAAAGGGATTCTAATTTGGGGGTATACACTTGGCTGACCGATTTGGTAAGTATATGACTGTGCATACACTCTTACCAATTGGCCTGAGAAGTAGCAGTGTTGAAGTTGTTTTAACTGCTTCCTGTAGCCAGCAAGCATATGGGCCAGTTCAGGACCGCCATCAGAAATTGTGGGGCCTGGGAGTGACAAAGTAGGCAGGGGACCCCCCCAACCCACCTATTTTTCAGGTATTTATAAGTTACTGTCTGAGTGCCTGCTCAGGTCTCTTTCCTACTCCCTTCTCCCTGGTTTTTTAAGTCTCATATGTCATGACTTATCTCCTGTATTGAACAAGGGGCCAGGCGGGGGTGGAAGATGCAGTTTGGAGCGGGCCCTCTTTTTACTCAGTGGGGTAGTGCAGGCCGGCGGGCAGTAGACGCGGACTCCCCCTTTCACTCAAGGGGCTAGTGTGGGACTCAGCCGCGGGTCGGAGCGGGCGGTACTGGATAGGAGCAGCCCTCCCCCTTTTTGCCAGTGTCTGGGCCCGGTACTCCTGTCCCGGCAGACCCCCTCTGCTGGCAGCCCTTGGTCAGTTGGTTGTGTGTTCACACTTGCAGATGGGAACGATGATATAGCTGCAAGATATATTGCATTTGCCATCCTGCACGACCGACACAATATATATAACTAACTATTTGTACTTCAGGGTCCATAGGGTATCCACAGGATACCTTGGGGTTATAGGTGATGACGTCAGGCATCGGGCACCATAGAGTTATGTTTTCAGCCTCCCAGGATGCACTAGGGTCCCCCTCCTATTCCCCGCCCCCGAGCCATCTCAGTTTCGTGTGGTGCCCGGCTGGAGTCGGATGCACCTGCTAGAGGGGGGCTTAGAAGAGCCCCTGAAGTTTTCTTCATTGCAGCTGTGGCTGCACATCTGGATGTACAGCATGGACAGTCAATACTGACGTCCATGCTGTCTTCCCTACACCCCCGCCGGTACCAGAACACCGGTACCGATCCGGGGATGCTGGGTAAGCATCTGGGGTCACTGCAGATGTTTCGGACCGTGGCCGGATCTAAGGGGGACAAAGGTAAGCAGCAGGGGTCCCGTGGTGGGACCCTGCTGAACATGGTCCAAAAGTCCCCATGCAGGGGGCTCCCTGGGGACTGGCTGCAGCATGGAGCCAGGTATTAAGCTGCGCTTCCACTACCCCCCTGGGACAGCGGACCGCTGCGGTGTCCCAGGGGTTAAATGCATGCCAGGGGAGCGCGCCTTCCCTGTCTCACAGCCGGCGCCTCCCCCGCTGCACACAGCCCTCTCTGCACACGCCGACTGGCCCTGTGGCAGCGCTCCTCCCCCAGGCCAGCCTCCTCTATGCTCCTCGGTGGCCATCTTCTGAACGCATGGTGAACACTGTTGGAAGGCTGAGATCGGAGGCATCGTGGTCTGGGGACCCCTGCATACCTCTCCTCCGCTTGGTCAGGTCTGTGTATGCAGCGCTGTGTCCTACCAGACTCTGTGTCTGTGTAGTTGAGTATCAGCACTGATAGTGCAGGAATTGATTTTTCTTTGCATTGTATGTGACTGTGCTAGCGCTGCTGCCTGTACTTTTACTTTCATACTGTCAGACTTATCACTGTCCCTGTTCTTTCTGCTAAAGCCCTTGCGGTGCGGTGCTGCAGGGTGGTCTCTCGCTATACTAAATAAGTATTGTGAGAGGGGTCACATACTTTCCACCATCATGTCTGAGTGACTTTCCTCTCCAGCTTCAGTGTACAACGTGTAAAGTACCTGTAGCGGAGGGGGAGGGTAGCGCGGAGGGGCTATGCCGGCAGTGTTTTTTATTGGCGCGGCCAATTACGGTCACAGCACCTTACAACCTTGGTGGGCAGTTAGCTCCGCAGCCCGCGTTCTCACAGATGGGATTGTCCCAGCAATCAGTGGTGTCGTCACCCATGCAGGGTTTCCCGAGGCAATTGATGGTACCCCACAGTCTCCCTATTACCCCTCCCCCGGTCTCTCAGGAGCCTGCGTGGGTTAATTCCCTGACTAGTTCTGTACAGCACTTGTCGGATGTGTTACAAGGGGAGTCTGTGTTGCGGCCACATAAGCGGCCGGTGGCGTCTCTGTCTGCTCCTTATGAGGATGACGAAGTGACGTCTGATGATGGGGAGATTCTAGATCTTTCCGACCAGGAACCTCTCCGTACTAAGGAGGCGGACGCTAGGTCCAAGGTGTATATTCCTGGACTTATTCGGGCAGTCCGCACAGCTTTGGTGATTGAGGACGAAGATCCTCCGGTGTCCAAATGTAAATATGCCTTTTTTAAGGATATTAAGGGTGACGCCACAGTGTTTCCTCTTTCGGGTCAGTTGGTGGACCATTTAGAGGAGGCGTGGAAACAGCCTGGCAAACGATACCAGCCGCAGAGGTGTTTGGCAGTGGCTTATCCGTTAGCGGATAATTATTTTTCTAAGTGGGAATCCCCCTCCACAGGTGGATTCTCATGTGACACGCCTAGTCCCATGCCATCCATGTCTTCCCTTAAGGATACTACGGACCGCAAGGTGGAGATCTGCCTAAAGTCCGTTTATTCCCTTGCGGGGGGGGGGGGCAGCTATGCCGGCTATGGCCATTTGCTGGGTTGCCAGAGCTATGGAGCGCTGGGCTGACACTTTGGAGGCGTCTTTCGATTCCGACTGTTCGGCTGAACAGACAGAGTTGATCGGCAATCTCCGGGATTCGGTCACTTATATCAACAAAGCGGCCTTGGATATCAGTGCCCTGGCGTCTCGCATTTCTTCGGCAGCAGTAGCTGCTCGTCGCACCTTATGGTTGCAATTTTGGAAGGCGGACGCTGATTCCAAAAAGGGCTTGGAAGCGTTGCCTTTTAACGGAGAAGTTCTATTTGGTTCGGACCTGGACAAAATTGTAGCCACAATGGCGGCAGCCAAATCGGCATGTCTTCCGTCTGCTGCAGTTCCTTCCGGTTCAGGTATATCGTCCTTTCGGCCTTATAGGGCCCAGGGTAGGCCTAAAGCACAATCCTTTCCACCGACAGATTGGCCCCAAAAAATCGGCCATGCCCCGGAAGCAGGCCTGAAGTACCAGGCGTCCGGCCCCTAAGCCAGATGACAAGCCTGCGGCCTGACGGTCCGGGCCTCCCTTTGGGGGATCCCAAAGTGGGAGGCCGCCTGCTGCAGTTCGCCCGGTGTTGGTCAGTCACCACGACAGACACTTGGGTTCTCGAGGTGGTTTATCACGGGTACGCCCTCTCCTTCCGGCACAGACCCTCGTCTCGATTCTTCACCACGGGTCTGCCATCAGACCGGAACAAAGCCTTGGAACTGCGGAAGGTTTTGCACAATATGCTCCAGGCTGGAGTTATAGTGCCTGTTCCATTCTCCCAGAGGGGTCAGGGTTTCTATTCCAATCTGTTTTTGGTGCAGAAACCCAATGGGTCGTATCGTCCGATCCTCAACCTCAAAGCACTCAAGTCTTTGCGGGTGCCGAGGTTTCGGATGGAGACCCTACGGTCCATCATTCTGGCGCTGGAACC
The DNA here is from genome assembly GCA_031769625.1 of Taudactylus pleione. Classification (NCBI taxonomy): domain Eukaryota; kingdom Metazoa; phylum Chordata; class Amphibia; order Anura; family Myobatrachidae; genus Taudactylus; species Taudactylus pleione. Next base: position 8,655,912 of record JAUIMM010000086.1, on the reverse strand, counting down.
TGGGGATTACATGGTGTCATTGGATATACAGGACGCTTACCTGCATGTCCCTGTTCTTTTACGCCATCAACAGTTTCTCAGGTTTGCAATCCGCAACGACCACTTTTAGTTACGGGCATTACCTTTTGGGCTGGCGACAGCACCACGTGTATTCACCAAGGTGATGGCGGTTATGGCAGCTTCTCTGCGGCTGCAGGGAGTCCGCATGTTACCGTACTTGGACGACCTTCTGTTGGTGGCAGGATCTCCAGAGCTCCTTCTACGTCATTTGAACCTGACCATTGCGGTACTGCAACGGCACGGCTGGTTGATAAACTGGCAGAAGTCCACCCTGATCCCATCCCAGAGGATTCTGCACCTCGGAGCCTTATTGGACTCCGGACAGCAAAGGATCTTTGTTACGGGGGAAAAGATCTCGGTCTTGCAGTTGAGGGTGCGCAGTTGTCTGCAGAGTCGCCGTGCGTCTCTACACTCGGCGATGAAGTTACTGGGCTCCATGGTCTCAGTATTCGAAATGGTGGAATATGCCCAGTTTCACTCCAGACCTCTGCAGCAGTTGATCCTGTCCAAATGGAATGGACTGCCTCAGACTCTAAAATCACAGACAATGGTGCTCACTCCGGAGGTTCGCCTGTCTCTAACCTGGTGGTTGCAGACGACCCATCTCAACAAGGGTCGTCCGTTCTGGGTGGCGAATTGGGTCCTGTTGACAACGGACGCCAGTCTTCGGGGCTGGGGAGCAGTCTCGGGTCCACACTTGTTCCAGGGCAGGTGGACTCAGGCAGAAGCAGAGCTTCCAATAAACATTTTGGAGCTCCGCGCGGTGTTCAATGCTCTCCAGCAGGCACATTGGGTTCTCCCAAGGTCACCCAGTGCAGGTCCAGTCGGACAACGCTACCACCGTGGCCAACATAAATTGGCAGGGAGGAACCCGAAGTCGGGCGGCTTTCGTAGAGGTGTACCGAATCCTGGTATGGGTGGAGCGCAATCTCCCGGCTATATCAGCAGTATTCATCCCGGGAGTGCTGAACTGGGAGGCGGACTTTCTCAGTCGCCAGGATGTTCATCCGGGGGAATGGTCCCTACACCCGGACGTTTTTCAACTGCTGGTGGACAGGTGGGGTCTTCCAGAGATCGACCTCATGGCGTCTCGGCACAACAACAAGTTGCCGATGTACGGGTCTCGCACAAGAGACGAAAAGGCGTCTCTGGTGGATGCTCTGTCCGTCCGGTGGACGTTCCGGTTTGCTTATCTGTTTCCTCCGTTTTCCCTTCTTCCGCGGGTAATCTGGAAATTCAAACCGGAAGGAGGGATGCTTCTGTTGATAGCTCCCGCAAGGCCCAGACGGTAGGCCCACTAGTTCTCAGACCTTCAGGGTCTGTCAGTGGCCAGTCCTCTGCCGTTGCCGCTACGACCGGACCTTCTGTCACAGGGTCCCTGTCTTTACCCGGACCTGACTCTGCTGTCTTTGACGGCGTGGCTGTTGAGACGGCCATGTTAAGGTCCAGGGGTTTTTCCGGCTATGTAGTGTGAACCGTGATCAGAGCTCTGAAACTGTCTTCCGCAAGAATATACCATCGTGTGTGGCATACGTTTTTCCAGTGGTGTCGGCCGAGAGGTTATGGAGCTCGGGAATTTCGTCTGTCTAGAGTACTAGCCTTCCTACAGGCGGGACTGGACCATGGGCTTCGCCTTGCTTCTTTGAAGGTGCAGGTTTCTACCCTGTCTGTCTGGTTCCATGATGTGCGCACCTTTATGCAAAGTGTTCTGCGAATTCAGCCGCCCTTTGTTCCACCTGTGGCGCCATGGGATTTGGCTGTGGTCATGAGGGCTCTCCAGGGACCGCCGTTTGAACCACTGGGCTCAGTGGATCTTAAATGGCTAACAGCTAAGACTGTTTTCCTTCTGGCCATCGCTTCGGCCAGACGTGTTTCTGATTTAGGGGCTCTCTCTTGTAGACCCCCTTTCTTGATTTTTCATGGGAACAGGGCAGTGCTGCGCACTCGTCTTGAATTTCTTCCCAAAGTTGTTTCCCGGTTTCATATTAACAAAGAAATCGTTGTGCCGGCTTTTAACTCACCTGGTCTTTCAGTGGGTGAGGCCACTTTGGATGTTGTGCGGGCCTTAAGGACTTATGTTGACCACACTTCTTCATTTCGGAAGTCGGACGCCTTGTTTGTCCTCTATGGCTTCCGTAAAAAGGGTTGGCCTGCTTCCAAACAAACTTTGGCAGCTTGGTTCCATATGGCCATTTCAGAAGCTTATCTTCATGAAGGCCTGCCGGTTCCATCCTCTGTGAGGGCTCATTCCACTAGGTCTGTGGGTCCCTCGTGGGCAGCTCGACGTGGTGCCTCTGCAGTCCAGATCTGCAAGGCTGCCATGTGGTCCTCTGTCCACACCTTTGTGAGGTATTACGCGTTTGATACCTTTGCCTCTCAGGATGCTTCCTTCGGGCGGCGGATTCTCCTTTCAGCACAGGAGCGTCCCCACCCTTGAAGGATACTTCTTTGGGACATGCCCAAGGTATCCTGTGGATACCCTATGGACCCTGAAGTAGAAAATATGAGATATGGTAAGAACTTACCCTTGTTATCTCTATTTCTACGAAGTCCATAGGGTTCCACAGGACTCCCGCCCTGTCGCACCTGTACTGCAGATGGGCTTTACTCTGGTCACCGGTTTTTCCGTCTCCCTCTGGTGAGAATGTGATTCTTGTGTGTGTCCCGATCTTTTTTCTCTCTCTTCCTTCTCCTCCTCCGGCCTATGGCTTGGTACAAAACTGAGATGCCTTGGCTCGGGGGCGGGGTATAGGAGGGGGACCCTAGTGCATCCTGGGAGGCTGAAAACTTAACTCTATGGTGCCCGATGCCTGACGTCATCACCTATACCCGCAAGGTATCCTGTGGAACCCTATGGACTTCGTAGAAATAGAGATAACAAGGGTAAGTTCTTACCATATCTCATATTATTGTGTGTACACATGAGCAAACTGGCAGAACGTTATAATGTTCATCAGCTGTATGGACGATGTTGTCCAATGTGTACGTAGTATAGCATAAAGCTTGTAGACAGATCTGATAAATGCTCAAATTAAGGTGTATGTTGAGAATTAGACACACTGAAAAATGTAACAAAAAAGTTTTGTTTTTTTTACACAGCCAAACAGCTTTCTGGACTACCCTTGTACTAATTTGTAAATTTATCAGAATGTTTTACTTTTGTTTAGACTGTATAAAAGTCTTATTTACATCAATGTATTATGTACACAATTAGCTGCATGTTTAGTGTCATTTTAGATGCACTTATGATGGAGCTATTAAGGTGTAAGTGAGCAAAGAAAAATAAAATTAAAAATAAGTCGCACTAAAAAACACTGCAGTGGGAGATATGTATTGTTATGTAGCTAATATAGAACACAGGGGGAGCACCTGTTATTGGTATTATGTATCTCCAGTGGTGACTGATTTACACCAACTTTTACAAACGTTAGGAAACTTAATGCACTTTTCACTAACCACCTTCTATTTATTAATCAGAGGGCAAGAATTTTGTAACCGCTGCCATATAAAGGAAGAAACCTGTTTTATGGGTAGAAATATATTTAGAGGAAAAAAGCAGCTCCTTTAGCAGAAGTTTAAATGATGGCAGCATTGCATAAGCAGTCATGCAGTTGTTGTTGCATATAGAAAATATACTGGGGAAGTATCTTCATCTTGACAAATAAACCAATAATTGTCATGAATTTTATATTGCCTATTAAAAGTTAAATGAATTGTGTATGAGTAAGGTTTGAGTTTCTAGGATTTTAAATAATCACTGGAGCTCAAGGTTTTCATACAGTCAGGTGCATAAATATTGGGACATTGACAGAATTTTCATATTTTGGCCTCTATTCACCACCACAATGGCTTTGAAATGAAACAAACAAGATGTGCTTTAACTGCAGACTTTCAGATATAATTAGAGGGTAATTACATCTAAATCAGGTGAACGGTGTAGGATTTACAACGGTTTATATATGTGCCTCCCACTTTTTAAGGGGCCAAAAGTAATGGGACAAACTAAACAATCCTAAATCTAACTATCACTTTTTAATACTTTGTTGCAAATCCTTTGCAGGCAATTACAGCCTGAAGTCTGGAACGCTTAGACATCACCAGATGCTGGGTTTCATCCCTGGTGATGCTCTGCCAGGCCTCTACTGCAAATGTCTTCAGTTCCTGCTTGTTCTTGGGGCATTTTCCCTTCAGTTTTGTCTTCATCAAGTGAAATGCATGCTCAATCGGATTCAGGTCAGAGGATTGACTTGGCCATTGCATAACATTCCACTTTTTAGCCTTAAAAAACTCTTTGGTTGCTTTTGCAGTATGCTTTGAGTCATTGTCCATCTGCACTGTGAAGTGCCGTCCAATGAGTTCTGAAGCATTTGGCTGAATATGAGCATATAATATTGCCCGAAACACTTCAGAATTCATTCTGCTGCTTTTGTCAGAAGTCACATCATCAATAAATACAAGGGAACCAGTTCTATTGGCAGTCATACATGCCCACGCCATGACACTACCATCACCATGCTTCACTGATGAGGTGGCCTGTTTTGGATCATGAGCAGTTCCTTTCCTTCTCCATACTCTTCTCTTCCCATCACTCTGGTACAAGTTGATCTTTGTCTCATCTGTCCATAGGATGTTGTTCCAGAACTATAACGCCTTTTTTAGATGTTGTTTGGCAAACTCTAATCTGGTCTTCCTGTTTTTGTGGCTCACCAATGGTTTACATCTTGTGGGGAACCCTTTATATTCACTCTTGTGAAGTCTTCTCTTGATTGTTGACTTTGACACATATACACCTACCTCCTGGAGAGTTATTGATTTGGCCGACTGTTGTGAAGGCTTTTTTCTTCACCAGGGAAATAATTCTTCTGTCATCCACCACAGTTGTTTTCCGTGGTCTTCCGGGTCTTTTGGTGTTGCTGAGTTCTCTGGTGCGTTCTTTCTTTCTTAAGAATGTTCCAAACAGTTGATTTGGCCACACCTAATGTTTTTGCTATCTCTCTGATGGGTTTGTTTTGATTTTTCAGCCTAATGATGGCTTGCTTCACTGATAGTGACAGCTCTTTGGACCTCATATTGAGAGTCGACAGCAACTGATTCCAAATGCAAATGTCACACCTAGAATCAACTCCAGACCTTTTACCTGCTTAATTGATAATGAAATAACGAGGGAATAGCCCACACCTGTCCATGAAATAGCTTTTGAGTTGATAGTCCCATTACTTTTGGCACCCTTAAAAAGTGGGAGGCACATATAGAAACCGTTGTAATTCCTACACCGTTCACCCGATTTGGATGTAATTACCCTCAAATTAAATCTGAAAGTCTGCAGTTAAAGCACATCTTGTTTGTTTCATTTCAAAGCCATTGTGGTGGTGAATAGAGGCCAAAATATAAAAATTCTGTCAATGTCCCAATATTTATGCACCTGACTGTATATGATGCAAGAATTAACAGTGCTTTCTTGATCATTTATTTTATCCTCTTTCTGTTAAAAATGTAGATTGAAAACTGTTACCTTCCCACTAGTTATATGATGCTGAAGGAATATTAAAACAAAAATAATTTGAGTTATTTACACTCAAATATCTGAGTTAGTGGCTCAAGGGTCCCGAAGCGTGTCACGTCATGAAATAAGATTTTGTTTTACTTCTGTAACTTACATACTGCTTTTTAACCTATCATTTTATTGTCTTCAATTGTGAGTATGTTTTGTATTTATTACGTGTCTCCTCCACGACATAATGTTTTCTTCTTCTGGTTTCATAGGGTCCACAGGAGAACTACCTTGGTGGGTAATGTAGTTGGAGTAATCCATTGCACCAAACAGCTACAGCTTTCAAGCTCGCAGCATGCATAGGACCTCCTCCCTATATATCCCGTCTCCAGTTACAGGCATTCAGTTTTTTTGTTTGGTGCTCGGCAAATATCCAAACGCACCTGCCATAACAGCGGGACTGCTTAGGCAATCCTAGGCTTTTTAATTTTTTTGATTTACCTTTTTTTTTATATACGTAGTTGGGTTAGTACTAAGCATCCAAAAGGACGCATGTGCTACGACTCCTACTACCTCCGCTGATGCCGAAATGCCAGCTCCTGAACAGGCCTTGGGGATATCGGCGGGTCTCAGCGAAGCTTAGCTAGTAGCGACGCTTGGGCCCTGACTGCAGTCGGATCCAAGGAGATGACCAGGTAAGGCGATTCCTCGCTTGTCAGGGAATCGTGCGCTGCAGTCCTGGCCTATGGTGTTGGAGACGCACTGGAAGCTGCTGCTAGTGAGGGCCCTCGAGCCGCGTTCTCACTAAGACCGCCGGGGCCGTATCGTCTGACACCGGGGATGGGTAGTAGACGCACTAGCAGTTCACTAGTAAGCGTCTACTACTGTGAGGCTAACGTACCTGTGCCGTTAATGCAGCTTAGGGGAGATAGTTGCTCCCTCGGCCGCTCCTACCCCAACCGAGACGCAACTTCCTGTGTTGGTACCCATGTCTGGTTTGTTATTTATGACCACCACATTTATTGAAACACTCGCAGTTCACCGATGGTGCACTGCTGAAAGCTGTTGGTTTTCAGAGCTGTGGGTCAGTCTCCCTGTAGGCCTCTCCCTTGGGTCAGGTATACAGTGTTCTATATCCTACCAAGCCCCCGGGGGTTTGGTCAGTTGATTTAGAGCCTATTTACATTTGCATATACATTTATATTTGCATTGTATATGACTTTAATGCTAGCTGCTGTATTGACACTACCTTTTATTTTTTAAACTGTCAGATATATCTACCACTGTGTTTCTCTTCATCCCTCTGTACAGGTGTGTGGAGTTTTTCCATTTGTCTGTTCACATTTACTTGTGAAGACGGTCACATTGCATTTATACCTTATACCTGTGATACCTGTCTAAGAGCATGGGTAAGAAGGAGGTTGAGCCTCCTACGCTGGAATCATATAAATCCTGTTTGGCAGGCCAGTCAGAGCAGGATTTTGTGCAAGATGGTTTGTGTGGTGTCTGTTGTAAACAGCCACCTCTCCAGTCCAGTACACCAGCACCTGCACAAGAACCACCTTGAATGGGCTCTTGGTCTCAGGTTTTGTCAAATTTAGTGGACCAGGCAGCAGCTTTACAGGCTTCTGCAACGGTGCTGCATCCTACTATGGGGTACCCACAGCATTTACATCCTTCTATGTATATGTCTCCCATGAATCTTTTTTTGGTTTGATCCTTATGCTCACTCTAGTGAGAGCATGCTGTCGTCTATAGCTACTCAGCAGGTAAAGCAAGCGAATAGTCCAGTTGTGGTAAAGCAAAAGCATAAGAGAGTATCCCCTCAGGTTGTTGCCTCAGGATCCTCACACGTCATCAGACTCTAATACTCAGAGTCCTGGTTCGTTCTCGGTTGAAGAAAACCACCAATCCTCGGATGTCCCTTCTCTGGTGAGAGCAGTTAGATCCTGTAGCCTGGGTAGCCAAGGCCATGGATGACGTCTCTGGAAGATAGTATGTCAGATGCTACCAGAGAACAACTGTCTTATCTCTGCCAATTTCGAGAAGCAGCTGCCTATGTTGGAGAAGCAGTTATTGATGCAGGTATTTTGGCTTTTAAAGTATGGCAACCTCGGCTGCTCGAAGGACCCTGTGGCTAAGAACCTGGAAGGCGGCAGATACAGGGTCCCTTGAGTCCTTGCCTTTTGTTGGGAAGGTACTGTTTGGGCCGGAATTAGATAATATAGTGACTGCTCTGGCAGCATCTAAATCTGAAACAGTCCAGCGCTAATTTGTAGAATATAATTTTAACCAAATGTATTGGGTATGGCAGAACAAAAAGGGTATCAAGACGCCAAATTATACAACTGTATTATTTATAATATAGTATAAAAACAATACAATAACATTAGTATAGCAGCAATTGATAAACGCAACAAATATATATAAAATAAGCTTTGGATAAACGTGTATGACCGTTGAGACCAAAATCATTGAGCCTTAACATCCAAACCCTTAATGGAACAGTCACAGATTCTCTCTCCACACTTAGTCTCACCCAGTCCCGTCACCAGCGGATTAGATATAGCAGGTCCTCCGTATGCAGGGCTCTGGAGATTGTAGCGGCTCACAGCCAAGCCATGATATTGCTGTGTGTAAAACACACTATTGGGTAAATTTACTAAGATTCAAGATGCTCCCGATTGTCAAAGTGATTTATCTCGCTGGACCTCGACAAAATTTGGGTGATTTGAGGCTAAACGAGTTTGCCGATGGTGAAGCATAACGAGATTTCTCTTTCATCCACTAGGGGACACTGGAGGTGCTTACGCTGGGGTATAGTGACGTGGATAGCTGGAGCTGGCACTTTAAATAATTTAGAAGTGTGAAGCTCCTCCCCCTCTATGCCCCATCAGCCCTCAGTTTAGAAAATGTGCCTCTAGGAGCTGGTCACATCATGCTGTGCTCCAGCAATACATTTATTTAATTTAATTCTATTTGAAAGCATCTTTTTTTACATTCCTATAGGTACCCTTCGCCACCTATCTAAAAGGTGGGGTCCGGGTACCTGGCGCCCTGATGTTTTAACAAACATCAGGAAGGAGTGCACAGGGCTCATTTCCAAAGAGCTCCTGACAGCTCCTTACCACCACAGCAAGTCTTCACACAGAAGAAGAGAAGACTGTGCTGACCTGCCAGAGAGAGACTACAGGGGACACGCAGTGAGTAACATGCTGCACATCCCCCGGCTCCTGCTCCTGCTGTGTTAGGGAGGCTGTGTGTAATCACTACACGCAGCTTCCTGCTTCTCCCCTCTCCCTGCTGTCCTGCGTGAGCACATGTCAGCGCTGTGTTTAATTATGCATAGCGCGGTGGTAACAGCGCTACAAGCTGCTCCCTGCCTCTCCCCTCTCCCACTGTCCAGCGCTAGCACATGTCAGCGCTTTGTTTATTTATGCATAGCGCAGTGAATCAGCGCTACAAGCGGCTCCCTGCTGCTTCTCCCCTCTCCCCGCTGTCCAGCGCTGGCACAGGTCGGCGCTGTGTTTAATTACTATAGCGCAGTTGAATCAGCGCTACATGCGGCTCCCTGCTTCTCCCCTCTCCCCGCTGATACACGCGGTGTAGCGCGGAGGGGAGGTAATGGCTCATAACAGCCATAATGGGGGCCCTTTGGGGCATGAAGAAGGGGGCGGAGTCTAAATCTGCAGATGCTCTCTATACGCGGCAAGCGGCTGTAGAAAACAGCGTGGCTGCCGATCTTTAACTGTTAAATACCTGCATCTCTCCCTTATACAGGAAGAGTGCAGCATTCAGAAGGCTGGATTCTCTTGCTCCCCATTTCTGGTTACATAATACACTGGGGTTGTAAGTGCAGGGAATCTGATCAGTGGGAAGGGAGTGGGGTGTATCTCCTCCTCTGTGTCCCAAGCCAGCCTTCTGTTTTCATTACTTCTGTTTTTACTCTGTCCCTCTGTGTGTGGTGACTGTGTGTATCCATGCCAAACAGAAAAGGCGTCAAAGGATGTTTGTCGGTTCTAAGGGTAACAACAAACTATCTAAGCCGCATGCCGCTGGGTCCACGTTATGTGATGCTTGTATAGCAATTGATCCACCTATGGCTAGTACTGCCTCGCTTGCACCTATGTGGGCTGCTGACATGGTAGGAGTAATGACGGATTTAACGTCTGAGTTAGCTGAGACACGCAAGTCTCAGCCTCCCTGGGTTACTGGGCTAACAAAGTCTATTGACACCCTGGTACAGATAAGGGGTACAGCTGTGTCCGCACCCTCCACTTCCTTACAGGGACCGACACAAAAGCGTCCTTTATCGGCTATTCAGTTAGAAGAGCCTGACGAAGAATTCCTCGCTATGGAGGATACTGAGGAAGGGGAACTGGAGGAATCATTACAAAACGATACCCCTCAAGAGTTAGAGTCCACCTCTCCTGGGGTGGAATCTCTAATTTTGGCGGCCAGAAAAATCCTTAACTTACCTGAGGATGTAATTCCTGCATCCCAGGAGTGTGAAAGCGCTCAGCGTTTTTTTCCGTTCTCACTGCAGCTTCAACAGCAGCTCTCAGTGGCCTGGAAACAACCGGATAAACGGTTCCAAGTTCCGCGCAGGTTTCCGTCTAGCTACCCTTTTCCATCATCCATGATGGAGAAGTGGGAAACTCCCCCCTCCAGTAGATGCGTCCGTCTCCCGTCTCTCTAAGAGGCACTCCCAGTAGTCGGGAGCTACAGTACTAAAAGATCCTTTGGATCGTAAATTGGAGACAATGCTAAGATCTATTTATAATGCAGCAGGTGCTCAACTTAGGCCCACCCTTGTTACTACTTGGATTAACAAAGCGGTGGTTTGCTGGGCTGACCAGTTCATTACCGGTACGCCTACTAGCAGAACATATCCGTGAGTCTGCAGTTTACCTGGGAGAAGCGTCAAAAGATATCAGTCAGATTAGTGCTTGCATATCTGCTTCTGCTATTTCGGGCCGCAGAGCCCTCTGGTTGCGCGCCATTCAATGGCGACAGGCTGTTTGGCCTGGAATTAGACAAATGGATATCTCAAGCCACAGGGGGGTAAGTCTTCCCTTCCTCCCGTCTACTGCACCGGCTCCCAGAAGACCTTACACTGGACCTTCGTTTCATTCCTTTTGTACGCCGTATTCCTTTCGTGGTAGAGCCAGAGGTGCTCCCTTACAAGCAAGAGGAGGTAGAGGTCGCCCACACACGGTTGCATGTAGACAGGAGCCTAAACCAGCTAAAAAACAGGTGGCATGACGGTCTAACGTCCCTCCTGGGACCACCTACAGTGGGAGCCCGCCTGCAAAAAAAAAAAAAGAAAATTAAATTTTTTTCAACAGGTCTGCTAATACCTGCAGACAAGGTCACGATTCTACAGGAGGCTATCCAGTCTCTAGTAGTAACTGTGGGAGTTCCGGTTCCAGAATGAGGTATGGGGTTTTTTACTCAGACCTGTTTGTAGTACCCAAGCTGGATGGTTCGGTCAGGTCCATCTTGAACCTCAAGTCATTGAACCTGTATCTGAAGATGTATCGGTTCAAAATGGAGTCTTTGCAGTCTGTTATTGCGAGTTTTGAACCAGGACAGTTCCTATTATCCCTGGATATTAAGGATGCCTAATCTCCACGTTCCCATCTGGGAACCACACCAAGCCTTTCTGCGTTTCGCCATATTGAAAGATCATTATCAGTTCGGGTATTGCCGTTCGGGTTTTCCTCGGCTCCCAGCATCTTCACCCAAATCATGGCAGTCATGATTGCTCTCCTTCGGTCAAAGGGAGTGAACATAATCCCTTATTTGGACGACCTGTTACTCATGGCGAAATCAGCCTCACTGACATATCAGAGTATGATCTTAGATACGGCATCACAGAGGATCATTCTTCCAATAGACAAAGCCCGGGATATCCGGTTGTTTGTTCAGCTGGTCCTCAGACCAAAGAAGTTTTCCCTACTTCTTTGTAGGCGTCTCCTGGGGAAGATAGTAGCTGCTTTCGAGGCACTACTGTTCGGGCGGTTCCACTCAAGGTTGTTTCAGCTGGACCTACTAACACAGGGATCAGGATCTTATCTGCTTCTACATCGACAGATCCGTCTGAGCCCAGCTACCAGAGTAGCCCTTCTCTGGTTGACACAATCCACCAATCTTTTAGCGGGCCGAAGATTCGGAGTGTTGAACTGGATCATCGTAACAACGGATGCCAGCCTTCAAAGATGAGGAGCAGTAGTCCTTGATCATCACTTTCAGGGTCAATGGTCCCATCTAGAACAAAGGTGGCACATAAAGGTGTGGGAACTCAGAGCGATTTACAATGCTCTGATAGAAGAAATAAGAATTCAATCGCGACGGCCGTCGTGTACATCAACCGCCAAGGAAGGCCTCTGAGTCGCATGGTCATGCGAGAAGTCAACTGGGTACAGATTACCTAAGCCGCCAGGATATCCATCCTGGGGAATGGAAGCTTCATCCAGGTGTGTTCAACGAGCTGATACGTCGATGGGGATGTCCTCAGGTGGTCCCCATGGTGTCATGATTGAATCGTCCGCTCCCGTTTTACGTGTCAAGAACTCGACATCTACAGGCAGAGGCAGTAGACGCTTTGACAGTTCCGTGGACCTACGACTTCGTTTACCTTTTTTCCTCCGATTCCATATCTTCCTCGACTGCTAAAGAGGATAAAACACGAGCAGCCTCTGTCATTCTCGTGGCTCCAAACTGGCCAGGGAGAAGTTGGTTCTCAAAACTTCGGTCCCTATTGTCAGACGATCCATGGGCCTTTCCTCTGCGCCCAGATCTTCTATAACAGGGTCCTTTCGTACACCCCAGCTTAGCGCAACTGCGCTTAATGGGGTGGCTCTTGAAACCGATATCCTGAACGCAGAGGAATCCCAGACAGTTATTCCCACCATGCTATGCACCACGAAACCAGTTTCGGCTGCACATTATCATCGCTTCTGGCGTTCTTATATCTCGTGGTGTTCCAGTCGGGATCTTCCATCTTGGATTTTTCGGTTGTCCCGGTTTTCTGTTTTTATCTTCAGACGGGTTTGGATTCTGGACTTCGTCTTGGAACTTTAAAGGTGCAGGTTTCTGCCTTTTCCATTTTCTTGTAACGGAACTTGGCCCTCATTCCTGAGGTGCATACGTTTCTTCAAGGGGTCTTGCACTTGCAGCCTCCTTTTGTACCCCCGGTAGTTCTCTGGGACTTGAACTTAGTGCTTCTGTTTCTTCAGTCGTCCATGTTTGAACCTTTTGAAGAGGTGGATATTAAGTACTTGTCTTGAAAGACTGTCCTCCTCCTGGCTCTAGCTTCGGCTCGTAGAGTTTGGGAATTGAGTGCTCTGTCCTATAGGCCACCTTACCTGGTGTTTCATGCAGATAGGGCGGAACTCTGGACGGTGGCCGTCTTCCTTCCCAGGGTAGTGTCGGCTTTTCATATTAATCTGCCTATTGTGGTACTGTCTTTGGTGGAGGACTCTGGATGTTCTACCTTGGATGTGGTTAGAGCTCTCCACATCTATGTTGTCAGGACTGCTTCCCTCCGTAAGTCTGAGTCGCTTTTTGTCCTCTCTGACGCGGATCGGAGGGGTTGGCCAGCGTCTAAGCAGACTTTGGCACGTTGGATCCGGCAGACTATTCATCAGGCTTATGTTAGTACAGACGGCCGGCCTCCTTCGTCCATTTCAGTTCATTCCACACGTTCTGTGGGTGCGTCATGGTCGGCCGGTAGGGGAGCCTCCACGTCACAATTGTCGTGCGGCAAGTTGGTCTTCAGTTCACACGTTTGTAAATTTTTACAGATTTGACACGTTTGCGGATTCAGCATCGTGTTGGCCGTCTTGTTCTGCAGGTGCCGCAGAGTGCTCCCGCCTGTGGGGAAAACTTTGGAACGTCCCCAGCGTAAGCACCTCCAGTGTCCCCTAGTGGATGAAAGAGAAAATGGGATTTTGGTACCTACCGGTAAATCCTTTTCTCTGATTCCACAGGGGACACTGAACGCCCACCTCAGCGCTCTCTGCCTGCCTGTTCGGTTGTTCCGTATGTTGTATGTTTTGGTTATTCTGTGTTCTCTTCCTTTTACTCTGCTTGTTCTCCATCTCCTCTTGGTCTTCATTTTCTATACTGAGGGCTGATGGGGCATAGAGGGGGAGGAGCTTCACACTTCTAAATTATTTAAAGTGCCAGCTCCAGCTATCCACGTCTCTATACCCCAGCGTAAGCACCTCCAGTGTCCCCTGTGGAATCAGATAAAAGGATTTACCGGTAGGTACCAAAATCCCATTATCTCTCCCGAGTAACTCGTTTTGCAGGAGAATACTCACCTGAGATTGCAGTGTTTTCTCTCTGCAAATCTCTCCCGAGCTAGCAGCCAGCACATATCAGTGAGATATGTGCTTGCTGCTTGTGTGTTAAAACGTGTAAAAAATAGATGAATGTTTTCTGTTTAAAAATGACATGAGGTTCCCCCCCCAAAACACTAATAAGCCCCGGGCTTGCCAGGCTGTCCTGATTCTTAATTTACAGGGAAAAAAATGTGTAGGGTTCCACTGTAAATTACGAACCAGCAACAGGCAGCAGGGACAGAGCTGGTTTTATATTTATATGTATGTATGTATATATATATATATATATGTATGTGTATATATATTATATATATATATAATTATATAGAGAGAGAGAGAATGACGTGAGGTACCCCGTATATTTAAAACCAGCCCTGGACCCTTTCTAACGGGGGACTGATGCCACAGCCAGGCGTGCCCTTTCACCGGGCCCCCCCCCAAAAAAGGGGTCACCCTCTCCAGGGCACCCCTGGCCTAGGCTGATAGCCCGGGGATATCCCCGCCACCCCTGGGTGGTGGGTGGCGGGTTGATAGTGTTAGGTGCACTGTAAAAATTTGATTTTCATCATTCTCTTTACAGTGGAACTACAGGTCCCCAGCAAGCCTCCCCCACATGCTGGTACTTGGAGAACCACAAGTACCAGCATGCAGGGCATTAAGGGCCCATTGGTACCTGTAGTTCACCTGTAAAGAAATGGTTAATGAAACACAACACACCATGAAAATAAAGCTTTATTGCATCCATAAACACACTTAACCTGGCCATACACGGCCAGATAAAATGCCTGTCAGGCCGACAGACATTTTATCTGCCGGCTGCCAGCCGTAGATGTCCCCAGCATACACTGTGAGATTTCTCAGTGTATTCGGGCGACATCTGCCCTCCGCCCCCGGGGGAGGAGACATTTCCCTGCTCCTTCCTTGGGAAGGAACACAGGAAATGTCTGTCGGCCACGGCTGGGCATACACTGCACGATGCGGCCGACATTTAACCGGTAAATATCGCATCGGACGGGCATGCTGGACAATCCGGTATGCCCGACCGAGCAATATTTAACCCTCGGTCTCCCCCCCCATACGCTACAATTGTCGGGGCGATCCGCGGATATCGGGCGGATCGGCCCGATAATTGTAGCGTGTATGGTCAGCTTTACACATACTCACCTGTTTCCAGATGTTCATGTCCCCTTGTCAACATAAGGTATCTCATCGAATTACCTGTAAAAAAAGATCCAATACTCACCTTTATGTTCCTCGATGATCTCCGCAGAAATACAATACGGGCTCCGGATACAGTGTAACAACAAGCTTCTGCATGGTGTTACGCTGTGTTAATGTCTGCTCGTGGGAATGAGCTGAGTTCAGTCCCGGGCCTCCGGCAAATCAGCGGCGGCTAACATTAGCGGCCGCTCATTGACTGGGACCCACGTGGAGGAGCCGCTCATTGGCTAAGAAAGCGTCCAGGGCTGGTTTAAATATACAAGGTACCTCTCGTTATTTATTTCTCCGTATATTTAAAACCAGCTCTGACCCTGCTGCCTGTTGCTGGTTTGTAATTTACAGTGGAACCCTACACATTTTTTTCCCTGTAAATTAAGAACCAGGACAGCCTGGCAAACCCGGGGCCGGTTAGTGTGTGGGGAATGGGGGGGGGGGCGTCCTCATGTCATTTTTTTTTTTTTTCCATATTCCTATTTTCATCATTTGCAGCAAGAAACATACACAAATCACAATGATTTGTGTATATTTCTGACCATCTCGCAGCTCAGGGGGTTGAGAGTTTGAAAATTGATTTTGACAGAGAGTTTGCTCCTATCTCACCCGAGCGTGTCATCCCGATTTTTGGTAAATTTGAGAGATGTATGTTTTTGGTGAAAAGTACTTCCGATTTGGCCCGATGGTGAATTGATTAGAGATTGCTATCTCACCCGAGTTTTACGAGTGAGTTGAGAGAAATATCTCTCTAACTCACCCGACTTGCCTTTAGTAAATTTGCAAGCAGGGAAAAAAAATCAATAAATCACCAGATCTTGAATCTTAGTAAATGTACCCCTATGTATCCGTTGATGCTGGCGGCTTTGCAGGCAGCAGTTTGGTCAGCTTCGTGAAGTACCCCTATGTATCCGTTGATGCTGGCGGCTTTGCAGGCAGCAGTTTGGTCAGCTTCGTGACAGCCCTTAAGGTCGCTGTTTACATAGGTAATCCCGTGCTGGGTGGCACTCAAATTACGTGTATCCAATAATCCCAGAGGTTGGAGGTAAAAGAAAGCACTTACAGTGCGATGCTCTCCTACAATTAAGTCTATTGTTGGTATGGCACACGGAGAGATGTGGAGTAGGCTTTAAATGTTTGTCCAATATAATCCAAACAACGCGTTTCGCATCCAGATGGAAGTTTTATCAGAGTGTGTAAGGACCTATATTGCAGGTTTCCTCTTTTATACCTCTGTCTGGCTGTCAGTGTCAGGTGCTGGGTTGCCGTCTAGACAGTCGTCCTTTCGGTCGTTTCGCCCGCTAGGAAGGGTAAAGGGACAGTCTTTCTCCAGACATGATAATTCCTGCAAGAAAACGCAGACCAGAAAATCTTGGTCAGTCAAACGTGCAGCCTCCAAGCCGGATGGAGCTGCCCTCCCCCTGGGGGATCTCTGGGTAGGAGGCCGACTTCTCCAGTTTTCTTACCCTTGGCATCGGACAACTACGGATGAAACCAAAAGGGTCTCTTCTCCCTATTCAAATTCATCAATGTGCCGAAATTCCATATGGAAACCCTACGGTCAATTATGCTGGCAATGGAGCCTGGAGATTTCATGGTTTCCCTAGATCTCACCAAAAGTTTGCGGTGGGTCCGCAACATTACCAATTTCAGGCTCTGCCCTTCGGTCTGTCCACAGCCCCTCTGTCACACGCCGCACTAGAGACCCCAGGATCAGATCCCGCCACTTACCTTTGCGGACGCTGACCCGCGTTGTCTCCCGTTTTCCGCGCTGTGCGCTGCTTCCTCCTCTTCCAGGACGGGTTCCGCTGTTGTCCTCTGACGGGTCCCGACACTGTTCTTCCACGCCGGCTCCCGCTGACTGCTTGGCTCCCGCTGCGCACGTCCAAGAAGCGCTCTCCGGTACATGGGCGCAGCCATCTTTGATTCGCCCATGTGACTCCACTGCCACCAATGAGGAGCCTTCTCCTTCTCAGCCTACCAGCTCCCAGCGTCCACTATAAAAGGAAACCCACTGCTCACACAAGTTGCCAGTGCAACAAGTCCCTTAGTGTAAACTGAGTGAACCTCCCCACTGTGCTCTGTTGGGCTACCCAGCCGCTTCAAGTAGCTTCCAGGCTACCACCTTCTCCACACGGCTATCCAGCCGCTCCAAGTAGCTTCCAGGCTACCGCCTTCTCCACACGGCTATCCAGCCGCTCCAAGTAGCTTCCAGGCTACTGTCTTCTCCACACGGCTATCCAGCCGCCCCAGGCAACTACCACACTACCATCCACCATACTGCTTTCAGCCGCACCACGCTAATTCTGCATTACCCATATCCTCTATCAGTCTACTGCAACCTCTCATGCGGAGAAACTTTATCAAGCCAAGTCTCCCCCAGTGAGCATCTGAGCCAAGTAATACAGGTCCAAGGCCCAGTCCGGGAACACAGCCTCAAAGTCCCATTCGTATTCAACAAGATAATTGCAGTCATGGCGGCTTATCTCAATATAATACCATACTTGGACGACCTCCTGATATTGGCACAAACTCGAAGTGTTATAAAACCATCTCCAAATTACCCATTTCCTGTCTGCAAGAGCACGGCTGGATAATCAATTGGAAAAATTATTCTCTTTCTCCAACTCAGCAGATGGTACATTTGGGGGTGCTGCTGGATTCACTAGGGCAAAGGATTCTTTTACCAGTGGACAAGATTGCTGCCCTAAAATTACGTGTACGCAAACTGCTCCGCAATCAGAAAGTGTCAGTTCACTTAGCAATGCAGGTACTGGGATCCATGGTATCCACCTTCTACATGGTGGCTTATGCCCAGTTCCATTACAGGACTCTGCAGTGATGGATTCTGCCTCATTGGGATGGTCTATATCATCTGATAAAGTCTCAAATGATCCGCATCTCGCCAGAGGTTCGCGCCTCCCTTCCATGGTGGCTGCAGACGACTTATTTAGACAAGGGTCGCCCCTTATGGATCCCAGATTGGGTACTGCTCACCATGGATGCAAGTCTGCGAGGATGGGGCGCGGTGACAGGTCATCACACCTTTCAGGGAAGATGGACAGCTCAGGAAAGTCACCTGTCCATATATTTTTTTTTGGAGCTTCGCGCAGGGTACTCATTCTAGCGCATGGCCTCTTTTAGGGCAAGCCTGTCCAGATTCAGTCAAGCAAATGCCGTGCCCTACATCAAGTCCGGCAGCCATGAGGGAAGTCGCAAACATTCTCGTTTGGGCAGAATGCCATCTTCCAGCAATCTCGGCAATATTCATCCCAGGAATCCTCAACTGGGAACTGGACTTTCTAAGTCATCAGAACCTACAGTACACACCAGAGAATGGGCTTTTCATCCGGACGTCTTTCAGCTCCTGGTGGACAAGTGAGGACTACCGGAAGTCGACCTCATGGCATCACGTCACAACCACAAGGTCCCCAGGTACAAGTCCAGGACAAGGGACCCTTCAGCCGCCTTCGTGGATGCTCTGGCAGTAAGGTGGGGCTTAAAATTGGCATACCTGTTTCCTCCAATCTGCCTCCTCCCAAGGGTGGTCAGAAACTTCAAGCAAGAGAGCGGCAGGATGATACTAATAGCTCCTGCCTGGCCTAGGAGACATTGGTTCACCGATCTGACAGGTCTATCCATAGAGAGTCCACTTTCACTTCCTCTACGGCCAGATCTGCTAGTGCAGGGTCCCTGCCTATATCAGGATTTGCCCCGGCTGGCTTTGAGTCGGTTTGCAGTCGGGATGCCGACCGCCGGCTTCCCGACTTTGTAATCCCAGCAGGGTACTAATGATTGGCGTCGAAATGCCGATGCCTATCATCCCTACGCCGGGAGCCTGATGCCCGGCATGTCGAACGAAGGTAAGCCGGACAGCGGCCCCGAACAGCCGCGGGGGGCATGGGTTAGGGGCTCCCGGAGGGAGACTTAGGGTTAGGCACCTCCCTTCCCCCGGGAGGGTTGGGGTTAGGCACCGGGGGGAGGTTAGGGTTAGGCACCCCCCCCGGAGACTTAGGGTTAGGCTGCGGGGACGGGGGTGGGTTAGTTTTAGGCACTAGGGGGGGGAGGTTGGGCACCCCTAAATGAGGGTTAGGGATAGTTGGATACGATCGGCATTTTCACTTGGGCCGGTTTTCTAGCGTTGCAATTTTAAACATCGGGCATAGGTCCGGCGGTCATCCATACCCAATCCCCTTAAAGGGGGATGTCTTAAAGTCCAAAGGTTTTTCTACTTCCGTGATCCAGACGATGCTTAGGGCAAGGAAGCCTGCTTCGTCCCACATCTATCACAGTATTTGGCATTAATTTTTTCTTTGGTGTTCCCACAGAAAATATGACCCTAAGGTTTTCAGGGTCTCCCGAGTTCTTGCTTTTCTTCAGGCTGAACTAGACTTAGGATTTCATCTGGCTACCTTAAGAGTTCAGGTTACTGCATTGTCAGTTTGGGTCCAGCGCAGAATTGCCACTCTGCCAGATGTTAGAACATTTTTTCAGGGTATTGTCCATCTGCAACCTCCATTTGTCCCTCCGGTGGCACCGTGGGATATATCTTTGGTTCTGAGGGCGCTGCAGGCACCCCCCTTTGGACTCTTGGACACAGTGGATCTCAACTGGTTGACAGCGAAGACTCTTTTTCTCCTCGCTATCTCCTAAGCTCGCAGAGTTTCTGATTTGGCAGCACTTTTATGTCGCTCTCCATATTTGATTTTTTACCAGAATAGAGCTGTCCTCCGTACAAGGGCGGGTTACCTTCCAAAGGTTGTATCCCATTTTCATATGAATGAAGAAATTGTAGTCCCAGCCTTTGTCGTCTTGCCTTTCTGTAGGTGAAGCTTCACTGGATGTGGTTCGAGCCCTTCGTATCTACATGGACCATACCAATTCCATCAGAAAATTAGATACTTTTTTTTGTGTTTATATAGCTTTCATAAGTGAGGCTGGCCAGCTAGCAAGCAGACTCTGGCTCGGTGGCTGCATATGACTATTTCTCATGTGTATACTCAGGCTAATGTCCCTGTTCCGAACACGGTGACAGCACATTTTTCTCGGTCTGTGGAACTATAGTGGGCATTTAGACATGGCGCCTCTGCAGAACAGTTGTGCAAGGCGGCAACTTGGTCTTCGGTCCACACTTTCATTAAATTCTATGCATTTGATACTTTTGCCTACCAGGATGCTTCCTATGGGCGGCGGATTCTCCTTTGCTCAGGAGCGTCCCCACCCTTAAGGGAACTGCTTTAAGACATCTCCAAGATAGTGGACTCTATGAACCCGAAGAAGAAAATAAGAGTTATGGTATAACAAACATTTTGTTAAATCTTTATAAACTGAATGCTTGTGGCTTGGGGCGGGGTATATGGGGAGGAGGTCATGTGCATGCTGGGAGCTTGAAAGCTGTAGCTGTTTGGTGCAGTGGATTACTCCAACTACATACCCCCCCCAAGGTAGTTCCTGTGGACCCTATAAACCTCGAAGAAAGAGAGTTAACAAAGGTATGTTATACCACAACTTTTTTTTTTTTTGGTTTGTGATTTACTTATTAATAACTTCTTTAAATTATACAATATTGGTTGTACATTCCTTATTTATATATACTGTAGCTCACAATTGTGAGTAAGGGATTTGTTATACCAACCACACAGTGTCATAGACAGAAATTATTGGTTATCCTTGACAAAATCCGGAATATAATCATACGCGCACGCAGGGGGGGTTTCTGAGTACCTAGAAACCCCCCCTGGCCGCCGCTCCATCGCCGCGCAGCTAAACAGCATTTTTATATTTTTTTTTATTAAAAAGAGCTGCCGGAGCCGCAGGAGCAACTGTGCCTGCGGCTGGGCTGGCTGACTGTAGGGGGAGCTGTTGCGGCGCTTTCTCCTGGACCTGGAGCCAAGGTAAAGTTATGTGGGGTTGCCCAGTGGGAGAGGAGCCGCCGGCGGGGGTTTACTGTCAGCACAGGGGGGGAGGTTGCCAGTATGGGTGTTTAATAACTGACGCTGTACTACTTTGCCTGTGCTTATGTTCTTTTGTGAAAGATGTGTGTGTGTATGTATGTGTGTCAGTGTCTGCGTTGGTGTGTGTGTCTGTGTGTAGTCTTTGTGATTGTCTGTCTAGGTTAGAGTGCGCGTGTGTGTGTCTGTTTGCATGTCTGTGTCATTGTGTGTGAGATGCCAAACTAACTGTCCATCATTGAAATATATGTATATACTGTGTATGTATGTGTGTGTATGTATGTGTGTATGTGTATATATATATATATATATATATATATATATATATATATATATATGTGTATATACTGTATGTGTGTGTATATAATATATATATATATATATATATATATATATATATATATATATATATATAGCCACAGTTCTGCTGGCACTCTGAACAATGCTGTTAAAACTTGATCCTGTGCCAGAATCCAATATCATACACCTCCAAAAAACAAACGGCACTAAGACACTGGTGTAAAGAACAATAGATTTTATTGTAAAAAGATCAACAGTTTGTATGGTCCTGACGACAAGCTATTGTTCTTTACCCCAGTGTCCTAGTGTCGTTTGTTTTTTGGAGGTATATACAGTATTTGGAAACCCCCCTTTCGAATTCCTGTGTTTGCCACTGATAATTATTTTAATACCTATATTAGCACAGAGATTTGCTTTTTTAATATTCCTTTATTTGGCATTTGTGTGGGAGACTCCTGTTGTCAGGCAGCAGATTTGGGTAATCGCCCTCGGGCTCCATCCTCATTCTATTTAATATAATCTTGAAGACCTATGTTAATTTTTAAGGACTATGCCTCTTAATATTTCCATGAACACTGGTACTCAAGGTAGCTGGGGGCGATTTTATTGAAAAAATCACACACTTTCAATAGATCGCAGCGAGGGAGCTGCTCTGCTACGCACAAAACCCTGACCCAGAATAAGGTCGTCTATGAAAAATTTAGCAGAAGGAAGGGGAATAATATTGTAATTTTTTTAAAAACATTTTTGTACTATATATGGATAGTCTTCAAATGTCACTGACTTTTTCTCTCTAGAACATAGCTAAGTAAATGGTGTGATTTTAAGCTTCCTAAGCATCAATATTTAAGTGATTGTTGGTGTTTTTGTAACAATTAAATTTCCTTCTATTGATTACTACATTGATATATGCTCCTGGGATAAGGGATACCCCTTCTATAAAGTAAATGGCCAGCTACACTTATTATTTGTTCTTTGAAAATTAATTATCTGGAGGTTAGATTTTGTCACCTAACACACAAACCAGTAAACCAGTGGTTCCCAAACGGCGGCTGTCCATTGTATTTGCATGGGTGGGAGAGGGGTTGGTGTCAGGGGATTGCGATGAGCGGGGGGACTGCTTTTACTGTAAAGCAACAGACAGTGACTCCTGAGGCTGCCTGTTGCAGAATGGGGTCCTGCAACGCAGTGCATTGTGGGAGATCAGTCAGGAAGTGTCTGATTTGAGGAACGATGTTGCAGAACGGCACTGACTATCTCAATTAAAGGTAAGTAAGAGGCAGGGCCATGGAGAGGAGCAAATGGAGAGACTGAAAGGACAATGGGTAAGAATAGCCGCTTTTTTCTCTTATTTAAATACTTACCTTATTTTGACCCAACTACTTAAAAAAACAGGACTGCTTGGTAATTATTTTGTCTTAGGGGTGCCTTGATAAAATTATTGAGCCCCTAAGGGTACCTCGAACTGAGAGAGTTTGGGAACCACTGGCGTAAACTGTTATATATTTAGTGAAGATTTTATTTTCCAGGTACCGTATATACTCGAGTATAAGTCGACCTGAATATAAGCCGAGGTACCTAATTTTACCACAAAAAACTGGAAAAACGTATGGACTCGAGTATAAGCCTAGAGTGGGAAATGCAGCAGCTGGTAGTAATCCCTCCCCTGGTAGTGCCCCCAGTAGTAATACCCCCCCTGGTAGTGCCCCCAGTAGTAATACCCCCCCTGGTAGTGCCCCCAGTAGTAATACCCCCCCTGGTAGTGCCCCCAGTAGTAATACCCCCCCTGGTAGTGCCCCCAGTAGTAATACCCCCCCTGGTAGTGCCCCCAGTAGTAATACCCCCCCTGGTAGTGCCCCCAGTAGTAATACTCCCCCCTGGTAGTGCCCCCAGTAGCAATATCCCCCCCTGGTAGTGCCCCCAGTAGCAATATCCCCCCCTGGTAGTGCCCCCAGTATTAATCCCCCCCTGGTACTGCCCCCAGTATTAATCCCCTCTTGGTACTGCCCCCAGTAGTAATACCCCCCCCTGGTACTGCCCCCAGTAGTAATACCACAGACTGTGTCACAGAGACACAGTCTGCACCGCGGCCCGCATGGTACGCTACTCAGCTGCGTACCATTCGGGCATCACTCGAGTATATGCCGAGGGGGTGCTTTTTCAGCATAAAAAATGTGCTGAAAAACTCGGCTTATACTCGAGTATATACGGTAAGTTCTTTGAACAATCTCAGATTTAGCTTAGAGCAGTGTCACATGACTTGTTCTCATCCAGCAGAAAAATACTTCTATTTCACAGTATTTTTCAAGCTTGAAGTAATGTTGCCTGAAAGGCTTCACGTAATGACCAAATTTATGAGCAGCTGTCTAATTGCTTCTTTCACAGGTGCAGAAAAAAAACTTCAAAGACAGTTTTGCTGAAATGGTGTTGCTGCAAGCCCTAAATGCTGCTCGCAGCTTCTGTAGGGTTTGCATCAACAATCAATAGGGCCAATTCTGCGCTTTGACGACGTTGAAAATATAGGCAATGTATGGGGGTTGGCGTTTGCTGTTTCAGACCAAACAATTATCTGAATTAGTGAATGAGGATTTCCAACATATTGGATTTTGCCGACCAATCGTGGCACTAGATTGGGAGTGTATGGTAACGATCAGCTGATAGAGTAATCACTGGAAAATATTGTCAATGTATGGACACATCGGTGTATCAAAGAATCCGTTAATTTGGAGAAAATAATGTGGGGTCAGGGAAATCTTTTATCGTGATTGTACAGATGTGTCCTTGCTTATCTAGCCTCATTACGCCATGGAGCGCTATATGCCTGACGTGAGTAACCCTATAAAAGATAAATCAAGCGCTTGAAATTGGATAGTGTAACAAATGTGTAGCACAATACCTGTAAAAAAAGAAGGTGGTTAAATGATGTTTATAGCCATTTTTGTAAATTTGTAGGACAAGCAGTGTATGGGATTCCGCCGGTTCAGTGTCCATGCGGTGGAAGGTAGCACTCGTAACTAACTTTCCCTAACTTTGCTTACCTTCCAATCTTCACGGCAGCGTTCCCGGCTGGTTCCCTTCACGTGTATGTTCACTCCGTCTTCCGCTTACTGCAGTGTAGGGATAAACGATCCGTCTGTTTGGTGTTGTGGTGCTGGAGCGTGTCCTTCACGAGTGCTGTGTCCAAAGCACACGTGAAGGACAGGCTCCAGCACCGCAACAGCAAACAGACTGAGTGAACATACACGTGAAGGGAACCAGCCGGCAACGCTGCCGTGAAGATTGGAAGGTAAGCAGAGATAGGAAAGTGAGTTACGAGTGCTACCTTCCACCGCACGGACACTGAACCGACTTATATCTGAACCCCATACACTGCTTGTCTTACAAATTTACATAAGTGGCTATAAACATCATTTAACCACCTTCTTTTTTTATAGGTATTGTGCTACACATTTGTTACAATATCCAATTTCAAGCGCTTGATTTATCTATGGTTTTAAAAAAAATTTGAACAAGCAGCTTTCGTTTTTCTTTCATATATACCTCTTTAGCGCAGTAATTATAACACTAATACTGACGTGCCTAACCCGCCAAGTCCCATGCGACCAAAAATACATCTAAGTAGCAATGCGTTGTGACTAGGAAATTTTGTTTGATCTGTGACACTGTGTGCGACTGAGACTGTAAATGGAACTTGGTGTGGAAAAAAGCTGCAACTGCTGCATTGTAGCACTTCGTATGCAGGATGAGAGACTCAGTCGCACACTGATATACAAGTGTTGCATATCTAATTAATCAGCAGTCTCCTGGTGCATCCTAGTCGCATTGCATTGTGACTCATTTTGTGCAAAAAAGATGCCCGACGCTAGCAGACTTTCACTGGACCAGGTGCACCTAGAGGGGCTGTTTGGTGTGACTACAGCAAAGACTAATGAGGACACCTCTGCAGGTGTTGGTGTAGGAAAAAACCCTGACCAACTTTGTTCTTTGAGCATTTTTATTATGGACAGACAAATGGTCTGGATTCAATTAGCCTTGATGGGCTAATTAACTGCAATGCAGTGCCCGGGGCTGTTCAGTTACAGCCTACGGCGAAGGTTACTTTCACCACCTCCTGAGTTTCGAACAGAAATCCGCGTTAAGTCGTTTTATTTTAGTCTGGCACATAATTTTAAAGTAGGTTTTTTTTCATGTGACTAGTGCAAGAGAATTTACAAATACTTTTCTTCTTCAGGGTCCATAGGGCTCCACAGGGAAACATTGGGGTGTAGGTGGAACCTGAAGGTCCGGACACAAATAGCAAAGCTTTTCAATAACCGGATGCTCCTGTCCTTCCCCCTATACTCCGCCCACAGCCTGAGGGCACTACAGTTTCGTTGGTGTCCGGCAGTAGCTGGACCACCATTATACCAGGGGGCTGAATTAAGCAGCCCAAGCTTTAATTTTCTGATTTAATTTACTTTTTATTTTTTACTAAACGGGCAAGCAGCTCCGGACGTCTGTACTGCCGCCCTATCAACCCTCCACAATGCCGTGACACCAAGCCTGTGCTAGGTATTCCCGGCGGGGCTCTGAGGGGACTAACTAGGAGGCTCGGGTCTCTGGACCCCAGAGTGCAGCCCGGAATCCAGGGGACAAGTAAAGTGGATCCCCGTTCGCGGGGTCCCGCGTTTTAGTGCAGTCTTGCCTCCGGTCTCGGGAGGCAGACCAGAGACGCTGATGTGGACACTAGCTCGCCCACTACTCCACTAGACCACCAGGGCATAATGATACTGGCGCAGAGGCATATTATAAAGGGCAGGGGACCCGGTGGTTAACATCAGCCAGGGGATAAGGCGCTTCCCCTGCTGCCCCAGCTCAGGACGCCTTTCCACTGCGGTATTGGTGTTCTCTGAGCTGCTCCTCCCTCACCCTCCGTCCCCTCAGAGACACGTGGCAGCCATTTTAGGCAAGCAGATCTCCGGGAAACGCTGGGTCCGGTCTCCCTGTATAACTCTCCCACAGGCCAGGTTATACAGTGCTGTATCCTACCAGCCGCTGTGGTCTGTGTAGTTGATCTTAGTGCACATTGCAGACATGTAATGTTTTTTTCTGCGTTTGTATGTGACTTGTTCTAGCACTAATCTCTATTTTCAATACTGTCAGTTTATACCTGTCCCCTTTTTTCTACCATATCCTGACATACTAAGGTATTGTTCATTGTACCTCACATCTGCTATTTAAGGTTGAGGACTATCACATACTATATAGCACGGTTGCACACTACACTGTGCCATATATAATGCGGTTGCACACTACATTGTGCCATATTACACATATTGCAAGGTGTTTATTGCACTGCATCATACTGTGTATTCTATTATTCTTGTGACTGTCTGGCAGAGGAAAGAATAACAAGCAGCCCTATGCTGCTACTTCTACTCTGATAGCTTGTAAGTCCTGCTCTGTGGACTTAGCCACAGAGGACCTCATTGAGGATGATCTCTGTATTAATTGTTACACAGCCCCAGGCCCATCAGCTCGGTGTATCTCCCTCAGGACCCACCCTGGGCTGCCTTTTCACAAATGCTGGCAGAACTTGTGGACCAAGTAGCAGTCCCCATGGTAGCTCCACCAATGGGATGGCCACATCAGGTACCCCCTCCAAATCTTTTACCTTTCCCATGGATAGACGTACTGTCTACCTCTGTACAGACTTTGGCTAATACTTCTATGGTTTTTCAGCAAATGCTGCAAAAAGATAAACCGTTACTTACTAGGCCTACTAAACGTACTATGATATCTTCACCATCCACAGTTATCTGATTCTGAGATATCATCTAGGGAGGCAGAAGACGCAGATCTCTCACTTTGACTCTGTCTCAGGAGAAGAGGATCCACCTTCTTAACTATATATACCTGCTCTTGTAAAAGCTGTTAAAACTATTCTACAAATAGAAGATGATGAACCTGCTCCTAAGGTCATTGAGAAAGTGGTGGCAATGCAACTGGAAACCCACCTGTCTACCCATGATATTTATGATCCATTCCAGTCAGGATTGAGGAGAAGACATAGCACTGAAACAGCCCTGGTATGTGTGCTTAATGATCTCCTGATGGCAAGAGACAGAGGTGATTGTTCAATCTTAATACTTCTGGATCTCTCAGCAGCATTTGATTCTGTGGACCATGTGATTCTAATTGAGCGCCTGAAAAATTTCTGTGGACTGGATGGCACAGTCCTTAGCTGGTTCAAATAATTTCTCAATGGCAGGTCACAGAGTTTCTTCTGGAGTAAACTCTCCATCACCAGTGCCACTTCCATGCGGTGTCCCACAGGGTTCTATACTATCTCCCATGCTTTTTGCAGTATACATACTACCATTGGGTGAAATAATCAGACGTCATGGCCTGGTCTACCACGCTATGCAGATGATACATAACTGTACCTGTCCTTTGCTCCAGGTACAAAGGACCCAATAACAACCCTAAATGGCTGCTTAGCTGAGCTTCAGGAGTGGATGAGTGCCAGTTGGCTGCTACTGAACCCTGATAAAACAGAGGTCCTTATGATAGGTCACAGGACAGGGCTTACAGCATAGCCAACCAACAGGACTTACGCTTGGGAGTTCAGAATTACAAAACACTAAACGTGTGGAATCTTGGTGTTGTCCTGGATCGTGGCTTGACACTTAAACATCAGGTATCAGCCACAATCAAATCCTCATTCTTTCATCTGAAGAACATAGCCAGAATCAAGCACTTAATTCCCTCAGAAGATCTGCCTAAAGTCATACATGCATTTATATCATCACGCCTAAACTACTGCAACGCCCTCTACCTCGGTCTCCCAGCAAAAGAATTACACCGTTTGCAGATGGTACAAAACGCAGCTGCCAGGCTATTAACCAACCAGCCCCGTTCCAGCCACATAACACCCATTCTCTACTGCCTGTCAGATGGCGAATTGTTTTCAAGATTGGCTTACTAACTTGCAAAGCCCTTCATGACCATGGCCCAGGATACCTGAAGCAGCTTCTGATTCCTTATTGTCCCACTCGATTGCTGCGATCCGTTGACGAAGGACTATTTACAGTACCTAGAATCTCACGGAATTTGTCTGGGGGTCGAGCTTTCAGTTTTGTGGCTCCAACCTTTTGGAACTCACTTCCCCGCACAGTTCGAGAGGCCTCCACTCTAGAATCCTTCAAAAATATACTCAACTCAATTATTCACCCAAGCATTTCAATATTGTCCCTTGTTTAAGCTTATTTAGTATTTTGTACTGTAAATGTAAAGCACTTTGAGTCCTTTAGGAGAAAAGCGCTATATAAATAAAATTAATTATTATTATTATTATATGGATTCCACAAGAAGCCAGCTAACAAACACTCTGGCCAGATGGACTTGCATGACTACCTCACAGGCTTACATGCAGACAGGCCTTCCTGTGTCGACTACAGTCTCTGCTCATTCTGCTCGCTCTGTGGGTCCCTCATGGGCAGCCCAGCGTGGCGCCTCAGCTGGTCTTCTGTCCACACCTTTCTTTGGATCTATGCCTTTGATACATTTGCCTGTCGGGATGCTTCCTTCGGACGTAGGGTTCTCCTATCAGCTCAGGAGCGTTCCTGCCCTTGAACAACTGCTTTGAGACATCCCCATTGTCTCCCAGGATACTCCGGTCCTTCCTTCTATACCCCGCCCACAGCCTGAGGGCACTTTAGTTTTGTTAACAAGCCCAAGGCAGGAGCAGGATAGGAGAGAAAGAAAAATGGTACACTGGGGAATCACACTCACACAGTCTTCCTTCTCACCTATTCTGCTCCTGCCTTGGGCTTGTTGACAAAATTGAAGTGCCCTCAGACTGTGGGCGGGGTATAGAGGGAAGGACCGGAGCATCCTGGGATAGAAAATCTTTGCTGTTGGTGTCCGGTTCTTCAGGTCTCACCTACACCCCAATGTCTCCCTGTGGACTCTATGGACTTGGAAGAAAGAGAGTTAACCAAGGTAAGTTTTACCATAACTCCCATGTGAATGCTTTAGATATTAGCCTGGTGGTCCTTAACATAGTTATTAGGTAGTCAGAGCAGAAAGTTTGCTTCTGTGACACCATCTAAATAATACCTAGTAATTTAAACAGGGAGTCCTGGAATTTTCAGTATTTTTAAATGCTAACGCTGCTTCGTTTCACCTCATATTACAAAGCTGCAGACATCTCTTGTGTAACCATACTTATGTGTGAGATTTATAAAGCAGTGCACATGTAATCATTAAAACGGGAAATAATATTTGGAAGCTTACAAACATCTTTTGGGGACCTGCCAACTGAAGGTCTACACAGCTCTATTGATCTAGTTTTACTAGATAGGTTTTTAGTTCTAGATATCTGATGTACAAATAGCATCAGTCTCATTTCAGACTGGTTTAGATGGGGTTTTAATTTCTACTGTAGTTCTTTAAATTAAATTTAATATTTTACTAGTTTCTGTGATTTAAAATGAACTCTTGTGTGTAATTAGATTAGAATTACTTATTCACCTGCTTATTATAGAATATTTTTTGTACTTCTAACAGCTATAAGATTTGATAGCTTCCCTATTACCCATCATTTGCCAGTCCGAAAGGGAAGCCTGTCTGAGTTTGGCACACAAAAATAGGTACATTCATTTATTACCCCATATCCATTACCACAATTGGCATCCAAATAAAATACTAAATATAACAAGATAAAACAGATAACATTTTCATCTGGGATGTGTTTGAGATACAAACCCTAGCTTATTATGAAAGGGTTTGAAGAGGAACTGTCTCACTCATTTACATCAGGTAAGCACCACATCTCTCTCATCGATGGTCTGATGGCGATAGTGAATGGTTTTTCCTCACAATCGATGAGAGGCCAAACTCAAGATGGTGCGTGCTGGTCCCCACTATGCACATTCGTGCTTCTGTCTGCGCATAGACAAACCATTCATGGCTCAACCATTGTTGGTTTCCTTTTGATGGTGAGAAACCATTGTCTGCAGAGCAATCGATTGTCATCCCTAGGGTGAGGAGGAAGCCTCTCCATAGATGGCATTGCTGGCAGAGGGGCTCCAGGCAGGGAGTACTGCACCCTCTGCTGGAGGTTGGGCCAGCCCTTTGTTTGCCTTAGCTATTATTTACTCTTGAACAAGAGAAAACTGAATCTAGATGGATTACTTATATTTCAGAAGGTGAAGGTTACCTTTCTCTTCCCACAGTCTCTGCTGCAGAGCTCAATACTTCATACGATGATGAGCGTAGCACACAATATTTTCCAGAATATCTGTCTGAAGGTGTTACTTCTGGCTGATAATAGGTGATCTATAAAATGTTTATGTAATGCTTGCCTATATGTTGTTGTCCACTAGTTACAGCCCCCTCCATATAGTAGCCATACGATTATAGCTTTTACACTGGCTACTATTTGGATGTAGATATCAGGATGTGTAAACTTTTGTGTCATCAATTATGTCAGGATTTATATCTAGTTTTACTATTGATTGTTACTTCTTGTTAAGGTAAAAATGTAGTAACCCATATTGTTTTTCATGTAAAAAGCATATTTTTGTGGTGGTAACATATTGTACCTTAACTTGTGACACGTAGATAGCTGCCCCTATGGAACAGTGTATTTGTCACCTCCACCTGATACTAGCTGGAGAAGGTAGGTGTATCCGCTTTATAATTCTTAAATGCATTTTGGTTAAGTAACCCGGAACAAGATGGTATCATTTGGAAGAGGACCCCCTCAAGTATGTATACATTGATGTCTGCTAGTGTGGTTGGAAGCTGATCATACACACACACATAAGGGTCCTCTATAGACTGCATGCCTGATAATAAACCGATCAATTGTCCTCAAATTGGTTGTACTGTAGCATGTAGTGTCCGCTAAGGCACATGGGGCACAGTTTGCAAAAAAATAAATAAATGCTTTTTGAGTCCATAATTTAAATTTATGCTATGATTATCAGCATCAACAACAGATACATTCTCTAATGCAACATTTTGTGGTAATTATTTCTTTAATTTTTGGGGGATAGGAGTCAAATTTAACTCTTAAAGAAGAGACTTTGGGGAAGAAAGCAATTTAGTCTGACATTGACATTCTTTTAAATCATATTGTCAAGGTTTTTTTTTTTTCTTAGCCAATGGATTATTTTCCTCAGTGAAACAAATTTATAATTAGAAATGTACTGTCAGAGGACAGTAAGATGATTATTGTGGCTTTTACTAGTGCACACAAGTATGTTTTATTATTTTCTTTAAAGAAACTTCATTATCTGGCATAACACAATATTTTGGGGCATATGCAATTGGGGGCTAGGTTTAGCAAGGTAAGAAACCTTGTGCCCAATTTTGGGTTACCGTAGTTATGCGTGCTCCCGTTACCCGTGGTATCCAATTTTTTTTTAAAAAGTGGTTGCATGGTTTTCAGAGCTGAAAAAAAAATAAAAATACTTAAGTGTCCGTGGATCTCTGGTGGTCTCCGCAGCTCCCGGTGGCCTCCCCTCCATCTTGTTACTGGGGAGGGGGCTGCTGGGAGATGTAGTTCTCCCAGTGCTGGCTACAGGAGGGAGGGTTGCGCGCACACACTTACAAACACTCACACACCTGCAAAAGACCCAGCTCCTGACACTGGATGCAGAAGATACTGCTTCGTAAGGTGAGTAATTAAGGACTAATTTATTTAATTGGAAACTTTCAATTGCTTAATTAGCCCTCAGGGAGGGGTACTGCTGGGGTCCCAGAGCAAGACCTGCTGATTTTTCCTTATTAAAAATCAGACTTGCTCTGGAGGTGCTCAAAAAAAAAAAAAACCTCCCGGTGCTAAAAAAAAAATTAAAAACCCTGCACCTAATTGAATATGCCCTTTTATGTATATATCTACAATTAGATACCATATATATTTGGGCATTGACAATATTTTGGTTCTTTTTGCTGTTTCCCAAACAATATTGAAATTTATAAGTATATACAGGTTGAGTCTCCGATATCCAAAATGCTTGGGACCAGAGGTATTGTGGATAACGGAATAGTCCGTATTTCGGAATATTTGCATATCATAATGAAATATCTTAGGAATGGGACCCAAAAATGTGTTATATACACCTTATACACACAACCTGCTGGTAATTTTATACAATAATTTCAATAATTTTGTGGCTCAAACAAAGTTTGTGTACATACATAAAATTCAGTTGTTTCATATACACCTTATACACACAGCCTGAAGGTAATTTTATACAATATTTTTAATAATTTGTACCTTAGACAGTTTGTGTACATTGAACCATTAAAAATCAAAGGTTTCATTATCTCAGTCATGCCAAAAAAAAATCTCTATTTCTGAATATTACATATTTCGGAATATTTGGATAAGG
This sequence comes from Taudactylus pleione, assembly GCA_031769625.1. Lineage (NCBI taxonomy): Eukaryota > Metazoa > Chordata > Amphibia > Anura > Myobatrachidae > Taudactylus > Taudactylus pleione. The sequence goes on along the minus strand of JAUIMM010000086.1, from coordinate 8,623,163 downwards.
GAGACTCAACCTGTAATGAATAGGGTTTTAAAGTGCAAGCTATAAGCTTTAATTTGAGGGTATTTATAGCCAAATTGGAGCAAGGGTTCAGGACTTACAGCTGTTTGATATGTCACCTCTTTTTCAAAGGACCAAGTGTAATTGGACCATTGACACAAAAGCTGTCTCATGGACAGATGTTGGCTATAACTTTATTATTTCTTTATCAATAAAGCAGGCAAAATGTCTGGAGTTGATTCCAAGGGGTAAATTTACGAAGAATCGTGTTTGGGCGAGATTAAATTCGAACAGGTTCCCATAAACACGCGAGTTTTCCCAGACCAAACTCACAAATTTAACAAGAAGTGAGTTTTGCAAAATTGTGTGTCGTGCGAGTGTTTGGCAAAGCATGTGCGAGAATGGATGTGTTTATAAAACGCACACGAGAATGCATGCATCATCCTAGAAACATGTTCTGATTGAAGCAGTCACGTTATATACACACTGCCCAAGCATATAAAATGCCACAAATAGCCCAAACTTTGAGGGTTTTGTTGGTTAGATGTTGCAGATGGATAGTGAGGAGTCTGTTTAATGGTGTAGGAGAGTTTTTGTTTAGAGGAATAGATTGCTGCTTGGTATGTGGAAATTGTTTTGTGCTTATTTGTCTCGTCAAATATTTGTTTGTCTAATTTTTTTGTCTTTCTTGATTGTTTTTTCTTTTGTCCTGTCAGTGTCACTTTTTTTGGGTGTTTGTATAGGGAGGGGGATGGGAATATGTCCAGGGCAGAGGAGAGGCAAGAAGAGAGTGAGGTGGAATAGTTGCATCTCAAGAGGCCCTATTAAGTAGTGCAGGCAGCAGTAATGATGCGCCAAGGCAGAGGGGCAAGATGAAGATGGGGCACAATGTGAAATTCTCTGTGGAGGAGAACATGGTCCTTGTGCAGGAGGTCATGAAATCCCAGCACGTACTGTTTGGACAAAAGGCTGCCAGCACATTGACGCAAGAATGCCATATCACCCAGAACATAGCATGCCTGCAGGACTAAAAAAAAAAAAAAAAAGAAGCTGCCCTGACTGCATAACACTGTAACTCCTGGCTAAGGAAGCAGATTCAGGTATCCATTAGTGGCTGAAATGCCATCATTACCTGAGTTAGTCTGAGAGTTGTCAGTTGTCTGGATATCCCAGTCAACATTCTCATGTACCTGAGTTAGGTACATGAGAATGTTGACTGGGATATCCCGACAACTCACAGACTAAAAATTACCAGTAGCCAGAAAGTTCAACACAACCAGAAGCTTATGCGGGCCTGAGAGAGAGTGGGAACATGCTGTGTCAGAGTGTAGGTCCAGTTTGACTTGGTCATACAGATGTAATATGTTGTTACACTTCAGCCGGAACATCTGTATGACCTCGCCATCGGCCAGTGCGTTCAGGTTCAAACGCCTCCTAAAAAAAAAACGTGCACTGTGCAGCTTTTGTAATACATGCATTACCTCCTGGGCCTGCTCAGTTTTTTGCTCCTGGTTGTTTTCAGCCTGGTGGTAGAGCCTCACAAATCCCAGCTAGATGCAGTGAATAGCAATTGTAGTATATCCTGCTATTTTTCCTTCACACTAATCAATGCTGCTCATTTAGCCCCTTTTAATAGGGATCTTCATTGTTTTCCCACTAATTGGATGTGTTCACAGGTGTTTCACGTTGCAAACACTCACCTCAGGAGGTAGTCTATTTGAAAAATATGAGATATGGTAAGACCTTACCTTTGTTATCTCTATTTCTACGAAGTCCATAGGGTTCCACAGGATACCTTGGGGTATAGGTGATGACGTCAGGCATCGGGCACCATAGAGTTAAAGCTTTCAGCCTCCCAGGATGCACTAGGGTCCCCCTCCTATACCCCGCCCCCGAGCCAAGGCATCTCAGTTACGTACCAAGCCATAGGCCGGAGAAGGAAGAGAGAGAAAAAGATCTGGACACACACAAGAATCACATTCTCACCAAAGGGAGACTGACAAACCGGTGACCAGAGCAAAGCCCATATGCAGTACAGGTGTGACAGGGCGGGAGTCCTGTGGAACCCTATGGACTTCGTAGAAATAGAGATAACAAGGGTAAGTTCTTACCATATCTCATATTTTCTACTTCAGGGTCCATAGGGTATCCACAGGATACCTTGGGGATGTCCCAAAGCAGTATCCTTTAAGGGTGGGGACGCTCCAGTGCTGAAAGGAGAATCCGCCGCCCGAAGGAAGCATCCTGAGAGGCAAAGGTGTCAAACGCGTAATACCTCACAAAGGTATGGACCGAGGACCATGTGGCAGCCTTGCAGATCTGGACTGCAGAGGCACCACGTTGAGCAGCCCACGAAGGACCCACAGACCTAGTGGAATGAGCCCTCACAGAGGATGGAACCGGAAGGCCTTCATGAAGATAAGCTTCTGAAATGGCCATACGGATCCAGGCTGCCAAAGTCTGCTTTGAAGCAGGCCAACCCTTTTTATGGAAGCCATAGAGGACAAACAAGGCGACCGACTTCCTAAACGAAGAAGTGCGGTCAACATAAATCCTCAAGGCCCGCACAACGTCCAAAGTGGCCTTACCCACTGAAAGATCAGGTGAGTTAAAAGCCCGCACAACGATTTCCTTGTTGATGTGAAAACTTGAGACAACTTTAGGAAGGAAACCAGGACGAGTGCGCAGCACCGCCCTGTTCCTATGAAAAATCAGAAAAGGGGGTCTACAGGAGAGAGCCCCTAAGTCAGAAACACGTCTGGCCGAAGCAATGGCCAGAAGGAAAATTGTTTTAGCTGTCAGCCATTTGAGGTCCACTGAGCCCAGTGGTTCAAACGGCGGTCCCTGGAGAGCCCTCAGTACCACAGCTAAATCCCAAGGCGCCACCAGTGGAACAAAAGGTGGCTGAATTCTGAGAACACCTTGCATAAAGGTGCGCACATCAGGGATTGCATCAATCCTATGATGGAACCAGACGGACAGGGCAGACACCTGCACCTTCAGAGACGCAAGGAGAAGCCCATGGTTCAGTCCCGCCTGCAGGAAGGCTAACACTCTAGACAGACGGAACTCCCGAGGGGCATAACCTCTCGGTCGACACCACTGGAAGAACGTATGCCACACTCGATGGTATATCCTTGCAGAGGATGGTTTCCGAGCCCGTAGCATTGTTTGCACTACAGAGCTGGAAAACCCCCTGGACCTTAACATGGCCGTCTCAACAGCCACGCCGTCAAAGACAGCCGAGTCAGGTCCGGGTGAAGACAAGGACCCTGTGACAGGAGGTCCGGTCGTAACTGCAACCGCAGAGGAATGTCCACGGACAGACCCTGGAGGTCTGAGAACCAGTGCCTCCAGGGCCACGCGGGAGCTATCAACAGGAGCGTCCCTCCTTCCTGTTTGAATTACCCGCGGAAGACTGGAAACCGGAGGAAACAGATAAGCAAACCGGAACGTCCACTGGACGGACAGAACATCCACCAGAGACGCCTTTTCGTCTCTTGTGCGAGACCCGTACACCGGCAACTTGCCGTGACGCCATGAGGTCGATCTCTGGAAGACCCCACCTGTCCACCAGAAGTTGAAAGACGTCCTGGTGCAGAGACCATTCCCCCGGATGAACGTCCTGGCGACTGAGAAAGTCCGCCTCCCAGTTTAGGACTCCCGGGAGGAAGACTGCTGATATGGCCGGAAGATTGCTCTCCGCCCAAACCAGGATCCGGGACACCTCCACGAGAGCCGCCCGACTTAGTTTCCTCCTTGCCGATTTATGTAGGCTACAGTGGTAGCGTTGTCCGACTGGACCTGCACTGGGTGACCTTGGAGAACCCGATGTGCCTGCTGGAGAGCATTGAAAACCGCTCAGAGTTCCAAGATGTTTATTGGAAGCTCTGTTTCCGCTCGAGTCCACCTGCCCTGGAACAAGTGTGGACCCGTGACTGCTCCCCAGCCCCGAAGACTGGCGTTCGTTGTCAACAGGACCCAATTCGCCACCCAGAACGGACGACCCTTGTTGAGATGGGTCGTCTGCAACCACCAGGTTAGAGACAGGCGAACCTCCGGAGTGAGCACCATTGTCTGTGATTTTAGAGTCTGAGGCAGTCCATTCCATTTGGACAGGATCAACTGCTGCAGAGGTCTGGAGTGAAACTGGGCATATTCCACCATTTCGAATACTGAGACCATGGAGCCCAGTAACTTCATCGCCGAGTGTAGAGACGCACGGCGACTCTGCAGACAACTGCGCACCCTCAACTGCAAGACCGAGATCTTTTCCCCCGTAACAAAGATCCTTTGCTGTCCGGAGTCCAATAAGGCTCCGAGGTGCAGAATCCTCTGGGATGGGATCAGGGTGGACTTCTGCCAGTTTATCAACCAGCCGTGCCGTTGCAGTACCGCAATGGTCAGGTTCAAATGACGTAGAAGGAGCTCTGGAGATCCTGCCACCAACAGAAGGTCGTCCAAGTACGGTAACATGCGGACTCCCTGCAGCCGCAGAGAAGCTGCCATAACCGCCATCACCTTGGTGAATACACGTGGTGCTGTCGCCAGCCCAAAAGGTAATGCCCGTAACTAAAAGTGGTCGTTGCGGATTGCAAACCTGAGAAACTGTTGATGGCGTAAAAGAACAGGGACATGCAGGTAAGCGTCCTGTATATCCAATGACACCATGTAATCCCCAGGTTCCAGCGCCAGAATGATGGACCGTAGGGTCTCCATCCGAAACCTCGGCACCCGCAAAGACTTGAGTGCTTTGAGGTTGAGGATCGGACGATACGACCCATTGGGTTTCTGCACCAAAAACAGATTGGAATAGAAACCCTGACCCCTCTGGGAGAATGGAACAGGCACTATAACTCCAGCCTGGAGCATATTGTGCAAGACTTTCCGCAGTTCCACTGCTTTGTTCCGGTCTGATGGAAGACCCGTGGTGAAGAATCGGGACGGGGGCCTGTGCCGAAAGGAAAGGGCATACCCGTGAGAAACCACCTCGTGAACCCAAGTGTCTGGCGTGGTAACCGACCAACACTGGGCGAACTGCAGCAGGCGGCCTCCCACTTTGGGATCCCCCAAAGGGAGGCCCGGACCGTCAGGCCGCTGGCTTGTCATCTGGCTTAGGGGCCAGACGTCTGGTACTACAGGCCTGTTTCCGGGGCTTGGCCGATTTTTTGGGGCCAGCCTGTCTGGGAAAGGACTGAGTCTTAGGCCTACCCTGGGCCCTGTAAGGCCGAAAGGACAACCTACCAGAACTGGAAGGGACAGCAGCAGACGGAAGACATGCCGACTTGGCTGCCGCCAGTGTGGCTACGATTTTGTCCAGATCCGGACCAAATAGGACTTCTCCATTAAACGGCAAAGCTTCCAAGCCCTTCTTGGAATCAGCATCCGCCTTCCAAGATCGCAACCATAAGGTGCGTCGAGCAGCTACCGCAGCCGAAGAAATCCGAGACGCAAGGGTACTGACATCCAAGGCCGCTTCATTGATATAAGTGGCCGAATCCCAGATATTGCCTATCAACTCTGTCTGTTCAACCGAACAGTCGGAATCGAGAGAGGCCTCCAAAGTATCAGCCCAGCGCTCCATAGCTCTGGCTACCCAACAAATGGCCATAGCCGGCCTAGCTGCCTCCCCCGCAAGGGAATTAAAGGACTTTAGGCAGATCTCTACCTTACGGTCCGTAGAATCCTTCAAGGAAGACATGGAGGGAATGGGCAACGTAGCACTGCGGACCAGGCGTGTCACATGAGAATCCACCTGTGGAGGTGACTCCCACTTAGAAAAATAATTATCCGCAAACGGATAAACCACCGCCAAGCGCTTCTGAGGCTGATATCGTTTGCTAGGCTGTTTCCACGCCTCCTCTAAATGGTCCACTAACTGACCTGAAAGAGGAAACACTGTGGCGTCACCCTTAATATCCTTTAAAAAAGGCATATTTAGACTTGGACACTGGAGGATCTTCATCCTCAATCACTAAAACTGTGCGGACTGCCCGAATAAGTCCAGGAATATATACCTTGGACCTAGCGTCCGCCTCTTTAGTATGGAGAGGTTCCTGGTCAGAAAGATCCAGAATCTCCCCATCATCAGACGTCACGTCGTCATCCTCACAAGGAGCAGACAGAGACGCCACCGGCCGCTTATGTGGCCGCAACACAGACTCCCCTTGTAACACGTCCGACAAGTGCTGTACAGAACTTGTCAGCGAATAAACCCACGCAGGCTCCTGAGAGACTTGGGGAGGGCTATAAGGGAGACTGTGGGGTACCATCAGTTGTCTCTGGAAAACCTGCATGGGTGACGACACCACTGACTGCTGTGACAATCCCATCTGTGAGAGCGCAGGCTGCGGAGCTAACTGGCCCACAAGGGTTGTAAGTGCTTTGGCGAAACAAGCCCAGGGCGGCTCCTGTACCGGGGCCATGACAGTAATTGGCCGCGCCAATAAATAACACTGCCGACACCCACCCCTCCACGCTACCCTCCCCCTCCGCTATTGGTACCTTACATGTAGTACACTGAAGCTGGAGAGGAAAGTCACTTTCAGACATGATGGTAAGTATGTGACTCCTCACACTAATACTTTTAGTATAGCGTGAGACCACCCTGCAATCACCGCACCGCAAGGGATTTAGCGGAAAAAGATCAGGGACAGTGAAAAGGCTGACAGTAGAAATGAAAGTACAGGCAGCAGCGCTAGCAGAAGTCACATACAATGCAAAGAAAATTAATTCCTGCACTATCAGCGCTGTTCTCAACTACGCAGACAAGGAGCCTGGTAGGACACAGCGCTGCATACACTGACCTGAACCTTAATGGAGGAGAGGTATGCCGGGGGACCCAGACCTCGATGCCACCTTTCCAGGCTTCCAGCAGCGCTCACCATGCGTTCAGAGAAGATGGCCGCCGAGGAGCATAGAGGAGGCCGGCCTGGGGGAGGAGCGCTGCCACAGGCCCAGTCGGCGTGTGCAGAGAGGGCTGTGTGCAGCGGGGGAGGCGCCGGCTGTGAGACAGGGAAGGCGCGCTCCCCTGGCATGCATTTAACCCCTGGGACGCCACAGCGATACCGCTCAGCCGTGGTCCAGCTGTCCCAGGGGGGTAGTGGAAGCGCAGGTTAGTACCTGGCTCCACTCTGCAGCCAGTCCCCAGGGAGTCCCCTGCCTGGGGACTGTGGGCCATGTTCAGCAGGGTCCCACCGCGGGGCCCCGCTGCATACCTTGCTGTCCCCCTTATATCCGGCCATGGTCCCAAAACATCTGGGGTCACCGCTAGCTGTGACCCCAGACGCTTACCAGCATCCCCGTATCGGTACCGGCGGGGGTGTAGGGAAGACAGCATGGACGTTAGCACTGACTGTCCATGCTGTACTTCCAGATGTGCAGCAACAGCTGCATTGTAGAAAGCTTCAGGGGCTCTTCTAAGCCCCCCTCTTAACAGGTGCATCCGACTCCGGCCGGGCACCAAACTAAACTGAGATGCCTTGGCTCGGGGGCGGGGTATAGGAGGGAGACCCTAGTGCATCCTGGGAGGCTGAAAGCTTTAACTCTATGGTGCCCGATGCCTGACGTCATCACCTATACCCCAAGGTATCCTGTGGATACCCTATGGACCCTAAAGTAGAAAGTCTATTTTGTTGATAGTTTGGTATTTCTCATGCAAGTTTCAATTTGCGTGTTGAATGGTTTCCTATGGGAAGTACTTGTGAGTTTGGTCGATGTTGTATTTGGTCGTGTTTTGTAAACTGTTTTGATCGTTTCCTACATGTTCACACGGATTTGCCCTTGGTAAATTTGCCAGTCAGAAAAAAGGCTAAACTCGTGTGAGAATGCAATCTCGCCCAAACACGATTATTTACCCCCAAGTGTGGCATTTGAAGTTAGAAGATGTTGCTGTGAACCCACAATATGTGGTAAAAGGAGCTCTCAACACAAGTGAAAAAGGCCATGCTTAAGGTGCCCCCCCACACAGCGATCTTTTACACGATCTGGCCGATTCCGAGGCATTGGAACGACAGATCATGTAAAATATGGCCAAATCGTGAGTAAATCGTGAGTCCCCACTCACGATCACGATGCGATGCGCGCCCCCGAAGGTCGCACATCGCATTGTCAGATCTGCCGTGCAGTACGGCAGATCTGACAATCTTGGACACAATGCACTATAAAAACGTCTGGATGCAGGAGAGATTGTGTGAAGATTAGACAGCATATCGTGTGCTGAGCTGCCGGGGAGAGTTTCAAGGGAAATCGTAGACATTGGCTGATTGTAAGTATATCGGTATGTGTGTGGGCACCTTTAGGCTGCAAAAACAAACAAATCAAATCTATCAGAGAGTTAGCGACAACTGGAGAATTGGAGGGAGGCCTCCCTATGTCTCACTGGCCTGTGACTTTCAGACACAGGTCTCCTCTCCCAACATGCACTGTTTAGATACACAGGACTAGTAGTGTCTGCGCCTAGGGCAGAAGGATCTCCCCAAATACAAAACATGGATAACAAAAACATTCACACTATTACTCTTTCTCCCTTGCCATTCACTAATGGCAAAAATTCAATATTTCTCTTCACACTATATGCAACTAGCTGTGAGGCTATTATTCATCTATCAGTGCTGATGCCTGCTCTACTCTTAAGAATGTGAAGCTGCTGAAATGGTGTTGGTTCAGATCAATCCTGTAGATAACCGAATAACATACTTCTAGTGTACACACAACTTAAATTTGTAAATATGAGGACTCTGCTTTCATTTACCTAAGTTTTTAATGACATAATGAAAGGAAAGAAGAGATGCTGGACTGACAGTATTGATATAGGGTTAGTACTCTCTTGATGGATGGGGGTAGCAATCTCTAGGTGATAGTACTGCTCTATTGATGCATGAAATTAAAGAATCCATGGAATTAGGAGCGATGCTGGCTTAACTTCATCCCAGTGCTGTCTGGAAAGGACTGTTACCTCCTGTCCAACATCTGGAGCCAGCAAACAGAGATGAGAAAAAAGATGGGTGGGAGGGTGCTGAGAAAAAAGAAGCCTGTAACACCATTCAAGATAGCTACTGACCTGGCAAATGACTGGTCCAAAATACGATCTTCTAGTATTACCCAAATAATTAATCTTTACAATTTCAGAGAATTAAATTCTCAACTTAAATGTTGCAGCCTCCAAGGTTATTGTAATTATTGCAAAATAGCAAACTTAAAGTAATGAGCCCATCAAAAATGTACTTTTCATTTGTATTTTAAAATTTTTGATATTTGACTATAATATAGGTTTTGTTTAAAATTTTACACTAACAGTTTAAGGCCTCAATTTGAAACTTGGTATGGATTAACTAAAACCATCAGGGAAGTAAAACAAAGTATTTTAATATTTTAAACAATATTTTATATATAATAAATAAATATATATATATATATATATATATATATATACACACACACACATACATACAATATAATTTTTTTATCCATTTTTAAATGTTTGAGTCTTGTCTTAAAATGTACACTTCCTTTAACCCTGTCATTTGGTATGCAAAATTTAAAGCTATGTTCTGAACAAAATGTTTCCGAAGATATCTTATTCCTGGCCTGACAAAATAGTTTTTGTATACTTTTTAGTGCCAAAATTTGTAAACTTTTGTTGTTTTTAATACCTTTATAACTCAAAAAAAACTTTAAATTCAAGCTTTGTAGTCAGCTTTTAAATCCGTTAGTATACGAAGTGCATTAAAAAATGGGAACTCAAGAGGAAAAAAGTAATAAATTGCATGAGTTGTAATGACCCTTGGTGCAAAAATGTTTTACTTTCCATCTGTATATTTAAATACGTGGGTGATTCAATAGATGAGGTAATAAGGTAACAAGATCTCATTGCGTACATTTTTTTCAACTCGTAAGTATACGTATAATCCTTGGTACAGATTATTTTTCTGCACAGGCTCCATACTAGTCTAAACATTTGTTCCAATGGTACACCAAGGCATCTATCCCGAAATAGAAGAAATCCGTGTCAAGCACTTGAAGCCTGTACAAGGCGGTCAGTGTTCTCCCCAGAATTTTTTTCCAGCCAGGTGGCATCCAAAAGTAGCCGGGTGGGGGCCTTCGCAATTATGTGCGCGCCAGGAAAAGGGGTATCTCCCTTACCAATCCAGCCCGACATGTCTCCGGCTGCTCCCCCACTGGCTCTCAGTCAAAAGTGCCCCCTGTATTTGTGCCCTTTATACAGTGCCCCCTGTAGTTTTTCCCTTTATGCATTGCCCCCTGTAGTTTAGCTTTGCCCTTATGCAGGGCCCCCTGGCTTAAATAGTGTCCCTTATGCAGTGCCCCCAGGCTGGCTCCTTATGCAATGCCACCAGGTTTAAAGTGTCCCTTATGCAGTGCCCCCAGACTTAAATAGTGCCCCTTAGGCAGTGCCCCCAGACTGGTCCTGGCCCCAGCCCAGCACTTACCTTTACTTGCTGGCCACTCCATTTGCCTCGCGCTGACTGGATCTAACTAGATCCAGCAGGCGTGCGGGGCAGGCTCTTCACATCGCGGGTGACGTCATCCGCGCAGTGCATCACTGGGAACGCTTGCCTCTGAAGCGATCGGAGGCTTCTTTAGCCTCCGGTCACTTCAGAGGCCAGCGTTCCACAGCGGGGGTTGGTGGGGGAAAGTGCTAGGTGGTAGGCTGTTTCTGCCGAGAGATAAGCCCGCAGAAAACAGCCTGGGGAGAACACTGGCGGTTTTTCTGAACTTCACCATTGGTTACGAAACGTCTTCCACCCAGGACCAAAGAGATGGTTATCGTGCAGCCATACGATGCCTGTTCGCAGAAACCCGGGTCATTTTTGACGAATTGACCTCTGCAACTGACTTAATGTGTCACAATAGCGGACAGTATCTCCCTTGGTAAAGTAATTAACAAGAAGCACACCCTTGTGATCCCAAAACATGGTCACCATGACCTTCTTTGCTGATGGAGTTGTTTTGGATGTCTTTGAAGGTGGGGATGATGCGTGTTTCCATGTCATGGATGCTTTCTTAGTCACGTTTCATCGCTTGTAACAATACACTGCAGGAACTGCACTCCCTCCTCATTGTACCGCTTGAAGTGCTCAAGAGACAAACCCATCCTATTGGTTTTGTGAACTACTGTTAGTTGCTTCGGTACCCAGCGTGAACACTTTTTTTTCCTGTACCAGACTTGCTCATGAACGATGTTATGCACAGTACCCACTGACCACAGTATCAGACCTTCAATGCGGCACAAATTATCTCTGGTGGACGTGCTTGGCCGGCTGGATTGCTGCTCATGTTGAACGTATATTCTGCCGTTATCAAAAGCAGTGCACCAAACCCAAATCTGTTTCCTTGACATGATGTTATCACCGTACACCTCGACAAGTTGGCAGTGAATTTCAGCTGGTGATGTGCACTTTAGACACAGGAAGCTGATTACACTGCGCATTTTCTCCACCCCCAACGTCATAGTCCCAGCTGATGTTGGGACAGTATGACTGATATGAAGCGATATCTAATGGCTGTGATGGGAAGCAGTGGTCTACCTGCTCTGGACTGGTGGGAAATTACAATGAAATAGAGAGCAATACACAGGTGAGAGGTCTTATTGAAAAACCCTCGTAGTATATGTAGGAAAGAAGACAGCACTCTTAAACAGTTTCAATAAACCAAGTGTGTTTACTGTGCAACTCACTAGTTTGCACAGTAAACTCAGTTTGATTATTGCAACTTTTCCAGAGGGATGTCTTCTGTTTTTGCATACTCTAATTAGTGAGGTAATGCACTGTTGGTCAGCGTTAAGGCTTAGTTCTAAGTAATTGGTGTTCCAATTCATCCCAGATGTGTTTGACGGTGTATAGGTCAGGGACCGGTGCAAGCCAGTCAAGTTCTTCTATAACAAATAATTTTTATTTATATATCTCTTTTGAATGAGGCGTTGTCATGCTGAACAAAATTGGAAGCACACAATTCTTTAGAGTTTCATTGTATTCTGTACCATTAAGATTTCCTTTACTTGGGACTAAGTGGTCCTGACCAAACCATGAAAACAGCCCAAGGCCATTAATCCATCTACACCAAACTTTATAATTGAAAGTACACATCTGAGCAGGAATCGTTCACTTGGCATCTGACACAATCAGATTCCGCCTTCAGATTTCCAGATGGTGACGTGGTTTGTCACTCTAGAGAACGCGTTTCCACTGTTCAATGGTTCAATGTGTCTGTGCTTCAGTAATGTTTGGCATTTCACATGGAGATCTGAGGCTTGTATGTGGAAATCATGAAATTCCTAATGAGTTATTCCAGAATCATTTGGAACTAGGAAGTGAGTGTTGCGACTGTGGGCCTGATTAATTACGGATCGCGATTGCAGTTACGCTTATGCACACAGACCCAATGCGAAAATATGCTAATGTTAGCATTCGCTATGCCATCGCAGCACATCATCAGGACACTCACTTCCTCTTACATCAGTAATACCTTGCAAGTCTGTGAAAACATTGGTAACATTGAGTGCTATCGGAGACTCACACTTATTTACAACAGATCTGACCTTTAGACTTTACTCAAAATTTGCTAACCTCATCACATGCAGAGAAAGCTCAAGCTGCATATGCCATCGTAGTGACTAATTTATGCACATCCCTGTAATGCCGTTCAAACGCACTAACAGGCCTGCGTTTCCCCGACCACCCCCCATCCACACCCCCAAACGGTCACTTCCTGTCAATCACTCTGCAATGGGTCTGCTTGGTGACTGCGATCTCAGTGGAGCCTTTGCACATGCTCACTGCGATGTATGCGCAGTACGCAACAATTGGCCATCTGCGTGTGTAATCGCAATTGCGATCCGTAATTAATCAGTCCCTATGTGCTCAGCACTCCATTCTCCCATTCTGGGAGCCTGTGTGGCCTACTTCCCAGCTGAGCTCTTGTTGCTCCTAGACGTTTCCATTTCACAATAACAGCTGTTGCTGTTAACTAGAGAAGCACTAGCTGGGCACAGATTTGACAAACAGACTTGTTGAAAAGGTGGTATCCTAGACAGTGCCGCATTGAAAGTCACTGATCTCTTTGGTACATCCCATTTTACTTCTGTTTGTTCATGAGGATTGCATGATGATATGCTTGATTTTAGGCACCTGCTAGTAATGTTTGTGAATAAAATAACCAAACGCACTATTTATTAGAAGTAGTGTCCACGTACCATGTAGTGAGCATGTTTCTGTGCATATATTACAAAGAAGGAAAAATCAAGAAATGTTTTAGATGAAACTGTTCATACCCACAAAGCATAAATCCAGCACACATTTAGACAAGTGCAGTTCAATAAATAGCAAAAAAAAAACCAGTGTAACAGTATACTTAGCAGAAACGTTTCAAAGTAGCAAAAGGTGAACGCATCAGACTGACATTTGGTGCCTCTGCTGTGCCAAACACACCGTTTATATATAGAAAAGGGGGCCCTAGACTGCACACCCTGAATATATATATAATGGGAGATGCTACCTGTGGAGACTATTGTTGCAAACACAAGAAAAGAAAGTACAAGTGCACAACTCCAACATTACTAATTTTATATAATACATTCATAATGCAATAGAATTTTGCAATACATAGAGGTTTTAGCATAATCATGGCCATGGTTATGGGCCTACCCACCGCGCCCAGGTAACCTCTGAGGGTAGGTCCCTAACCTACTAGGGTTGAAATCTAGAGCACAGGACACTCCCAAACAGGCCCAGCTGAGCCACCCCAGGGCATCACTCTAATGAGAGAAGGTGAAGTGTAAGATAGGAGCAGCTACTGCTGCATATATAAGAAGGTGAAAAATAGAGGTTTAAAAATACATATATATTAAACAAACAATAAAGGTGCTAAAAGTGTAAAAAGGAAAATGTGTTTATAATGTGATGCCCTGAAGCAGCCACACCAAAGCAATCCAGGGGACCCATGCCCCAAAAGATTAGCACCCCTCCCCCCCCTTGGTTTTAAGCAGGGATGCTGGCATTTTGACTGCACCTTAGTACAAGGCACAATCCTAGGTAAGTCCTAAAAATGTTTATACTGCAGTGCAGCTATGGGTTGATATGCAGCAGTAGCTGCTCCTATCTTACACTTCACCTTCTCTCATTAGAGTGATGCCCTGGGGTGGCTCAGCTGGGCCTGTTTGGGAGTGTCCTGTGCTCTAGATTTCAACCCTAGTAGGTTAGGGACCTACCCTCAGAGGTTACCTGGGCGCGGTGGGCCATGGCCATGATTATGCTAAAACCTCTATGTATTGCAAAATTCTATTGCATTATGAATGTATTATATAAAATTAGTAATGTTGGAGTTGTGCATTTGTACTTTCTTTTCTTGTGTACACACCGTTTATATACCCAGGCTCGTGGCAAAAATGAATATTATGGTATTAGCCTTGTAACATCCATGCTCAAAGCTGATGTGTGGGTAAGGACAAACCCACATGTAAAATTGTTCTATCATGTTATGTCATTACAATTCAAAATTAGACCATGAATACTAGGTAAACTTTACAAATTAACACTTTTCTTTTCTGTTTTAAATTTTTGTTTCTTGTTCACATTTTAGGACCAATTCAGATTCTGCTTTGCATCAAAGTACAATGAATCCCAGTCAGCAAGAAACATTCAGTGGAAGTTCTCAGGATATTCAGCAAAAACGAGGTGCATTTTATATATGAGCAGATTATTTTACAGGACTAGGTTCAGTAGTGGTTTAATTTCTGGGGAATTAGGTTAAAAAGGCCCTCAAATACCTGACTCCATTATAATCTGTGGTACAGTTCAACTATTTTCGGCTTGCTTATCAAAGCTGAAAAGATCTGACCTACATTTGCAGATCTGATCCTGACCTGTGATCCATTTTTCGTATGCAGTGATCAGGAAACCAAGCTCTATGGGATTGACTCAATTGAACGTGAATTCAATTCAGCGCGCTGTTAAGGATTTTTTTCTCGCACCCCTCCAGGGGTGCGAGAAGAAAGCCGACAAAAGTACAGACGCGATGCTGTTTTCTGCCCTTAGTGCGGCGGAAGCAGCATCATGCCAGGCAGTTTAGTCAGAAAATGCCTGTTCTCCCGACTAAACACACTGTCTAAGGCACGAGGGATGGGAGAACGGGTATTCTCCGACCAAACAAGCTCGCTGGATTGAGTGGCTCCGGGAGCTTCCTCCCGGCGCTATTTAATTTGCGTTCAATTGAATCGACCCATTGTATTGTTTCAGGTTTGCTTGGACTAATTGGTCTCTTTGAGCCCAAAGAAAATAAATATTTCTTTATCAGGCCTGTCAATATGTGGACAGCTTAAGAAGCAATTAATTTGATCTGACACTGCCACACAATATATATACATAGTTTGGCCACTGATGTGTGGCCAGATGGGGAGCTCTGGCGTTTAACTGATCATGTTGTTTATAGCATTTTTTTTTAGGAACAATATGTGGCTAAAAAAAAATAAAACAGTGATTGTTATTGGAACCCTGCAGATTTGGTGTAAAGCTGCAAAATTAGTTTACAAAGCAGTTTGTGGCCTGTGTTTATTTTTGTTTTATTTGTACAGAACACACATTGTGAACTTTGAAATATATGTGACAGATTTTGTGTGATTTGCTGCTCAGAACAATTTAAGCAGTATCAAATATTTTCACTCTGCATATGGTAAACACATTATTAAGATAATTTAATAATGCAGAAGTGGCCAATGTTTGAAAGTTTAAATTGCAATACAACTGTTTGGTATCCTTCGATTCAAACATCCCCCCACTCCAAATACGTTTTTAAATATTTTGTTAGTTATACAGTATGCTCAAAGGGCATAAGGCATGATCGCTCCATCTTGTAAAATACACAGTGTTTTTAGATAACGCACACTTATTGTGATGGGTGGTGGTGTTTACTGCACTACTGCTTTTATGCAATGTTTTGTTTATATCTTTCTACTTCAGGGTCCATAGGGTATCCACAGGATACCTTGGGGTATAGGTGTGACGTCAGTCGCAGGGCACCAAAGAGTTAAGCTTTCAGCCTCCCAGGATGCACTAGGTCCCCCTCCTATACCCCGCCCCCGGGCCAAGGCACCTCAGTTTAGTTTGGTGCCCGGCCGGAGTCGGGTGCACCTGTTGGAGTGGGGGCTAGAAGAGCCCCTGAAGCTTTTTCTTCATGCAGCTGTGGCTGCACATCTGGATGAACAGCATGGACAGTCAGTCCTGACGTCCATGCTGTCTTCCCTACACCCCGCCGGTACCAGAACGCCGGTACTGATCCGGGGATGCTGGTGGGCGTCTGGGGTCACAGCTAGCGGTGACCCCAGATGCTCCGGACCATGGCCGGATTCAAGGGGGACAGAGGTAAGCAGCGGGGTCCCGCGGTGGGTCCCCGCTGATCACATGGTCCTAAGTCCCCAGGCAGGGGGCTCCCTGGGGACTGGCTGCAGCGTGGAGCCAGGCGACCAACCTGCGCTTCCACTACCCCCTGGGACAGCGGACCGCAGCAGAGCGGTAGCGCTGCGGCGTCCCAGGGGTTAAATGCATGCCAGGGGAGCGCGCCTTCCCTGTCTCACAGCCGGCGCCTCCCCCGCTGCACACAGCCCTCTCTGCACTGTGTTGACTGGTCCTGTGTCAGCGCTCCTCCCCCAGGCCAGCTTCTCTCTGCTCCTCGGCGGCCATCTTCTCTGCATCGCATGGTGAACGCTGCTGGAAGTCTGGAAGGAAGCATCGTGGTCTGGGTCCCCCCGCATACCTCTCCTCCGCTGTGGCTCAGGTCTGTGTATGCAGCGCTGTGTCCTACCAGGCCCTGTGTCTGTGTAGTTGAGTGATCAGCGCTGTTAGTGCAGGAATTGTTATTTCTCTGCATTGTATGTGACTGTGCTAGCGCTGCCTGTAACTTTTCTTCTCTAAACTGTCAGCTTTATTACTGTCCCTGTTCTTTCTGCTAAAGCCCTTGCGGTGCGGTGCTGCAGGGTGGTCTCTCGCCTATTTAATACTTAATTGGTGAGAGAGGTCACATACGTGGTGCCATCATGTCTGAAAGTGATTTTCCCCTCCGGCTACAGTGTACCACGTGCAAAGTACCGTTAGCGGAGGGGGAGGGTAGCGCGGAGGGCCTTTGCCGGCAGTGTTTGTCCATGGCGCGGCCTATTACGGTTACAGCACCGGTACAGGAGCCGCCCTGGGCTTGTTTCGCTCAGGCGTTAACAGCTTTAGTGGGCCAGTTAGCTCCGCAGCCCGCGTTTACTCCGATGGGTTTGTCCCAGCAGTCTGTGGTGTCGTCACCCATGCAGGGGTTCCCACGACAATTGGTGGTACCCCACAGTCTCCCTATTTCCCCGCTCCCAGGTTCTCAGGAGCCAGCGTGGGTTAACTCCCTGACAAGTTCTGTACAGCACTTGTCGGATGTGTTGCAAGGGGAGTCTGTGATGCGGCCTCATAAAAGGCCGGTGGCGTCTCTGTCCGCTCCTTATGAGGATGACGAAGGGACGTCTGATGATGGGGAGATTCTGGATCCTTACGATCAGGAACCTCTCCATACTAAGGACGCTGATGCTAAGTCCAAAGTATATATTCCTGGACTTATTCGGGCGGTCCGCACAGCCTTGGTGATTGAGGACGAAGTTCCCCCAGCGGCTAAATCTAAGTATGCCTTTTTCAAAGATGTGAAGGGCGATGCCACAGTCTTTCCTCTTTCGGGTCAGTTGGAGGACCATTTAGAGGAGGCGTGGAAACAACCTGGCAAAAGATACCAGCCGCAGAGACGCCTGGCGGTGGCTTATCCGTTCGCGGATAATTATTTTGCTAAGTGGGAATCCCCTCCACAGGTGGATTCTCACGTGACCCGTCTTGTCCGTAGTGCCACATTGCCAATGCCATCCATGTCCTCCCTTAAGGATGCTACGGACCGCAAGGTAGAAATCTGCCTGAAGTCCGCTTATTCCCTTGCAGGGGGGGCAGCACGGCCGGCTATGGCCATTTGCTGGGTTGCCAGAGCGATGGAGCGCTGGGCGGATTCATTAGAGGCTTCTTTTGAATCCGACTGTCCGGCCGAACAGGCGGAGTTGATTGGCAATCTCCGTGATTCGGCCACCTACATCAACGAGGCGGCTCTAGACATTAGTACTCTGGTGTCTAGAATTTCTTCAGCAGCGGTAGCTGCTCGTCGCACCTTGTGGCTCCGATCCTGGAAGGCGGACGCAGATTCCAAGAAAGGTCTGGAAGCGTTGCCGTTTACCGGAGAAGTTCTCTTCGGTCCGGATCTGGATAAGATTGTGGCCACGCTGGCGGCAGCCAAATCTGCTTGTCTCCCATCGGCCGCTGCTCCTTCTGGTTCTGGACCATCGTCCTTTCGGTCATCTAGGGCCCAGGGCAGGCCCAAACCACAGTCGTTTCCTCGACAGGCTTGCCCTAAGAAATCGGTCAAGCCCCGGAAACAGGCATGGAGTACCAGACGTCCGGCCCCCAAGCCAGATGACAAGCCTGCGGCCTGACGGTCCGGGTCTCCCCTTGGGGGATCCCAGGGTGGGAGGCCGCCTGCTGCAGTTCTCCCGGTGTTGGTCGTTCACTACGACAGACACTTGGGTTCTGGAGGTGGTCTCCCACGGGTACGCCCTCTCCTTCCGGCACAGACCCCCGGCTCGATTCTTCACCACGGGTCTACCATCAGACCGGAACAAGGCTACGGAGCTGCGGAAGGTATTGCACACTATGCTCCAGGCTGGAGTTATAGTGCCTGTTCCATTCTCCCAGAGGGGCCAGGGTTTCTATTCAAATCTATTTTTGGTACAGAAACCCAATGGGTCATATCGTCCGATTCTCAACCTCAAAGCACTCAACAAGTCTTTGCGGGTCCCGAAGTTTCGGATGGAGACCCTACGGTCCATCATTCTGGCGCTGGAACCTGGGGACTACATGGTGTCATTGGACATACAGGACGCTTACCTGCATGTCCCTATTCTTTTGCGCCATCAAGAGTTCCTTCGGTTTGCAATCCGCAGCGACCACTTCCAGTTCCGGGCGTTACCTTTTGGCCTGGCGACAGCACCACGTGTTTTCACCAAGGTGATGGCGGTCATGGCGGCTTCTCTGCGGCTGCAAGGAGTCCGCATGTTGCCGTACTTGGACGACCTGTTATTGGTGGCAGGATCTCCAGAGCTCCTGTTACACCACTTGGACCTGACCATTGCACTGCTGCAATGGCACGGCTGGCTAATCAACTGGCAGAAGTCCACTCTAATTCCGTCTCGGAGGATTCTGCATCTTGGAGCCTTATTGGACTCGGGACAGCAAAGGATCTTCGTGACGGAGGACAAGATCTCTGCTTTACAGTCAAGGGTGCGCAATTGTCTGCACAGCCGCCGGGTGTCCTTACACTCGGCGATGAGGTTACTGGGCTCCATGGTGTCGGTGTTTGACATGGTGGAATACGCCCAGTTTCACTCCAGACCTCTGCAGCACCTGATCCTGTCCAAGTGGAACGGGCTGCCTCAGTCTCTGAAGTTCCAGATGATTGTGCTCACCCCGGAGGTTCGCCTGTCCCTTGCGTGGTGGTTAAAGACGACCCACCTCAACAAGGGACGTCCGTTCTGGGTTCCAAATTGGGTCCTGTTGACAACGGACGCCAGTCTTCGGGGCTGGGGAGCAGTTTCGGGTCCACACTTGTTCCAGGGCAGGTGGACGCCGACAGAAGCGGAGCTTCCAATAAATATCTTGGAACTCCGTGCGGTCTTCAATGCTCTCCTGCAGGCACAGCGGTTTCTCCAGGGTCACCCGGTGCAGGTCCAGTCGGACAACGCTACCACCGTGGCCTACATAAACAGGCAAGGAGGAACTCGCAGTCGGGCGGCTCTCGTAGAGGTCTCTCGGATCCTGGTTTGGGCGGAGCGCAATCTTCCGGCCATATCAGCGGTCTTCATCCCGGGAGTGCTCAATTGGGAGGCGGATTTTCTAAGTCGCCAGGACGTTCATCCAGGGGAATGGTCCCTGCACCCGGACGTTTTTCAACTACTGGTGGACAGGTGGGGTCTTCCAGAAATCGACCTCATGGCGTCCCGGCACAACAACAAGTTGCCGGTGTACGGGTCTCGCACAAGAGACGAAGGGGCGTCTCTGGTGGATGCTCTGTCCGTCCGGTGGACGTTCCGGTTCGCATACCTGTTCCCTCCGGTCTCCCTTCTTCCACGGGTAATCCGGAAATTCAAACAGGAAGGAGGGACGCTCCTGTTGATAGCTCCCGCGTGGCCCAGACGGCACTGGTTCTCAGACCTTCAGGGTCTGTCCATGGACAGTCCTCTGCGGTTGCCGCTACGACCGGACCTTCTGTCTCAGGGTCCTTGTCTTCACCCGGACCTGACTCGGCTGTCTTTGGCGGCGTGGCTGTTGAGACGGCCATGCTGAGGTCCCGGGGGTTTTCCAGCTCTGTGGTGCGTACCATGTTACGAGCTCGGAAACCGTCTTCCGCGAGGATATACCATCGCGTGTGGCATACGTTCTTCCAGTGGTGTCGACCGAGAGGTTATGCACCGCGGGAGTTTCGTCTGTCTCGGATTCTCGCCTTCCTGCAAGCGGGACTAGATCATGGGCTTCGCCTTGCTTCTTTGAAGGTACAGGTTTCGGCCCTATCTGTCTGGTTTCACCGTAGGATTGCTACAATCCCGGATGTGCGCACCTTTATGCAAGGTGTTCTCCGTATTCAGCCGCCCTTTGTTCCACCTGTGGCGCCTTGGGATTTGGCTGTGGTCCTGAGGGCTCTCCAAGGACCGCCGTTTGAACCACTGGGCTCAGTGGATATTAAATGGCTAACAGCTAAGACTGTTTTCCTTCTGGCCGTTGCTTCGGCCAGACGTGTTTCTGAGTTAGGGGCTCTTTCTTGTAGACCCCCTTTCTTGGTTTTTCATGGGAACAGGGCAGTGCTCCGCACTCGGCCCGAGTTTCTTTCCAAAGTTGTTTCCCAGTTTCATGTTAACGAGGAAATAGTTGTTCCGGCCTTTAACTCACCGGGTCTTTCCGTGGGTGAGGCCTCTTTGGATGTTGTGCGGGCCTTAAGGACTTATGTTGACCGCACTTCTTTGTTTAGGAAGTCGGACGCTTTGTTGTCCTCTATGGCTTCTGTAAAAAGGGTTGGCCTGCTTCAAAGCAAACTTTGGCAGCCTGGATCCGTATGGCTATTTCTGAAGCTTATCTTCATGAAGGCCTACCGGTCCCTCCTTCTCTGAAGGCTCATTCCACTAGGTCTGTGGGTCCTTCGTGGGCAGCTCGACGTGGTGCCTCGGCAGTTCAGATCTGCAAGGCTGCTACGTGGTCTTCTGTCCATACCTTCGTGAGGTATTACAGGTTTGACACCTTCGCCTCTCAGGATGCTTCCTTCGGGCGGCGGATTCTCCTTTCTGCACAGGAGCGTCCCCACCCTTAAAGGATACTGCTTTGGGACATCCCCAAGGTATCCTGTGGATACCCTATGGACCCTGAAGTAGAAAATATGAGATATGGTAAGAACTTACCCTTGTTATCTCTATTTCTACGAAGTCCATAGGGTTCCACAGGACTCCCGCCCTGTCGCACCTGTGCTGCAGATGGGCTTTGCTCTGGTCACCGGTTTTCCATCTCCCTCTGGTGAGAATGTGATTCTTGTATGTGTCCAGATCTTTGTTCTCTCTCTTCCTTCTCCTCCTCCGGCCTATGGCTTGGTAACTAACTGAGGTGCCTTGGCCCGGGGGCGGGGTATAGGAGGGGGACCTAGTGCATCCTGGGAGGCTGAAAGCTTAACTCTTTGGTGCCCTGCGACTGACGTCACACCTATACCCCAAGGTATCCTGTGGAACCCTATGGACTTCGTAGAAATAGAGATAACAAGGGTAAGTTCTTACCATATCTCATATTTTTCATGTTTTTTCACAAGCAGTACCTATAAAATGGACATGGTTAACAATCAATAAAAAATTGCTAACTTGTTTACATTGTTTTGCGTATTACATTATTTGTTCTTTTTGTAAATTAGTATTGTTGCTGTCCGTCCCAGGAATGGAAGATGGTTCTTCAGAAGCAGACAAATCTCATAATAAACAAGGCTGGGACACAAAAAAGGTATTTTTATTCGTATTTATTTATTTTTAAATCAGTAATTTTACTGTACTTTTTAAGTTGAACTTAAGGTTATTTGATATATCTGTCATCTATAATAATGCTCCAGGAAAGTGTAATCTTCAGCATGCTGTTTCAGTCTAATTAATCCTTATCAATTTTCATTTAAAGAGGAGAGTTTAGGGTTCAGAAAAAGTTAACAGAAAATCTCAAGTTAAACATCTCCTTGAGACACAAGAAATCCATTTGTCAGTTTCTACTAACATTAAGGACTTCAGTCCAACCGTTCAGGGTATGATCACAAGTAAGCTTTTAATAATACTTTTTTTTGCCGCAACATTATGAAATTATTTCCTTTCACTCTCTCAGGTTTGATTTTCTGGAGCAACATAATTCAGTACTGATTATTTTAATTTCCAGAGTGTGTGTATTTTTGCAACATCAAATGAGTTAAGATAATGTTTAATGTATGATTTTTAGCAGTGTGGTAAAATAGACAGATTACTGTTAATATCACTGGTTTCTGTTTTTCTTTAGACTGGATCTTCAAGACCTAAATCATGTGAAGTCCCTGGAATAAAGTAAGTTCAAATATACTGGCGCACACCACATTTGTGCTTGCATTATAGAATTGTATTGACATTTTCAGCCACTTTACAGATAGATATATATATCTATATATATATATATATATATATATATATATATTTATATATTTACACAGATATAGATATACAGTGCATCCGGAAAGTAATCACAATGCTTCACTTTTTCTACAATTTTTATGTTACAGCCTTATTCCAAAATGGAATCAATTCATTTTTGTCCTCAAAATTCTACACACAATTCCCCATAATGACAACGTGTAAAAAGTTTTGAGATTTTTGCAAATTGAATTTAAAAAAAAAACAAAAAAACTAAGAGATTACATGTACATAAGTATTCACGGCCTTTGCCATGAAGCTCAAAATTGAGTTCAGGTGCATCCTGTTTCCACTGATCATCCTTGAGATGTTCCTACAGCTTAATTGGAGTCCACCTGTGGTAAATTCAGTTGTTTGGACATGATTTTGAAAGGCATACACTTGTCTTTATAAGGTCCCACACTTGACAGTGCATGTCAGAGCACAAACCAAGCATGAAGTCCAAGGAATTGTCTGTAGACCTCCGAGACAGGATTGTCTCGAGGCACAAATTTTGGGAAGGGTACAGAAAAGTATCTGCTGCTTTGAAGGTCCCAAAGAGCACGGCGGCCTCAATCATCCGTAAATGGAAGAAGTTCGGAACCACCAGGACTCTTCCTAGAGTTGGCCGGCCGTCTAAACTCAGCAATCGAGGGAGAAGGGCCCTTGTCAGAGAGGTGAACAAAAACCCGTTGGTCACTGTGTCAGAGCTACAGCATTCCTCTGTGGAGTTTGGAGAACCTTCCAGAAGGACAACCATCTCTGCAGCAATCCACCAGTCAGGCCTGTATATTAGAGTGGCCAGGCGGAAGCCACTCCTTAGTAAAAAGCACATGGCAGCCCACCTGGAGTTTGCCAAAATGCACCTAAAGGACTCTCTGGTCTGATGAGACAAAGATTGAACTCTTTGGCATGAAAGCCAGGCGTTATGTTTGGAGCAAACCAGACACCGCTCATCACCAGGCCAATACCATCCCTACAGTGATGCATGGTGGTGGCAGCATCATGCTGTGGAGATCTGGCAGGAACTGGGAGACTAGTCAGGATAGAGGGAAAGATGAATGCAGCAATGTACAGAGACATCCTGGATGAAAACCTGCTCCTGTTTTTGTTGACAGAGGGCCCTTGCCTGCACCTGGACATACCTTGTCTGTCTTTGACAACATGACTTTTGAGTCATCCCTCCTAAAGGCTAAGGGTTGCTCTCACTCAGTAGTCCAGACTATGCTCGGGGCGCGTAAGCCTACCTTAGACCACATCTATTACAGAGTTTGGCTCTTACTTTCGATGGTGCTCCCCCAGAGGCTATGACCCCACAATTTTTAGGGTCTCCCGGGTGCTTGCCTTTCTCAAGGCTGGGTTAGACCTTGGTCTCCACCTGGTCTCCCTTAGAGTTCAGGAATCTGCTCTATCAATCTGTTTCCAGCCAAGGATTGCTCCCCTGCCTGATGTTAGAACATTTCTATCAGGGTGTTCTTCACATTCAACCTCCTATTGGCCCCCCGGTGGCTCTGTGGGATTTGTCCTTTGTTCCCACGGCTCTACAGGCTCCTTCGTTTGAACCACTGGACTCAGTAGACCTCAAGTGGCTGACAGCGAAGACTCTTTCTCCTCGCTATCTCCTCTGCCTGCAGGGTATCAGATTTGGCAGCACTCTCCTGTCGCTCCCCTTTTTGATCTTTTATCCGGACAGAGCTGTGTTCCATACCAGGGCTGGGTTCCTCCCGGTTCCATTGGAATGAAGAGAATGTGGTTCCGGCCTACCAGTCCTCGAATCTTTCTGCAGGTGAAGCTTCCTTGGATGTGGTTCGTGCTCTTTGGATCTACATGGATCTCTACAAATTCCTTGAGGATTCTCTTTATATGTTATATGGCTTTCACAAGTGAGGCTGGCCAGCTAACAGACGCACTCTGGCTCGATGGCTCCACATGAGTCTCTCATGGCCTACATGCAAGCTAATCTTCCTGTTCCAAACAGGGTTACAGCTCATTCTACTCAGTCTGTGGGACCCTTCTGGGCAGTTCGACGTGGCACTTTTGCTTAACAAATTGTGCAAGGTGGCCACGTGGTCTTCCGTCCACACCATTCTCAGGTTCTATGCCTTTGATACCTTTGCTTCTCAAGATGCTTCCTTTGGGCGTCGGATTCTCCTTTCTGCTCAGGAGTGTCCCCATCCTTAGGGAAACTGCTATGGGACATCCCCATGGTATCCCTGTGGATCCCCTTATGGGCCCTGAAGAAGAAATTAAGTGTAATGGTAGACTTACCTTTTGTTAACTTTATTTGTTCGAAGTCCATAGGATCCACAGGGCGACCACCCTGATGCACCTGGCCTCTTTGGATATTTTCTTTCTTGATCACTGATTCCTTCATCTTCTGGGCGAATGTTTCTTGAGAGTAATGTTCTTCCTTCTCCTCTTTCCTGCTCCTGCCTTGGGCTTGTTTACAAAACTGCCTGGGGGTGGGGTATATGTGGAGGAGCACCGAGGCATCCTGGGAACTAAAGCTTAACCGTTTGATGCCTGGATCACTCCAAACACACACCCCATGGTATCCCTGTGGATCCTATGGACTTCAAAGAAATAGAGTTAACAAAAGTAAGTCTGCCATAACTCTTAATTTTCTAGTTCTGTTCGAATGTGTTCAATATAATCAAATATCAGGAATATAGATTCAGTATTTCCAAATTAGGAATACACACTTCCACTTTTAGAGGTTGCCATAAAGTCTAATGCCATTTGGTTCCGCCTATTGGCAAACCTTTCCAGTGATCTTTTGCACTAGTCATTTCGTTGCTAAGATCCTGTGAACTTTCTTGGTATCAATAGCCGCTCTATGTACTGTATGGTAAGTATAATTACAATATCTGTTTTAGAAGCTTCTCTCATATTCCTAATCTTTGCAGTAAGAATATATTGTAAATAGCCACATTCAAATATTGTATCCGTATGTAAGATTTTACATATAAATAAATAATGTAATTCGTATCCCTAATACTTATTTTGATTGCATAGGACCTGTCAGAATAGTAGAAAGTAGCATTTAGACCGATAGAGAGATTGCATTAGCTATTTTCATAATGCGAGTTTCCTATTTTTCAAAGCAAATTGTATCAAAAACAGAAGTGGCTAATTGCAGATACATTTTTGATAAATTATTTGCCTCTAGGAGGGGTATTCAATATGAAAGGTTAACTTCCCTGGCGAAGTTAACGTTTCATATCGGAGTTTTTTTCTGCGTAAAGGTATGGTGCGCACTCCTGCTTATCCCCGTATTCAAAATAAAATTCACGAAAACGGGAAACTCCGAAGTTGGATTTGCGTAAAGTTACGAATTTTTCCTTAAAATAATTGTAAGACCCCCCTAAAGTTATAAAAACATGGGGGATCACTATGGGTACCCCCGTTTAAGCCTTTAATTGTAAGTCAGGGTTTTAAATAGCCGCAGCAGGTGTTTTTTTTTCCGACATTGAAGAAGTGATGCAGAAGAGCACTTAGGTTTTTTTTTTTCGTTTTTTTAAGTGGTCCCATCAAATTTGGGGTACATGAAAATGGGTACTAGCGTATTTTTAAGTCCCTAAAGTAAGTTTTTTAAAATTCTGAATTTGTGCACCTGTCGCTATAATTCTATTCTAGAAATCATCTCCGGCATACTTGCAGAATAGCCCTGAACCTATTTCCCTATTCTTAAACAATTTTTTCCCTTTTTTTTTTTTTTTTCACCTCAATTTTTAAATTAATTTCTTGGGGTGTCCCTATTTTTTTTTGTAAACTTTTTTTTTTACACAGTTCTTTTTTAAATGTCATTCCCAGGGGTGCAGGCTATTTTTTTTAAGCCTGCACCCCTAAACCCCAATTCTGCACTTTTTTTCGACACCTATTCAATGGTGAAAACTTATCCCCGTTTTTTAGCAAAGACTTTTCAAAACTGCAATAAGTCTTTCAAATTGAATACGGTGTAAAACTAAAACCAGTGATATTAACGCAAATAACGATGTTATCGCACCCATATTAAATTACCCCTGTAGGTCTTGATTGGTTCTCAAATCCACCTACTATCTCTTCATGTCACTGTAAATTGTCTGTGTACCTCACCTGGCTAAATACTGGAATAGTCTGTCCAAATAAACAGTTTAGCCTTTATTGGTATACATGCTTTAGGAATGTTAGGGCATGTGAGCACATCTATATCAGTTAGTTTTGTTGAGGGTTTAGGCACATTGTTGCAGGGAACGTAGATAGGAATTAGTAGAAGAAAGTGGTAATATTGGCATGCATTGGTCCGCAAACTCCTTGTAGTGGCAAAATCTCTGAAAGCTACTGTATGTTGCAAATCTTCAAAATTGTAATCCTTTCCATAGTGATGTAAATAACAGTAGGATAGAGATTTCCCTGTGAAATGTACAGCCTACTGCACAAAACACTCTTCACTTTTTACCAGCGTGGTGTTAAATGTTTCCCTATTAGAAGACATAGGGTTCCAGACACTAAAACTTGTCAGTGGTAACTTTGTAATTAGTGTCAGCTGTTCCAAGGCATAGGGTTCTTGTTTGGGTGAAAGGCAACTGGTTCTTGCACTGTGAGAAATGTTCCATGTAATCAACCTTTGGTACTTGACAGTTATGTTAGGGATGAGCAGCACTTGATATGGATCTGACTCACACTGCTAGGTCGGCCCGGTGTATACCCAACTTATCTACTGATTGGTAAGCGCATGGACACTTCGCAATCGTTTGGGCAATATCTCTGCCAGCAGAGCTATTTGAATATGGCTGCCTACTGGCGATGTCATATTCAAAGACTACTGCTGCAGACATATCGGCCGTCAGCAGGTCCGCCATATAGATAGCTAGATGAAACAATATATCTGCTAGATATATCGACATAGGCTGTGCTGCAGGGCATCGTTCACTACAAATATATCGCCCGTTCAGTGGAAAGGGTGCTATATCTGTCATTGCGTACCCAGCTGTAGTCTGACTTTTTATGCAGCTTGGACTTGTAACTTAAACGTGTAACATGACACGTCTGGTTCAACTACAGTGAGTTGTGAGCCCAGAACAGGAGCTGCTGAGGATTCCACAACAAAAGCAACAATGATCCCTAAAATAAGGTGGAAAACCAAAGGCTGCAAAGTTAATGAATGTAAAGTTCCATAAAATAGAATTATGTAGGTCTCCTTGCAACTTTGTGAGTAGCCTAAAGCAAAGCACTCATTTCTTCTTCAGGGTCTATAGGGTCCACAGGAACTACCTTGGGGAATGTGGTTTGGAGGAAATCCGTCACCAAACGGTCAACTCTTTCCGGTCCCAGGATGCACTGGGTACTCCCCCCATATGTACCCCACCTCAGGTACTCAGTTTTTCATTTGATGCTGCAGGAGACGCACTGTTATAACAGTACGGGACTGAAAACAGTCCCAAGTTTTTGGTTTATTTCCTTTTAACTCTGAGTTTAACAGCAGGGCATCTTATAAGACGCCTGTGCTGTGACTCCATCTACCCCCTCTGGCGCCGCAACACCAGTAACCTGGGTGTTCTGGTGATTTCGGCAGGGTCGCAATGGAGCGTGCTACATTTCGATGCAGTGTCCTGGACTGCAACCAGGGGACACGGGGAAGTCCGGTAAGAGCGAGCCAGTCTGGGCTTCCAGAATGGGAGATGTGTGGAAGCTGCTGTAGTGAGGGCCCGGTTTGCTGCTCCCCAACTAGGCCGTCGGGACCATATTGCATGGCACCAGAGACGAGTTTCAGATGCATTCTGTTGTTGAGAGGCCAGTGTTCCCGATCGCTTTGTGCAGCATAGGGGAGGTAAGCTCTCACCCCGGCAGCCCCACCCTCGACCTTGGCCGGGCTATGGAAGTGCCGCGCGTCTGGGTCGCTTCGCCCACCTCTGTATGAGACGCTCACTGACTGCGTTTCTGTGCTCTATGAAAGCGGTTTGGTCTCAGGAGTTGTTGGGATCTCCTTGTTTACCTCCACCCCAGTGGCCAGGTATATAACTCTCTATATCCTATCAATCAACTCTGTTAGTTGATTCAGAGCCCATGTGCAACTTAAGGTTGTATCTGCATTGATTAGCACTGCTGTGTTTATATACTTCCTTTTAATTCTAAACTGTCAGTTATAACTATCACTGCTAATTCTCCTCATCCCTCTGGTGAGTATGGTAGTTTTCTTTGTACTTCACATTTACTAGATGTTTGTGAAGGTGGCTGCTATTGCTCCATTTAACCCTCAACTACCAGCTGTGTAGGGGTTAAATTGTACTTCACATTTACTTGTGAAGACTGAGCTGCTCATCCCCTTCTCTTCTAATTAATTGAGATGCTCAGCTGTAATTGAGTAATGCTGAGGGGAGATTTGGGCTCTCACTTTGAGTATACCTTTCTCTTAGGACCAAGGTGTATAGCACTGGAACCCTAACAGCTTTTCTGCTTGTATAAAGTTGATTCAGTACCGATTTGTAAATATATTTGTATGCATTGCACTTATATCCTACCAATGTGACTATGATGATAGTGCCCATGTTCAAGTGTATTTATATGCATGCATATCCTACCAAACTTATGTGTTCGGGTAGTTGATTTTAATTCCCTTTTGCAAATATATCATATGCATTTTTAGGTGACTTATGCCAACTCTGCTGTTGAGAAAATGTTTTTGTTTTCTTTTTGTTTTTTCCTAAACCCCAACTACCTGGTGTATGGGGCTTAGCGAGTGCTTCACATTTTCTTTTTTCTGTGAAGGGGGTCACATTGCATTGTTAACCCTACACTTGTGGCAGGTTACTTGCATATATTTCCCATATCTCAGTACAAAGGAAACAGGAAACTGTTGTCTCTGTGCTGGTTTCATGTAAGGACTGTGCTGTAGGATTTCATACAGGGTGGACTGTGAGTTGATTGCTATACACCACAACAGTTCACCTCGCCAGCACCCATTCAGGGGTCACCTTGAATGTTCTACTGGTCTCAGGTTATGACACAGTTAGTGGGCAGCCACCACATTGCCTCCCACTTTAGATTTCCCACAGTGGTTACATCCTGCTATGTTTTCTCTTCCTATACATCCTTCCTGGATGGAGGGTTATGTCCATTCAGTTCAGAATCTGGCTTTTTAGCATCTACCTATCTGCAGATGTTACAAGCGAATAACACATCAGCCGTCAAAGCATATAAATGGACCTGACCATCCTCTCGGTTCACCCTGCTTTCATGTTCTGATATATCATCTGAGGGGGCAGAGGATACACAGGTTTTTCCCTCTGGGCCTATCTCGGAGAGGAGGCATCAGTGGATGTTCCTTTCTAGCAGGGGAGATTAATTCAATCCTCATTATAGAAGTTAAAGTACTGGCCCCTAAAGCCTAATAAACCTGTTGTTCAGACACCAGTAGGTGGTTTAGTTTCGATTACCTCAATCTGAACAGCTCATTGAGTTTATGGGGGAAGCATGGAACCCTCTAGATAAACTGTTCCAGATTCCAAAGAGACTAGTGTCTTTTTACCCTCTCCTACAGGGAGAGTGCATTAGGTGGGAAATCCCACTCCCTACTAGGATTTTTTACGTGACACCTTCCTAAGGGGTTACTCCCCAGAAGATTGTTTGCACAACTCCCCCAGATTCTATCTAGGCCCTTGCCCTCTAGTAGAACCTACATCCAAATCAAACTGGACATGCCCGATCTCATCTGATCTTGGAAGCTATGTAGTATTGGGCTTGGTTAGTACTTGGATGGGAGACCCCCTGGTTATACCAGGTGCTGTAGGTTATTTTTCGTTCATGCCCTGCTAAATTCAGGGGTGATAATCCCGGTTCCTTTGGTTAACAAGGAAGGAGTTATTACTCAGCTCTTTTTTTTTTTTTTTGGATTCAGAAGCAAAATGGGTCTCATCGCTCTAGTCTGAATTGGAAAACTCTTAACAGATTCATCTATGGGCCCAAGTTCCGTATGGCAACCCTACGGTCAATTATGCTGGCAATGGAATCTGGGGATTTCATGGTTCCCTGGACATACAGGATGCATATTTCTGAGTTTTGCTGTTCGTCAGCAAAATTACCATTACCTTTTGGTCTGTCCACAGCCCTCTGGTGTTTACCAAGATAATGACAGTCATGACTGCTCATCTCAGACAAGGAGTCGGGATACTGCCATACTTGGACGACCTCCTGATATTGGCACAATCTCAGGATGTTTTACTTAATTATCTCCAGCTGACAGTGGCCTGCCTAAAAGAGCATGGCTGGATTGTCAATTGGAAAAAGTTGTCACTTTTTCCAACTCAGCGGATGATACATCTGGGAGCGCTCCTGGATTCTCAGGCACAGAGGATCTTTTTGCCTGTAGAAAAGATTTCAGCTCTACATTTGCGGGTGCGCAAATTGCTCCACAATCGAGTATCAGTCTATTCAGCAATGCAGGTCCTGGGGTCCATGGTTTGCACCTTCGACATGGTGAAATACGCCCAGTTCCACTCCAGGCTTTTCAGCTATTGATTCTGTCTCGCTGGAGTGGTCAGTATCGGTGAATAAAGTCTCAGACGATCCTTCTCTCCCCAGAGGTTCTGCTACCCCTTGCCTGGTGGCTTCAGATGGCTCATCTAAACAAAGGTTGCCCTCTGTGGATCCCAAGGTGGGTACTCCTCACCACGTATGTCAGTCTTCGAGGATGGGGCGCGGTGACAAATTATCGCACTTTCTAGGAAAGGTGGACGTCTCGGGAAAGGCACCTGCCCATAAATATCTTGGAACTCCTGGCAATATACAGGGCGCTAGTTCTAGCACGAAGCCACCTTCAAGGCCTGTCCAGATTCAGCCTGACAATGGTTGCCTACCTCAACCATCAGGGAGGGACGTGAAGTCGAGCAGCCATGCAAAAAGTGGCAAACATTCTAACTTGGGCAGAATGTCATCTTCAGGAAATTTCGACAATATTCATCCCAGGAATCCACAACTGGGTAGCAGACTTCCTGAGTCATCGGGACATACATGCCGGAGAATGTGCTCTCCACCCGGACAAGTGGGGACTACCAGAATTACAAGGTCCCCAGGTAAGGGTCAAGGACAAGAAACCCCTCAGCCGCCTTCGTGGATGCGCTGGCAGTGGGGTGGGATTTAGGGTTGGCTTACCGGTTTCCTCCATTCTCTCTTATACCAAGAGTTCTCAGTAAATTCAAGCAAGAAGGCGACAGAGTGATTCTAATAGGTTTGGCTTGGCCCAGGTGCCATTAGTTCACCGACCTGATGTCTCTCCATAGATACTCCACTCACACTCCCTCTTCAGCTGGATCTGCTAGTGCAGGATCCCTGCCTACATCCGGACCTACCTCGTCTGTCTTTGATGGCTTGGCTCTTGAGCCTTCCATTTTAAGAGCCAAAGGGTTTACTAATTCTGTGATTCATACAATGCTTGCGGCAAGAAAGCCTGCATCCATTACAGATTTTGGCATTCCTTTTTTCTATGGTGCTCCCATAGAAAAGTTGATCTTAAGATTTTCAGGGTCTCTTGGGTTCTCACTTTTCTCCAGGCTGGATTAGACCTTGTTCTCCGCCTGGCCACATTTGAGGGTACAGCTTTCTCCATTCTCAGTTTGGTTTCAGCGTAGAATTGCTCCATTGCCAGTTGTTAGAACATTTTTGCAGGGTGATCTCCATCTGCAGCCGCCCTTTGTACCTCCAATGGCACCTTGGGATTTGTATTTGGTTCTCAGGGTGCTACAGGCTCCCCCCTTTGAACCTTTGAATACAGTGGACTTCAAGTGGTTGACAGCGAAGACACTTTTCTCCTCGCTATCTCCTCAGCTCGCAGAGTCTCTGATTTGGCAGGCTATCTTCCAAAAGTGGTATCCCTTTTTCATATAAATGAAGAAGTTGTTGCACCGGCTTTGAAGTCTTCAGGCCTTTCTGCTGGTGAAACTTCATTGGATGTGGTTCGAGCCCTTCGTATCTACATGGATTGTATAAACTCCATCAGGAAATCAGATGCACTGTTTGTTTTGTATGGCTTTCACAAACGTCACATGGTTGGCCAACTAACAGACAGACTCTGGCTCGGTGGCTGCGTATGACTATTTCTCAAGCTTATATGCAGGCTGATCTTCCTGTTCCCAGCAGGGTGACAGCACATTCAACTCGGTCTGTCGGACCTTCGTGGGCGGTTAGACATGGCGCCTCGGCTGAACAGCTGTGCAAGGCAGTCACTTGGTCTTCCGTCCATACCTTTATCATATTCTATGCATTTGATACTTTTGCCTCTCAGGATGCTTCCTTTGGGCGGCGGATCCTCCTGTCGGCTCAGGTGCGCCCCCACCCTTAATGGAATTGCATTATGACATCCCCAAGGTAGTTCCTGTATGGACCCTGAAGAAGAAAATAAGAGTTATGGTATAACACACCTGGCTTATGTGGGATCTGTTCCTTCTGGTCACTGATTCCCTCTTTTAGTGTACGAGTGCTTCTAGTGTAATGTGTACTTCCTTCTCCACTTTCATTCTCCTGCCAATGGGCTTGTTTACAAAACTGAGTACTTGAGGCCTGGTGTATATGGGGGAGGACACAGTGCATCCTGGTACCGGAAAGAGCTGACTGTTTGGTGCCGTGTTTCCTCCAAACCACATATTCCCCAAGGTAGTTCCTGTGGACTCTCTGGACCTCGAAGAAAGAGTTAACAAAGGTATGTTATACCATAACTCTTATTTTCTAACAATAAAGAGTATAAGGTTTAGTGTGGTATGGAATACCCAAAGGAGGTGCAGAAAAAAGTACTTATTTGTTTGATGTGAAAACCACCTTTACTTTTGTCTCCTGGAGAGTGATTCTTTGGTGTTCATCGATGTCGAAATCTCAAGCAGTTTGATAGTTAAAGCATACATAACCCAGAATGCACTGGTGACAAAAGCTGTCCATACCCAAAAATGGTTCTAGTCTAGGAAAATGTGGTTTGTTTGGTTCTTGAAAATGGCTTCTAGTGTTATTGTTTGCCCTGCCTAAATGATTATACAGCTTCTTCATGACAGCATCCCCTGTAGTCCTTTTATGCATAGAAATTTTTTTTTTATAGCAGTGTAAGCACACGCCAACAAGGCATGGGGTTTAACTAAATTTCCTTAGTTTAAGTCAAACCTGGTCAGTAGGAACACTTTTTTTATTTTCACCCAGCACAATTAAAGACTCTGCAATTGACACAATCATTAATTTGCCACAACCTATTCTATTTCTCTGTCATACTGCAGTACTCTGTATAACAGTATTCAATACAGACTAATATTATAATAGCAATTCCTTCCAAAAAAATATATATATATATTTATATAAAACAAAACAAATTAAGCTATTACAATCCATTCTTACCTCGACCTGAATCTGAACCATTAAAACTAACTAGGTTTAGCCACGGAGAACGGCTTAACCCATCAAAAGTTTGTGTTAGGGTGCCCAAACAATGGACCTATTGCACATTTCTGCTCACCACATCAGGAGGCTGCAAGCAGAGATGTGTGTAGCTGCGGCTATGGGCGCCCAAACGGCAGAACAATTAAATTGCTGCCGGTGATGAGTGCCACCTAGTGGCGGGCATGAGGAAACAATTGAATTCCTTCCATAGATTGCCAAAGTGTTTATAATAAAGTTAAAAATTTAACACAGAAATTGTGATTTCAATATATGTATGGAAAACAAAACACATTTATTTTTATTTACATACTACTCATTATTATATATATTATTATTGTATTGATTTTTGATCATCAATTTCATTGTTTCATTTGTTATCTTAGTAACTAACCCTTACACCTTGAAATAAGTTAGTGTAAAATACAGCTTATAACAGCTATGGACATAGTTATGCTGGCCAAACACCTGCACGATCAGCATAAGTTCCGATTCAGCATCCGACGTCCCGGCAGCATATTTGTTGTTTTTCTTAGCACAGGATCTGTCGTATGATCGATTCTGTGCCTCACGCGCTCATTAGGGAAACAGTCATTGAAATGACTTGAATTGCTGCACATTGGATCGCATGAACAAAATAAACGGCACGATCTGCACACAATAGGATGGAACCTATGGGCTGCACAACTGATCATAAGATCCGATTATAGGAGCTGTGGGAGCGCGCATCGGATCGTATCTTACTAAAAAAAATACACGATTTTCAGTTCCATCATATGACTCGTCGAAAATCGGGCAATCGGCCCGAAATCGTGCAGGTGTATTGCCAGCATTAGACTTTTACACCTATTATGCTCTTATTATCGTAGACTTTTATACCCTGGACAAGCACATAATAATTATAATAATTGAACACTGACACAATTTTCATAATTTTGGCTCTGTACACCACCACAATGGATTTCAAATAAAACAATATGGAATATAAGTGCAGAATTTCGGCTTTTAGTCAAGGGGTTGAATACTGCAACCATTTTTATACACAACACTCTATTTTCAGGAGCTCAAATGGAATTGAACAAATTACCTTAATCTTAAATAAAATATACATTTTTAATCCTTTGTCATGAATCCTTTGCATACCTTGACTACCTGAAGTCTGGAACCCACGGACATCAAAAGCTGGGTTTACTCCTTTGTTCGGCTTTAACAGGCATTTACTTCAACTGTCTTCAAGTTTGAGTCATTGTCCATCTGTACTATGAAGCACCGTCCAATTAACTTTGATGTATTTGGCTGAATCTGAGAAGAAAGTAAATCCCTATACACTCGAGAATTCATCCAGCTGCTTCTGTCACATAATCAGTAAATACTAGTGACCCAGGGCCATAGGAAGCCATGCATGCCCATGCCATCACACTGCCCCATCCTGTTTTTCAGATGACGTGGTATGCTTGTGTTCATGAGCCATTCCATGCCTTCTCCATACTTTTTATCATTCAGGTTGATCTTGGTTTCATCTGTGCAGAGAATGCTGTTCTAGGACTGGGCTGGCTTTTTCATATGTTTTTTTGACAAAGTCTAATCTGACATTTCTATTCTTGAGGCTTAGAAATATGCCTACCTCATGGAGAGTGTTCTTGCTGGATGTTTTGAAGTGGTTTCTCTTTACGATGGAAATGATGCTGCGATAATCCACCGCTGTTCTCTTCCATGGCATTTCAGACCTTTTTGTGGTGCTGAACTTGCTTGTG
Organism: Taudactylus pleione; assembly: GCA_031769625.1. Lineage (NCBI taxonomy): Eukaryota > Metazoa > Chordata > Amphibia > Anura > Myobatrachidae > Taudactylus > Taudactylus pleione. Next base: position 8,587,247 of record JAUIMM010000086.1, on the reverse strand, counting down.
CGTTTTTTTCTCAGAATGTAGCAAACTCTCTCAGATGGATACATATTTTTTGTTTTTACAGCCTAAGGATGGGCTGTTTCACTTGCATTAAGTGCTACTTTGATCTCATGTTGTTGGGTACACTGCAACAGCTTCCAAATGTAAATGCTACACTTGAAATCCATTAAAGAGATTTTGCCTGCTTAATTGATAAAAAATAACAAAGGAATAGCGCACACCTGTCCATGAGACAGATTTTGAGTAAATTGTCCAATTACTTTTGGTCCCTTGAAAAAGAGGGGGTTACATATTAAATAGCTGTAATTCGTAAACCCTTTCTCCAATATGGGTGTGAATTCCCTCAATTAAAGCTGCACTTTCAAACCATATTCACTATATAGCTGCTACTTGAATATGTTTTGGTAAACCGCTACAAAATATCTGTGGTCCTAACTGTGTGTGTGTGTATATATATATATATATATATATATATATATACACACACATACAATTATATATAATTTTATATAGGTTGTCTCCCATATCCAAATATTCCGAATTACGATATATTCCCATATATGGAATTATTTTGGCATGACTGAGATAATGAAACCTTTGATTTTTGATGGTTCAATGTACACAAACTTTGTCTAAGGCACAAATTATTAAAAATATTGTATAAAATTCCCTTCTGGCTGTGTGTATAAGGTGTATATGAAACATAAATGAATTTCATTTCTGTACACAAACTTTGCTTGAGCCACAAAATTATTGAAAATATTGTATAAAATTACCAGCAGGCTGTGTGTATAAGTTGTATATAACACACAAATGCATTCTGTGTGTATATTTGGGTCCCATTCCCAAAATAACTCATTAAAATATGCAAATATTCCAAAATACAGAATATTCCGTTATCCAAAATACCCCTAGTCCCAAGCATTTTGGATATGGGAGACTCAACCTGTATGTATGTATATGTGTGTGCGTGTATATATCTATGTATGTGTGTGTATATATATATATATATATATATATATATAATACACACACACACACACTGTATATAATATATAAATATATATAAATTTGCTTAGTCCCTTTGTCCGGAACGCTCTTTGAATTTGAATATCTCAAAGACTAATGAAGGTATTATCATTCTTTTGCGATGGATTTCAATCAGCAATAAATTACAGAATTTGGAATAAAAATTGCTGAAATTTATTTTATTTTTTTTACAAAAACCATAATAAATGCTTTGGTATAGCTAACCTTAAAATGTCAAAAAAACTACCAGAACACAGAGCCGGCATATTGACCTGGGGAAAGCGATTGCGATATTGCTATAAAATTCTTGCCTGCTAAAACGATTAAGCAGAATTATCCGATTCTATATGTGCTTGTTTAATGGGATTCATTTTGGTAATAGTGCTGCTATCATTTTTTATGTACTTGTTTTCTAGCTATACCAGCCGGTGTATATTATATTGTGTTTAATTGTTATATTAAATAGACGATTTTCTATAAGCGCTTTTTGCTGTCTACTTAATATTTAGGGTTTGAGTATCCCCTGATTAAGAGCCGCTGGAAAATAAGGGTGTCTAAATAATAATCTAAATTGCTTTTTAAATAGTGCCTAGATCATTTAGATTTATGACCTGGGGGAAGCGGGATAGCGGTGACCGCTGCCGGCTGCTGTTATCACGCACTACTGGTGGTCTGTGCTCTCACTTGGACCTGGCGCCCTAGCCGTGTGCGGCTCCTGATTGGCCGCCTTGCTGCGTGACATAGCTTTTACATAATGATGGAGGATGCGTGCGTGGCACAACACGTGGGACTGCTGCCGTAGTGGGGTGCTCTTCCCCCACCCACTTTCAATACGTCGCTTCCAGGCTCGAAACTCCCAGCCAATCAGCACTGGTTTGCGTCTCAGAAGCAAACACCTCTTTTCTCTGCTTTCCACGAGAGCTGCCTGTAGCCGCTGATTGGCGGGAGGCTGGGAGATGGTGAGGCGGAGTAACAGTGCATTATTGTTTGCATCTATAGGAGCGTAGCTTGCAATACCCCCTGAAAACTGTCCATTTTACTTCAGAGTCCATGGACCAATATATCATCGCACTTAAAAATTGGTGAAATGTTACAATAAATCCCCAAAAACCATTAAAGGGCGTGGCTTAGCCAGTTTATGTTTCACACACAACTTTTATTACCCGATTCCGTCGTATTAACATGATCTAGCTAAGCATTTTCCGTACGTATGTTCTGGGT